>OX493264.1:3705000-4940000 GCA_950370525.1 Bellardia bayeri | reverse complement strand
ATTATGGTAACTGTAAATATTTTTATGATTGCGGTAACCATTATATGGTTAAGTTATGATTCAGATGTAGATAGTAACTATGTATATATTTGTTGCAATCATGTTTATGATGAATCCATTTATCATAATTTGTTGCTCTGTGATTATGATAGAGAACAACATAATATGATATAATCTTTTATCATAAAACTGATCACCATAAACATTACATAATTGCTAGAATCATACATAGGATTGGTATAATCATGTGAGTGGTAACTTAACCATATTGTGGTTGCAGAAATCATAAAAATAGTTACAGTGACCATAATATTTTAAAACAATTTTTAAAAATGTGTAATTAGTTGTGGTAAACAGCACAACTATGTTTTTTCTCTGCGCGTAGATTAGAACTGGGACTAATTCTTTGTAGACCATCTTTCTTGCACAAATTTTAATACTTGTAATCTCGCCAATGGTGCTTCCTCTAAAGTTAAGCTGTAACTGTTCTTCTGTAGCATGTAGAAAGTGTGCAAACCTCGTGTCCACTACTGTATAGGTGTTTTATTCTATTTAAATTTTTTTGAAACAAGAGATTAGTTTTCCTTATGATAAATATAGTTTTAGAACTGAAACTATATTTTAACCAACAAGTACATTTTTAGAAACTACAAAATAATTTTTCGGTATGCTATAGAATTAATTAGACTGTCGTGTTCGGTTCTTCATGGCTTCTCTTTGTACTACAAATATCTGCCAATTGAGAGACTTTGTGCGAGTTCAGAACAGATCTGTTGTTCTTAACCCGAAATGGATATTTTGATGACTGATTGTATGACTTCGTACTACAATACTAAACACAGCCAAAGAATGCTAAAAATGATTAAAGATTACTGTCTTCCAAAAACTTCCCTAAAAATTAAATAAATAATTTCTACACGTAAACTCTTCTCATCTGCTATATAAACTCTTTGTTGCATGTGTTGCAAAAGATAATTATTGTTTTAAGTTGCTACTTTCTGAATGACTGACACACTCTAAAGTCGTACGACAAAATTGTGGTCATTAATGTTACAGCAAGCATGTTGCAGGGATCAAGGGAGGTGGCAACAAAACATGCACTCTGCATAAAATTGTAAAATGAATAAACACGAAATATTGAACTTCCTTTTTATGTTAAACAATCTTTCACTCATGCAAAGGGTACACACATTTACACAGGTGTGTCTGTATGTCATACAAGTGCTCAGGTATAACAAAATGAGTACATTGCAACAAGCTCTAACGTAGCATGAACTGTACTCACTTATTTTTGTTGTTGTTGTTTTGTGTTGCTGTTGTACGTACAACATAGTTTAAGTGGAGTATTATTGTTTTAGTTTAATGACTAGGTTTTTTCTTTTGTTGTTTTTGTTGCTGTTGCTGTTAATGTTTTTTGTTTTTGTCTAATAGTGTACACATACAAAAACATTTTCTTTTTAATGACATGCAACCAGGATTTTATCTCTTCAAAAATTATTATGCTTGATGGTGGAGAGCAGTTCGTGAAATTAGAAATTGCAGTTTATTTTAAACGTAATTTGAAAAAAGTGATACTTGTTTTAAATTTAAAAAAAGCACGATCTCAATAAAAAATTAAGAATTTCAATAAAATCACAACATTTACAAAAATGGTAATTTGCAAAAAAAAAAAAAAAATTCAATAAATTCTACATTTATAGAAATATGTTTGTTTTACGGCCAGGTTTTGGGTCCTTCTTAGACAACTGTAAAAATTAGAAAGATATCTACCATTACCCATTTTCCTGTTTGTGTAGTTGTTTCTAATGTCCGTAACTAAACGGTTGTTGTTCATAGTGGATGAACAAATTTATTTAAAAATCATGTTTGTGCATGACTGTGTATTAGCGTATTTAGCAGATAGTGGGAGAGGGAGAGGATAATCTACAAGTCTAGTTGTAGTTTAGAATTTTTTTTTCAAACTTCAATGACCAAAACTATGAGTATGTGTACACCAGTTGCTATAAAAAAAGATTAGATCGTTATACTACAATAAGTTTTTCCTACACACAATAAAAACAAAAATTAAAATTGTATTGTACAATGGCAACAGCGTATTAGTATTTTATATTGATTAAACCAATCGCATAGTAAGCATGAGTGGCCGGGTTGCTGGGAGTTGGAGGGTTGTCAACATGACTTTTAGTTTGTTGCTATATCTAGGAATGACAATGTCCTGTGTTTATCGCTTTCGCCATTCTATTCGATAGCAAAGTAATTGTATTGCACACTCTGTTTTTGTTTAACAAATAAAAGTGTTTGTTTCACGTTATTTTATTTTTTAGATTGTTTTCTCTCGTTGTGTACTTGAAATATTTATAACAGCAGCTTTTCGTTATGCTGTGTAGGGCATTTTTTATTTTTGTCTTCTTTGCAATATCCTTTGTTTGCATGTACACGTGCTTGTATACTCCTGCATTATAGATATTATTTCGTTGATTCTTTTGTAATAAAATTTTATATTGTTGAAAGTTTATTAAAATGTAATTGCTTTGTGAAGTGGCACTTTTATTAACAGAAATTTATTTTTAAAAATAAATCTTATGAAACCAATTTTTAATCCAATATTTATATTTTAAATAAAAAAGAAAAGTTTTTACAAAAGTAAAAATAATTTAAAAAGAAGTTTGGATTGATGTGAGGTTAAGGTTATTTAATTAAACTGAATATTAATAAAACCAATAAGGCAGAAAGTAATCATTTTGTCTGCACTCTTGTAATTAAATTCAAAATTATAAAAAACATATTTTAATAACATAGCCGGTGCTTAGTTCTCAATTATAACTTTTAAAACTGCAGGGCACTCATTATTGTTTTTTTGGTCTTAACTATTCTAAAAAAAACTTAATATAATAACTACGCATATATGTTATTGATAGTTACTAAAAGTTCTTTACTAAAATAAACGTCTGCCAAAAATCGATTTTATTGTTAATAAATTACAAACGTTTACTTCGACTTTATTGTACATGTAATTTAGGATTTCATATGTTAATTTGGCCTTCATTTAATGAAACTTTTACTTTGAAAAACGCACTTCTAAGCATATCTAATTTATTATTTCCTTTAGTTCTATTAACTAAAACTCAAATGTCATGCAAAGAAATAAAAAACGAAAATAATTATTTACCAAACTCTGATAAACAGTAAAAGAAATTAATTGTATATTGAATATCTAATTATATTAAGTTAGAAAGAAGAACGTAAATGATATTTTTTCTGTTCCGAATTTCTGTAACTGTGTATACTAAAACTAAATCCTTGATTTTATACTAAAACCTTGATTCTATACTAAATCCTTGATTTTATACTGAAACCTTGATTTTTTACTAAAATCTTGATTTTATAGTAAAATCTTTGTTTTATTCCAAAGCCTTTATTTTATACTAAAATCTTGATTTTGTACTAAAATATTGATTTTATACTAAAATCTTGATTTTATAGTAAAACCTTGATTTTATACTAAAATTTTGATTTTATAGTAAAACAAGTTCTTAACTAAATCCCTAATTTTATGCTAAAACCTAGTTTTTATACTAAAACTGTGCTATTATACTAAAACAGTGACTTTATACTAAGACCTTGATTTTATACTAAAACCTTGATTTTATACTAAATCTTGGATTTTATACTAAAATCTTGATTTTATGCTAAATTCTTGATTTTATATTAAAATATTGATTTTATACTAAATTTTTGATTTTATACTAAGACCTTGATTTTATACTAAATGCTTGATTTTATTCTACAACCTTGATGTTACACTAATCCTTGATTTTATACTAAGATCTTGATTTTATTCTAAAATCTTGATTTTACACTAATCCTTGATTTTATACTAAATCCTTGACTTTATACTAAGATCTTGTTTTTATACTAACCCTTAATTTTATACTAAAATCTTGATTTTATACTAAACCCTTGATTTTATACTAAAACCTTGATTTTATTCTAAAACCTTAATTATATACTAAAATCTTGATTTTATACTAAAATCTTGATTATATACTAAAAATATTGATTTTATACTAGAAGAAAACTTTTAAACTATATCCTAAATATTATACTAAAACCAAGATTTGATATTAAATCCTTGATTTTATACTAAAATCTTGATTTTATACTAAGATCTTGATTTCATACTAAGATCTTGATTTTACACTTAAACCACGTTTTTATACTTTTATTGTTTGACATTTTGAAAGCATAGCATACTCGTACATGTTAAGTCTTGTTGTATCATGGCAATGATATTTATATATCTAAATTTAATTTCCTCATTTATTTAGCAAATTTTGTAGCTAAAAATATAAACTTACCACTCATCCTTCCAGCTGTCATGACAAATGCCTCTAAAGAATTTTACATTAATGTTTGTCGTTGATTTTCTAGATTTATAACCTCTCCTGCCAAAGAAAAATCATGACAAATTTACTTCAGTACTAAATATGTTGTTTTTAGGTTAAATTAAGCAACAATTTTGTTAAAACTTAATAATACTTTTAATCACATAGTACTTAGACTTAAGTGTGTTAAGGTACTTAAAGTGAAAAAAGCAAAAATAAAGTAACAACAACAGGGTTGGCTGTGTATATTAAGAAGTAGAAAAAGTTTTAAAATTTGTGTTATAAATTCACAAAGGTAAATATGTATGTATGTATATATTTGTGTATACTCGTATTTACACATATTCTTTGTGTTAGTGAATGTGAATAATAGCATTTTGTGAAAGCATTCAAATCCTTATGATGTGTGTATGAACTAAGTTGATCCCATTGTAAAGGAGCCATAAAAGCTGTAGCTGTTACAAAATAAACTTTAATTTTACTGTATTTTGAGTTAAATACTGTAATTTGGGTTTTAAATTAGCCACTTAAACTAATTATTAATCAAAATGATCAAATTACTATCTAAATAATGTACAGATGTAATTCTATCTATCTAGATTAACCTTGTTCGAAAGCAGAAATTATAAAACTAATATGAAGAAAGAATCCGTAAAAACTTAATTTACCATATAAATATTATACGGTAATATCTACGATACTGGGCTATCAAATATTGAACTATTGCTTGTATAAATAAGCTTGTATCAAAAAAAAAAAAAAAAAATAAAACGACTTTAAAGAACAATAAAAATTACTGTAACAGCATAACAAAGTAATTTGCAAAGTTTATTGTTATTTTGCTCTTTGTTTTTATACTAAGAACACATCAGGTGCAGGGAAACGTTAGAAATAAAAATTATTGAAAAATTTCAGCTTAATTTGAAACATTAAATTAAATTCGTGTGTTTTAAGTAGAAGGCAATAGCAAAACAATTTTTGCCACTAATATCTAGCTCAATTAAGCACTAACAATATCTATAATATAGATACAAACATTTTAGCACACTTGACATGCAAAGAAGTACGTTAACACTCTTACACATACATACGACCATACTACGGCTAACTTACCATGAATGATTATCATTAGTCATAGAAAATTTTGTCAAAAAGCTATAAGCTGCTAATGTCAATGTTCTCGAATAAATATACAGCCATGCATAAGCTTTAATGTTCTTGTTTTTGGATGTTTTCATTCATTGCTGCTGCTGATGCTATTGGTTTGAGCTGCAAAATCTCTGTGTAAGGACGAAGGGCATTTAGTTTAGAGCAAAAAAAAAAACGTATATTTCTGCAGTAAACCGTACTAAACGTAAATATTTTGCAAAGTTTACAGAAGCTCTCCGCAAGCTTTATGGAATAATGGAATATTTACATTTACAAGAAATAGCAAGTTGCTTCCACAGAACCTATGTGCTGCAATAACACACGGCTGCAGGAGCAGGTAATTTTGTCTTCATTGGAAGTACAATATATAGCCGAGACTACTTACAAATTCTAAAGTGCAATTTGATAATAATTATTTTTTGTCTTATGTCTTATGTTTATGTCTTGAAATGCCACAGGTTTTTCAGCAAGATAAGGACACAAAACACACCGTCAGAATTGTCAAGTACAACGTGCCTAAGCAATTAAATTTACCTGCTCAATCTACAGACCTTAGATCAGACCCATAGAGCACCTGTGGGAAATTTTAGACAGAAACATCAGGAAAAGAAGCATTTCATCCAAATACGAACTGTGAACAACTTTAACGGAAGAGTAAGGCAAGATTACTAGAGATGTGACTGAAAAGGTTCAAATTCCTTGAACGGGATACCAGATACTGTAATGAAGCTGAATGGACGACCAAGAAAATATTAACCGCCTGGCCCACGATGTCGAACGATAACGTTCGCTTAGATAAGACTTAAGACATAAACTTTTTATCGTATCAATTTTTTAATCAATCAAGTTTGTTTATTTAACAATCAAGTTTGTGTCTTAAGTCTTATCTAAGCGAACGTTATCGTTCGACATCGTGGGCCAGGGGGTAAGTTTGAAGTTTTGGATTTTACTAATATAATATAGGGTTTAATCTTTCAACTCTTTACTAATTTTTGATTATTTCTCCCAGGTACTTATTTATTTTTACCACAAAATTTCCATGAAATTAATTTTAATTTAATTCTTCTTTTTAAACAAGAAAACATGAAACCTTAAATTAAATTTCAAGTTGACACAAGCTTATATAAATATTTCTTATTGCTGTATACACAATTTTGTATCTGACTGTATGTCCAAGGTGGCGCAAAATTAATCCTCCTATCAGAAAATGCTATAAATTTTGCGATTGGCCCCTAATGTCAGTTCTGTTTTGACATTTGTGTAGTAAACACATGCAAAATACAAGTTAATAAACAATGTGGCACGTGCCACAACCGATATGCTGAAGAATGCATTTCCCGGGCGCCTAATCTCCCGTTTTGGCGATTTGCACTGGCCAGCAAGATCGCCTGATTTGACCGCTCCAGATTTCTTTTTGTGGTGCTTTTTGAAGTCGCAGGTTTATGTCAACAAGCCTCAGACTCTTAAAGACAATATCCGTCAAGAATGTGAGGACCTATCGCCGGAAGTTTTGGCCAAAGTGATGGAAAATGCCATAAAAAGGCATTTACATGACATCATATTCTCGACTTGATGTAAAAAAAATTAAAAGACCAAATAAAAATAATCCGCAAAAAGAATCAAAGTTTTTCATTTTTTTTAATTACAGCCAAAAAACATCGGAAGTTTACTTTTGCGCCAACTTATATGTATGTATGTGCAAGGTGTAGTACAAAGTTACATAAACATGATAATTAGATATAAAAGTATAAGTGCGTGACAGAATAGATAGAAAGTTGTAAAGGAAGATGTATTTTCAGATTAATGCCCAACACAGACAAATGGTAGAAGTAAAGACAATGTAAAGTAAATTATCACCTAAGACAGATTCTATTAGGACATGGAGGATACACAAAATATCTCTAAATAGTTGGGTTGAGCTAACTCTAATACACTCTCGTCATGTGTGCCATTGCGACCAAAGTCTCTTGGCTAGAGGCCAGCTAGAGGTCGCCTCTCTGAAGAAGAGATCGTCCGAGTTCTTCAGGGAGTTGTTGTTTTTTTTTTTTTGTTAAATTCATTCATTTTTGGTCCCACGAGTAGGCACGTAAGGGCATGGACCATCCATGCAGTGACGGCGTACATGGACTAGACAGAAATGATTACAACCGGCCCGTGTCATAAGCACCGGAGGGGAGTTGTTAACGACTAATCTTCTTTAACCACTAATTAGCCATTCAGGTTCTCGGCACTGCTACCAACCACCTTAACCTTACAAGTGTGGGGGAAACAAGAAGGAAGGAGTGAAAGAGGAAAGAAACAAAGAGAGAGAGGAAAGAACAGTTTTTGTCCGCGGGTTGTAGCACAAGAATGAAAAAGAAAGTGCTATCACTAGGCGACCAATTGTTGTAAAATGTATCGCCAGTTATAGCGTTCTCCTAACCAAATGTTATAAAATGTATCTCAGTATTATGATAGTTGGTTATCGCAAACCGTTTTACAGACGTAGCTATGTCAAGAAGTTTAGACCATTTGTACGAAAATGTGTCTCAAAATATTGACAACGCTCGAGCAATTGTTGTAGAAAACAGTATCACTAGACTAGAAAATTGCTCCCCCTATCCGCCACCTGGGATGCGTCCGATGGGAGACTGATAACTCCACACGGACTCACTGTCTACGTAGAAAATATTAAATTTGAAATTATTTTCAAAATATTGAGATCATGATATACGATATATTCCGGTTTTAACATGAAGTGGACCATTTAGAAACTCTTAAGTCTTACAGTCTAATTCATAAAAACTTATCAAGGGTTTATAACAGGCTTATGAAGCAAATATCCATACAAAATTTGCTTTATAAGTCTGTTATATTTATTTACATAGAATAAAAAAGAACATTTAATGGCAGCAATTTTTAGTTTTTAATTTTTCATAACTAAAAATAAATGTATTTAGTTTTTTTGTAGGTAAGCATAATATAGAGTATTGATTTGTCTTCGTCCTTGTTTCATTTATTTAGTATGAACCTTGTTAAAGTTAAATTGTCTTAAACAAATAATATTAAGCATTAACCTTGATAACCTGTAAAATAGTTAGTACACACAAACACACACACACACACTAACGCTCAGCTCTAGACATCACATCTCGTATTTCATTTATTGGTTCATATGCCCTGGCATCACCTGGCATTGTTGGGTTTGGTTTGTTTTAGTCTGATGGTCTGATATTGATGTGACTTGAAAACACTTTATTTAATTTCATTCTATTTTATTTCCTTCACTTTACCGACATCTTTAGATAATACATATGTTTAATAAGTGTTTGTGTGCGTTTTTAGCAGTTGTTTGGGAATATTTGTGAGAAATTTAGCCCAAATGCATAATTAAAGTAATTTACATGCGTTGCGGGAAAATGTTAATATCATCTACAGCTAGATTATACATCACATCAGAAAACTTAACGCAATGATAATTATCGAATATTTTTGAAATGTTTTATGTACTCGTAGTATAGAAAGACAAACAAAGCAGCCATTAGAAGCAAAGAAGTTGTAAAGTAAAAGGAATATAAAAGGAAAATGAAAATGAAACAACAAAACTGTACTTATAAGTATCAAGGGAGCTGTTACTATTAGAAAGAGATTTACATTGAAATTATATTAAAATAAAAAAAATTACAAACAAATACACACACAGAAATGTTAGCATTTGTACTAGAGCCGCTTCAGCTAGAAAAAGTTAAGGGGCGTATGATTAATATTTGATGTTATGCATAAACAATTTAGTAAAGTAATGTTTGAATGTATGTGTGACTTTATTCCAGTAATGTTTATTAGATATTAAAGAATAATTATTAATATTTCTGTATTTAAAAGAGTTAATAGTAATGAAAAATTTACTAACATTTCGAAAAAAAGGAAAGGAACACAAAATGTTTTTCATTCTTTCTATAGCTTTTAAAGGCAAAATGCATGCGACGCTTATTGCTTCAATCTATTGCATAATTATTTTTTATTTATGGCTTATTTTGTGCAATAACATACAAATTTTGCTATAGGTTATCTAGAAAACTTTCGCAATATTTAGAGAAATTTAGCAACAAACATCTGCAACTACAACCAGTTAGAAAAACAGAGATTGTAAATAACAAAGTTTTCTATTAAGACAAAAAATCTCTCTTTGCAATTAGAACACCCTCTGGTACAAGAAACATATTTAAATTTATTGTGCACTTAAAAGGTCACTTGTTCTTCTTGCTTCGACATCCTACAAATTGAACTGTATCTGTTGTTTTCACTTTTTCTACTTTGTTGTTAACAACCTCGACCAATTCCACTTGCATATCTTTGAGTTTTTAAATACCCCCCCCCCCCCCCCCCCCAACTAATTTACTTCTAAGTTTTCTTTGCAGTTGTTGCTGTTGTTGTAGCTATATTTGGCTTATTTTTTAGTTTTGTTGCTTTTCCAGCCCTCCCTCTCTCGGTATATTTAAATTTCATATATTTTCCTGTTGTTTACCCAGTGCGATACAAACCATAAAACAAAGTTTTCATAACAAAATTCGAATTTATAGTTTTTGTTTAGATTTTTCTTATAGAAACTCTAAGAAAAACAAAACAAAAATTCATAAAACGAAATGAAGTCCTAAAGCCCATGCAGCAACAAACAATAGCAATTGAAGTTAAGTTAACTATAGCAACAACAAGTTGCTGCTGCTATTTGCCCCATATTCTTCACAATACAAGTGTTCATGCATCGTAGCTATTGGTTTGGTTCGAGTGGAGCTCTTTTCTTTTTGCCTGTATACGTAGCAGGCATTACCAGCACCAACAGTTCTGGCTTTAACTTCCGGTTTCAAGAAAAATGCTTAAGAAAATTTTTCAATGTTGTTGTTTTTGCTGTCTATCTTGCGAAGCAAAACTTTTTCTTAAAAACAAACTTTAGTTTTCTTAAGTTTATATATGTATGTATATTTCTACTTCTCTTTGTTGTTTTGCAAACAAATTTCATGTACACATACACACACACACACACACACACACACTCACACAAACATATAATACAAATAAATATAGATAAATGCAAAGACCCCGATGTGAGAATTAAACTCAACTGTATTTAAGGCAAATTGTAGTTATTGTCTTGATTTTGTTGTAAACCTTGCTTCTGTTGTTGTTATTCTTGTTGCTGATTTAGTTTTTTTTTGTTATTTCGTTTTTTGCTTTCTTTCTTATTTATTTATTTTTTGTTCATTTGTTTAAGTCAAATCAGAATTATTACCAACTTTGTTTGTATTATCTTCATGTTGGTTAAGAAAAACTTTAGTTTCGTTTCCTTTTTGTTTTGCTGTTCATTGTTGCAATTGGCTGGGGAAATGTGTCCAACTAAAATTGTTATCGATGTACCAGATATAAAGACAGAAATAAAGAGTTAGTTATGATGAGATTTTTTGTGAAACGTTTGAAATTGGCTAATTTAAAAGTAAGTTTAAAATTAAGAGTCTATTTTTCTTGTTGTAAAATCTGAGCGTCTAGAGTTGATTGGAGTCTGTTCTATTTAGAGTTGACTGGAGTCTGCTTTGTCTACTTTTGACTGGAGTCTGCTCTGTCTGAAGTTAGATAGAGGCTACGCTCTCTAGATTTGACAGGAGTCTACACTGTCTAGAATTGACTGCAGTATGCTCTGTCTAGAGTTGAAGAGTCTAGTCTGTTTAGATTTGACAGAATTCTGCTTTCTCTAAAGTTGACTGCAGTCTGCTCTATCTTGAGTTGAATAGAGTTGACTGGAGTCTGCTCTGTCTAGATTTGACTGCAGTTTGTTCTATCTAATGTTGACTGCAGTCTGCTCTGTCTGAAGTTAGATAGAGTCTACTCTCTCTAGAGTTGACAGGAGTCTACACTGTCTAAAATTGACTGCAGTATGCTCTGTCTAGAGTTGAAGAGTCTAGTCTGTTTAGATTTGACAGAATTCTGCTTTCTCTAAAGTTGACTGCAGTCTGCTCTATCTTGAGTTGAATAGAGTTGACTGGAGTCTGCTCTGTCTAGATTTGACTGCAGTTTGTTCTATCTAATGTTGACTGCAGTCTACTTTGTCTAGAATTAACTGGAGTCTGCTTTGTCTAGTGCTGACTGCAGTCTGCTCTGTCTAGAGTTGAAGAGAGTTGACAGGAGTCTAGTCTGTTTAGATTTCACAGGATTCTGCAATCTGCTCTATCTAGAGTTGAATAGAGTTGCCTGCTTTGTCTAGAATTAACTGGAGTCTGCTTTTTCTAGTCCTGATTGCAATTTGCTCTATCTAGAGTTGACTGGAGTCTGCTCTGTCTAAAATTGACTGCAGTTTGTTCTATCTAATGTTGACTGCAATCTGTTTTGTCTAGAATTGACTGGAGTCTGCTTTGTCTAGTGTTGATTGCTTTTCTGCTCTGTCTAGAGAGAAGTCCACTCTGAGTTGACAAGACTAGAGACTTGATTCTTGTTTCTGCTGAAAGATTGTTGATTAAGTTCTGCATAATGTTGCCTTATTTAGACTTGCGTCCCTTGAATTTAAGTTTTGTGTTTCAGTCATTTTGTAAATTTGTATTCTTCAATACTATTGACTGTATTTTATTTTGCTTAAAATCTCATTATTTTTAAAGTCTAGTTGGTTCTCTTTTGTGTGTATACGTATGTAAATTAAATCATTTCGTTTTGTAAACATGGCTGTTATAATGTGTGTAAATATATTTTATATATTTCCTTAAACGAAATTCTGTTTATTCTAATTTCAAAGCCATTTTCGTAATTCAATCTTTAGAAAAATTTGTATATTTTACAAAATTTTGGGCCTTTTTGTCGGTGGTGTATTGTTTTCTGCTACTGTTCTGCTTGTTGTGTATTTGACCTTTATTGTGGTATTTAGTTGTGGGTGAGTTTGCTTTCTAAGTAGGAAGAAGGAAGTAGGAAGTAGTTGTAATTGTATATGTATGTCAGTGAGTGAGTATGTTGCTAAAGTTGGCGTTTTACTTTCAACTGTAGTTAGCAGTGGCTGTTGTGGTGTTGGCTGGCTGGCTGAATGGTTTGGTTGTGAAGACTTTTACAGGCTTCTTCCATTTGAACTAATTTGGCTTCCTCAAGCAGGGACTACCACAAATATTTGGTTTTTAACTGAAAACTTTGCTGTTTTTCTTTTAATGTCATAAGGACGGACATTATAGAACAACAGACAGTTGCCAACACACTCCTATAAAATATACAAAAAACAAAGAAGCAACACAACTATCAAGTAATTTAAAAGAATTTCTATGTTTTTGTTTTTCATGCTTATTTTTGCTATATTCTGTGTCGTGTTTAAAAAAAAAGAAATGAAATAAAAACAGAAAAATTCTTTGGTTCCATGCTGCATGACAAACCAAAAGTTTAGAATTCTGTTTTCGTTTTTATTTTATTTCACTTTTGTTCTTTTCTTGTGTTTTGTTGCTTTGGTGTTTCTTTAAGTTTCGTAACAGATTCAGTTTTATATTCAGTTTCTTTTTTCACTTTTTTCCCCGAGCAGAGTCTAATTTTTGCCTACTTTAGTTGGGTACGTACATATTTATAGGTATATGAATGTTTATATTTAAACGTACATATATTTGTGTGAAAGTATATGTGACTTTATTTTACATGTATAGATAGATACTTATATGTACTTATGTATGTTTGTGCTAGTCTATGTCTATGAAGCAAGAGTTTAATTTTTGTTTAAAAAGTTTTTCGTTTTTGTTTTTCTTTTTTTTGTGCAAGTTTCCTTTTATACTTCACATTTGTCTTATGCAAATTTCCGTCTTGGGAGTTTAGAAAAATATAAAAGTTTACATATGACACAAACACATGTACATGTACTCCCGCTTTCATATATTTCCTATTTTCGTTTTTCTATTATTTGCTGTTGTTCAGTTACAACTCGAGCATGTAGTCGTGACTGAAGTGTATTTATTTTCTTACGAATTCCGTTTGCTGTAGTTTCAGTAATACAGTTAATTTTAAAATAAATATTTGATTACAACTTTTATCAATAAGAATTTGCAATATTTTTCTAAAATGTATAATCAAAATTGTCTCATGCAAGTACTTACGCTGTGTCGTTTCTGTAGTTGAAGTGTAACTTTCAAACGTAATGTCTGTTATATACTTTGGTGTTATTTAGAAGGCAGGTAGGTTAGAAAATAGTTATGCACGTATACTTACGCTCTTTTGTTTGATCGTCAATGAACCAATAGGAAATCAGCATGTTGAGTGGGAGAGACAAAATACACTTGCAGAACTTCTGTGTCTTATTAATGATTCAAGATAAGAGCAAACGAATATTACTAAAATATTTTTGAAACAAACAAGGGAAATCATAATGGAAATATATTTAATGATTACATTTTAATCGTCATCGAGACTGCTGTCAGTGAACACATAAATTGACATTATTGCGATATATTAATGATGTCACCCGAAAAGTCTTTTATGTTACAAAATGCTTTTGAATGAGTTGAACTTGAAGCTGCAGGGAGAAGATAATAATATTTCTGATATGTTTAAAATTCTTTCAGATTTTAAAACTCAGCTATTTTTACTTGCAGCTCAAATTGATTCTGAAGACTTTTCGGACTTTCCGAAAACTTCTGTTATTAACGGCAAGAAGAAAATCTTGAAAAAGTTTGAACTTTTGGAAATATGTATTAGAAACGCTTTTTACTAACTTTGATGACAGTTTTAAGGATTTTGAAAATATTCAGCATTTACTGGATATTTTTGAAAACCCTTTTAAATGCGATATATTAAAGTACGAGTTTCCAATCCAAACAGAACTTATTCACCCCTATCGTGAATAAAAATTCCACATGAAATTTGTTCCCTTTTATTTTTTTAACATTGAATTTTGATAGAAAAATGTGAAAAGGGAACAAATTTCATGCGGAATTTTTATTCATGATAGGCGTGATTATACTTCGAAGTGAATTAGATTTCGCGGATTTATTTTATCAATATAGAATTCTGGAAAAATCTGGATGGTACAATATATCCTGAAATAAAGAAATGTTCATTGAAGTGTGTATCTTTGTTTCCCTCAACGTATCTTTGCGAACAAATATTTTCAGATTTGAATTATATTTGCTCAAAAAAACGCAATAAGCTGAATTCTTCTAGTTTGTGAAATATATCTTTATTGCTTAACTGCAATAAGAGTATCAACATAGAAGATTTTATTACTTTTTAATTGCAAATTGAACAATGTTTAATTGAGGGAAAATCTATAAACACTTCGAAGAATCTTTTTATTTCGAAATACATATATCATACTATCCAGATGTCTGCATATATAAATTATATATGTACTTATGTATGTATTATAGATATATAGTATATCTATCAATACATTCATCAAGAGTATTACTAAAATATGTACATTCATTAATTTTACATTTCCCTTTTGTTAAACAAAGAAACTGGAAAAAATAGCAACACCCGCCACACATGTGCTTTCGTCGCAATCTCGCTGACGACTAAATAAAATGAATAGCAAACTGTTTTCTTCCAGTGTTATTTTGTCACTCTCACCAATACTACTACGTTGGGTGGCTTCATTGGTCTAGAGTCGTTTAGAGTCTAGGGCCGACTATACTCTGTCTAGAGTTGACTGGAGTCTTCTCTGTCTGTAGTTTACTGTTTAAAGTTAACTGGTTCGTACCTTGTCTAGAGTTGATTGTAATTGATTCTGTGTAGAATTTATGGCTTTGTGCTGTTTAAACTTTATTGAAGTCTACTCTAAATGTGAAGTATTAGAATTTGGATAGACACTACTGTTATTTTTCTCTTTTTCTATTTGCGCTTTAATAATGATTATGCAAATTATATACACAATGAATGACACTACTATAGAAGAGGACATAAACCAACAAAAACTTAAACAGGATGGTGAATACAGACTAATGAAAGGGCAGAAACAAACTAAAACTAGAATAGGAACGTGAGAAATTAAAAATTGGTCTTGTCATGCACTGCATTCCGCAATAGATTGCAATCCAACAGCGATAACAGTCGTAGCTATGACAAATGCCAAATAACAATAATGCCGCTATTTTAATTTATGAACAATGAGGAGGAGGAAGAGGAGATCATTGATTATAAAATCGTATAATTTCGCCCAAAAAAAACACGACACAAAGCCGCAAAGTGTATCTAATGTGCAGAGTACAAGTTGCTGGGGTCTGATTATAAAATTTCGCATTTTTTTTTGTTTTTACTTTTGTCTTGCTAGCTGGTAGTTGGCGATTTGGTCGTTAGGCGTAAATACATTTTTTTGACCCTAACTAAACATGGCAACAACACACACAAGTACACATGTGTAGAAAACCAGAAAAAAAACAAGTTGAAGTATGGTGTGCTAGAGGACATGTGTTTGTGGATTTTACAGGTAATAAATAGGTCGTGCAAAATTCTTTGCTTCTATAACCAAAGCAGCGACATGCTTGTGTTTAGGTGGCAGCATGTGGTTGTGCATTAATGATGTAGAAATTTGTTAAATAAATAACAGAATTACATACGCACTCACATGCACGCACATTGTTTGTAGGGCATTATTGAGAATTAGAAATCTATTGAAAGTTTCAATTGCATTTCGAAGCATACAAAAACTCCCTGTGTTATGGTTGCGTATGTGAACTATATTTGTTGATTACTGATAATTTAATATTAATCATACGTAGTGTGTGTGTATGTGTAATATGAGAAGCTTTGTAACTGGTTGTTTTGTGGGTTTTTGTGTTTAGTGTGTTATCGCATGACAGTATTTATAAATAGCTGCATTGATTGTATATTTTAGGCCAAGGCTGTTTTAATTAAAATTAAACCTATGTATAATTAAATCTATTATGATATATAATTTTTACATTTTTTCAAGTTCATTTTAACTTAATGTAGGGAAATACGAGTATGTGCAAGAGTTTTTTCTACATTGTCTTTAGGCGAATCTCTCTAAATTTAAATAGAAACTTCTGTATATATAGGTAGGTGAGTAGATACTACTCTACCTAGAGTTTACTAGAGTATAATTTGTTAAAAGTTGGCTGCAGTCTGCTCTGTCTAGAGCTGAATGGAGTCTGCTCTGTTTATAGATGACTGGAGTCCGCTCTGTTTAGATTTAACTGGAGTCGGCTTTGCTAGAATTGAATGGAGTCTGCTCTGTCTAAAATGACTGTAATTTGCTTTGCTAGAATTGAGTGGAGTCTGCTTTGTTTAGAGATGACTGGAATCCGCTCTGTCTAGATTTAAGTTTAGCCTGCTTTGCTAGAATTGAATGGAGTCTGCTCTGTTTAAAGTTGACTAGTGTCTCCTCTGTCTGGAGTTGACTGGATTCTACTCTGTTTGAGAGCTGACTGAAGTTGATTTGTCTAGAGTTAAATGGAATCTATTGTGCCTAAATTTTACTTGCTTCAAACTATAAGTCTGCATTTCACTAATGTCAATTCTGTCTGACTGGATTCGATTAGAGCCAACTCTGTTCTGTCTAGAAGCGAAAATATTCTACAATATCTAGAGTTGATTGGTTTCTGCTCTGTCTACAGTTGGCCAAAGTTTACTCGGCTTTAAATCAACTATAGTCTGCTCCGTCTAGAGTTGAACAGAGCCTTCACTGGCTATTCTTGATTAAATTGAACTCTGTTAGAATCTAAAATGTCTGGAGTTGAGCGTTTCGTTTCTATGTTTAGAGTTGACTAGAATCCTCGCTCTCTTTTTGTTGAGTAGAGTCTACTCTCTATAGATTTGACTAGACTACTATGTACAGAGTATACTAAAGTCTATTTTACCTATACGTAACTAGAGTCTCCATTTTCATTTGACTAGTGTCTAGTCAGTCAATAGTTTATTCCATTTGAAGTTGACTGAAACCTTCTTTATCTAACGTTGTCTAGAATCTACTCTTTCTAGAGTTGACTAGAATGGTCTCTGCCTAACTTTAACTCAAGTACGTATACACTTGCTAATATTTTACTACTATATATATTTAGTAATGTAAATTGTTTGGCCGTCTGCTAGTTTATATGAATTTCATTAGCATTCTCTGATTTAAAACATCTAAATTCTACGAAATACTTAAAATATATTTTACATTTGTAATTTATTATCTGGTGGCGTATGATTATTTTTTTATTTATTTTCATAATAATTAATATTAATCATACGCTTATATTTTCAAACATTTATGTATATGAAATATATGTATCATTTCTTTAAAGCAAACTAAAGCCAAATAGTTCTTTATTTACTTCTTAAATATTTACCCCCTTATTCATAAAAACTTACAACAGGTTTATAAGAGGTTTATAAAGCAAATTTCCATACAAAATTCATTCAATTTTAATACCCTAATAATGCTTACTCAACTAACCAAAATAACAATAAGTGAAACAGAAAAATATAAAGAAAGATATATATAATTTAATTATAGTCTTAGAGACAAGTTCATTGGCTGTTTTGTCATTATTTTTTGCTAAAAAAATTCCCTAAAAAATTTCGTCAGACAGCATAGAGACAGAGCGTATGTCTCTGATGATTGTTATTAATGAAATTGTTGTTGAGGGTCATGATGATTGTAAGGATACTTACTACCACTTTATGTAGAATAAAAACAAAGATCATTTGCTTGTCCTTGATATAATGCTATTAAATTCCATTAAATCAGTAATTTGACAGATTGATTTTCCACAATATTCATTTAGCTGCACACTTACGAATGTAGTGCGAATGTATGAAATAAGTACGTATATTTATAAAGAAAGAACACAACCAACCATGCAAATGCACGGGCTTTAAGTAGAAAAACACCATAAATGTATTTATTCAGTTTTTTATACAATATTCCATTTGATGTTTTTCCACTAAGTAGTTATTAAGTTAAAAAAAAAAAATAAGGATTTTATATATTTTTTTTACTTGCAAAAAGTAAAACTGCTTAAAGCATTTTTCATGTGCAACGAGTAAGTAGCTGCCGCTTACAGCAGCTTGCAATTAATTTTCTTCTGCTTTTTTTTAAAGGTTTTTCTTTTTTATATTATTATCATTGTCAGTGTTGTTGTCATTATTATTGTTATATATATTGTAATTACTTTTATATTTATTTAAGATGAGCAGCCGTTTGTAATATTAACGGTGTAAATTAATAATGAGTTGTTGCTTAATAAATTGAAATCCAACACTTTGAGACTGAGAGACAACAATAGACGGTGGCAAAAGAAAAAAAAATACGAAACGTTGCTTCATTGTCATCAAGGACAACAGTCTCAGTCAGTTGAATGGCTGGTGTGGCATTATACGTAACAAGAATGAAACATGTGATCTAACAAAACAACATCAAACAAATTTGTGCTAAACAAAAGCATATGCTTTTTGTGTAAATATTTGCCATGTGTGACCATACGAGTACCTTTAAGCTATGTGTCCACGATCGTCAGATATTACAACGTTGTCCGAAAGATGTTCAGAAAATGTCTAACAACCGTGTAAGCTTAAAATTTTTGCTTTCCAACGTTGTAAGAAAAAGCATTTTCAGTACATTGGAAGACATAAATATTGTCAGACATCAAACAATCGTGTAAACACACAATTTTGTCATTGTCATTGTTTTATGGCAATTGTCAAACACATTTCATTGTCATATGTGCAAAGTTTATGCATCTGCCAATGGCAGCCTTGTCATAGAAATCATTTCTAAATGCAACTCTATATACACTTAAATAAACAAACAAGTGTGCATTAAAAATTTTTTTTTAAAAAGAGTGGAAGAAAATTAAAGGATTAAATTAAATTGTGCATTAGTAAAATTTTTTAAAAAAGTGGAAGAAAAATAAAGAAAGTTCGCAGTTGGCTGAGTAATTTTGCATAAAAACCCTCCTGTTGTAGCTGATGCACCCAATCCTTGACCCAATTTTGCGGCGTTCTTTTGTTATCTTGTCTTCATCCTCGCTACTTTGTAGGACGTAAGCAGATGAAATGGTTCCAATTGCTCTTTTTTGTTCCATGACAATATTTAAACGAATTTGACAATGCCACACAACAATCTGACAACCGTGTGAACTGACAATTTCGGTTGACAGATAAACTCATTGTGTGACAATTGTGTGCAAATGAAATTGTTAGTTTTCTTAAAGTCGTCTAAACTGACAATTTACCTTTTGCTAACAATTTTTCAATGTCAGTACATTGCTAGCACATTGCTAGATATGACAACGTTGTAATATCTGACGATCGTGGACACATAGCTTTAGTAATGACATGCAAATATGTTTTTGTGTGGTTTTACTGTTATTCTAAATAATTTATGTAATTGCAATACTATAATTTAAAGGGTATTTTAGATTCGTTAAAGCCGTTTAAATTATACTAACGTGTTGTTTTATTGTTATTTTAAGTTTATACTTGTGTTTGTTTAAAATAAATTCTCATTATTTTTACTTTTTTCTATTATTTGCTGCAACTAGCTGTATGAGACTGTAGTTTTATTTGTTTTGTTTTATTTTTAAATTTTCGTTCTTGGTGTTTGTTATGTTTTTGTCTTAAGTAGTTTCAGTCTGTCTGTCTAACTGTTTAGCTCTGCATATTATCCGTTTGTCTGTATATTTGTCTGTCCTTTTGTCTATTTTGTATTGTTTACTGTTCTTCAAACTTGACACTCTTGTTGCCTAGTACATCGAAACGTTTCGTTTACTTATTGTTGCAAATATCCTTCGACACATTTTTAAATGGACAAGCCAACTATAATAGAATAGAAAAGAATGTAATGTAATGGTTTTTGTAACAAGACACAGAACTAAGTCAACCAAATCAATCCACTGACATTGTAATATGTGCATTAGTTTTTCAGTGGCTAAATTTTAATGTTTAGTAAAGTTGAATATAATACTGATTAAAAGGTAAATATTTTTAGAAGCTAAAGAAAATTTCTTTGTTTTAATTTAAAAATGAAGTTTGGCTTTAAGAAGAGCTATTTTGTTTTTTAAAGAACCAGATAGCTATTACAAATATATATTATAATTAAACTGTAGTGGGGAGCATTGTATACCACAAGTCACTAATAGCAGTTCCATTTAATACATGGATGCCGTTAATTATCAACACACCAGTGGGCTGCATTTAGAACTTATTTTCCCTTAATTTTTCTTTTGTCTTTAGCATCATTTGTAGGCATGATATTATTTCAACAGTCTTAACTTTATCTGCTATCAAGCATTGTTCACATTAAATGCGGCCACACTACTGCAACATTTTTAAAATCCTATTGGCAATAATCCCGTTTTGTTTCAGTTATTTATTTTTTAAACTAAATTACCATAATTAAAAAAAAAATTATGTTAGAATATCTTTGTACATGTCGTTAAGTAATTGATAATCAAAATAGAAAGACAATCGTAAACCAATCTTCAAGATTTGTAATATTAAAGCATTTATGTGACCGAATTTAATGTGAACACTGCTTTTCTTTACATTGCACTTGCTGTTGTCTGCAACTGTTACCAACTTGACGACAATGAAGTCGAATAAAAACAGCCGTTAACCAAGTATAGTATTCCTATAGTATACACGTGTATAGTATAATGTTATAAGTATGTGCAACTACTAGCACAAGTTCGCATAAATTTGCAACTTATGAAACCTTGGCTGTTTTATGAAATTTACTCACTAAATGAAACACGACACAAACAAGTATATACACACACACACTGCTATATATATGTATATGTAGGTGGTTAAGTGAGTGTGTTTGGTTTTGTGTTGGTGCAGTAAATACTTACGAACACCATTTCGAATGAAACTGAAGACCACCTACTGACTGCACAACCTTGAAGTAAAATGTTCAAAACATCGCACCCAAACACACTCCTGCACATAAATGCGAACGCGACTGCAAGAGTGTTGTATTACAGTTATGTGTTTCTGTATGTGTGTTAGTATGTCAGTAGTAAAGACGATGAGATTGTATATTATAATGATACATTTTCGCATACAGATACCTTTCTACTTAAACTTTAAACATGTTGTATAACAAAGGAAAAAAACAACAAAATAAAAAGGATTCATTATTTATCAAATGATATTAGATAGGACAAGTAATAACAAGGAATTAAATCACTGAAAATGGAACGACACGAATATTATATACTTGGTCTTGTATTCTGTCTTACAGTCGTGTTAGTATAATAACGTCGTTTTAGGATAAGAACTTTGTTTTAGTATAAAAATGTAATTTTAGTATAAAAATTTCGTTTTTTGTTTCAGTATAAAAACGTTGTTTAAGTATTAAAATTTGGTTTAAGTATAACAACGTCGTTTTAGTATAAAATTGTTGTTTAAGTAGAAAAATGTCGTTTTAGTAGCTAAACGTCGTTGATGTAGAAAAACGTTATTATAGTAGAAAAACCTTATTTTAGTATAAAAAGAGTTAAACGTAATTTTAATATAAAAACGTCGTTTTAATATCAAGATGTCATTTTAGTATAAAAACGTAATTTTAGTATAAAATGATAGTTTTAGTATAAAAAATATTTTTTTTTGGTTTCTTTCTCTACCAGACTGATCGTGCAATTATTTATATGTAAAGACAGTCAGAGCAATTTCAGTTTTGTTATGAAAGCACTCCTTTACAGCAGCATTAGTTTTAACTGATGGCTGATGTTGATGTTGTTGGTGTTGGCGATACTGCCCGTGTTTGGTGCTTGCTGTTGTTATTGTTACAGTAAATAATGTGAAAATTATACCACCTTTATATAGAATATAGCAGAATGTTAGTTGAGAATGCGTTGAAAGCGTATTGTTAGCAAAGTATCATTGTATAAGTGGATGGATAGATGTACATATATATGTATGTAAACATGTTTGTGTCAATATAAGCGATAGTGTTTCGTGTATATGTGTTATTTAATGTATTTTGTAGGTTTATTGGTATTCACTTGAGTTAAATGAGTTCAAATAGTATTGAAAACGTCAATAATGAAAGAATAGATGGCTCAATAGATGGATGGCTGTTTGGCAGGGGTATTTTCAAAAATAAATGACGTCAACACAAACACCCGCACTTAAGCATATCTACAAAATATTTAATGGCCTGATGTTTAAACATAATTTGTATAAACAATTATAGTGTTTTATATTGTATAATTAAAATAAAATAGTTTAAAATGTACTCTATAAGGTCGGCTGGGTACGGGAAGGTAAATGGAAATAATAAATACCACATAAGAATCATCATCTACGCCTTAAACTGAAATTAATCTACAAATTACATACGGAGAAACAAAACAAATTTATACGAACATTTTTCACAATGGCTTTTTAGAGCTGGAGTTATCTAAAACATAAAATTATACTTTCCAAATGAATTAGTTATGGCAAATTTATAATTTCTAACAAAACAAATTTAATTTCTAGGAAAGAAAATTAAATGTATAATGCTAAAGTATTAAAAATAAAACAAATTTAGTGTTTGCAAAAAGATATTTTTTCTGATAAGGAACGTAGTTTGAAAAGGGCCAACCATTAAAAAAGTGGTTTTAGTATAAAATCATGGCTTTGAAATATCACACTGTTTTAGTATAACACCGTTGTTTTAATATAGAAACGTATTTTTAATATTAAGTATTAATTTAGTATTTTGTAAGTGTTCGGATCAGTTCTGGAAGGGTTTATAGGCCGTTAGTTGAACTCCATATTGCCGTCATCGAAGTCGATAAGATCTTCTATGACGCTGATTTCGATGACGGCCGATCTTCAACAGTTTTAGCATAAAAACGTAGTTTTAGTATAATAACGAAGTTTTAGTATAAAAACGTTGTTTTAGTATAACAACCTAGTATTAGTATAAAAACTTAGTTTTAGCATATAAACGTTGTTTTGGTATAACAACTTTGTTTTAGTATAAAAACCTAGTTTTAGTATAAAAACGGAGTATTAGTGCAAAAACCTAGTTTTAGTAAAAAAACGGAGTTTTGGTACAAAAGCGTGATTTTAGTATAAAAACCTAGTTTCAGTATAAAAACGGTGTTTTAGTATAAAAACGTAGTTTTAGTATAAGAACGAAGTTTTAGTATAAAAACGTAGTTTTAGTATAAAAACTTGGTTTTAGTATAAAAACTTGGTTTTAGTATAAAAATGTAGTTTTAGTATAAAAACATAGTTTTAGTATAAAAACGGGGTTTTAGTATAAAAACCTAGTTTTAGTATAAAAACGGGGTTTTAGTATAAAAACCTAGTTTTAGTACAAGAACGGAGTTTTGGTACAAGAGCGTGATTTTAGTAAAAAAACGTAGTTTTAGTATAACGTAGTTTCAGTATAAAAACGTAGTTTTAGTATAAGAACAAAGTTTTAGAATGAAAACGTAGTTTTAGTATAAAAACGTAGTTTTAGTATAAAAACGTAGTTTTAGTACAAAAACGTAGTTTTAGTATAAAAACGTAGTTTTAGTATAAAACGTAGTTTTAGTATAAAAACGTAGTTTTAGTATAAAAACGTAGTTTTAGTATAAAAACGTAGTTTTAGTATAAAAACGTAGTTTTAGTATAAAAACGTAGTTTTAGTATAAAAACGTAGTTTTAGTATAAAAACGTAGTTTTAGTATAAAAACGTAGTTTTAGTATAAAAACGTAGTTTTAGTATAAAAACGTAGTTTTAGTATAAAAACGTAGTTTTAGTATAAAAACGTAGTTTTAGTATAAAAACGTAGTTTTAGTATAAAAACGTAGTTTTAGTATAAAAACGTAGTTTTAGTATAAAAACGTAGTTTTAGTATAAAAGTGTGGTTTTAGTACAAAAACGTGATTTTATTATAAAAACTTTGTTTTAGTATAAAAACTTGGTTTTAGTATAAAAACTTGGTTTTAGTATAAAAATGTAGTTGTAGTATAAAAACCTATTTTTAGTATGAAAATGTAGTCTTAGAATAAAAAAATTTGTATAAAAAGTTTGTGAATATACACACATTTTCTAACTACGAGTCTGTTTCCTGGAGCAAGTGCCTGCTTAATATAGTATATGTTAGCAACTGTTTCAGAACACACATTTAAGCATTTAAATCGAGCGCTATTAAATGTTTTTATTTATTCTATCTATGTTATTGGCTCCCCCTCACACACGGTCATACAATTATTATACGTTTATTTAAATGTTGCGTGTTCAACATTGATTGTTATCCATTCGATACGATTTTAGAACCGTATTTTTGCTATTAACCTCATCTATAAATACACATGCACCGCTTTTTCACACATATTTTGTTTATTTTTTGCCTACAAATATACGCCACCTACAAAGACAATCAGAAACCCCCTTCGGATTTCACCTTAATGGCTGATTACCTAATAAAACATTTACAACTCACTAAAATGCTAATTTGGTATATTTCAAATTTATTACTTTCGATTGCTTATGACCAGGCTATGGCAGTATTGAACGGTTGTTGTTTTACTTTTCTTTTTTTTGACTATTGTATAACAGTTTGAAACTTTACTATAAAAACATTAAGGTTCTCTTTCTCTAAATACATAGTATTATAAGTTTGTTGTTGCTGCTATTTAAATACTAAGAAGCAGTAGCTTTTTAAGGTGGAAAGAAACACGACAAGGCCCTCAATTTAAATAGGAATTTTTTAAGGCTATTTATGTTTTATTTTTTTATTTTTTATTTTGTTAGACAGTATATGCGTGAGACCGGGAAATACGTGAGAGAGGTTTTTGGGAAATGAAATGTACTACCTTAAGTAAGCAAAATCACACATATAAGGGCCTTTTGTAAGGCCTTTTGCTGCCCTGAAGTCAGCTATAATAAACGAAGGACAAACCCAGCCATCAGACAATCAAATAAAACTGTTCAATACGCTAATGTTTAATTATGTAGTTTTGTTCATTAGAAATTAAGCAAAACACATTTAAAAACACACACTTTTCAACAGCAATTAGTTAATTTAGATGTAAATTAACAATATCTAAGCAATAATCAGCTAAAAACACCAAATGTTGAAAAAGGATGAGACCAATAAGAGTTGTACATGGGACGTGACAGCAAAGCCTGCCAAAGAATTTAAATGAAAAGAGGTTTTCGAATATTGTTGGCCTAGCAATGGAATATTTTCAAATTATATACATATAAATGTGTGTATGTATGTATGTATATATTTCTTGTGTATCTGGATTTTGGTTTGTCCAATGAGGAGAAGACAAATGAATTTATAATTGATTAATGATTGTTTCAAAATCATTAAAAACTCTTTACAATACACAATTATTTTCGTACACCAACAACATCAAAGTAAGTACTTTGCACTTGTAAGTATTCTACTACAACATGCTCCAAATCCACACCAATTAACTCATTCAATAATAAGTATTATCTACTGTTCTCATGTTTTTCATTTGAACTTAATTTAAATGTGGAGGGGTTTTAAATGTAAATCGTTAAGAAAGAAGTTTTAAGTTGAAAAGCAAAATTGGTTAATTGGGCGGCTTAATAAAACGAAATTTCTTCGAAAATTGCAAGACATTATAGGAATATTATAAAACAGCTTTATAATGCTAAAGTTCATGGAATAGCTGTCATGTTTCAGAAATAGGACAACTAGTTTTCTAGCAATCTATTATATAAATTTAAATCACATAGAAATAAGTCGGTAGGTAGACTTATATATAAAATGTTGTACTCAAAACACGTTTTTTTTATACTAAAGCCACGGCTTTTATACAAGAATCACGTTTTGGAAACTAAAACTACGTTTTGGAAACTAAAACTACGTTTTGGAAACTAAAACTACGTTTTGGAAACTAAAACCACGTTTTGGAAACTAAAACCACGTTTTGGAAACTGAAACCACGTTTTGGAAACTAAAACCACGTTTTGGAAACTAAAACCACGTTTTGATACTAACACCACTTCTTAAAGCCTTTTTTCTTTCTACATTAAACATTTAATAAATATTGCAGTTTTAATATCCAAACTCTTTACTAATTTTATTTTTATTTCTCTTTTTTTCAGATTTAAAAAGTCTTCATTTATCCCACAAATTTTCAGGTACTTTAACTTTACTATAATTTTCATTTTGTTTTAACATTTATTGCTGAATATTTTTTTTTTGTTCATAAAAACAATTCCTCAAATTATATACTTATACAGCTTGTCAGTGATTGAAACACTTGACGGCCAGCCGATAACTTTTTAATCTTTAATTATGAGAATTTTAATAATAATTTTTTTTCAAGTTCTTTTTAACTTTTGCCTTAAGTACTTTGGACTTTTTAAACACTTATAATTAAGTATGGCAAAGCGGCAAAGGCTTGAATAAAGTGAGCATTTCTGAACAAGGATATTTTCATTTCAGTCATTTTTTTAAGTTTATGTATGTATATACAAACACAAAAGAATATTTTATTTTATTAATGAAATTGTTTGACATTTTATTATAAACGCTGTTCACACAGTCGCATACGATACACACAGCATATATTGGCATATTTTCGTGTATGTATGTACATATATTGAAATATTATTGGTATGTGTGTGTAAGCATGTATTTATTGTACTTGATTGACCCAATAATTCATTTGTTATAAACGAATGATTTACATACTCATACGCATACATTAAATGTATGTATGTATGTATGTAGGTATATATTCATATGCATATTCTTTGTATGTATGCATAATTACAAGTACTCAGCGGGAAAAATATGCGGTAAAGAGGCCTTATTTTGCAGCCACAAACACTTCCAGCCGCATTGCAAAATCGTTTCAATTGTACACGTCATGTCAATGTTAGTCAAGGCCTTGCCTACTCGCTACTGGTTAAATGTCTAATAGAAGGCCTACATGAGAAGGGCAATTGGAAGATCTACCAACCAATATCTCATACAAGGCGTAATTAAAAGTCTGTTAAATTAATAGTTTCATTGAGGAAAGTAAAAGAAGGGGTTTTAAATAAAAGAAGTATTTTAAATTAATTTGTATATAAAGTACTGCTCCACCACAAATTTTCATAAAAGACTAAATTTATAGAAGCTCTCTTTATTAATTTTTATTGCTCGTATTACAAATTAAGCAAAATAATGTGTGTTGCAAAAGCATTCATGTTTGCGATTTTAATAAATCATGATTTGGAGACCTTCTTTTGAAATGCAATTTTAAATGTGTATGAAACGCCTTCTAGAACGCCTTTTTAGAGAAGGCATAGTGGAATAAGTATCGAATCTCTTAGAATGTGTAAAGGCCTACAAATGGAAGCACTTGCAATTTTTCCCGCTGGATATACTCCTATATACACACATATATTTGTGTCTATATGTACATATGTATGTATGTATGTTTGTATTTTTTGCCAACACATTGATACATTCATTTATAAATGTGTAACTGAAAAATCATTCAAATATGCATGAAATTTAATTGAATGTAATATAACAAAAAAATTCCTGAACCAACTCAAACATATGCAGTATAGGGCAGGGGTGGTAACATACATAAATTACTTCGAGGGCCAAACTTATATTAACTGTCTAAATGAGCCTGTCTCATGAACATCTTCTCTCTCTCTCCCACACAACTTTTGCAATAGTTGTATCTTGGCTAATGTAAACCTCTAAGAAATAAATTTTCTTTTGCAAGCAAGATCTTAGAGAGATTGATACATTTCCGTGTTAAAGAGGTTTAAATCATGTCATATTCCCTACTGTAAACAAGAGGATATATGTATGTAGTTAGTCATAGATTTGGCCAAGAACAGCATTTGTTTAAATAAAAGTATGTTCAAGATCAGTTCTACCGCTATAAGGCGAATTGTGCTATTTTATTATTAGATTTTAATAAAAAAGATAAAAATTATTTCTTAACACGCATTCACAAAACTAGCTGATGTGTCTTTCTTAGGTTAACAAAGATGGTATAACCTGTTGTTATACTTAAATTTCTAATTTTAATATTAACCTCCTCAAGCCTGTCTAATTCTTTGACATTGGCAGCAGATGTCAACGGGCCGCTTATACCCATCCCCGGTATATGAAATACATCTGTATATGGAAAATATACATTTTAATCTTTAAAAAGTCCTTTATAGTTTGTTTGTTTCTCATTTCTTTCCATTGTTTTCTCTGTTCCTGTAATGTTTTTTTTTTGTATGTGGTGATTTAGTAAGTTTCACAAGAATATTTCAGAAATTTTTTTTCCAACGTAACATTACAACCCACAACCAGGAACTAGTTAATGAACTTTGATTGTTAATATTACCGAAAATTTCTCAATATTTTGGTTTGAGTTAATTTTTAATTAATCACCCCTATCGTGAATAAAAATTCCACATGAAATTTGTTCCCTTTTCACATTTTTCCTATTAAAATTCAATGTTAAAAAAATAAAAGGGTGCAAATTTCGTGTGGAATTTTTATTCACGATAGGGGTTAATAATTTAAAGAATACCATTGTAAAGTTATATTTTCTAGACCATTGACACATTGTAATGCATTTTCTATGCTGACAAGGGCGTCATCAGCAATGTTTGTTGTCCAAGATTTATTAGGAGACATATTTTATTTAACTCACCATTATTGAGAAATAGACTTCGGGAATTAATCATATTTCTTTTATGTACATGTTTTGGGTTAGCACGAAATTTTCATACATTTACAATTCTTTATTATTATTATTATTATTACAAATTTTTTATTACAGTCGGGCCTCGATTATCCGTTATGGTCGGAACCACAAGCATTACGAATAATCGATTTTCACTGTTAATCGAATAACAATTTTGATTATAAAGTTTTTGAATACTTTTATTATTTAACAAGTGAACATTGGTGTAAATAAATATTTATATTAAAAAAATTAATTCTTTTTAAAACTTCGTATTTTTGAGCTAGCATTTTAACACTCACAAGTTTTTTTTTTGAATGCTCGTTAATTATTTTAACTTTATCTTCAATATTTAAAACGTTTCTTTGTTTTGTTACTACTGGTAATGATACCATACTGTATATATTTAGATCTTATCACCCGTACTTCCCAAATTTCAAAATTAAACTAATCACTTTTAAATGCTTCTGAGTCATCGTATGCAAACAAGGGAATTCCCCGTTTTCATGTTTATTATATTGTATGTATGAATTTGAAGTTAATAAAAAAAATTCCGCCATCAAACAATTCCGAATTCCGAAGCAAACAATTTGAAAACATTACAAACAAAAAAAAGTAGAGTGATATTTTTCCATCACGGTTAATCGGAGTTATACGTTTTCATAACATATTTTAAGCTAGACCGAATTTGCTGATTTTCCATACCAAACTGCTCCACACAATTATAAATATTCTGGATAGATTTTAATAATTTAGATTTTATATGTTTAAAGTGAACGAGATTTGCACAGGCTCGCTGGCTGATAAGAAGACATAACTAAACTTGATGGGACTACTAAGTCCATCAAATCATCATAATAGTTGTAGAATAGGTTTTTATTAAGTTTCTCTTAATTTCAAAACTGTCTTTTGCAAGTTAGTGTACTCTATGGTCAGCATACATTTCATCATACCTATTGAGGGTAAAATTGAATATTGATGTGTTTGTTTTTGTTAATATTAACGTTATGCATATCTGTTTGTTGTTTTTCCCATACATATGTATACATATATTGGGGTGGACCCAATACAAAAATGTCGCATCTTTTATCAAATTGTCAATCACAATCACATTTGGCAAATTGGCGGATCTATTTAGATCGATTGGCTTTGTATTGTTTCTGTCTTTAATATAGACCCACAAAAAATAATCCAGTGGTGTGCTTAGGTTGTCTTATGATCAGGGCGGCCAATAATTAACCATTGAATTTCTGCAAAATATGTAATTGGAAAATTTGGTTTGCAATAAATTCTCTGTTTCGGTGACATGTTTTTTTGTACATTTATTTATTTATTATGAACTAACAATAAGTTTTTCAAATCGTATATCTAAAAAATTTTTCAATTATAATTGAATTAAATTTATTGAACGAATCCCACCCAAAGGCCCTGTCTTATTATGGAAATTGGCTATCTTCTATTACCTGCCATGCTCAGTCTTGGGGAGGTCCTTTTTCCAACTAAAACAGGCAAAGGATTGTCACACAAAAGTAAATTTTATAAGATAGCTCTTATGAAGGAAAATTAAGATAATAAAAGAAAATATAAAAGAAATAGGAATATTGTGATGACTTCTTGACCGCAGATGTTGATCAGTCACTTATTATTATTCCAGCCAGTGCCGGACGAAAATTGTATATATATTTTATTTATTAAGTTGGCATTCTTTCTTCTTGTCTTCGACTCAGATCCACCCTTCTTCTTGCGGGTTAATGGGTTTGGGAGTACTTCAAGCTTTTTTGAGTGTTTTTCTGGATCTCAGTTTTTACCAAAGGCACGTTTCGGTCTTTATGGATATTCGAATTTTTTATACACCAGGAGGCAATTGTGATCATTCGTAGCAATTTGTTTTAGCGTCTTTGAATTCTGTCTACATTTCAAGCTGTATTCCTTTTCCCCATATCTGTATTCCATAACACCATATAGGTTTTATGATTGAGTTGTAAAACAAGAGTTTGCAATCTAATCTTAGCCTAGAGTTTCTGCCAATGAGCCAATTATTTGGATCAATTTCAATTTCATTTGAATCAATTTTGCATCTATATGGGATTTCCATGTAAGGCGACGATCGAGTTGTATACCAAGGTATTTAACTTCGGATTGTTGTGTTATTGCTTGATTATTTATATAAATAGGAGAGCAATGTAAAAATAATGCGTGTGTATTTCTGCTCATTAACTTTTATTCTCCATTGCTTTAACCAGTTTTCTAATTCAGATATATGATATTGTAGTTAGCGAGATGCTTCTTGAGGGTTTTCATGAATGCTTATATCAAGTATAAGAAAGTTCCCAGGGTACTTTTTTGTGGTACTCCTGCTTCAATAGGTTGTGCGGAGCTTAAGAAATCTCCTTCTTTAAGCTTAAATGTTCCACCAGTTAAGTAGCTTTCCAATAGCTTATGTGTGTTTACGGTTAAATTTAGTTTCAACTTGTATATTAGACCATCATGCCACACTTTATCAAAAGCTTGAGAAATGTCAATGAAAAGAGCGGAACAGTATTTTTTTTTCTTCAAATGTTTTTTTTGATGATATTGACAAGTCTATGGGTTTATTCGATAGTACTGTGTTTTCTTCTAAATCCAAATTGATGATTTGAAATACAATTGTTTTCACTTAAAATAGCTTCGATATATTTCATAATAGGCTGATGGGTCTATATGATTCTACTTTTGTGTGATCTTTTCCCGGCTTTGGTATCATGGTAACCAGTGAAACCTTACATTCTGGTGGATAATATTAAAGGCATAAGCATCTTGTTACTGATTTTGTCAATACCAGGTGTCATTTCTTGCCCAACCACCACTTAAGTTTCGCAAGGGGGGCTTAAATCTTTTATGATTTTTAGTGGCTCGCCATAGTGAGTAATCTAATTACGGAGTTGCGTCCAGACTTTTTAAGTACTTATTTAGTGATTCAATTTTCCGATATTCCACTTTAAGAGCAAGTCTTTTTATATAATCTTTTAGCTTAGATTTGAGTTGGGGTGATCTGTGCAATTGCCACTTTCTGCGAGTTCTTCTTTTTTTTTCAGTTAAGAGCCGTTCGACATTTGCAGAATAAATTTTGTTACATCTAATTAGTCGGGGAGTTTAGGCAGCAAGCTAATAAGAGAGTAATCGATATTTTCTGGTGTTCTTAGCGGTATGTTTTCAGAACAATGTGTAGATAGGTATTTTCTATATTTAACCCAATTTATTCTTGTGCCTGTCATCGCTAAATTACCAGTCGGGGATACACTATATCGGGGGCTAGATATATATAGTAAAAATTGTAGGTGAGTGAGCTGACGATAATTCTAATGATGATTTGACGTGAATTACATCTCTCGGGATATTTTTTGTTACTCCAAAATCAATAAGATCTGGTATGTTCTGTGGATCAGTAGGCTAGTCAGTAGGTTTTCCGTTCGAAATCACATTCAATCCCATTTTAGAAATTGTGACATGTTGCCACCACATGTCAGTGATATTCATATCATTAATAAAAGCCAAAATTATAGTTGTTAACATTTCTTAATAGCTTGATCCATTCATCCTAACCGCAATTCCAGAAATTCCTAAGATACTGGTAGCAATGCTGAAAAGTGTAATAAATCATGCTGTTGATTTGAGGTCAAGTAAATGTCAAATATAGCAAATCTTCATTTCAGTTGAGAACGTTGTGTCCTTAAATTTTCCTACAAATAAACGCACCACCCTTATATTCACATACATATTAATGTATATCTACGTTGCCTTTGTGTGAGTACCAATACAGATGTTGTAAATAGTTTTGCAAATGTATGTCTGAATTGATGTGAATTGTCTGTGCATGTGTGGCTGTGCAAAGGAATTAATCAGTAAAAATTTTGAATAGCTGTATCAATGTGCATGACTGACTAAAGTGTTCTTTATGAACAGCAAAAGCAATAACAAAAGCATTTTTATATTTAAACCAAAACAAGCAGCACGCATACATCTGTGAATTGTTTTAATTTATGGTAATGAGTTTGTAATTTAAATATTAAAATAGAAATATGTACATACATGCATATATTATTACTAAATGTATATGCATGTATGTATTAATGATTTTGAATTGAATTTTGTATATGGAATGTAAAGTATGGTATAAGTATAGGTAAATGTGTCAGTTTGTCAGTTTTTAACCAACTTATCATTTGGGAATTTAATCATGCATGTATGTATGTGTGTGTATTTGTGTGCGTGTGCGTGTAACATTATAGAAGGCCATTAACAATCAGCAAAGTCAATTGGTGTGTAAAACTCTAAATCATAAATCTATTTTTCAAAGGTAATTATTACTGGTTGCTGCATACATTCATAATTTTTTTTATTATTATTACTCATATTATTTGTTATTGTGGTAGAATTATTTTAATAACTTTCAATTATATTTTACTGGTTGCTATTGACATGTGGGATTAATCTGACATAGATTTTATTAAAACTTTATCTAAAATTGAAACCACAAATACATACATACGAGTACATGTATGTATATGTGTGTATCTTAAGTCTGTGGAACTTGATTATTTTCGGACATAATAATTACTTATTGCAAATTGTTTTATTGTTATTATTTGTCATCCCTTAGCAATTTATCATATTTTGTCTGCAATTTTTGTTTAGAAATTTATACTTAAAATGTCATTATCATAGTAATATTTAATAGAGTTTCTTATCTATCTATTTAAATAAGTATGTGTTTAGTTTTATGTTGAAATTTCTAGTTAATTTATACATACTATTATAATTTGATTAGTTGTAGAGCAAAAAAGGCAAATTAATTGCAAATCGTTGGACAATGAATTTAAACAGAAAACTGTAATTTATATTTAATGTAATTATTAAGGTCTTAAAGATTTTTCTAATTTAAGATATCCTATTGTTACTTTTAGCTTAGTATTCTTAGGGAAAAGTGTTATTGGCAGATTATTTGTATTAAACCTTAAAGAATTTTTTTTTTAACAAATAAATTGGTTTTTGTTAAGAATACAAACATTCAAAGTAACATTTTCACGAGAAAAATATACAAGCAATTTATAAACGATGTTACAACATTCGTTGGTTTTGTATTTAGTTTGTTATTGTTTTATTGAACCATAAAGTCAACAGGAATCAGGCACAGACCTTTGACAACAAATAACTCAATTCAAAGAAATTTACAGGTTGTCCAGACGAACGTTGGACACTTAAATAATAAACTAACTTTATTATTTAAAAGTAATCTAAGCTAAACAAAAATCGCTCTAAAAAGTCATAAAGTTATAAGAACAGTTGACCACACTTAATTTTAGTACTTTGTATTTAAATTCAGCCATTTCAATTTATTACAACCGAAGTGTCGAAAATTGCTTCGCCCTTTTTTGTAGCTTACTTAGCTTTTTATCTTAAAACAGAAAACACTTATCCTTTTGCCTTCAAACAAAACATACATATACTTATCTTTGTGCATTGAATATATACTTTGAATTTACATAAAATTTAATTATATAAAATAAATTGAATTTATATACAACAAATTGTATTTAAAACACAAAATTAAAAGTGGTGGTAAATAAAAATTAAAAAAAAAAACGAAATTCCACACACAGAAAAAAAAAAAAATAAAAATGAGTTTCAATTAAAATATTTGTAGAATCAATTAAAAATTTAATTGAAATCGGACCTGTTAACAAAATGATAGTATCAATTAAAAAAACTGTGAGATTTAATTGAAAATATCAGAAAAAGTAATTGAATCAATTAAAATTTTAATTGAAAATTATTTTAAAATCAATTAAATGTTTAATTGAAATAAAACATGATTTTTTTTCTGTGCAACACAATTCTTTTCCTTATAAAGAAATAAACCACCTTTTGGCAGCCCAGTTTTAATTTAAATTTAAATAAAAGAAACTAATCATTTTTTTTTATTTCCCTTAACCCGGAATTGTAAATACATCACGGGTATGTATTTGTAATTCTATCTCTATAAAGATTGGCCCCCCTTTCAATTTTAGCATCCAATCACAAGGAGATTTATTATTATTCCTCGAAATAATACAGAGGTGTTAAAGCACACAATCTAGGGCCCAGTTCTTATCACCGAAACGAAAAACATCAATATCAACTAATTTATATCCAACAGACTCTATTATCCTTTACATCTTTAATAAATACTGCATTATCATTCTAACATTTGAGAAAGATTGGAAATTTATGAGCCCTTTCCTAAATATACACCAAACTGAGATATAACAACCGTATATTTTGACATAGCTCTCATTAACTTTAAATGGTATTGTAAATTGAAAATATGTAAGTTAAAAATATACTTCCTTTCAAAGTTGTTTCTCATATCATAACTTTTGTTCTAACAAACGAATTTTGCTGGTTTTCAATAGCAACTAGCGTAAGACAGTGGTAAATATTCTGGATAAAACTCAATAATTTCTCATTTATCTTATGGACGTAAGTGTGATTTACACAAACTCGCAGGATATAGCAGAAATTTGCATACAAATTGATGCAACATAAGTTTACAACAAACATTGTAATCATAACTATGTTGAAATTTTGTTTCTTTAGAAGCATACAATTTTCCCAATTCACAACTTATTTTAAACTTTAAGCTATTTTGCTGAATTTCAATACCAAACAGCTTAAGATAATAATATAAATTATGGATGGATTTGAATAAGTTTGGTTGTATATTTTCGAAGTATAGGAGATAAACATAACTAAACTTGTTGAGAATACTAAGTACCATTGCAAATAGTCTATTACATTTGTGGAATAGATAAGTTTTCCATATTTTATTAGGTTTCTTTTAAATTAAAAACTGTATTTTAGAAGTTATTGTATTGTATGGTTAGCAAACATTTCATTATAGCTATTGGGGATTAGGGTGACACAAAAAATGTCGTTTCTTTTATAAAATTTTAAATCATGTTTTGGCAAAATGGCGATTGAATATGCTCTGTATAGTATCTATGTTTAATATAACCCCAATAAAATAAATCAGTGGTGCTAAAATTTATGATCTCAATGATCAATATGCGAACGGAAAATTTTATTTGTAATAAATTCATTATTTTGGTGACAGTTTGACATGTGTCGCGTTCCTGTTGTAACCACATAACATTGATATTCATATTAATAATAATGGGCAAAAATTTAGATGTTAATATTTCTCGATACAGTGATCCATTCGCCGTAACATCGTTTCCAGATAAATTTTCGAAAGTATCAGAATTCCTAAGATATTGGAAAGAGCAGCCATAATTTTAATAAAATTATTTTTAAAAAGTAAATTTCAAAGCAGTATTAAAGATTTCTATAACCAGTTCTATTTTAAGTGTTTTATTTAAATTTTATAAAGAAATTCTTTGGAATTGTGTCTTTTTTAAGAAAGTTTCCAGATATTTACTTTCTTTAAATTTCTATTTTTCTAGAAATTATGTTTCATTAAAAAAATCTTCTTTCTTAAAAGAAATTTTCGAAAAAATATTATTTTTTTTTTTGAGGAATTTTTTGAGAAATTAAAATTTTTCCTTAATTTCCCCTTAAAATGAAATTTTGCTTTTTATATAATAGCGCAATTCACAGTTTTGTGCTAAAGGTATTGCATCATTGCATTTACAAAAAGGTTTAGCACATTTTTGCATTTTGTTAGTGTAGAGCAAAAAGAGGTTTAACACTTTTGCAAATGCAATGATACAATACCATTTGCACAAGATTGTGGATTGCGCTAATAATTTTCGATATATTCCATTTTAAGTCCAATTTTCAAAAAAATTTGATTTTAAAAGAAATTTTTTAACAAAATTTCCATTTTAGTTGTTTATTTAATCCAGAGATTACAAGTCGTAAGGCCAACTTAATCCAGTAATCTTATGGCTAAAAAATAATTCAAAAGTATATGGTTGACTTCATTAATGCAGTTTGAAACGTAACATAGCAAAGACATTTATTTTCCAGGCAACGCAGTACTTTATGGCTACACTCTTTGTCAAATAATGAAATAACATTTCATTGTGTCATTAAATATAAATTTCTGAGAAATTAAATTAAATAAGCCACCACAAATTAACTTTAATTTTATGTATATATTTTTAGTTTTGCCGTCAAGAAAATGTAAAAGTAAACTTTATGTTGCGCATTAAAAAGCATTGACATGCCATACTGAACTTGCAGCAACGCTAAAACTAAGGCTTCTGTATTTATGAACAGTATGCATTGCAATGTTGCATTGCAATATTGCATTGCAAACTGCATTTATGATAACAACCGATGATAGAAATACTCGGAAATAACACAAAAAACCTTTACATCTGCACAAACATTAGAGTTATTATCCTAATACTTTTTTACGTACCAGCAAATTTTCCTTTTTTGAAATATTTCTTGGAAATATTATTAAAACCTGCAATTGATCTATTAAAATTATGTTCTCAAGGATTGCAATGATTCCAAATTAGGTATACTCGTGTATGTAAGGATGAGTGCTTTGGCCAAACAATAGTATTTGTTATTGTAGACATACAGTAAACAAATTGGAATTTAATCGTATTTTGTTGGGAAGTACCCGAAAATATTTCTATTGCATATAGTAACGATGATAGGCACAAAGACAGCGACACTCTCTTTCTGACTTCAAATGGAAAATCATTCATGTACATTATGAACCAAAGTGAAACTTGAACATTTAATCTTATTCCTCCATATTCTATTTGTAACAATTCCAGGACTTTGAAACAAGCATTTAACACACTTATCGGTCTTCAGACTGAAGAAGATTTTAAGTAAAGTAAATTTTAAAAAAGAAAATTCTTTCTTATTCGTAATAATTACAGAAATATCCTACTTCTATTAAATTTACAAGAAATTTTCTTTTTATTCTATGGGCAATTCCAGAGAAGTTTCCTTTCAATATTTCTGTTAAATTTCTTATTTGAGAGATTTTGTGTTTCATGAACATTAATGTTAAATTTTGTATTTGCTTTAAAATTATGTGTATCTATTTTCTAGTAGGTACTTTAAAGTGCATTAGAAATTTGTGTTAAAATTTTTCATTTTTCTCTCGTTATCCGTAATTGTTTTCATATTTTCTGCATTTTTATTAGTTTTTATACCCTACACCACCATGGTGGGGAGGGTATATTGGATTTGTGCTGATGTTTGTAACGCCCAGAAATATTGGTCCAACAACACCCACCTTAAATTATACCGATCGACTCAGAATCACTTTCTCGAAATTGGGGTTTACCGCTCATAAATGTTTTAATTATGCAAGGTACCAAACAAATTTCATCACAAATGAGTGGTAAATGAAGCCAAATGACATCTACAAATTTTGTGCAAATGACATGTACAGTCGTAGCTCCCATGTAACGCGTACTTCCGAAAATCACGTTAAAGAGCATAACTCACTCAAAATTGTTGGTATGCAAATAATATTGAATGCAAATATATTCCATATGAATAGAAATAATACGGTATAGTTTTATTATGATCGGTCCATAATTAGTCGTAGGTCCCATATAAGGCCCACTTCCGAAAATCACTTTAACGATCATAAACTTCTTAAGAATGTTGGTAATCAAATAAAATTCGACACAAATAATATACAGAAATGATGACACCTAATTTTATAATGGTCGGTCCGTAATTAATCGAAACTCCCATATAAAACCCTCCCCGTAATCAACTTTAACCTCCATAAATCGTTCAAAAGTATTTATATCGAGATAAAGTTTAACATACACAATATTTATATTCACAAAAATCATGACACTAAATTTTTGGATGATCGGTCCACAATAGGTTATATATCCCACGTAACGCCCATTTCTAAAAAACTGTTTTATACATATACTGGGTATTATATGGTCGGGCTTGACCGACTATACTTTCTTACTTGTTTTTTTTTTGAAAATAGTTTCAGTTTTTTTGGGTAAATTTTGTAATCACTATAGATAAATAAATTATTTTATAATAAATTTATGCACAATTTAAATTTACAATCGATAAAATTTATTAGAAAAATATGCATCAGCTGTGAATAGATGGAAGCAATGATTATAGTTACAACTAAATCAGTATGATTGTTTAAGCAAATATATATGTATAAATTCATTAACATACATTCTCATATAAATACAAGTTTAGTTGTAAATTAATACACATATACATATAAACATAAATAAACAATTTTAAATATTTAGTAATGTTTTTTTTTAAATGAAATTATTATCTACAATTAAAAGTATTTTACCTTTTAATTAATGCTGTTTAATTTATTGCAAATAAATAAATATGTATATGTACAATTAAGTCATCATAAAGTGTCTGCTCATGTCATAATTATGCATGAATTACATCTAAAACTATAACAAAACAATACGTAGTACGACAGTGTCAATAAACAAAAACTATAAAGAAATAAAATACGTCTGTGTTTGTTGTTAGAAAGCAACAACAAAGACCGACAACAGCTATTAAAACACCAACACATGCTTACTACATATAACTATTAAATAATGAATATAAATAAAATAATTGTTTTATAGTCGTTGGCATACTTACATACATACATACATACATACATGCATCATCATATTGTAGAAAAGAGTAAAAAAGGACAGAAATAATAATATAACAACAACAACAACAACAACAGCAACAGCAAAATATGTGTGTTTGAGAAGCTATCGTGTGCTCTATATACTTAAAATAAACTACTCACTTCATATACCCTACCTGGTAAGAGGGAAGAAGGTTAGTTAGTTGTTTGAACGATTGTGTTAAAGCAGTGATGGGCACCAACTCCACACGGATTGTAGCTATTGTAATGTTGAATAAACTGATTCTACCAATTCTGTTTTTTGAAGTATACAGCCATGTCACAGAACTCAATTTCGATCGAAAGTGGTTTTGATTCCGTATATTGAGTTTTTAGAAAATGAAAAACAAATATTTTTCGGAATGAAACCACTTTAGATTTTTAAAGTGGAATTGTTATTTTGTATGATTTTATACTGAAAAATACTCATACTACTAATTTACAATGACAATTAAATAACTTATTTTATTATTTAATTTTTATACCCTCCGGCCTTCATAAGAAGGGTATATAAAAGTTTGTTATTTCGTTTGTAATTTCCACAATATAATTTTCCGACTCTATAAAGTATATATATTCTGGATCCTTATAGATAGCGGAGTCTATTAAGCCATGTCCGTGTGTCTGTCTGTCTATCTGTCTCTTGAAATCAATTTTCTGTCCCCAGATATCTTCGGGATCCAAATCTTCAATAATTCTGTCAGACATGCTTTCGAGAACTTTGCTGTTTAAAATCAGCAAAAATCCGTCCATAAATAACGGAGACAACCGAGACAACCTCTGAAATTTTCATCAAAAAAAAACTTTCAAAGTGTATTAATATTGTTACGAATAAATTCATCAACAGATGGCGTGTTTATCGACATACAACTTGTTTAGCATTTGTAGTAGTTTTGATTTGTAAACATTATTGTTATAAACTGTTATAAATATAGCAATAATGAGTTTTAACGACTTTGGCTGAATATTCTAGACACGAACATGCTAGACTTGCAGTCACGAACATTCTAGTATCTTAGTTTCAAACCTTCCAGGAATTATGAATGAAACAGTTTATTGTGAGTCATTGTTGTGTAAACATTAAAGTGTTCGAAAACTTTAAGTGTGTTCTTAAACCGTAATATAAGTGTGTAAAAAGACAGTGTGTTCATTTTTAATTGTGTTTGTGTACATTTAAATAAATAAATACTCGTTATATATTCCTAAAACTACTTGACGCTTTTATTTTGCAATTAAAAAGAATCCGGTTTATTTAAAGGAAATAAAACACCATTTTTAAAAGGTAAAAACGTAACAATATAATATATATATATGCATGTATGTATGTATATAATATAATTATGCATCCACAACAAAGGTGAAGAGTATATAAGATTCGGCATAGCCGAATATATCACTCTAACTTGTTTTTTTAATTATCTCATTTACATTTAAATAAAATGTTAAAAATGTACTCTACCAAGTGAGATTATGTTGGGTACCAAGGCACTGTGACGTCCAGGGAAATGAGGTAGCAGATGAACTGGCTAGACTTGGTTCTGGTATGGACCATGATACTAGAGAAAGGGGGGTCAAACCACCTATATGTCACTTCTACAGGCTGATTTATGAAAGATTCCGTGACTGTGCAGACCAATCCTGGGGCAGTAGGTCGGATTGCATAATGTCCAGGGCCTTATAGCCAAACCTAAATGCAAAAGCGACCGAAACGCTGATGGAATCGGACAGGTATAGTCTCAGGATTCTGGTAGGAGTGATAACCGGTCATTGTTCGATTGGGGTCTTCAGAGGCAAATGGGATAATAACACACAGGACTTCTGTAGGGTGTGTGGGGACGCAGAGGAGCCTGAGACAATAGAGCACATCAAGTGCAACTGTCCTAGGTTACAGGGTCATAGACCTAAGTAGCTAGGAAATAGATTCCTGGACGAACTCAGAATTGTTGCTGGCTGCAAACCGAGTAACATTCTGGGTTTCATTAGGGGAATAGGGTGGCTATTTAAGGGACATTCTACGGCGACTCCAAATCCATAAGGGGATATTTCTTTCTTTCCTTCTTTCTCGGTTCTTCTTTCATTTCAAATCTATCTCTCTATCTTTCTACTCTTTTTCTTTTTTCTACTGAAGAGAATTACAATGGACCACAGGGTCTCCGAGTGAAAGTGCACATGGTGTACAACCCTTCTTATCTTATCTTATCTTATAAATTTTTAAATTTGGTGTCAGCAACAAGAAAAATTGTGTCGCTTTCAGATGCATCCCTTAGCTTTTCGTAGCTTTTGTCTTTATTCGTTTAAAACGGCAACAATTGAAATTGCGGGCGTTTTTAAAAAAATTTTGTTCCCTTTTATTTAAAATTTCTTTGTTAGCGTTCTTTTGTTATACTTTTTTATTACAAAAATCATATGTTTTTTGTTTTGGTTACACAACGTTTAAGTTTAAAACTGAGATTTCCAAAATTTTTGGAAATCAACAAAACGCGTTCGGAAGCTAGTGAACGCAAAGTAAAAAGGATCAATTTGCAAATACGGAATTGAAACCATTCCGATCGAATTCTGTGACATGTCTGATAATCTCTAAATTGTTTGCCTTTTAATAATTTAAAGTTTCGTGTCGTATTTTGGCTCCTCGTGGTTAATTATGCCGATACTAGATTTAAAGCATGTCATAGAACATGGCAAATATTTTCCATATTTTCTCTCTAGTTTTGTTAATTTACTATTCCCGATTTCTACATAACTTTACATGCCCTTCATGATAAAAAAAATTGTTTTTTTTATAAACCTCTACGAGATGAGTCCATTAGAGCTGCAGTAAAGGAAACCATTTTAAGAGGAATTAAAAACTCAGCTTGTATTTGATTCTAATGAATTAATTTCCATGAAATATGAAAAACATTTGCACTTTACACTTTATATTCATGACATTTACAAGTAATTTTGCACTACGTTGTAATTTGGAATTACTTTTGTGAAAAGAATTGACACAGACTGTGTAAAATAATCTAGTAGCAACAGTAATACTAACCAATACTACTGATACTTCTTGTCACCTAGCCGCAATAAACTTAATTTCTTAGGAGTACTTTTGCACATACAATAGCCAGTAAAGAATGACAAAATTATTAACCCACTAGAATTGTAATTTGTTGATATTTTGTAGATAAATGCCAACCAATATACAGATGTAAATAGCTTCCTTATATACGAGTATATTAAAGATAATTATAACCCATATGTTTGTTAGGTTTGTAATGCTGTTAGTTTGAGACATAATTAATTAAAGTATAATTTTCAAAGAAACTCCAGCAAAGATAAATCTATAAATACTATATAACATACATAGGTAACTGACAAATAGATTAACTACCTAGAAATATAAAGTAGAGGACAATTTGGTTGTGCTGGTTTTCGGGAAATCTTTTTCGAGATAAAGATAAATTGTTTAACATGTTAGTTCAGTGATTTCTGGTATTTAAATCTTAAAAATTTAGAAAGTGTAGTTAATCATTTTGTCATATAAGGTATATAGTAGGTACAGTAAGGTGGCTCTGATTTGTATATTTCTCAAAATAAATGAATTTATTGTGTTTTAAGAGTTATGATAATAATTTTCTTCTCAAAAACAACTTAAGCTTTCTTTAAACTTTAATATTGCCATTTCAACATTTGAAAATATTCATATAAAACTTTGTAAATTTCTAATAAAAGTCCTTATTGTTTTCTAACAGTGTGTGTAAAACAGGTTTCTATATAAACATACAAGGCTGCAATTATTGAAAATTATCTAGAATGTTTATGATTGTCTTAAGCATTTTGTTATTGAAAATCATCAAAATTGGTGACAAATGATAGACAACAATTGTTCTTTAGCTTGGTTTTGTAAAAAACCAATTTAATACTTGTGAACCATAAATTTCTACATATTTATTAAGACATAACCACTAACTAAAATATTTTTGAACTTGATTATTTATTAAAAAAAAAAACTTTGTTTATTTAGGAGAAGACACAACAAATTTTTAGTCTTATTTTATTTGATGCTGTTTGATATTGCAAAACTTTTGTAAGCTTAAACAACGTCAAACAAATTTGTGCTAAAACAAGTGGTTACGCTTTTCTGAGCAACTATTTGTGACCATGCCTTAAGAAATACTTTAAGGAGAAACTAAAATAAATTTTCTCTTGTAAAAATTCGTGATTTTGTTTTGGTGGATCGCATTAACTGTTGCACACATTTCGTTCCAACTGTTCTGCATATTTATTCTTAAAAGCAAACATTTTTTTTTTATTATCAACAACTATAACACCAATCCTCTGTAATATTCCCTTCACAATAGGACAAAACTTTTCATTTCGTCGAAGTTGGCTGGTGTTCGTAATTGCAGAATTTTACTTTTACTTTTCTTTGTCTCATTCGCAAATAAAACTTAACTATTTATATTTACATCAACTTGTCGAAAATAAACAAAATTTAAATTTAAGTACAACGCACAAACGAGATGGAACTTATTTCCATAAAGAACACTGTTCAACTCCTTCTCAGTACCGAAAAGTCTGTCTTTTATAGTCGCGTTCCCATTCCTTCCTGTCCCTATTTGTCCTGACCCAACTCTATTTCCCCATTTACCATCTCTGTCTCGGTGATCGTCCACAGTAGCTCTGTCGCTTTCCCTTACCCTTGTCATACGTCGTGTACTGTCCCGTTCCCACATAAATTTTTCTATTACTTAGATGAGACGTTTAGTAAGAGAACAGCAAACGTTTCTGCAGGCATTCTTTTATCCGTAAATATCCGGTGCTCTTCAGACTACAAATCCAAATTACTTGCCAAAGCATTGTGTTTTTGCTTAAATTCGTTAATTTTTGTATATTTATAATTTGGGTTGGCAGAGCATGTTTTCACTGCAACATAAAATGGACCCGTAAGCTGTTAGAGACCTATTTTTATATATGTTTCATCATTCGAAGGGAGTTGTGTAATTTTGTTAATTGTGCCCAACTGTTACCAAGTGAAACACTTATTATATTATTTTTGGTATATGAACTCACTGTGTAACGCTAAGCGAATATTATTGGAAATGCAGCCTCTACTTAAATGAAATTAATTTTTATTTTGATGCCATACTAATGTATCAATGTAAATGTGATCCTATGCAATGTATGTATGATGTTTGGAAAGTAAAATGTTTTAAGTGTCAAGATAATATTCACCTTTGACATTGGTATGTACGAGTATGTATAACTAGCTGTATGTACCCAGCAGTTTTACGAATAGCCAAAATAATAGTTTTGAATACAAATGTGCTCTTGAAAGTGCAAAGGGAAGGTGGTTACTTGATACATCCCATGTAGTGAGTGAAGTGAGTTGGCACTTTATTGTCTCCAAGTAATGTAGCCCGAAAACACTTTAACGTTTTAGATAGTAGTTATTTTACTTACGAAAAGTAGAAAGAAAAATTGTATAGATAAAATCACCATTTTGGAAGAGTCTTTCGAAAATGGCGGTTATATTTGCAGGGTTTACAGTTTAACAATATTTCCCATTTACACAATAATATACTAATACAGGGAGAAATCTTGGTGTGTATGTTCCTGTATGCTGCTATTAATTTTGCTGATAATATATTTACCAAGATTTTTGGTATTCTATCGATGCAATGTTGCATACATGTGTATGGATGATGTTGCATGCACATGCACAAATTTATTTATTATCATTATGCATACTTATTTACTAACGAAACCAATTCAATATGAGTTTATGCTTGTACAAAACTATTACACTTCAAGAAGTAATCAGTTGACAATAAAGAAAAGTTCAGGGTTAAAAAATACTAAAGAATTTAATTAGAGGTAACACGTTTTAGCTGAGATTTAAATTAAGGATATCACAAGGTCTGCTAAAATTTAAATAAACAAAGTCTTCTAGACCAGAGTCAACTTTAAAAAGAGAAGAATTTTTTTTCCATAAGCTACAGAAATCAGCTTTGTTGAAAGCACATACTACTGAAGCTTAAGTCTTTTTGGATCGTCGTATTAAAGAATGATTAATGTTCGTGTCCCGGGTCTGTGCAGGTGCTCAATGTTTTATGTAATCATAACAAACCTTTTAAGCTTTTCTTGCGGTTTCATTCATAACCTTATTTAACCTTAACAGATTTTTCTGATTTTCAAAATCGTGCTATTTAGGAGAATGAAAGATATTCTACATGAATTTCTTTCGTTTTAGTTTGGCAGTTTGGATGTGAGCGTGTTTTACACACACAAACCGACTAGAATCTAGTTAAAGCGTCTCAATATTACATTATAGCAAAGAACATTTACACTTTGCGGGATTTCTGAGAAGGAAATGATGATGAAGAACATAAAATCTTGGTTCTTAGATCAATTTATTTTTTTTTTTCTGAAAAAGCAGTCTTACATTTTGCTTCATAGCTTTCATTCCACTGAACTGTTTTAGCTGCTTTTCAATACCATTATAACTAAAAGAACGATAAATATTTTAAAGGAATTTCATTCATTTCCGTTTAGTATTTTTGACGTAAAAGTGTTTTACACACACTAACCGAAACCCTTAGCTAAACAGTGCAAAAATTTCATAAGAATAAAGAATATTTTTTTTGAGGACTCTTTGCGAGATCCAGGAAAAATGATAAAGTATAAGCCCTTGTTTTTTAAAAGAACTTTTATTTTTATTTCTTGTCTTAAATTCTAAAAGTTGTTTTACATTTTTCTTCATAACTTTTATTCCACCGTACCGAATTTGCTGATCTTCAATAGCATACTAATTAGAAGAACGACAATGATTCTAAATGAAACTGATAAAATTTGGTATAGAATTTGGAAAGTGGGCGTGTTTTACACACACAAACAGATTTATGGAACTAAATCCTTTTCGAATGTCCAAAAACTTAAGAGTATTTTTAATTTGAGTCATGCAAGAATAATAAGAAAGGTTATAAATCTTTATTTTTCTCCATGTATCTATTGTTGTGTTTATTGTGTTCTTTAAAAACAAAAGGAATTTTGTTCTCATTGAAGTAAATAGAAAAAAAATAAAACTTATTGTATGCTTATGTTTGTGTGTGAGTTTAAAATTAAATGATATTTAAGATAGATATTATTTGTTTGTCATATTTGTGTTGCTCTCAAATAACACACAGTAGTGTAGAAGATATAATACTTACCACTGCTACTAAACACAAATATTTTTATGAATGTGTAGGAATGTTTGCATAATTGATTGCTATTTAATTGAATTAGGACATTGTCAACATTTACATACACACTCACCCAACACCCAGCCACACACAGTTCAACTCTACAAATTGAAAATGAAAATATAAATGAGTAAAAAAATTACTGGATTTCCCTTTTTCCGAGGAAGTATTTGTGGCTAGTTTTCTTGAAAATGTTTATGACAAAGACTAAATTTATCTGCTGTGTATTTTGAAAAAAAACTCAGTTTTGTGTTAAATTGATTTTAAAGAAATACTTAAACCCCAACATTATATTCGTTTCATTATTGATGAACATTTACACACACACATTTGTACATTCTATAAATATTGATGTTTCTTTTCCTGCAACTGTTAACAATAATACGAGGACGGTTCGGAAACTTCTTAGCCTAGCACAGAAAAAGAACAGTTTATCTTTTCAAGAACATTTTCATCAATATAATCTCCTAAAACTTCAATACACTTGGTCCAACGCTTATCTAGCAATTCAATCCCTTGATTACAATAGATTTCCTCAAGACCCTCAAAATAGTGGTTTAGAACTGTAATTGCATCTTAATTTGAGGTAAATCGCTTACCAGCTAGGATTTCTTTTATATTTGGAAACAGGTAAAAGTCACTGGGAACTAAATCACGATAATCAGGTGGTTAAATTCGTTGATTTTAGCCATTAATAAACTGTTGTGTGCTGGTGCCATGTCTTGATGAAAAATTATTTTTTTGTGCCAGGATGTTTTTCTCAAATTTTTACACTTAATTGATCCAAAATGTTGCAATAGTACTCTGAATTTATTGTTTTACACTTTTGCAGATAGTCATTCAGTAAAATACTTTTAAAGTCCCAAAAAAACGTTGCCCAGCCCATTGAAATGTTTTGGCCTTCTTTGGGGCACTTCCTCCAGCTTCAGTTCATTGCTTAGATTGTTGTTTTGTCTCTGGAGTATAGTGGTGGATCCATGTCTCAACAACAACAGTTATGAAACTATACTTAAAATTCATTTTATTTTTCTTAAAACGATCCAAACATGCTTGAGAAATTTTCATTCTTATGCGTTCTTGGTCGACTGTTAACAAATGCGTTAACCCATCTTGCAGAAAGTTTTTTTATCTGTAGTTCTTCATGCAAAATTCAATGGACTCGATCCTTTGAGATGCCCATGATATTAGCTATTTGACGCACTTTTATTCGTCGATCATTTAATACCATATCATGTACTTTGGCTACAATTTCTGTTGTTGCTGCAGTATTTGGACGTGCACTCAATGCATGTACGACCACGTTTAAATTCAGCAATCCAATTTGTTACTGCTGCATATGAAGGAGCACTTTCACTTAACACATTCACCATACCATTATGAACTTCTTGTCCCGATAAATCTGTTTTATTCAAATATGTCATACGAATTTCTAACTTTTCCATTGTAAAAAAAACGCGGATGAGTCCTTTTGAACACCTGTTTTTATGTGAAGGAGTTATCATATCGAAAAGAAATTAAACATGTGTTCATAGCACAGATGGAAGTTTCCAAAACACTTAATTTTTTTCTGTTTATACCGGGCTTTCTGTCCTAGGCTAAAAAGATTCCGAACCGCCCTCGTATAACCACATTCAAATCTATAAAAAGAAGGTCCACTTACATAGAAACTCGTACGCTGATGTCAACAACAAGCTAAGTATCAGTTGTCTGTAGAATATAATTTTAGAGCTTGTTTCACATTTTGCTACATAATATTTTTTCTATTCAACCAATTTAGTTGATTTTGAAAATCAAACTGCCTAAAATATTGCGAAATATTATGAAGGAATCATGATGATACCAATTTAGTATTTTAGATGATTTTGGTAACTGAAAAGATTAATTCTAAGTACTAAAGCAAAAATCCGGTTACATTGCAAAAGCTGGTGTGAACAGATTTGGGTTTTCAGTGATTAGTTTTTGAACCATAACTACCATCAAAATATTTTTATATCAAATCAAAGTTAAAGCAAGTGGCTAACCAATTTCTTTGGGTTTAAAAGTGTTTCTGTTAAATAAGAAATTGTTTTTTTTTTAAATATTAGCCTTGGTCGATAATATTTTCACTTAAAATTGTCTTTCAAAAAAAAAATTAAAGCAATTATTATTCATTAATGTAAATAATAATACAGTAAATTTCATACAAACTGTTTATTTCATTTGTTTTAGATTGCATGAATACAGAAAACATTGCTTAGTAAGGCGTCACAGTAAGAGTATGCAGAAGCTGTATAAATCAGCTGGAGATATTAATTTCTTTGCAAATTATTTTGGCTCTGTTCTACAAACCAACTTTTGCCTCCTGCTGTATGTAAATTGTGTTCGTTGCCGTTAACGTTTCTAATGAAACTTACTGTCCCTTTACTTCAGTGTAAATTTAGCAATAGCACAATATGCTTTAAGTGCCTCTGTTTGTCCCTTTTGCTGTCTATTCATTGTATTGTGCAAGTTACAATAACAAGTGGATAAATAAATTCTTTTATCAAAAAAAAAAAATTGAAAAGAAAAATCTAAAAAAAAACTTCTACAATTATAATAAAGTAATAATAAAGCTTATCAACCAAAACATTTACATACCTATCTTTTGTTCAGCAAAAATAATAATACTCGTAAACAATTGTAAAAACACAACAAACGGAAAAAACGTCTGCAAAAGAAAATCATAAAATAAATAAATATTTTCATTTAAACCACTTGCTTCTAATAGATAGTGATGTTTAATAAGGCAACAAAATTAGGAAAAACATGTTAGAACGAATTTTAAATACCCTGCTTTTAAAACCAGGCAGGCATAAACCAGACTCGTTTAAACATTGATGCTTTTCGTAGTTCATATATTGATATTTTTGTTGCTTTTTCTAACAACAATAACAATATTTTGTGTTCTTGAAAACATAGAATTTTTCGAGGCTGCCCGACATTTTAATTTATAACTTCTTTACTGCAACTTTAATTTTCCTGATTTCCAATAGTAATTTGTCTAGTGCAATGATAATTATGCTAGAAGAATTTCATTCATTGCTGTTTCGTATTTTCAACATAAGCGTATTTTACACACACTAACATAGTGAATTCTAATTACAGCATGATGGCTTGTTTAATAGTTGAAATTGGCTCATTTGCAGTTTAGAAAACCAAAATTTGGTTGTCGAAAAACAAATGCATCTGTGGCGTATGACTGATTCTTGGGGCGTTTGGGCTATACTTCTTCGAAATTAGTATGGAAAAGCTAAACCATTTCTGGTCGTGTACTATACCGATTTATATATATTACAGATTTATACATATAATAAATTTGCTGGATATAATAACTTCTCTGCAAACACCTTAAGAAGCATTACAGCGGATCTTTTTTGGAATATAGATAGCCAGCCATCACTTGCATGGAAGTCACATTTTTGCTTTTCTATGGCTTTGGTTTTTTAAGGGGTTTCTATTAAAACTGAAACGAGAAATAAAAAACAAAGCTCCTTTTCTATCAGAGGATTCTATATGTATAGATTCTGTTCATATCGGGCATGTTTAACTATTCTAAATATCTTGATATAATAATCAATGTTAAAAATCCGATTGTTGCTTTGAATTCTATCAACATTTGTTAAATGTTTGATAATCTTAAAGTATTTAATTTATGAAAAACTATCACTAATTTTTAATTTCTTGTTAAAATGTCTGCAAAATTAAACAATTGGTTTGATTCTATCTTGCATTATGAACTTAACTTATTCAGTTCTCTTTTTTTTTTTTGAAGTAAAACTCAGGCAATTAATATGCCTATATATACTTGCGCTACTTTCTTTCGCAAGGGGATAGTTGAAGAAGTAAAAGTGGTGAAAGAAGAAAGCTTTTTATATCACAACTCTGCAATGGCGCATTATGTTTGTTTTTAGTGCTGAATTGCAGCGCCTCTGGTGGTGAGTAGGCGCATTAATGTTAAAGCTTGATTTTATAGCCTTTATTTAATTAGTTTACTTCGGTGGTGTTTGAATGCTATACCACCGAAGGAGGGCGCTGTGATAAATATTAGTTATGATAGGATAGAAAAGAAACCTAATAATTATCAGAAACTGATGTTGTTTGAGTGGCAGCGACTGGGAATCGAACCCGGGCTACAAATACCAACTCATGCTTAATGATCAAATGCGCTAACCAATTAAGCTACATCACCCTGACATTTGACATTTTCAAGACTTTGCTCAAAATTGTGTTCACAATCAGAAAGTTGTATCATACAATATACGACATACAACATCACTTTTGAATTTAACAAGTATGTAGTGGTTTTTACAAAGCATGTTCATCAGTAATGCCAATTCATTAAAAAGGGTTCGTGAAATTAATTTAATATTTGCAAAACATTTAAGCTGTATTTTCGTATTCAATTACTTTAAAGTATATTTTGTAAGCCTTTTTAAATTATTGAACAAACAATATTTGCATAAGGGAAATACATTTTTTATTTTTAAGTATATATTATGCCTTATAAAAATATTTATGTGCTACATTATTTATTTTTTTCTATTCAAATCAATAAATTATGGTCAGCTTAAAAGTGCTTTAAGTAAATCTCTCAATAAATTTCGTTTGCATAGCATTAGGTGGCCATAAAAAGCGAATATTGTGCCTTTTAGATTGTGATTATTTTAAGTAGTTCTCGTTGTGTACTATTTTGTACTTATTTATTATTTTATTATTATTATTATTATTTTTTTGCTTTATTTTGCATAAATTTCTGTACGCTGAAACATGAAGGTCGTTCGTAAAAAAAAATCGATAGAGTGTTAGTTTTTTTTTTTGATATATATTATTTTCTTTTTTTGGAATTTCTTTACATAAATACTATTAAATTTTAAAATTTTTTCTATATACAACTTGAATTTCTTTATATAAATGTTTTTTGTTTCTAAAATAATTACCTTTAATGCTAATAACGTCAATGTACGACAATGACTATAAAACGATGGTTGGTTGGTTGGTTGCTGGTGCTAATGGTGGTGGCTTCAGAGTTAGCATTATTATACAATGAATACGTTACGAGCGTGTGTTGTAGAAGAGTAGCTAGCAACTTTTTATGTGATGATGATGAGGATTGTGTAAGGTATATTTTCGTTCTTGTGGCACAGGGAAGGAAACCAAGTGAAATATAAGGCATACACTTAAGTTTTGTCCCACTGTGCACTTGCAAAAATACTACATCACATGGCCTGGGTATAGGCACTTACACTTACAGACATTACAATAAAGTTGGATTCACTTATTCATTCTGAACTAATTAATTATTCGGACAAAGTTTTTTCATATGAAGTTTGATGTCTATATTTTTGAGAGAGAGTAAATATTTTTTACGAACAACTCTCAGCTTGAATTGTTTTAATTTTTTTAATATTTTGTCTGGACAAAAATGAACTGAGTTGCCAATAGGTAACATTTCTATCTGTGGTGTTTGTGAAATTAAGTTATTTATTAAAAAATTTCTAAATTGTTTTTGAAAAATATACACAATATTTAAAAATAATTTAATATGTACTTGCTTTTCACACTTAAAAGCCAAAGCAAAATAAATCCATGGCCGCAGTATTACCACTTGTAAAACTAAAGGTGGATTCACCCATTCGTTATTAACAAAAATTTTGTTCGAACAACTTTTTTTTATATGTAGTTTGACGTTTCTCTTTTTGAGAGAGAGGAACTATTTTTTACGAACTTGAATTGGTTTTATTTTATATTTTTTCTGGACAATAGATTACATTTTTTAATACAAATAACAATGCCTTATGTATTTCCATGACCATCAGCAAAAGCAACTTTCTTTTTTCATTTCATTATATTTTGACACTTAAAACCCAAAGCAAAATAAGTAAATGACCGCACTTGTAAAACTAATATACTTTGTTTGCATATGGCAGCTTTGATTTTTCAGAAAAATCGTTCGAAATGGGTGAATCGTGCTGCAAAAAACTCTCAGTAAAAAAATTTTTCTCTAGAAAAAAATTTTGTTAAGAACAAATGGGTGAATCCACCTTAATAGATTTTGTTTACATATGACAGCTTCGTAATAAAAATTTTTCTCTGGACAAAATTTTTGTGCAGAACAAATGGGTGAATCCACCTTTACCTTTACATGCTTAGCAGCAATATGCCTACATATTATGTATTGCTTGAACATACATGTTTCATTAAAATAAAAAATAAATATAATTATTTTATGTTGTCTTACATTTCGGTTCTTAACATTTTTTCTGTTTAACAGATCTTGATGATTTGCAATACCAAACTGCCTTACACATTAATAAATATTCCACTTGAATGTCACTAGTTTCCATGTTGCAGTTTGGACATGAGAGTGATTTAAACACACACACAAATGTTAACATATCTAAATATATTTTGCAATTTATACGAATCAAAACACAAATACTTTCATGAAACCAAGATAAATATTTTTGAGAGTTATAACTTAATGAACATAATCACTCCTATCGTGAATAAAAATTCCACTTGAAATTTGTTCACTTTTCACATTTTTCCTATTTAAATTCAGTGTTAAAAAAAGGGGACAAATTTAATGTGGAATTTTTATTCACGATAGGGGTGAATATAATATATTTTATTTTCTTATAGACTTTGAACCCACATGATCGAATTGTATTTTGTATGTGTAACTTTCAAGCACAAAATTGTATCTGTTATGTTGCCAGACAAACTTCCCTCACTTAGATTTTCGGGGCCTAAAAAGCATTTGTAGCAGCAAACACACACACAGAAACAGGAACGAACGTGTTGGTCTTATATATTCGTCGTATAAAATTAAAATAATATGCACAAAGAAAATTCTGCAGTTGTACCTCAGACACGAACTGTGAAAAATTTATTGTACCTATATATGCATACCCGTATATGAGTGCGCTACACTAATCTGCTAGATGTGCCTATAACATCAAGACTTTTAACAAAATACAACTATATTGAAAAATATGTAAACATAATTTAGCAAAGAATAAAAAGAAATTAAAAGCACTCGAATGATAACTATTGGTTGGATACTATAGCCTACAGAACTGCCAACAGAACTCGATTACTTTTCTAATTACCAGGAAGTTGTTTAGCAATGGCCACCAGAAATAACGTTAACTGCGTCAAAGGCATACAAGAATCTATTAAAGTATAAATTTAATATCCCTAACAAAAACCATAGAGTGCTTTGCAAATAGACCTGTTTAAACCTACTGCTACGTGCATATAAAAGCAGACTACTCTGTATAAAAAAATTATTTTCTTTTCTAACTTGCCTGCCTCTTTTTTTAATATCTTTCAAAACTGTGGGAAATTTTTTACAATTGCAAAAGAAAAAAAAGGAAAAAAATAAAAAAAAAAAACAGTTGCAAGCCCTTTCATCAGCACATCAGTTGTGTTTGAGCTAATATTTTTTTTCCACAAATATTCATGGCATTGGCGTACGTTTCGACGTACCATTTGAAGTTTTTACGAGTATTATGACTTTCATATATTTTCTTTCTTTTTTGTTGTTGTTATTTTATACAACATTTACGTTTGAATTTAGTTTTGTAATGTTTTGCATTGTTTTACTTAAATTTTGTTGTTATTTTTGCCACTTATAAACTCAATTTGCCTTTGCCTGCCATCCGCTTTTAATGGCCAGTAAGTACTGGTTACATTTAATGAGTTAAACTTAGAGAAAATTGGCTTAAATAAAACCTCTGCATTATTGGCGTGCAACAGTCGTTGTACGTTTGAATATAACGAAATGTGGTATGCAGCAAGTGATTGTGGTAAGGGATTTTTTTTAAATATATCCCAAAATTTACTCAAGATAATATTTCTTTGGTTATATTGTTAACAAAAATACATATTTTTGTCGAAACTTTTCATCACCAGTTTGCTTAAATAAATTTGTTTGAAGTGTCTAAAGTATGTCTGTTACTACAACGTTAAATTTAGATTAAAGACTTTAAATAAACGCTTACAATAAATCCGGATGTCTTAAATGGATCTAGAATGGAAATTGTAATCACCGAAACAGGAGAGAACATGATCAGAAAATATCCTATGCAGTAATTGTGTTGTTTTAGGGGATGTATGTCATATGTCTTGTAGGAACCACATGTTACCCTTTCCACATCTATTATCATTTCACTTTCTCGACCACCAGTAACAGTCAATTAGAAGAAGTATGGTCCAATGATATCTCCAGCAAGTGTTTAGAAAAAGTTTGCGGTTTTCAAAAGGGGATCATTAAAATTGAAACATGCAGTTTCAAGTCAAATCGTAAAAATTAAGTTTAATGCGAAATTGCGAGTGTTATCCATTACGCAAAGAACTTGAAAGTCAGGTTCAGCCAACAAATGTCTCAAGGCCTTAAAGGTTTAGTAGTCCTGACTCGCCTGTATGCTGCTTGCATTAGGTTGTGTCATTTCCCTAATATCTGAAAGAAATCAAAGATAATTGCCATCCCAAAGATCACTCGAGTCCAGACTCTTACAGACCAATAAGTCTCCTAAACACAATGTGTAAAATTTTGTAGAGAACACTAAAGTAAAAGAAATAGTTCATTTTATTGAAGTTTATAACATCCTTTCTGTGCAGCAATTTAGATTCCGTAACCAACATAACACAATGCTACCATTAGTGAGAATTACGAAAATAGTTAAATAAAATCCCAATTCCCATAAATCTATGGCCTTCTTTTATTTCAGTCCAGTTTTAATTAATCCTGTGCATCTTTTTGATATCAGGTTTGTACATTTTGTTGATATATAATTTTATTAACCTGGTTTTTAATCCAGTCTTCGGTAGATATCGTAATGATTTTCTTTGAGGTAAAATGTGAACAGTTCATCATTCTCGTTAATATCTTCTAAAATGCTGTCTCCTATTTTGGGGTTCAAATCACTAAATAAGAACATTATATTCCGCATTGGTGTGCTTCTCTGCCAGAAGTTCTCTTTGTCGATCATTGTAAGTTGAACCTAGATTGAATAGGCTGTACTCGCAATTATTTCGTGTATTGGGTACCAAAGTTTCCAATAAGAGATTAGAATTCTTTCCTTCTAAGAAGAAAGTCAACTGCAGCCTAACATGATGTATTCTGCCTGGTTAGGATAGTTTAAAATTATACTTGACCTGTTATAAGCTTGTAATTTGGCATTCCAGTGTTAGAAACACTAAATATTTTGTTGTTTAAGTGGCATGCTTCCTTTGCAACATAAACGAATGCCTTATTTCATACCAGAAAAAAGTAATTCTTAAATTTTCTATTGGTCTCAATAACAACTGAGAATTAGAAACAGCAAAGAGTAAATAAAAAAATGAAAAACAATTTAGTTGCATTGACTTTTTAACATTTGCATCTCAACTATTTAACTGATCATAGCGAATGTAAATGATAAGCTTTTCAAACTTTTCAAAATCTGTTCAAACATTTCACAGTATAAATTTGCTATGAGTGATGTAATGCTTTTCTAAATACTTTTTCTCTTTTAGTTTTTTACTGCATATTCCTAACTCTAACTCTAGGGTATTTTGAGGTAACATTAATGTAACGTTTAATAATGCTACACAAACTACTACTAACTATTGCCGCTTGCTGCCACGGCACTGCTGTCACTGAAGATAATGATGATTTAGATTTTCAAATATGTACGTCATAGTAACATAGTAACAGTGAAAAATGTTAGTTTATGAAGCATGAAAAATGTTGAAATTATTATTAAAATTACAAAACTATGAATGAATAATTGCAAACATTCGCTTCTGGCATAATTTTCATGCACAACTTGGAGTCCTCTGCACACTCTGGGGGCAGCAGCAATAATTTACTCTCTCAGGATTTATGCAGTAAATTATGAGTTTTTACATCATTGACTTTAAAGGATAATCACAGAAACAAATATGTATGTATGTAAATAATATCCTGTTTTGTTTAAAAACATTATTGTTTAAAAGCTTATCTGACATTTACACAAACACTCAATATGTAACGTATTTGAGGGTGCGAGAGGTAGAGGGAGAGAGAGCGAGGGAGCCAGTAAAAAGGGCTACATTTGTGTTGCGTTTGACTTTTTGTAAAAACATTGAAATAAACGTAAATTGCAAACAATTACTAATCAATGAACCCAATAATTGCAAATACCGAAATTCATGATCAAACTTACAAAATACAAAATATTACAAACTTATCATTCCCCCACATACATACATACATACATAGATATTTTATTTTATTAGAAATTACAAAAGAAAAAAAAAAAGAAATGTCCTAGTATTTGTTACTTTTCGTAAATGTAAGTATGTATGTATGTAAGTTAGTAACCTAAAAACCTCCATTTTGCAGCAGCTGATAATATTTTTCCATTGTTGTATTTCCCAAATTCATTGGCTGTATCATAGAAATCAGTGAAACTACCAGCAGCTAAAATGAAAAGAAATATCTACATATATTTTACATATTCTTTCCCATTTATCTCAATGCGATACATGGTTGTTATTGTTAGTTAGTATGAATACAAACAAGTATCGCTTCATTTCGTATAGAACTGTTCAGCCATGTAATTCTAAGAAATTAATGAAGCGTAGAAACCTTTTTTTTTTTTTTTGTCATCATAATAAATAACATTGGTTTGCTCTTCTACTGATGATTATGATGGCGCTGACATCGATTTCAAATGACAAGTGCGCTTACAATAAATTTCAGTGAACACAAGAAATATAAATTTTACGAAAAAATTAGAAAAAATATTGAGGAAAAACAAAATAGTAAGAAAAAATATAAACTCTAAAATGCATTGAGGTCTATAAACAATTTCATGCTACAATATTATATTTAATCAAATTCAGGAAATGAAACAAGTTAGCATTAACAACATTTTCGGTTGTCGCGAAGTTTAGGTACCCTAAACAAATTAGATTTGTAATAAAATACAATTATGTATTTGTAAATATTGTTCATGGAGCCATTTCTGCTAAACTGTTAGCTGTCAAACTATTTATAGCATAATTACACACATCTTAATCAACATGTCTATCAAACAATGCTCGATTCTTTATTTGTTCTTTGTTCAATCAGGTATCTTAAAGTTTTAATGCAAAACCAAATGTGGAATACAAAAAAATCCTTTAATATAAAAAAGTTATCGCATATAGGAATCATACTTTTGAAAGTATGTCGCGTTCGCTATCGTAAGAGTCCGTTTTCAGTAAAACGTGACTTCAACGTGTGTTTTTTAAAAGATATACTCTAAAGTATAAAAAATATTATGATCACGCTGAAGAAACGCCAAAAGAGTTACAGAAATTACACAAACAATCACATCACAGCCTTTCTTGAAATAAATTTCATGAATTTATAGGTACAGAAATTGGAAAAAAACTAATATTTCAAAATAATTTTTAACAATACGTTAAAATCTACATTCATCTACTTAATACTTGGTTTTCGCTATGTCATTTTTGTTGTCAAATTGTCCAAATTGTTGGCAATAATATGAAAACTGGTTGTCATATGGAGTCATCTATGTTTGCAATCATGATAGATGACATAGATGACGCCATATGACAACCCGTTTTCATACAATTACCAACAATTTGGACAATTTGACAACAAAAATGACATAGTGAAATCGCGGCTTAAGTTTATAAAGTACAACTTTTACGATTCTGTTTCAATACGAAGTTTTTTGTCTTTTTCTAATGTCACACAAAAAAGAAGCCAATATTTTGTAGCGTTTTTGAACTCATGTTTATTAGCAATATATTCCCATGACAGCCGGTTCTACGAAATCACTAGAGAAAGAGCTGTCAACCCAGTAACCACTGCTTTTGCACCAATAACAATCAATATGTTAGAAAATATACAGATCGACAAGAATTAAATGCTATCGAAAAATGGGAACAAGAATTTCCATGTTATAATTTATTTTATTCAAAGACTTATGAATGTCCCGTTCCTGACTTGTGTGTTATGTTATGAATACGAATGGGTAAATGTGTCACGTTATAAATGTCTAGTGTAACAAAATTGACAACTATTTACAGAAAGCTAAATTAAGCGATGTTTCAAGTATTCAATGTCTTTGTCGCATTCTAGATCTAGTTTTAGAAACTGCAAAACAAAAAATAAAAGCTGCAAAGAAAATACAAAGCATTTCTTTATTTGTTATTTTTAATGCATATTATGTATGTCACATTCCTGACCCTGGGAATTCCAATAAGAGCTATTTTAATAAAAATTTGGAAATTTTTGTATAATTAGTGTTTCTTTTAGAAGCGTTGACCATTTATAGACAAATTTTTTTTAATAATGTTGGTGATTTTATGTGGTATTTTCAAAATTTGCCTTAATTTTGTTTTAATTGAGTTTTTTAAATAAGGGTTTTTTCGAACAGATTTGACGTAATAGGCAAATTTATGTAAATTGTGCAAAGTTAAGTGGGCTGTTCCTACTATATTATTACACAGAATTGCCACAAAATGAATTGTGGAATTACAAACGGAATGTAAAACTAATACACACTTACATGTTCGTACTACTTGTAGGGAAGGGTATGAAAATAATCATTGAAGAGAAAGAAAACATAATAAAGAAAACATTTCTTGAACAGCCGCCATGGCCGGTGTATCAATTGCTCTTAAATGCTGTCATGTAAACAGTGGTTATAAAGGATGTTATTTTTTCTGTATAAAGCATTAATGTTGCCAAGAAAATGTTAAATTTTTGTAAAGACTAATTAGAAAATAATATCTTGACTAGGAAATGGTTCAAAATTATGATACAAGGCATTTACATTTGCATTTGAACTGTTATGTACTTTGGAGACAGCAAGCACTTACAAATAGGTTATTATTATTTCACTAAAATAGATAATTGCAAAAGGACTACAATAATTCAGCGTACATGGATATGGACAATGGATTATCTGGTTAGTTGTGTTGCTATATGCTATTATAGTTGAGCTATTACTAAACTACTTCTAAGTCATGCAGATCATATGTAGTGGAAATTTGAAAGAATCCCAGCAGAAACTTAAATTATAAAGTATTCTGCTAGAATACAAACATAATTACCCTATACGTTGCTGGTACATAGGCATTTGAACTCATTATTTGAAAACGGTATCATCATTGGTGGCAAGTACTTACCACAAACGCTTACAAATAGAGATTTAAATTAGTCCTTAGCATAGATGGCTATTAAACTGAAACTTAAATAAGTTAGTAGTTTAAATCAGCTACGAAATCAGTTTGGATGCGTATGAATTAATAAGAATATGACTAAAGGTAAGCAAGTACTCATACATTGGGTTATATGTCTCTCATTACCAAACTACTTCCAAGTAATGCAGTTGCTAGTATAAAGTCATTAAAATTTTAATTGTTTAATAATTACAAGTCAAAGCCAAGTTTTTGCTAGTTAACTACGAAATTATCTATTTTCTTACACATGACTGTCTTGATTTTATGTTGCATCTTCTGTTATTTAAACAAATTATAATATATATTATATTTTTCCTAGTAACTTTTTAAACACTTCCTTTAACACTTATGACAACTACTGTGCCACACAATATACATAAGAAAAGAAACTTTTTACTTTTATTCTCACAATCTTTTGCAAGTACACACACAACACAAACGAATAAATCTTGAAAATAAATAAGTAATATTTCCATAAAAAGATTTATATTTATACACTGCGCGTCATCAGGTTAGCGCACCCCACCCCCCCTCCACCCTTTCACAGAGCGTTAACATCAAATATTATTTGAATCCATTGAGCTATATCCTTAAAGTTTTTACCCAGTAGACTTTTATCAATTCTCTTTACAATAAAACAACAATTAAAGATAATATTTTAATTCATTTTTAAGAAAAGAAAAACGAATTCAAAAAGTTGGTCAACAGGATAGCGTCATCTGAAATATTTTCAATTAAATTAGTATTTTGAACAACTGTACAGCTTTTCAATACTTACATATTATTTTTTAAACAGTATTAAGGATAATTAGTATTGCGTGGTGCCGCCTTTGCTAGAAATCACTTCAAAAATTCGATTGGGAATCGAATTATATAGTTTTTCAATATAATCACACGAAATATTTGATGCCTTCGATTCAAGCGGTTATTGTTTCGTAGTGTTTTACACTTTCCTAGCCAACCATCCCCAGACGTTCTGGATGATATTTAAGTCGGGTCAGTATGGTGGCCATTCAAGGACGTCAACTTTTACGCTCTAAATTCACGATTTCCACTTTAAATTTAAAAATAAGTTTTGAAATTGGGGAAAAGCCGTTTTCAAAACGCTGTTGTAGTTTTTTCGTATTCATACGAGATGTTAGAAACTGCAACTCGCATCCCCCACGTAGGTCATGAAAATAATAATTATACCCATCGGGCCCATCTAAATTAAATTTCTTTTCATCTGAAAAGACAACGTAATGCCACTCAGTAGACCACGTCATGTGGTGTTTTTTTTTTTAATTTTTGTCTCTGTATGTGAACTGCTTTCCTAATTACTCTTTGAACTGTTGACAAGCTCGCCTTAATACCAATTTTGTCTTTGATTTTGGTAGACGAGTCGTGCAAATTTGATGCTTGCCTGGATATTGCTTGCTTGTCTGCTTGGAAAGCACTCGATTATTGCCACCTTTGAAGTTTTTTCCGTAGTGTTCCTTATTTTTAAATAAAATAAAAAAAAAAAAAATTCAGCAATTTTTTTTCTTCCAAAGCTAAAACTGTCCCTCTTCCCACTTTATGTGTTTATTTAAAGATAAATAATATTTTAATTTAATCAAAAAAATTGGTAACCGTGATTGTCAAAACAAGCGAGAAAAGTAAAAATTCATTTGGGGGCGCTAATCTGATGACGCAAAATATATGGAATAACAGAAAGCAAAATAGCAAATAATATGTAAAGGTTTTTCTTTCGCGCTTTATTTTGTCGTGAGAGTAATCACACAAAATATTTGCAAAACCAAAATAAAAATTACGAATTTGCGTGCCATCAAAAAATAGAAAAAATCAACAACAAACGAGCGAATGGGGGACGCTAATCTGATGACGCGCAGTGTATTAAAGTATGTCTGTTGTATGTAACCGAGTATGTATAGCCGGTCAAGCACACATACTTACATATATTTGTTTAAATATTTTGCAATATCTTTACAATTTTCATTCCATCTTACACAGCTTCACCACATACACATTCATATACATACATACTGGACAAGAAGAAACCACTAAAAAGCTCTTACATTATACATTTCAAGCAATCTACTGTCACTTCAATATCCATTAATACTTATATACACACACCTACTTACAAAAACCAAACATTTGTCCATTTAAATCCAAAAATGTTTCCTTTTGCTGTACTTTGCACTGTATTATTTCTGTTTTGTTCTGTCCAGTTCGTTTCTGTTTCATTGTAGACCATTTCTTTGCCTGTAGTCATATCAATCTTGCTGCTGTATACTTTCATGCACATTTATGCTACAGACTGAATAAAATAACGGTTGAAAATATTGGACATAACAATATGTGTATAAATATTTATGGCTGTGTTTGTGTTAAAGAGTATCCATAAATATAGTTAATCATTTTATACAACAACTACTGAAAGAAGAGAAGAAAAAAAACGTACAGAAAAGGAAATTGCTGTTTATAATATTATTAACTTTTGATTGTTGGAAAATGTAAAAGAAACCCATGCTAAAATATGCGAAAATAATGGAAAATTAAAAGCTTTTCAATAAAAATTTGTTTATGATATACAATTTTATTAGTGGGAAACTTTTTCCAACAGATATTTGTGCTGATAAAAAGAGAACTTCAAAAAAAAAATTTTTTAAAGAAAAAATTTGTTTTACAATTTTTTTTTTAATTAAAAAAAAAAGACTCCTAAAGGTACGGTCACACTTGGCAAATATTTACTAAAAAAAAGTGTAACCACTTGTGTAAGCACAAATTTGTTTGACGTTGAGTTTTGCAAGATCAAACAGCATCAAATGAAATATTCGTTGTGTCTGGTGCTAAATAAACAAAGTTTTTTTTTCATAAATTAACGCGTTCAAATATATTTTATTTAGTGGTTTCATTTTTTTTGTTAAATATTTGCTGAAAAGACCGTACCTTAAGTCATAAAGCATCATTTTGTATAAGTTCTATTAGATTAATAAAAATGAACTGTTTACAAAAATTCAAAAATATTCAAACATTTAAATAACCATTATTCAAAAGGGAACAATTTATTTGTGCAACTAAGATAAACTACGTTTTGGAAGGGAATCTTATACAAGAAGTGACTTTTATATAAGATATCATTTAGAAAGAGTAATTTTGTAATAAAGTACCTTTTAAAAAGCATTTAGTGCTCCGCTGCGTGAGTCATCCGTTTCTATTATACGAAGTACAAGCTCCACAGGGACCTATTTCTATAGAATGCAAACGTCTTTTTTTGATTTGCTTTATTTGTATTTACTAACTATACAGGAACATATAAAGAATGTAAATGAGATTGTTTTAATTTACCAATATTTTATTTAAAAAGAAAAGCAAAAAGTAACCTGGATCTAAAGAACGCGTTTGTGATGTGTTCAAACATAAAACAGGTAAAAAAAATAATTCAAAAATGCACAGAAATTTTATTATGTTTTCTAGGAAAGTCACTTTTTATAAATAATCCAAAAAGTAACTAAAATTCAAAGAACACGTTTGTGATGTGTTCAAACAATAAAACAAGCCAAACGAAAGTTTATTAATTAATGATCTCTAGAACACCTTGAAGTCTCAATAGAAACTATACTATTCGCGTATAGTTTAGTTTCTATCGGACTGTTTTGAACTTTTCTTTAAAGAAAAGTTCTAGAAAAAATTTCCTTGAAAATCATGTGGGTGCCGGGTATACTTCCCCGGGGCCATCAAAAAGTAATTTCAGTTTGAAAAGCCATGAGACCTTCTCACCCAGCGGGGGGGTTAAAATGGCTATATTTCATAAAAGTACCATTTAAATAAATTACAAATTCAAAAAAAAAACATCTTTTTTTATAAAGTAACATTTAAATGGCAATGGTTAATTTCAATGGTTGGTACAAACACGTAAAAATCTAAACATGTAAAAATTCCGTTTGTAATTCCGTTTTGGCTACTCTGTATAAAAAACAAATAGATTGGTAATTTACAGCAAACTTATAACTTTTGACATAAAAGTAAAATGTTTCATAAACAAAAACAAAACTCACGAATTTTGCAGATATCACATAAAATCCTGAATTTTATTAAATACTAAAAAACACTTATTACACAAACATTCACAAATTTGTATGGTAACAACGTTTACAGGAATTCCTAAAATCACGAATGTGACATTCGTACACATTTAAAATAAAAATCAAAAAATGTTGAGTATTTTTTGTTCCTGCTTCCTGTTGTTGTTAGCATTTTAGTAGCACTGTGTTGGGTACAACTGACAGAATTTTTTTATTATTTTTTTTTTTTTGAAAAGAGAAGTAACACTCAGGCAATTAATATGCCTATATATACTTGCGTTACTTTCTTTGGAAAGGGGATAGTTGAAGACGTAAAGGTGGTGAAAGAATAAAGCTTTTTATATCACAACTCTGCAATGGCGCATTATGTTTGTTTTTAGTACAGAATTGCAGCGCCTCTGGTGGTGAGTAGGCGCATTAATGTTAAAGCTTGATTTTGTAGCCTTTATTTAATTATTTTACTTCGGTGGCGTTTGAATGCTATACCACCAAGGCGCTGTGATAAATATTAGTTATGATAGGATAGAAAAGAAACCTAATAATTATCAGAAGCTGATGTTGTTTGAGTGGCAGCGGCTGGGAATCGAACCCAGGCCACAAATATTAACTCATGCTTAATGATCAAATGCGCTAACCAATTAAGCTTACAGCACTCGCAAGTGCTCAGGATTTTTTTTATTTTGTAGTTTCACACATTAGCTGTAGAATGTAACAAAAAGTAAGACCTAGTTTTTGACTTCATCTCAAAAACTACAAGCATTGGCGAATTGAAACATAATTTTGTAAACTTTCTGGAGACAGTTGTAAATTTTGTTGCTCTAGACATTTAAAACGCGACATATTTTCCCGTCATGTTTTTAATAAGGATTATTTATTAGGTGGCGCAAAATCTTCATGTTCATATCATCCAGTGGAGGATTAAACATACAAGTCAAGAACGTGACATTCGTAATCTTAAAAAAAAAAAAAATAAAGAAATATTGACATTTGAATTTCTGTTCTCATCGAAGGATTTTTAGTAGCTTTATGCTTACATCTATTGTAGGTCTTGTTTATTTGTTTTTTTTTTTTTAATTATTAGTCGACAGCTGGTAGAAAAATGCTAAAATCTGCTAAATTGAAATATAATTGTTAAAGCAATACTTTTTAAACAAAAGTAGTTCTTTATATAAAATGCACTTTTATGAAATGGTAATTTATACAAAACGTTCCCTTTCAAATGTTACTTTATGTAAAAACTAAACTAAGTCAATTTTAATGTTAAATTTTTAATTTAGACAACTTTGTTAACTCTGTTTGTGTATAAAACTGTCATGATTTTATTAAATTTTATGTAAATAATTTTCCTTTAATATTCAAGTTTAACAAAACATTGTCTTTCCTAAACAAACAAAGTAATGCTTCCACATAGATTTCAATGTTACACATTAAGCATAAGAAAAACAGAGAAATCTAAGAAATAAAGTCACTCGCATGAACATTATAAAAGTAAATATTATTTTAAAGTTATTTATTTGTTTGTCCTTCGAATTGTCTATCCAGTGACTCGGGTCCTTAACAAGCAGCAACCAATCCCAAATGTAGGTTGAGGCATACAAACCAAACATAAACTAATGGAGGAAAAATGATAGAGCCAATTGAGTTGTAAATTTATCTTCTTAAATATATATTTAAAAACAAATTTAAGCTTAGGTAGCATAAGGTAGTAAAAGGAAAAAAATATTTATTAAAGGAAAAATATTCATATAAAAAAGTTCATAAAATAGTATCAACAAAGTAAATTCAACTTAATTTATATATATTTTTTTTATAGTAGAGCATTAGTACAACAACTGCAGCTATGTATTGAAAATATAGTGCGGAATGTATAAAAAGAAATGGAGAAAAAGAAGCAATATATTTTATATTAAAATACGATTCGCCTATAAACGTCTTTAATATACATATTTTCCAGGAAATGGAAAAGGAACCAACAAAAAAAAAAAAAAAACAAGAAGAAATCATAAATAAACTGTATCGTTCGTAACAACAAATAAGATTTTTATTGTTTTTTCTCCCACCCCGGGTTTATTAAATTATGACTGTAATCAAGGTCTGGTCACAGCACAAGGGGGCAAAAACACATTTTCAGCCAGCTGTCAATTAAGTTGGGCAAGTGGGGGGAGGTAGTAGGGAGGTGATCCAGCAGCAGACAAACTGTGTTAAGTTGTGTTAAGTTTTTGTTAAATAACTTGATGACAGTATTCAGTCTGTCGTTAACATGGATTCATTTTAATTTAATCATAAAAAATTACACAACTAATTTGAGAATATTTTATGTAACCAGTGCCAGTTATACACAACAAATTGTTTATGCCTTTTAAACTGAATGTGCCCTAACTTTTTAATTATATTATTTTGATTCTTCTGGTTAAATATAAAGTTTTACTATTTAATTTTATAGCTTTATTGCAAAGGAGCTTGTAGCATTGCCTTGTCTGCCGTGGCGGTATGAGCAACATTTTGTTGCTTGCGAAACTGAAAAACAATTTCAAAAGTGAAAAATATTCAACACTATAAACAATTTATTTATGTCTGTTTCTAATAACTCATTATTAATGGCTCAATTTTACTAAGCAAATTGCGTTACAAAATTTTATAGTTAAAGGGTTATACCGAAAGATGTATAAACATTTGAGAACCTTTTAAAAGAACTAAGTTTTAGTAAAATTCCATATAGCAAACGTCTCAATAAGTTTAAGAACCTGTTAGAGAAGCAAAATACAGAAGAAGTGACTCAACTATCAGGTATATAATTTAACTTAAAGGCTCCATTTAAATACAGTACCATTTCTATAAAGTAGATTTTGGAAAAAGTTTAATTAAAAAAAAAAAAAAAATAAAAAATTTACATATAGTACAATTTGAAAAAAGTACTTAATTTTAAAAAAGTACTTAATATAAAAGTATCTTTTTTGTAAAATACCATTGCACAAAAGTACTTTTCATAAAAGTACCATTTCATAAAACTGCCTATAAAAGTACTATTTCCAAAATGTAACTTTTATACAAACTATCATTTCAACCAAATATCAGTGAAAAAGAAGTACTTTTTGAAGTTTTATAAAATTTATTTCTTGTATAAGCTAATTGGGCCTCAATTGTTCTATTGTAAGTTAAAACCATATTTAATTACAATTTTCAATATAAAGATTTATTTAGAAAAGTTAATTTTTAAACAGAATACCAGTTGGCAACAATATGATTTGGAGAGAGTAGTGCATATTTAGAAAAGGTACAATAGATTATATAAAATTTAACAAGGTTTCAATTAGTTTCTTTTAGAAAGTCCCTTTTAGATATTTGCAGCCATTTGAAAGTAAGTATCATTTAGAAAATATCAATTTGAAAAACTTACATTTTAGATAATGTACAATTTATAAAATGTTATAAATAGATAAGGTATCAATCCAAATTAGTACATTTCAAAAAGTACCATCCAAAAATATTAATATTACTTTTGGTTTCAGTATAATTTCGTAAAATAGTCCAGAGAAAGAACCATTTAGAAAAAGTACCTACTAGACAAAGAGTTTTATTTGGAAAAATTGTCATGTATAAAAAAATACCATTTAGCAATTAAATGGTTTTGAAAAAAACTTACATTGCTTACTCTCGAGTGTGTCGAGAATGTCATTTAGCAATGTATATTTTCTGGTTGTCAAAATCAATCCATGTAACATGATTTTTCTATTGCAAAATAGAAATTACATATGCGTGGAAAAACACACAACAGAGTAAGCACCAAAACTTTTGTATTATCTTGTAAACAAAAAATATATTTTTGAAGCAATTAATGTGTTTGCTGCATTTCTATTTTGCATTAGAAAAATACAGTCTGGTCATACTTCTTCGATTAAATAATGACACATGCAGAAAGGGTTTGTGCATTGAATGGTACGGTTTCGCTGGCACGTACCCACTCCTTTGTCAAAATTGTCCACGGTCATTTTTCAAATATATGACCTTCATAGGTTTCAACTTCAATTCAGGGGTAATGGGTTTGTTGGCATAGTCCTTTGACTACTAATAACTCTATCAAATAAATCTAATGGTCAATTCTGATCATCGAAACAATAGATTACACGATCAAGAAAAGTCTCATGCAGTATTTAATGGTTTTTCGAACAGTGTCTTGTTGAAACAATATGTCATCAAAATTAATGTCTTCCAATTTAGACAGAAAGAACTCTGTTATCATGCCGTAATATCGAGCACCAACTATTCCTTGCCCAGACTTGTTCTTAAAGAAGTATCGTTTAACAACACAAATTTAACATAAACAAATATGCTTCATCTCTAAGGATGATTTTTTTCTTACTGTGGCCGCCAAAGTTTTTTTTATTTTGAAAGATTATTCTCACTCTCTCATGGAAAATGCTACGTTTTTTGTACTATAACCATATTTAACAGCCATATTGTCAAACAATTAAATGAACAATGCCTACCAGTTTGTTTGTGAAGAAAATATTCGCAGCAGCACAGCCTTTTTTGTCGACAGTCAGGCGGCACTCAAGTCACTCAAATCCTATATTACGACAACTATTCTAGTTAGGCAATGCAAAGAAGAACTATCAAGGCTAGGTCGTCTAACTGACATTACTTTAGTTTGGGTCCCTCCTCTTAGGGACTACTACGGTAATGAGAGGGCTGGCGACCTGGAGGATCCGCTTTAAATGTCTCAACTAGCATATCAGTTGCAATACCACTTGGTACTATTAAAAGTGAAATCTTCAGACACTACTTTTAAAAGGCTGGAATTAAGTGGCGTAAACTGGCGACCTGCAGGACCACTAGAAATATGTGGCCAGCATATAATGAGAAGCACAATTCGCATTTTTCCCGAATATGAAACGTAAGAACATCTCGAGAATCATAGTGGTGCTAAACGGTCACTGGAGGATCCGCTTTAAATGTCTCAACTAGCGTATCAGTTGCAATACCACTTGCTACTATTAAAAGTGAAATCTTCAGACACTACTTTTAAAAGGCTGGAATTAAGTGGCGTAAACTGGCGACCTGCAGGACCACTAGAAATATGTGGCTAGCATATAATGAGAAGCACAATTCGCAGTTTTCCGAATATGAAACGTCAGAACATCTCGAGAATCATAGTGGTGCTAAACGGTCACTGGACGTTTGGTAAGCATGCAGCAGACTCGAAATTCCCTTCAATAATCACTGCCACAGTTGCCAGAACCGTAAGAAGAAAGAATGTGCGGCTCTTTAAAACTCTATACCCAAATTTGTCTACAATCATATAATAAACAACCTAGCGGAGACATCAAGTTTCAGATGGTACGATTTCATCGGATACCTGAACGCAACAGGCTGGATATAGTACCCATTACATACTAGCATCCGGAAAAGATCTAGTCCTATCATATTTTTTTTTTTTCGCGGACCAGCACTCAGGGGATGACCCCAACTTATGCAATGCATTGTGTTGGAACTAGGAAAATAGGTTATGGGAGGGAGGATAGGATAGTCCTATCATATGTTCAACGAGTGGCGTGGTCGTTTTCAAAACGCAATCAAACGATTCCACTTGAACTACGTAAACCAACCAACCAAACCAACTAGTTTGACATTTCAAATATTTAAATTCACAAACCTGAATTTTTAGTGGAACATAAACCAAACTAGTTCCGCAAATTTTCAGCTCCATACACAATTCGTTATAGTATTATGAAATAGTCATTGCAACTTTTGAGCAACCCTTTACAAAAAGTTTTAACATTTCGCATTGTTAAAATTGCACATACACTCACACAATCCCCAATTTCCGTTCAAATACATACATTAGCAAATATTTCTTACATTCTCCTAAATACCAGTTATCCATTTGTAATTTCTAATATTTATATATGTATAAGTTTGTATGAATGTGTGTGTGTGTGCGAGAGTGTGTTTGTAGATAGATGGCAAAAGTAATAATGTTGAACAATTGAAATACTTTGTTATTCATAATTGTTAATGGGCTCATTGAATGTTTAATGTGTAATAAATTAGAAATTATTGAGGCAGTTTAACTAATTAAAATGTTCTATAGTGTCGTTGTAAATATTACTTCAGCTTCTTCATGTCTACATACATACATACATGAATATATTACAATTAACGAATCCTAACAATACAGAGCAAAAAAAAAAAAAAAAAACCAACCAACTTCAGAAGCTCACATACATTATATGATTATTGATGTAAAATTACAATGTGCCCATTAAGATAAAAATGTGCTTTATTTATGCAATGGAAAAGTGGTTACATTATTTATACGATTTAATGGGTAAAGTTGAAACCAAACTGGTTACAGAACATACCAATTAGGGAAGGCCGTGTTATTAGAAATAAATTACAATTGTTATTGTCATATACATATTATCAGGCAATTAATTAGTACATTTCACTTTTGAATTTTATTTGATAATATTTCGCATTTTTAAAAGCATAATATCTGCATAAATAATAAACAACTCCTTGATTATTTAACTGCATTTGCCATGTGATATGTAAAAAAAAAACTTCAACTCTAAATTAATATTTCCCACACTGCAGACATAAGAAAACTCAAGTCTGCACTTGAGATTTTCTTTCTTTCTCAGCTTTCACATATTTGTTTCAAGCACCTCTGCTGCCACAGCTTTTGATAGAAACAGAACTTGAAAATGGAAAATGAAAGCATAAAAGAAAACTACCAAGTATTTACCAACAATATAACTTAAATTTCTTCGAGAACAAAATATGTACGAGCAAAATGAAATGAAGAATACATAATAAATTATTCATGCCACAACTTAAAAATGTAGAAATATAACAGTGCATTAACACAACATTCACTACACGACAGATTTATTCAAAATGCACTACTGTGCCATTACACAACGCTACAGGAGTGATTTTGAAATGTTTAGGAAGGGCGAAGAGGAAATTTTAATTTATAATATCTCTTCTTGTTTTTTTTTTTTTTTTTGTTAAACAAATAACAAGTGTTGTGATTAGATATTTGGGATTTGCCAGTAATTTCCATAAGATTTAAGTTGTTGCTTGAAATATGTTAAGAAAAAAAATAAATAAATAAATAAATAGTTTTAATGAGAGGTTTGTTAATGAACAATAGGGAAGATAGTAAAACAAAATTTAGTCAATACTTGAATTAAATACATCATAAAGTTTATTCTAGTGATTGTTATATTTTTATTGAATTTTAAATCGAGTAGACTGTATTACTTTGCTTTGTATAAATATGATGCAGACCTATGACTTAAATAAGCCAATATGTTCATTTTTGTGTGGTTTTCCACACAAGGGAAATAAACGATATTTTTCTTCAGTTTATAATTCTTCGATTTAATCATAATATAAACAGGAAGGTCTTAAGTGGCCTATACAGTTCTTTGGCGAAATTTAACGGGTGAATAAGCACATAAAATAAATGCAATGGTATTAAATCACACGATCTAGGAGGCCAATTCTGAGAAATTCAAAAAATGTTGGCTAGAAAATGTTTCTTGCGCTATTGAAATTGCATGTCGCCCACATCAAAAACATGGAATTTAGCCAGAAAGAACTATGTTATCATGTAGCGATATTGAACTTCATTAAGAGACGCTGCTTGCCGGAATCATTTTCGAAGAAGTATGGTCGTAGGAGTTAGGCCTCCATCCTAAAATCCATACCCTATAGTGACATGTATGTATCTGTTTTAATTGCGGTTTGCGAAAGTTCAAATACGCCAAAACAAAGTCATAAAAATATGCTTCTTCGTTTAAAAAGATTTTGCTAGAACTCTGGCCACCAAACTTTCATTATTTTTTAAACATTGTTTAACAATGAAAACTAATTAAAACTAATGGCGAAACATTCTTTCTTGTAACATGAACCTAATATGTCATTATGATTCTATTTTGTAAAGAGAGATAACTGACTAGCTGTAAGTCGCTGGCTCTTTTTGTTCTTTCACAGGACCATCTACGGATTTCTAGCAATAATTTTTTAACAAGACCTTTTTTTTCCTACAGGGGCATACTGAAATAACATTATAATTTTGACATTTTACTTGTTGAAATATTAATAGTGGCAATTTTAACTATTGTTGCAATGAATTCAATTTCTCTAGTAAATCGCATTAAAATTTTATAAACTCTTAAAAAAAACCACCCGTTTTTTTCTAAAAAAAAATAATTTTTCAATATTAGGGTTTGGGTTTCGTGAAATTCCGAAAAGATTTTAAATTCATCGAACATTTTCTAGGAAAGTAAGAAAATATTGCAAATTTTCTATGAAAATAAAAGTTCGTTGAGAATTAAACTTTGTGAAAAAACAAGGCATCATAAAGTTTAAATGATCATTATGTAGACTGAGAACAGTTTGTGAAATATCTCCTCTGATTTCCCTAATACGAACCGAATAAACTGAACGATCTATAGTTTGTAGTTATTCAAAAGATTGATTCATTTCTTCATGCATCATACTGATTTAACATCAAAGAACGCACAGACATTACCGAAACAAGGATAATATAACCAGATTATGTCTTCACAAACAACCCAGCAATTTTTTCCTGGCATACAATTCTCATTACTAAATTCTCAAAAATTCTTGACCAAAAATTAATTAAATATTTCTCTGAAATTTATATGTTACTGCTGAATACTACCAACTGTGAGTTGTGCTAAATAATAAGAAGATATGAAATGTCTTAAAGTTCTGGCATTATTAACACATACATAATTAAAATTTTAATTTCTTTCACTCCTGCTAAATATACATTAGAGTGCTACAAAATTGTGTGGACGAAAAAAAGTTTCAAGCTACAGGCCGTTTCCAGCCCTAGAATTAATCTATGGATTGTTAGAACACGTTCTGACAAATGTTGGGATGATAGGAAAATGTTAACTGGCCCCAAAATATGGCAAGCAAAATTGTTTTTGCCGAAATCCGCCAAATTAAAATCGCGGTTAGAGAAAAACTATGATAGGTATTGACAAAATTTTTTTATATTCTTCTTCCCTCATATGTTCTTAATAAATCTCAAGGAGATGTCTTAAAAATTTTGAATTTTGTTTAACAAAATTTTTAAAAAATTGAAAATAGAGTTTTGAAACGGCCGTTAAAAAATAAACAACGTTTTACCATACTCGATAATAGGTTAACGTTATGCTGCGGGGATAAAAACTTACATATAAGTAAATACGTATAAGTTAGCAACGCTATGAATACCCATGTTATTTTGATGGCCGACCTGAATGTCCATACTAATGATAATATGCTTGGTTGCAATTTTTGGTAAATTTGTTTTGAATTATATTGGATTAAATTTCGATTATATTTCATAATACGAACTGTTAATTTTTAATTTTTGATATTTATTTAGTTAGGCTCGAGTTCATTAAATTTAGTTTACATTAAATTATTTTAATTGAAGGTAGGAATTGTTTTACAACTTGAAAAATTTTTTTGTATTATTAACATTTTTTATTGATAATTTTCTTAGCTGGGATTCGAACCTGCGTTGTTGAATTTACATATGTTTCGAGAAACACCACTTTCTCTCATCAGAATTCTTTGCGTTCTAACCCTCTGCACCACTGCGGTGCCTGCTAGCCAACAGACAAACATCAATCTTTTAACCAGTGTTACCTGGTGGTTCGAAATTTGCTGTAATTATCATTTTTATTTATTAATTTCTATTTACATGTTGTCTCCTTTTCTTCAGTTTTTTCGTATTCATGTCAAGACTTCGTCTCGAAAACCTGAATACATTTGTTTATTATGTTTGTTGTCCACTTTCGTCGACTTTCATAATTTCATTTGGTCAATGCTTTGGTTATTTGGTTATTTGATCAGATTTAAATATTATTGCATTGCTTTGATTGGCTAATTTATGGAAAATTTTGTAAAGTTTTTATATGATTGGTCAGCTATTGCTTTGTTACTGCAAATTTTAATTTTAAGTAATTTTATTCCATAAATAAATCATTCTATGTGGCATCGCCTAATTGAGTAGTTTATTTTTAAGAGGTTCATAGAACCTAAGAAACTAACTTAAAGAAGTAACTTATATATTTAAGATTAAAATCTGATTTTATTGAAATATTTTTAAAAATTTGTTAATTTTTTTCCAACATTTTTTATTCAAGCAGTGTGAAACACATTAATGGCCTGGGGTATACTTAATAACTTTAAAATTTGTTAAAAGATTTTTATGTTTTATATCTTATAAGAACGTTAATTTCTTGCACATTTCGATTCTTTTACATTAAAATGCAAAAATAATTGATAAATGCAAAAATTTGAAAAATTAATATTGCAACACCACACTTCAGAGTCGATGTAGTGGATGTTAACGTTATCCTATTATCCTAATATTTTTCAGAACGTGTTCCTATATTCCATAGAACATCTCGGAGCGGGGATGTACAAAATTCGCAATTTAATTTTCGGCAGCACTCTAATATACATATACCCACGTTAAATTGTACCTTCTCTGTTCTCTCTTTTGTATTCTTACAAATGTTGTAAGCCCTATGACATTATAACGCCCTACATTTCTAGCTTTAGCTACATATGCATATGAGCCACTAATGGAATAAAACCAACTTAGCATATCTCCTGTAGAGAGTGAAAGAGGGAAAGAGACACAACAACAGCAAAAGAAAGAATGAAAGAAAAAAAGGCGAATGTTAATAGAAAATACCCAATTGATATGTAAGACATTTATACCTGACATTGAATGGCTTTTTGAAATGATTTTACACAAAATGTATGAGATAGAAAAGTGGTGTATTAGGTAAATGGAACAAAATTACCGTATATATATTCCATTATAGCCAGTTTTAGATGTACCTGGAAACACATCCATACATTCATTCATGATGTTGTATGCATTCATACATTTGTATGCTTGATATGTAAAATACCTTGTAGAGTTGTAGAAAATAGTAAAATGTAGGTGAACTCAGCAGGTGTAGTTGATTAAGTGGCATACGGTTTCAAATCATGGCCATACACTTATACACACACACACTAACACACATCTTATTGTAGTATTTTTAGATCTCCATCCACATGTGTTTATAAAGCAATCGAGAAATGGTTTCAACATGTCATTGTAGAAATTTCAAGTGTTTAGAGCTAAAGAATAGCAAAAACAAAATATAAAATCAGCAACATAAATTATAAAATATGTTGTTATCACAAATAAAATAAATTTTTATCATTTAATATAACACTTCTTTTGGGGTGTGTGTCTGAGTGTAAATGCAGCTGTGTTCTCATGCAGCCAGTATATTTTAATATACTAAAACTGTTGCTGCTCCTGGATAGAGACTGGCTGCATTTGCAATTCATATTCATGCTCGGCAAGATACTGGTTATATAGATGTTTTCGATTGTTAGAAATGTCACACTAAATCGACTTCGATTTTGAACCGGAAATACATACAACTATAGGTATTTTAAAATGTCACATTTACATTTCAAAAAGTAAATTCTCTTTAGAGTACACACACACACACACACACACATTTTCACACAATGTTATATAGCTACTGAGTTATTTTCTACACATAAAATACACACTTTTACTAATATGCAAAAAAATTTACATACAATGAGTTTCATACTTTTACTAAGTAACAATAAATATTAACACTTTGTGAACGAAAACTCAACGAACATTTTCCATTAAAAGATATTTGCAAATATTGTAGTAAAAGAAAACGGAATGCATATTTTATATCCAAATTTATTTTATGTAACATTTTCTATGACAGTAAAAAATTCACCAAACATTTTTTTGGAAAGAAATTTTAGTAAAAATTTTCCCACGTTTTTCTTTTTGAAAATAAAAATTTGTAGCAAATTTTCTACAAAAAGTTAATTTTAATAACAATTAGAAATCATCAAACAATTTCTATGAGGAAAAAAAATCATTCAACATTTTCTAGGAAATCAAAAATCATCGAGATAATTCTATCAAACTGAAAATTCTTTGAAAATTTTCCATTTCAAGCGGAGATTTTCGCATCTACATCTGCATTGCTGAGTGAGCGTTAGAGTGGCAAATTGAAGTGCAATTTGTGTTTGTTGTTGTCTGATTGGTAGGAAACACTTAAGGTAGGATTACACTTGGAAAATATTTGATGGAAAAGTCGTAACGTAACCACTAAATAAAATTTCCTTTTACTCTATTGTTTTTTTTTTTTTTTGAAAACTTGTTTCACTAAGCACAAATCACAATAAAAGTTTGGTTTTCTTTCATTTGTTACTGTTTGCTCTTACAAAACACTTGTACGATTAAACATCCTCAAACTAAACCAAAATAGTTGTTATGGTTTTTTGCATAAATATTTACTCAAAATTTGTTGTTGGCAGGGCAGAAAATGCATTCCAATAGGCCAATTGTCTAGAAATGGAATTATTTTAGGCAATGGTATTCTTTGAATTAATAAATTAATGAACTCAAGCCGAAATAAAATTTTGTCTAATATTAAAATAAAAATTCATCAAAATTGTCTACAAAAATAAAACTTCATTAAAAATATTTTAGGAAAATTTAAATTCTTTAGTAACTTTCTATGAAATTCAAAATTTTTGAAAATAAAGTCTAAAGATACGAGGGCGGTTCAGAAACTTCTTAGCCTAGCACATAAAGAGAATAGTTAGTTTTTCAAAATCATTTTTATTTTTCAATATAATCTCCTGAAACTTTAATACACTTATGGCTAAATTCACAGTCTTTAGTTAGCTAATGGCAAAGGCTTAACTAATGATTCTTTATTCGCAATGCTTAGTTTGCCATAAGAATACCAAGTAATAGTTAAACTATAGTTAGTATTTTAGTTTACCAATGGTTAACTAATAACCGAGAATTCGGCCATTAGTCCAATGTTTATCTAGCAATTCCATACCTTAATAACAATACTTTTTCTCAAGGTCTTCAAAATAAAGGTTTGGAACTGTAATTGCATCTTCATTTGAGGTAAAACGCTTGCCAGCTAGTATTTTTTTTTTTAGATTTGGGAACAGGTAAAAGTCTCTGGGAACTAAATCAGGAGAATAAGGTCGTACTTAAATTTGCTGATTTTAGCCATTGTTACACTATTGTGTGCTGCTGCATTATCTTGATGAAAAAGTATTTTTTTGTGTTGTAAGCCAGCTTCAGTTCATTGCTTAGATTGTTCTTTTGTCTCTGGAGTATAGTGGTGGATCCATGTCTCATTTTATTTTTCTTAAATCGATCCAAATAAGCTTGAGAAATTTTCATTCTTATGCGTTCTTGGTCGACTGTTAACAAATGCGTTAACCCATCTTGCAAAAAGTTTTTTCATCTGTTGTTCTTCATGCAAAATTCAATGGACTTGATCATATGAGATGCCCATGATATTAGCTATTTGACGCACTTTTATTCGTCGATCATTTAATACCATATCATGTTCTTTGGCTACAATTACTGTTGTTGCTGCAGTATTTGGACGTGCACTCAATGCATGTACGACCACGTTTAAATTCAGCAATCCAATTTGTTACTGCTGCATATGAAGGAGCACTTTCACTTAACACATTCACCATACCATTATGAAATTCTTGTCCCGATAATCCTGTTTTATTTAAATATTTAATGACACCACGAATTTCTAACTTTTCCATTGTAAAAAAATTACGGATGAGTCTTTTTGAACACCTGTTTCTATGTGAAGGAGTTGTCATATCGAAAAGAAATTAAACATGTATTCATAGCACAGATGGAAGTTTCCAAAACACTTAATTTTTTTCTGTTTATACCGGGCTTTCTGTTCTAGACTAAGAAGTTTCCGAACCGTCCTCGTATTTTTATACGCTTTAAAAAAAATTTTATGCCTTAGCCTCCCACAATGGGTTAAATATTTATGCATTTCAATTTAAAACTACACAACTGGCTTAATACGACTCCTCTGCTATTGCAATTTGCAAATGTGACAATGAAGAAGGAATATTACAATGTATATTACAATGTTGTCGTTTCTATGCAAAGTCTCTGAATGTTTGTAAGTAGTAAGCTTATACATAAGAGTGTATGTGCATGTATTTGTTTTTTTTTTCTTTTCTTTTTGTTCATTCTACATGTCTGATGAAAGCATACGTGTATAGACGTGTATAACTAAGATGTGGCCATATGAGTACATGTTCCTGTGCAGGAGTAAATGTATGTATGTATGTAATCAATTGAAAATATTGCAATGTTTATTTAACATCTAGCACTGCTACCAAATTCTATTATTGCCAGCAGCTCATCTGCAATTCATTTTAACTTTCACTCCCACACACAGCATAAATTTATGCATATTCCACACAACTATACTTAAATAATAGACTATTGAATTTGTAGTTGTGCGTGTGTATATATGCGCTTGTGTGTGTTGAGCAGAGGTAACAAAATTTACTCTCACAACACCGTAACTTAGTGTTTCCTTTGAATTGCAGACAACAAAAAGGTTGAAAGAAAAGCAAAAAAAAAACACAGGTAAAAACCAAAACAATACAAAATTCAGCCATCCCTTGATAGTCTTATTTTGACTGAACTCAACCTCAAAACTTAACTCATGCAACCACTCTAGTCAAGTAAAGTACTGATACAAGATAGTTGAGTTTTGCATACAATTGCAACGAACGAAACAAAAGAACCATTTTCAAATTGAAAATTTACAGCATTTTCTTCAATTGCATTGAATCACCGCACTCAATTCCTCGTTCAAAAGTGCTTGCAACGAAATGTTTCATTTAATTCTCATCATTTTAACCTCATGTTGTGTCAAAATTCTTGCATGTGTTTATATGTTTTTTTTTTTACCTTTTTGTTGTTAAACCAAAACATTATTTTCATTTGGTTGATGTTTCAGCTGCAGCAACAGCTCCTGCTTGCTACTTCCACTGTTTTTGATGCTGCTGTTGAGAAAAACACACACACAGACACACACAAACAATGAAACGTACCCAGCATACCATTCTAGGAGCGCTCCGAAAAAGGAGTCAGAAAAGAGTCCAACTAAGGAGCATTTTCGGACCGAAAGAAAACTTTGCTTGTTACTGTCCTGAGTCGGCACGCAGTATGACTCAGAAATTCCACTTAATTATGTGTGTATCAAAGCGTTGTTGTCCTGTTATTTGTGCTTGCAACAAAAAAAAAAAAAAAACAGCTGTACCACACAAGAATGATCAAAACAAGATTACACAGAGCCCAAAAAAAACCTCATAAAAGACTCTTTTCTGACATTATCTAAGAGCTCTTTCTGACGGACCATTTTCGAATGTAATGACCCTCTTTTCTGAAGGTTTTCGGAGCAATTATGATTGTTTTTTTGGGCTCATAAAGAGCGTTAACGCTCCGAAAAAGGTGTCAGAAAAGACTCTTTTCGGACTCATATGGCTTGCTGGGTAGTGAGTGAGGAAAAAAGCAGCAAGAATAAAATGTCAGTTGGAATATTTGTGTGCCTGCTTTCTTGAATGTTCTGTTAAATGCAACAAAACCAAAAAACAAAAAACTGCAGCAATATTTTCCATTGACTAACTGTTTGACTGTAGTTGAATGACAAAATGACTGGCTGTCTAAATGATTGACTTTAAAATGAAGTAAAAAGGTTGGTTTTTCTAATCAAATGAAGCCTTACTTGGCTGTTGGTTGTCTGTGCTTTTTTTCTTGGAAATTATAAGTGTAATAAAATTTATGTAAAATAAAATATAAATTTAAATGCTGGTCGTTATTTGCAGCTTTAGTAGTTGGTAGTTTTATTTTATGTGTATGTAAATGTTGGAAATTCCAACACGACGGAGAAAAAAATTAGACATTGTAGTTTTATTTTCTAAAAATGAAAGCAGCACAGTGGAGGTTAGTGCCAAGTAATGAAGTTGGTTTTTATAGAAAGTTGTTAATATTTAATAGATTTCCTATTAAGAAAAAAGTTTTGATGAATTTTTGTTTTTCTTAGATACATATTTATTTACTGAAAATATGCGATAGAATTTTGGTTTCTTAGAAAGTATGGAATGTGTAGAATTTTTATTTGTCTAGAACAATTTTGCCATTAATATTTTATTCAGCATTTTCTTTGGAATCTTTTTTCCAAAGACAATATTCGCTGAATTTTTAGTTCCATAGAAAACATTAACGAAATTTTTATTTTCATAGAATATTTGCAATACATTTTCAAATTCCTAGAAAATTTTTTATGAAAATTTATTTTCACAGATTTTTTTTTTTTTATTTTAATAGAGAATTTTGCGATGAAATTTTAAGAGACAATTTTCATTGAATAAAGATTTTTATTCATAGAATTTGGATATAAATTTAATTTTTGTTTTTAGATAAGATAAGATTTTTAAACATTTTTAATTTAATAGATTGACTGATTGGCTCTGATTTCTTATTTTCATTCAAAATGTTCGCAGACAAATTAACATGAACTTTTTAAAGAAAGTTTCACACAAACTTGTTTTCATATACTATTTTTTGTTAATTATTTTTTTATTTTCATAGAAAATTTGCAATAAATTTTGGGTTTTACAATGGGGATTGCAAATGAGTACAAATTGCAAACAAATAAAACTAAGAAAGAAAATTAACCCTCCGCTGGGTGAGTCATCCGTTGCTCTTTTACGATGTTCTTCAAGTACCTATTTCTATCTGTATAGAAATTTATATGAAAACGCCATTTTTATTTTTACTTAAAGAGAAAAGCAAAAAGTGTTTAAACATAAAGCAGGAAACAAAAATTTAGCAAGGTACAGAAAGTTTATTATGTTTTCTAGGCAAGCCACTATATCCATTCAAAGAGAATGTTTGTGCTGTGTGCAAACAATAAAACCAGTTAAAAGAAAGTGCATTTATTAAAGATTTCTGGAAATTTCAGTACAAGGTCCCAGATGAATTTTCACACGTTCCCATACTAAACACCTTTTACATCCAGTTGAAATGTACAAAATCGTAAAGATGAGTTAGTAAAATACCCAGATAGTCATCTTTCTTCATAACTTTTTTGATGCTTTGCAGTGGTGCTAGTTACTAAATCAACTGCATATCAGGATGTTTCTTGCTTTATTGTTTCCTTAACATGATGTCTTTCAACTCTGTGTGCTGTTCGACACCAGCAATACCAGCTTGTCTTTGGATTGAAAAATATTAAATTTTAATTCATCTGACCAGATTATACGTTTTCAGTTATCTATTGTCCAATTTCTGCACTCTTTGGCCATTTTAACCATGCCTTAAAATTAGTTTATCGACAATTTAGGTTTTAATTTCTTAACTGCTGAGATGTAACTAATGTCGTGAGAGGATCGTCTAAAGTTTTTGCCTTTTGCTAAAGACACGTCTTTTGGTGTTAAAAACTTGTCGCTTTTTTTATTTGTGTATTCATGAGATGTGTGTCCGCATTCATTAATAGCTTTTTACGACCTCTGATTTGTGGTTTGCGAACTATAGAATGAACGGCTCTTTTGGACTCATTTGAGCATAGATTAATTTACTTAATGCTCTTTAGCTATTAATCGCGTAGAATAAAACCTTTTTGTTATTGCTGATATGGCTCTTGTTAGTTTCTTCGTTATTTCTTATAATTTGAATTATAATTTGATTTGTATTGCATAATTTGCAAAAAGTGTTTAGCACATGCAATTAAATCATTTAAACAAAACAAACACATACAAATCTAGTGGTAAAATTTTATATATTTTAAATGAAGAATTTATTTCTATAAACAATGTGGTTTAAGTTTTGTATTTAATACAATACTTTCGAAGAGTTTTTATTATCATAGAAAAAGTTCGATTAATGTTGAATTAACTAGAAAAAACTACTGATGGAAAACTATTTCAAATAAATTTGGATTAGATTATGAATGTTATTTTTTTATGCATTTCGTAAACAAGTACTTAAATTCTAGATTATATGTCTGGTCATGCCAAACTTCTTCTAACTAAATTAGAATTATTTGGTATAAAGTATTCATTGAAAAGTAAGTTATTTAGTAATTGCAACGGTTTTGCTGGTCCATCCAGCATACACTAGTATCAAAGGACTTACTGAATTGTATCCTCCAAATGCTTGATCTGAACCACTGTTCTACGCATTGCCATACATTTTCAAAATCTAAATATAGATAGTCTAAAGACGACGAAAGGAAAGAGAAAAAATACGCTGATTCAACTGGAATATCATTTGGTTATTGCTATTACTATTACTGTTGGTTTTTTTTTTCTTTTTTTTTTGTTGCTACTTCTATTGCTATTTCTATCTCTACACCAACACAAACATCTCTATACTGATATCTTACGAATACATTCACATAACTTTCATTTATATGTCCTTTTCGGTATTAGAATCCTCTGCTTTATGTTTTTGCTTCTGAGTTTTCGTATTTTCATATTTACGCTGTCTGTTTAAATTTCTTTCAACTACTCACTCTATCATTTGTAATGCGGTTGTCTGATACTGAAACTGGGTAAGTAAGTATAGAAATGAGGTCGATATAAATGTAAAGGGTGATTTTGTAAAAGCTATAGGAAAGTTTTTCAAAAACAAAACGCATAAAATTCAGAAAAATGCATGAAATCTTTATTTGAATCGATAGCTTTAACATAGACCCACGGTGCTGTGTGGCATGTGGCACCGTCTTGTTGAAACCACATGTCATGCAAGTCAAGCTCTTGTATTTTGGACAAAAAAAAAAAAAGTTGGATATCATCTCACGGTAGCGCTCACCATTCACAGTTACGTTACGATTCGCATCATCTTTGAAGAAGTACGGTCCAATGATGCCACCACTGGATGCAATGCTTCTGGCTGATATTCACTCCAAAATCGACAATTCTGCTTATTTACGTACCCATTGAGCCAAAAATGAGCTTCGTCGCTGAACATAATTTTTCGGTAAAAAAGAGCACAATGAACTATCTTAACAGAGCACGCATTTTGATGATTTTTAATTCAATATTTTGTAAGACGATTCATGGTTAAATTATAGACCAAACTGAAGATGTTTGACAGTGAAACAAAACACCAGTGTTGCCAAAAAGATAATAGCTAAAAAAAATCACCCTTTATATATGGGTGTGTAAATGTATGAGTCTATTTCGCAATGTTATTTGCATATTTATGAGATGTATTTTTCGAAATGTATGATGGGATTCTTACGTTGTGGTATGAGTAAAATGTCAAAGTTGTTGGTGGCTGTTAAAGAAATTGTAAAACTTGTTAAAATGAAAATGTAATATCTAACAGCAACAAAAGCTATTAACTCGCAACTCGTTTTGAATTGAAACGATTCTTTTTTAACGCTAACTAACACAAAAAAAAATTAATAATAAATTATGCCAGCGTAACTGTGTCTAAAGACAAGTAAGTCTATGGATATCCTTATGTACATATGTATGTATGTGTAAATGTGTAATTTTATTTATGATATTGATTGTAGGAGCTAAAATTCATTTCTTTGCATTTATATCCCTTTCATTTGCTATGGAATTTGATGTCCTGTCTTACCACTTTCTCATGTATTTGCAGGCTGTTAATTGAACAGACATAGAGACAGCTGCCAGTGGCAGCTAACAACAATGTGAATCATAACAACTGGTTTGACTCGAAGCATCCAGGTATTGTTCCAAAAAAGCACTCCGCTCTACTTCTCCTACTCGTATTTATTTACACATTATTCATGTATTGTGTCTTCATCTTTACATTCACTTTTTTATCCGGGACTTTCTTTTCTTATATTTCAATTGTTTTTTTGTTGGTGCTGCTGCTTTCTGTTATTCATCAGACATCAATTCTATTATTCTGCTTTCACTATTTATTCATTTGTAATCCTTCGGTTTATTTTTGTTTTCGAAATATTACCTTTCACTTGACAAGATAAATAGATGTATACTCGAAAAGAGAGAGAGAGATTGACTTGTTATTTCGTTTAGTTGTATGCATAGACATTTATCCCTCGATAAATTGTGCATTAAGCATTAAACACATTCGAGACAGCAGGCTACACGATCACACGAGTGCAAATGCAATCAGGTACTTATGCCGCCCTGTAGCCAGCTACTTAATTATTTTGAAAACGACAGCTATATAGTCAGCAGCTGATCCCGAAATCTGAATTTTTTAAATAACATAATGTCTGAAGAGAACTTTGTTGATTTTATAGAAACTACATATTACTTAAATACAACAAAAAATTAAATAAAAACATAAAAAATAATAAATCTTAAACAATAAAACACTTATGTTTGGTTTTCACTATGTTTTTTTTTGTTGTCAAATTGTCCAAATTGTTAACAATTGTATGAAAACGGGTTGTCTATGGCGTCTAATGAGATTGCAATCATGATTGTAAACATAGATGACGCCATATGACAACCCGTTTTCATACAATTGCCAACAATTTGAACAATTTGACAACAAAAATCACATAGTGAAAACCAAGCATTACAAACTTTAATCAAACAAAACAATGAAAATATAAACAGCTGTTGACGCAATTCATTTATATTTCAGTGGTGCCACTTATTGTATTTTTTTTAACGTAGCGTTTTTTCATCGAACATTAAATAAAGCCTTAAAGGCTGAAGAAAACTGTTAAATTTTCTTTTTGTCGGTCACCTTTATAAAATAATAAAAATATAATATAATAACATAGTATAATAATAAATATTTCTAAGCACTTATTTGCTTCACATATTTTGTTATGTTTTTTCGCCAACAAAAATAGAAATTAGTTTAATTTGACAGCGACGAAAAACTTAGTTTGGACAACAACCTGCAGTCGTGTTGCCTACTGTCGTCAATATAGTCACTTTCATGTAGCCTGCTGTCTCGAATGTGTTTAATGCGTTAGGGACGATATTTGTGTTTTTCATTTAATAGAACATTTTTAATTTCATGCAAATGTTAAGGAATTTCAGCCGTTAAAAAACCCTTAAGACTTTCCACATTTAAGATGACCCCATTTAACCAAGAAATACTAAAATTTTTTTCCTACTCATTTAGAGTTTTACACGTGCTACAACTCCTTCACTAAACTGTGATTGATATATGTACATATCGATTAAGACATATGCACATATTTTATCTAGAATTAGTATGTGTGAATTAATTTGAGTTATTTTGGTATGTTTTGTAATTTTATCAGGAAATTTGTTTATTTCTTTAGTTACCAACACACTTGCCATTTGCCAGTTACTTTTATATTACTATGGCTGTCAATTAGGCAGAATTTGTAATTGTATTTATTGGCAACATGCTAGTCATGGCCAATTTTGTTTTGTGGGCAGACATGGTTTGACAGATGTTAAATAACTAATTTGTGACCTTATCTGCGATCTCATTATTTCTTATTTTATTTTTTGTTTGCTTTAAACGGCAATACTTCTCATTTCATTTTATCGTTGTTTATTTTAATTATTTCAATAACAATTTGTTGCTTTTGTGTAGCAGTCACAAATTGAAATTCTGTTGTTTAGGTTTTAAAAACTCCAAGTCTTGTTTTGATAACAATTTCTAAAACAATAGTCTTTGTAGTTAATGAAAAAATATGTTTTTCAGTAAATATTTTTTGTTTATTAAGAAATAAATTGAAAAATTAAATATTCATTTAGACAATATCTTTGAACTTTATACTTCATTAATGTCAAATTTATTTAAGTTACGGTCACATTTGGCAAACTTGCAACAGAAAAACTTGTCTTTCGAATTTAATAAGATAATTCTAAATAATTGTGAGTTCTTAGATCTTAGACTGGAAAAAAAGTTCTTGCTAAATACAATGCTAACTTAACTCCATTTGCTAAATGGGCTTACATCATTTCTTTTACATAATTTTCTCTCTCTTCTATTTCTACCATACTTCGACAATCGTTCAATTGTGCGAAAATGTTTTGAAAACGTTTCGAAACCACTTGACACATATTGATGTACAGCTATTCCAGCAAAATAAAAATGAAATTATTTATATAGAGAGAAACAAAAAGAGTAAAAACGTATAAAACGTGACTTTTTGCCATATTCTTGAAAAATCAAATTACACACACACACACACACACACAGACAGAGGCAGACACTCACTCATCTTCTACATACCAACCAACACTTTCAATAATGTGTGTAAAATGATGAAAATGTTTGCTGTTGTTTGTTATTGTTGCTGCTGTTGCCGGTCCTATTTGTTTGTTTGTGGTCGTGCATGTTTTAAACATCTGTCAAATCGTAACTGATTGACGCCCTTTTTTATACTATTGTATTTGTGTGTTAATATATATGAACAAACATTCACACACATGTTTGTGTTTTTGTTATATACAGTGAGTGACGAGCAATTTTTATTTCCATGAAATCGAAAATATATTGAAAATTTCCTATGAAAATTTATAGAAGAAGAAAATGCAAATATTTTGTGAAATTTTGCAAAGAAAACAAAAATACCTCAAAGGTTTATATAAAATTAAAATTTCTCCAAACATTTGCTATGAAATTCATAATTTTCTATGAAATTAAATATTCAACAAACATTTTCTTTGAAAAACATAAATTTATTTTCATTGCCAATTTCTGTCGGACTCTTTTATTGCAGATGTCGGTTTGTAGACCTCAATAAAAAATATTAACATAAATTAAATAGTTCTTAGTTAAACATATCAATGGGTTTTGCAACAAGATCTTTGTTTGTTTTGACATACCAATGTATAGTATGTATGTACATGTTTATGAGTAGTAAAAGCTTTCACAATTTAAGCTTTCACTATGAAAATGTTGGATCAGACAAAGCTACATTTTTTAAAATTCTTGATGATATTTGCGGTCGACATAATTGTCCTTCTGAGATCGCTATTAAAAAAGTGACGGATTTAATTTTTTTGCAATTCAAATAACAATTGTTTAGAAGTCTTTGCTTATGGAACGTGTGTCTGTATAATGCACTATTTAGTCTGGGGCATGTGTATGAATAACGATATCGAGGAATGTGTAGATCTAAATTTTCGACATGTGGTTTTAACATGTGTCACACAACCACCGAAACATTGAATTTATTGCATACCCAATTTTTCGATCGCAATTATTCCACCAAGCTTGCGATTTAACACCACTAGATTATTTTTTGTGGGACTATGTGAAAAAAAGAGTCTATATAGAGCCAATCGTATTAATTACAGCCTTTAACCTAAAAATTATTGAAGTAATTAACAAAATAAAGCTGCCATTTTATCAAACTGTCTGTCTAATTGTCTGTCAAATATCAGTTTGTTCAATATCATTTTTTATTATTTTAAATTAAAAAGTTTATTGCCATTTAAACCATATTGTTGTCACTTTATCACACATGACGGTTTATTTAAATAATATCGAACCCCTGATGGACTCTGCCCGATACGCCAGTACCAGATTTTTATGAAATTAAAAACTCATAACCAACTACAGTGGAGAGCACAAATGAGTACATGTTAGTACTTTCACCATGTAAAGCAATCCCATATCATGATGTTACTCTCAAAGTGATTCATTGTTTCCTTAACATGGTGCCTTTGAATTTAAATTATCTGGTCTGTTGCACGCCAGCAATATTATGGACCATCGGATTGAAAAAAAAATTAAATTTGGATTCGTCTGATCAAATTACAAGCTTCCAGTCCTATACTGTCAAATTTCCGTGTTCTATGGAAAACTTAAACTGTGACTAACATTTTTTTAACGTAACCAACAGCATGAAGGGCTCATCTTACTGTTCATCAACTATAGACGCATCTTTTGGTGTTAAACACTTGGCGCTTTTCATTTGTGTTACCACGAGACTTGCGTTTGCATTCCTTTATAGCTCTTATTTGTAGTTTGGGAATAATAAAATGCCTTTTTGGACTCATATGACCACAGATTGACTTAATTTAAGCTGTTTTTCTTATGATGCAGAATGAAAACTTTTTGTAATTGCTAGAATATTGTCCACAATGTCTATTGACAGTTTCTTCATTATTTATTATATTGTGATTTGTGTTGGATAATTTGCAAAAAGTGCTTAGCACATCCAGTTAAATTTATATCGATCCAATGTTATTTTTAAGTTATAAACAAAGCAAACACTTTCAAATCTAACCATAAACTTTCAACGAAAATTAAATTTTCAGCAAACATTTTTTTTACGGAAATAAAATTCTTTACAAATTTTAAAACACAAAGAAAAATTAATTAAAATTTTTGTATCCATAACAAAATTAATTGAAATTTTCCATGAAATTTGTTTGCTTTTATTTTTTGTCACCAAGTGTTAAAAAACGTTAAAACCTTTTAAACCAACAAAAATAAATTTTGATATGTAACCTTTAAAATGCTTGTGTTAGTGTGTGGTATGAATTTTAATGTTTTTGTCTGTGTATTTGAAAGTTTGTCTGTGTAATTTGAAGGTAACAACTCTTTCTTTCTTAAAATATGTAAGTATGTATATGTCTATGCCGCTGCTGTATGAAAATTGTTTGTGTGTATGGCTGTGTGTTTATTTTGAAAAACCCGCGTATCATCGTTAAATAAACATTTACATTTTTATTGCTCTAACAGTTGCAGCTATTGGGATTTGACTGCTTCAAATTCTCATCCTGTTTTGCGTTTTTTTAACAACCCATACATAAGTTTTTTTTCCGATTGATACTTATATTCTATGGCACTCTTCGGTATAGTTTTTCTTGTGCCCTGAAATGAAAGCGAATATACGAGTGTAGAAGGAAATAAACAGAAATGTTCTAAACTAAAGCAATTTGGGTTTATTTACACGTTCAAATGTGGTAAATACTTATGGGAATTAATTTATTCTTAACTGGAATACACAAATCTCTATTGAGGGGGTTTTTTTGTGCGACTGCTGCCGCTGCTGTTTGTTTCAACAGTTGGACACACATTAACATGTGTATTTGTTTTTTGTAACTTTGTAAGCTAAATATATGTATCAAATTTTCTAAAAAAAATAAAAATATTTTCTAAATTGTAAAATATTTAGGCCTTGAATTGTAAATCAAATTAGTAACAATAACAATGATTGATAGCTATCGATTTAAAGGTTTTACATTTTATCAGAAAAGTTTTTAAAATTTGATATTTAGAAATGTTAGTAAGACATGATGCCTGAATGTGAAGATATGATTTTCAGAATTTAAAAATCACTTTTCAAGGAATTTGTTTAAGAAATATGCATTTGACCTTGTCCATGTTAGTTTAACACTTACAATTTATAACATAATTGACATTGATTGTGATGTATTGTAATAACAACAGACTTAGGTCTAATAAAAATACACAAACCTTTTAACTTCTTTAAAATATATTTTTCTAACATTTGCTATTGTGCCCATGCTTGTCATAGTGTTTTCCATCTTGTAATAAAATTATTTCAAAACCTTGCTATAAAACAACCTGAAAAAAATATATGCTCATTTTAAATTAACTCGAAATATTGGCAGTTCGATTTTTAGTAAATATTAAAACAAAATAAAGCTCGTCATTGTTTATGAAGTAGCTTTCTAAAACTCTTACAACAGAAAAAATAATCATATTTAATCATGTTCTATTAATCTCTCACCATAAAATTTGTTTAGTTTTTCTTTTTCTACTTCTAGAGTCGTCATTGTTATTATTATTATTATTATTGTTGTTGTTGTTGTTTAGCCTACAAACAAAGTAGAGCATATTTTCTAGCTGAAATATTATATGCAAATTAAAGTATACTTTTTGACATGACCATAAAATCTAAGATGTTATTCTATTATTTATACAACAAAAAAATTGAAAAACTATTTTAACAAAAGTAAAACGAAATGGCAAAATACTTAGAATTAGAAAAAAAACTAAATTAAGCCAACCAAAATCACACCCGAAAAATATCAACACTAACGAATATCACTTTGTTTTGTGATTGAAATTGTGGTATAAAAAATATAGCATATTTTATAGCTGAGCTGTATAATAAGTTATTGAAATGGTGGCTATTTACTAAAAAAGTCTTTACAATTTTTTATATTTATCTTTAATATTGATGAATAAATGTTATGGAGCTAAAATTTTGATGATTTTTTATACGTTTGTATGAGGAATTTAAGTTTAACGTTCTAGTTCAGTTATGGAAATTGGAAACTTTGGCTCCAATGTGTGTATTTTGCTTTTCCTAGAGAATTTCCAATACACTTTAATATTAATACAAAACTTTCATTTATACAACTCAATTTTTTCCAATTCCGCTTTTATGTCTCTTTAAATTTAAAATTCATACTCTATCATATTAACTCTCTAACCAAAAACGTCCACTAAAAAAACTTTCTAAATGCATTATTTTATCTTTACTCCTTAGAGCCAGCAGCCATACTTAGCTTTAAGTTTTTGTTATTAATGTTAAATTTTGTTGGGTTTTCAAAAACCTAAACTTAAAATAAAAACGACAGGATAAAAGGGAATTCATAATGTGCATAACATTTATCATTCTCTTTTCAGCGCCACTAAAAGGATTTTTCTTACGCTGGTGCTAAAATATCAAGCGCATAAGAACAACACGAACGTAAAAATAAAATTGAAGGAGTAAGTAGTTGTATGATGTTGTATTAGTAGTCGTAGTTGTTGTATTAGTGATAGTGGTATTTGTAATAATAAAACTATATACATAAATATAGTGTTATTTAGGTGAATAAACAATCTTGAATGTAAAAAAATATTTGCCTTAACAGACATTTTTAAGTGCTTAAAGTTATGTTTACGATGTTAGTATGTATGCTTTGCTATTTCTTTATATCTTTTTTGTTGTTGGTTTTTTCTTCTGCGAACTGAATTAAATTCATAGGAAATTGCTAGATAACAAATTAAACCATTTAACATGGGCCATAAGTTTCTGTTGATATCTTTCATGAACCATTGCAAGTTAAAGTGTTTGTTTAATACCGAACATTACAAAGAAGAAAATGAAAAATGAAGCCACACAGAGAAACTTTGAATGCATTGAATACCTCTTTAACCTCAACAATACAAACAGACAAATACACAAACATACTTACTTATGCACTTCCTTGTTCGTACAAATAAATTGACTACTGACTGCACTTTGTATATGAAATTCTTATAGAAAATGAAGGAGTTACAATTTTATTGCCGCACTGTGATAAACAACCTTTTCGTATGGCCGTGACAAAGGAAAACAATTGAATGCATTTATCTTGAAAAGGAAATTGCCTTGAGGGTGAACTTTGTGATTAAATTGAAGTTGTAGAGGTGGAAGTGGAAGTTAAGTTAAAATTAAAGTTAATAAAAGACTGATTTACAATCTCATTAAAGACTGATTTACTAGAACTGATCTAGAACTAGAAAAAAAAAATTAACTAGAACTGAACTAGAACTGAACTGGAACTGAACTAGAACTGAACTGGAACTGAACTAGAACTGAACTAAAACTAGAAAAAACAATTTAACTAGAAGTGGACTAGAACTGAACTAGAATTGAACTAGAACTGAACTAGAACTGAACTAGAACTGAACTGGAACTGAACTAGAACTGAACTACAACTGAACTAGAACTGAACTAGAACTGAACTAGAACTGAACTAGAACTGAACTAGAACTGAACTAGAACTGAACTAGAACTGAACTAGAACTGAACTAGAACTGAACTAGAACTGAACTAGAACTGAACTAGAACTGAACTACAACTGAACTAGAACTGAACTAGAACTGAACTAGAATTGAACTAGAACTGAACTAGAACTGAACTAGAACTGAACTAGAACTGAACTAGAACTGAACTGGAACTGAACTAGAACTGAACTAGAACTGAACTAGAACTGAACTAGAACTGAACTAGAACTGAACTAGAACTGAACTACAACTGAACTAGAACTGAACTAGAACTGAACTAGAATTGAACTAGAACTGAACTAGAACTGAACTAGAACTGAACTGGAACTTTTTCACCCCACATTTGTTTATTAACTTATTTAGTTTTCACTAGAATTTTGTGGTTAATTTTTCTTTTGAATATATCTAATCTGCATTACAACCCTCTGCCACACACTTGACATGCACAAGGGCCAATTTTTATTCAAATTTCTATGAATATATTTAATTTTCCCCTGATTCGGTTTAAAAATTTTATTGTTTTTTTTATTTTTACTTCGTTTGCAAAACAATTTTCAGTAGGTGGAGAAACAAAGGTAGAACGTCACTTGTTTTAAGCAATTTATCTTTTATTCTGAGTAATTTATGTACTTTTAGTGCTTCAACGCGACTTACTTTACTTACGTTTGCCACTGATGCATTCATTTGTACCTACAAACAAACATACTTTTATTCAAGCATTTGTACAGTCATTCAGACATTTTGTACGTTCAGTCGGTGCGCAATAAGAAATATTAATGGAGACTATGAACCTGCATAGGTTTTAACCATAACCTGTGAATGTATGTATGTTAGCATTAGTGTAATACACATTCAAACAGCGTAATGCAAACTGGGTTTCATGCACTCACTACCTATTGATATACATAGGTTGCTTTGTACAGTGAGGTAAATTAGTTGATGTCAGGTTTTTTAATTGCTTTTTACAAAATGTCCTGTTTTAAATAAAATTTTAATTTTATAAAACATTTTCCTTGTTTTTTTTCTTTGAAATTTTTCAATGGATTTTGAATTTTCATAGACAGTTTTCTATTATTTGTAATTTTCTTATAAATTGTGAATTTGATAGAAAATATTTGATCAATTTTCCTTGAAAATTTCCAATAATTTTTATTTTCACAGAAAATTGTTGAAAAATTGTTTATATATGGAAAATATTGATAATTTTCTTTTTATGTAGAGCTATCAAAATTGGTTTGGAAGATAACATTTGTCTTGCACTGTAACCATGCAATGACGTGTAGCTGCATTCTTGGTCAAGCGTTTGAGTTATTTTTGGTATTTTCTAAAGTTACCAAAATACACACACAAATACTTACACCTACCTACACACAAACACAAATATAACCACTTACTGGGGGAAGGAAAATCCATGTTCCAATGTGCGCTCAGTGCCAACACACCTGTCGGTTTAATGGCCTCATAGAACTTACAATTTTACAACGTCCACCGCACACATACAACATAGACACAAATCTACACCCACACAGTCACATTCCAACACATTGTTGTAGGATGAAAGGCAAATAATGTCAGTGAGCAAGTTCTAGTTTTTTTTTATCTTCGTATGGATAAAATGAGGAGCAATAAAAAAAGTAAAACCTAATCCACTTTGCAATAAATTGTTCTTAGCTTTAAAGAGGTTTTTAAAGCTTTTGTTTGAATGTAAGTATGTGTAACTGTATGTTTGTGTAACTGTATCTGCATACGTACTACGTATGTACGTACTTTAAGTTTACAACTTTTGACTGTAACAGCCTACATTTGCTACAACAACAACAATAGCAGCAGCAGCACCAGTTTTTGTTGCACAAGTGACAGTGAAAAATTTGTTTAGTCGTTTTTAAAGAATGACACTTTGTTGGCATGTTGAACTAAAAGGAATGAACATGCGAAATGCAAACCTGAAACTGCAAACAGCAGCAATAAATGAATAGTGAGACAGACGGCTGGACAGACAGATATACGACCAAACAAACTAAAAGTATTGGAAAATGTCACAGCATTGTTTCGTTTAACGTTCATTGTCGTCATCAGGTCACAGTTGACAATAATACAGATTTTATCGTTGCACCATCTCTTTATTGTGTGAGCCACCCTCTTCCTGCGACTGTCTGTAGCAGAACTCCCGCTATAATTTTGAAATGAAGCTTTTTGATCTTGTTTTCCAGTTGACGTGTAATTTTTATGAAAATTAATCAACGATTGTGTTCGCAAAAAAAGGTTTTTTAATTTTCTCTTGTCTTTTTTTAATTTTTTTTTTTTTGAAAAGACCGTCAGCCACACAATAAAAATTGCAAATGAATTTTCAATACCAATTCAGTTACCGTGAGCACTGTGAACTCATACACAGACGTTTCTGCTAGATTTGCATGATGGCGTTAGTATAGGCAAATGTTTTTGTATGGCATTTAGCCAAAATTTACATGCAGCCAGAATGATGAGGATGATGAGGCGTAGTTGCTAGATACTCTATAAGAGTATGAACTAAGTACTTGTATTGCTGATGTTGCTCTTGTTGTTGCTTTAGTTTTACTAACTACTGTACCAGTTCAGTTCTTTATTATGCAGCATGTGTAGCAGAGGAAGTTTCTTATGACCTTTAAAATTGTTTTTTACACATTTTTTGTTTTGTTGCTCTCTCTCTCTCTCTCGAAAATGTTTCTGACATTTTTGGTGCAAAACCTAACCACAATGCCATAGACTAATACAATATCTCCACAATAATACAATATTGTGTATTTGTCAGTATTTAATGTACAATGCCAAATTCTAAGTATAATTGAATTTGACAAACATAACGAAACAGCTGCTTTAAACTACCACAAACAGCAGGTTCTTTCATTCTACTGACGCCATGTTTATCTCAAGGTTAAATAAAGTGAATACGAACAGTATGTATTTCAATGCACTTGTAAATTGGTTTTATTGAGAAAACATCAAACGTGTCTACTATTCGTTCAGTTTATGAGAATGTGTGTCGTGTTGCCCATTTGGTTGCTTAAATTTAGCTGAAAATTTGGTTAAGTTAAGAATTTGACAGTTCGCAGTGTACAAAATTCATTGAATTAATTTATTTGAGGGATTCTCTATCTCAATCGGACTTTTTCATACAAAAAAGTTTTAAAATAAAAGTACCTTTTAAAATAAAAGTACCTTTTAAAATAAAAGTACCTTTTAAAATAAAAGTACCTTTTAAAATAAAAGTACCTTTTAAAATAAAAGTACCTTTTAAAATAAAAGTACCTTTTAAAATAAAAGTACCTTTCAAAATAAAAGTACCTTTTAAAATAAAAGTACCTTTTAAAATAAAAGTACCTTTTAAAATAAAAGTACCTTTTAAAATAAAAGTACCTTTTAAAATAAAAGTACCTTTTAAAATAAAAGTACCTTTTAAAATAAAAGTACCTTTTAAAATAAAAGTACCTTTTAAAATAAAAGTACCTTTTAAAATAAAAGTACCTTTTAAAATAAAAGTACCTTTTAAAATAAAAGTACCTTTTAAAATAAAAGTACCTTTTAAAATAAAAGTACCTTTTAAAATAAAAGTACCTTTTAAAATAAAAGTACCTTTTAAAATAAAAGTACCTTTTAAAATAAAAGTACCTTTTAAAATAAAAGTACCTTTTAAAATAAAAGTACCTTTTAAAATAAAAGTACCTTTTAAAATAAAAGTACCTTTTAAAATAAAAGTACCTTTTAAAATAAAAGTACCTTTTAAAATAAAAGTACCTTTTAAAATAAAAGTACCTTTTAAAATATATGTAAAAAGTACCTACATATACATATACAAACATATGTAATAGGAAGTATCTTTTTTGTTTATAATTCAGAAAATAAATGATTATTTATAAAACTGAACGCCTTTACCTTATCGTATTTCAATTAGTTACTGTTGCAGCCATTTCGCTTTTAAAGTTCTATCTCATTTCATACACTTCCCGGAAAATCACATAAAGTTTTGAATATCTCAAGGATATGTATTTGTTTTCGGTACTTTGTATTTTAAGATTGTGCTAAAATACATACAAACGGGTGTTTGTTTTCATTTTTAATAACTAAATTGTATTTACACATCAACGAATACATACAAATCATAACCTTAATACACTCAATGGCCTGACACAAATATATCCGTACATACATATGTATGTGTGTAAGAGTAAGTAAATAATTTGATAAAGTTTTTGTTTACTAAAATGAAAGAAAGTTATAAAACACACAAAAAGGAAATGTAATCAAGACCTACGGCTGTTTAAATTCAATATGTTTTTTCTCAAAAATTGTTCTTATTTTACTCTTAGGGGCATTTAGTGTTTTTCTTTTCTAGCAACTAGAACGTAATAGGTAAAGGTAATGTGTGTGAGTGTTTGTTACATTTCAGCAGGAATAACATATATAGAAAGTATTTATTATGTAATAGTAAACATTAGAGTGTAGAGTGGAGTGTACATATACATACATATTGCCTTTGGTTAAACCATAGCAGCAAAAACTTTTTCCATTTGGGAAGTAAAATAGGAAATTATTATTACAACAAAGTTATTTAAACCAAAAAGGATTAGAAACGTACTTCAACACACACACACAATTTCTGGAGAAATGTTTTTTTAATGAATTAAAATGTTTTATTCAATCATACATTTTTAAACACACATTACTTACAAACATTTACTTACACATGGACAAACTTGCAAACATTTATTCAAGCATTCAAAATTCTTACATGTTTTTTTTTGCACGTAGTCATATTCACACATATACATATATATAATTATGAATGTGTATGTTTATGTGTATATAGATTATGAATTAAATGAGCCGAAACCATATCATTACAGTTTTAATTCAATTTATTTACATAAAAGGTTTAAATTGATTATTTTTATACAGAAAACTGAGTAAGCCAATGTTGTTTGCTTCATATAAAATACATACATTAGTACACTACACTGATGGGCAATTAAAGTGCTACTTTTAGGAAAAATTATACAATAAGAACTCAAACAATAGACGGATCGTAACTTCTTATAATATTATAAGACGTACCTTTTGACACAAAAGTACCTTTTGAAACAAAAGTACCTTTTGAAACAAAAGTACCTTTTGTAACAAAAGTACCTTTTGTAACAAAAGTACCTTTTGAAACAAAAGTACCTCTTGAAACAAAAGTACCTTTTGAAACAAAAGTACCTTTTAAATCAAAAGTAGCATTTAAAATATGAATTTACGGAATGAGTACTTTTACAATTAGAGTTTTTTTAATTAATTAAAATTTTCTTGAAAAAACTAAATAATTTTAATTTTGTCACTCTTTAGTGACCCTGCTGTATCTGCTTATATAAAATTTAAAAAAATACCTATAAAGAAAAAAACACCATTCAAATAAATAAATAAATATTAAATTAAAGTTGTATGTGGCATATATTGTGTCAGTAAATTATTTTCAAATTAAATTTTAAATAATTCCATTTATTTTACATTTTCAATTCTATTTTTAAATTACAATAAAATAATTTACAGTCGATATACAATATAATATGTAGGTATTAAGTGTTGTACAGCAGTTTTGTCAGTAGCAATCATGGGCTCATTTCACAAATATTACACAACTAACTATGTTACACAAGACACTTTAGTATCAATAAGTAGTCAATTGTAACTCAGTCGTTGTTGAATGTAAGTACGGCTAAGTTTCGGTGGTCACTAGTTCGGAAACAGTCATTAGAACTGCTGGGTATGTAAGCATTTTACATATATGTTTGCATACATACAACAAACATCCATAAAACTATTTACAATAAATTAATAAATCTTTATTGAAAATGAAAGAGCGTAGTAAGAAAGAAAGTTTAGCTGCGTTCGTAAATATTTATACAGTCGTATTTAAATCTTAGATATTTATTTTCGATCATATTTTAGCTGCAGTCATGGGGGCTTATATAGTAGTATTTTCATTTCATTTGTTGTTCTACATACTACTTGTACTATTTGCGTTTCAATCGAAGGTCTTTCAACATTTAAGTTCTAACTTCAGTCGTAAGTCCTTATAAAGTCATATTTAATCTTTTATCTAAGAACTTTTTACAGTCATGTTTTAGCTCCAGTCCTAAGACTTCTTCTATCCAAGAACTTTTTACAGTCATATTTTAGCTCCAGTCCTAAGACTTTATTTAGTAATAATTTTGCTTCAGGCACAGGTCTTTATGCAGTCATATTTTTGCTTTAATATTAGGTTTTTATGCTCTCACACTTTCGCTGTAGTCATATATGTGTTTACAGTATTATTTGAGTCCTAACTAGCGATACGAGTATTTATTCGGTCATATGTTAGCTTATGGTATTCTTTATAAGTCATATTTTGGCTTCAAGTGTGGCCCTTTGTTTATATAGTCATGTTTTAGTTGTAACGTGAGGACTTTTTATAGTGATCGTTCTGCTTTACAATTATTTAAATTTATAGAATCATAGTTTCTTCACAAACTGTTTAACTGCTTAAATATTTAAAACTACCAGTTATTTTCCAAATGCTTATTCATGTTCTTTTCATTTCTATAATTTTAATAAAGGTGTTTTTAATTTAAATAATAATCTATTTTAATCCTTATTTCAACCACGATGCTCATGGTCATTTAAAAACAATTTAGCCATTTAGTATTTAAAATAATTGTCACAAAATATTATTAATTCGTTCTTTTTTACTTACACATGGCTACAATTATTATTGAGAAGAAAATACCCCTAAACAAACTTTAGTTAGCTTTGTACTAACTTGTTTAAAGTTGTAAGTAAAATTTAAATACATTTGTCATATACAATACAAATATTTGTACCGTTCACAGTTTCAATTCTTTTACGTGACAAATTGAGAAAAAACACAGTTTTTGAAAAAAAAATAAATAAACAGAAAAACAAACATTGAAATAATTTTCCAGTTTAATTCATTTGTAAAATTGATTTTTCAGTTCATTAATATTTAATTATACTTCCGGTTTGAAAAGCAACATTTTTTAATTTTTTATTTTTATTATTTTTTCGGTTTGGTTAGTTTTTTTTTTTTGTTGTTATATAATTTTACGTTTGTTTAGTTGTTTGTGGTATGGTTTATAGCTGTAATAACCCAAAAGTTATTTTAATTAAAGAACAATTTTTTTTGGAATTTATTTTAGTTTAAGGCCATCAGAAATAACAACCTTTTGAATTGTTTCACTTAATTTATGCAAATCTAGTGATTCTGTGCGTATATCTGTCATATAATTTGTTTCTATTAGAATTTGCTACAATCGTGTTCATACACTAACTTAATCATTAAATACCGAATTTATTTGCCAGAGTGTGTAAATATTAGTGTGAATAGTAGGTATTTTGTGGCCACTAATACTAAATTTACAGACTAACATTAACAACACATGTGTACGAGTATTTGTATGTGAAAGCTTAAAAAAAAAATTCGAATTACTGCTACAAAATGGCCAACCACTACACGCTAAAAATATTCTAATTATTTGCAAATACTATAAAGAAATTACACTGTGGCACACAGATGCTTATAAATGACGCTTTATTTCAAAACCACTGTTTGTACATACATATGAGTGTCCTTTGATATGTTTCTGTGTCTCTGTGTGTTTTTATTATTATAATTTGCGTGTATGCAGTTGTTGTTTATGTACGAGTGCATAAAGTTTCATTATGTTTTTAAACATAATATTTTAATTGTTATTTGTGGTTTAAATTTTCAAGCCATAGTCAATCTACATAAAAGGACACATGCACACACTCTTGCTTTTATAAATTACTATCATGTGTTATGCTTTAATATGCGTGTGTGAGTTTGTATGGGTTTTAAATAAAATTGGTAAATGAAAAATATAATAAGAAAATAAATAAAACTAAATACGAATAAACGAATAAATCGATATGTACGTTGATCTTTTCAAATGTTAAGTTATTGGTTAAGAGAAAAAAGGAATTTTCAGTATCATCAAATTCATTCAACATTTTAGCTCACATTGCGTATGATTGTTATTTAATTAAAACTGAAACTTTAAAAATCATACGCTACCAGTACTTTCTTACACATGAAAGGTGTAAAACTTGGTTCTCGGTCAGTTCAGTTTTTTTTTTTTAATTTAAAAATTTATTGAATATTATTTTGATAAATTACATTTCATTCTGGTCAGAAATAAATTACAAATGCTATTAAAAGTATTTCTATATACAAGGTGGCGCAAAAGTAATCCTCCTATCAGAATAAATTTTACGCAACCTGATGAATTGGGATTGGAAAACATGTGGTTCCAACAGGACGGTGCAACGGCACACACTGCACGTGCCACAACCGATATGCTGAAGGATGCATTTCCCGGATGCCTAATCTCCCGTTTTGGCGGTTTGTACTGGCCAGCAAGATCGCCTGATTGGAAGTTTACTTTTGCGCCACCTTGTATTAATAGCTTAAATATTAACAATAATATATCTTTATTTAATTAATTATTAGTTAATTACGAACTTATGTAAAATTTCATTATTTTTCTTTTGTTTATTTGTAATATTTAATAAACTGGTTGGCAAATTACATCCAATTTGGCTTTTTCATAGTTGTTTTTATATGTATCCGCTTTGTATCGTCCTTCTGCGTGAAGTCTATTGTTGTATTTGGGGTTTCTTTTTATTTAGATTTATATTTTCAAGTTGGAAGTTGTTTATTAAAGTTGTTTCGTAAATGCTTTTTATATTAATTATATTAGGTTTGTTGTTTATATTGTTCATTTGAGTGATGTTTTTTATGTTGTTGTTTGTGCTGGTATTGTTGCTTGTAGTATTATATACATTATTGTTTGTGTTAGTGTCGTTTTGTTCGTGACATTAATAATGTTCGTGCTGGTGATGTTGAGTTGTTTAGATTTATATAAATTTTTCCAAAGCATTGCCAGTACTTTATTTTGAAGAGTATTGCTGTACGCAGAGCTTCCCCATGCAGTGAAGCCATGTCGAATACATCTAATTCTGTTTTTATACGGTAATTGGTTCTAGGAAACAACGTGTAAAAAAAATACATTGATCGTATGCAAAATAGGTGATTGGTTCATTGTCCCTAAGACCTATTGAAATTAGTAAAAAACAAGAATTTTTTAAATACAACTAATCAGGTTTGTGGTACCTATTAAATCACATAGGTAGACAATGTGTTTTTACACAAGCATGGTTATTAAACAACAAGAAAAAGATATGGACTCTAAGCTTAAAAGTAATGTAAAAAATGCACCTATGACAAGTTCATTTGATTGTAGGCACTAAAAGAGAATTCCCCTAAATTTGTGATATGAATATATTTCGTAAAAATTAAATTTAACCAAAAAAATTTAAGCCCAAAGAATTTTGAATCGTACTGAATGGAATGAAATCGTGTAAATTTTTTTTCAAATTTGTTTATTTTTAAACCATGTGAAGTCAATACCGTGTAAAAAAAGACTGTGTGAAAGCAATATTAGATGTATATGCCTCCAAACGTGAAAAGCATGCTTGTCTCAAGACACTATGAGTTGACGAGTTGCTTAAATGGCAAAGCACAACTTATGGCTTACATTGTTGCTTTTGCACTTCATCAATTTGTGTGCGCCATTTAAAGTTGTGATAGACGTCTAAATATTTGTATGTGTTGACTAATTCGATTTATATTTTCATTGTGGATGCAGTTAATTTTGTAATATCTTAGTTTTGTTAGCATTAATAATTAAAATCATTATCGTGACACCATTTTGTTGCTATGTTGAGCACATTTTGCATAAAATTTGTTGCCAGTATATTAAAATTTGTATGGAAAACAATGTACGCAAATGTCTTACAGTTTTTCAGTATGCTGATTAAATTAGTAGCATATATGTATAAGGCACAATATTGGACCTAACTTTGACCCTTGTGAAACTCCATGTGTAATGTTAATTTCATAACTGAAGTTAGCGTTTATTTTAATTCTGGATATTCTACAATTCCAATATGCTTTGAAGGAAATCAGGCAATTACCACGTATTCGAATTTTTTCAATTCTAACAGCTTTTTGTAATTAAGGGTATTGAAGGCTTTACTGAAATCCACAAAAAGAGAAAGGCAATGCTGATTGCTGCTGAAACCCGTATTGGTTTTCATTAATTATTTTTTATGGTTCTATAAAATCCGACAGTCTTCTCACCATCACTTCCCCTATAATTTTGTCAATAACTGGTAAAATAGCTATTGGTCAGTAATTATTATAGTCGCTTTTTATACCGTTTTTGTAGATAGAGTGTACTATTGATATTTTAAACAATTCTGGAATGATCGCTTGATTTAAAATCATGTTAATAATTTTTGTTATTATTTGCGTTAATGAAATTGCATTATGTTTTATATCGCTTGGTCTTATACCATCCAGCACTTTTATTTACATTAAGTGATTTCAATATATTATAAATTTCCAGTTCGTTAGTTTTAGTTCTAGTTCAGTTCTAGTTGTAGTTCTAAAATTAATTTGTTTTTTATCAGCATATTCTTTTATTATTCAACTTTTGCATTGTCTACAATTTTTTATATTTACATACATAAATATATAATGTCAGAATTAAGCAAAAGGATGTTTTTCTATTTCATTTTCGCATGCAATTATATTCTCTACAAGAATATTAATTAAAAAGAAAACGCTCTAAGTGCAAATGTAGAAAAGAACATTATCCTAAATCCAATATATTAAAATTCATATACATTTCATGTTTACATGTTACAAAATACATGAATGTAACGTTAATTTACATATAAATACACAACTACCAACTACTAACAGCAACTTATATACATAGAAAATATTGTAATTCATATAGAAATTAATATAGAGATACTGAGCGAAAAAAAAATGGAAAAATAAATAAATGAAAAACGATAAATTTATTAAATGAATTTGAGTTGAGTATATTTTTATAAAGGACACAAACAAATAACAAAAAAAAAACTACATACAACTAATACTCTAGTGCAAATACACAAACACATAAACACACACACACAGTGTATTAACACACATACTACTAAATGTGTGTAGTAGTTGGTGTGTCCTTGTCACTTGGAAATTTATTATCCTTTGTATTTACAACACGAGCTTTTATCGGATTAAACTAGGCTAGAGTGGGAACAAAGGTATAAATGTGACAACAATAATAATAACATCTACCACTACGTTAAAATACCTAAATAGAGTTTTAATTCGGCTATGCCGAATCTTATATACCCATCAACAAATACCAGTAGTGTGAGCTATTATTACTTGAAACTAAATTTTGTTACATTTTTTATCGCTAACGATAATGCAAATATTATGGGGCGATTGTCGTAAAATTTTGAACTGTAATTTCTATTTATTTTGTTTAAGTTGCAGCTAAAGGACAATGTTTATAAGAATTTCCTTCAAATTCCAGGTTTTCCACAAAGTATGCGGGGTTTGCCCTACATGGAAGAGAATAACATTTTATATTTATATGGACCGATGCAATGAAAATATAGTTTTGAGATTTCTTGTTATTTTTGCGGAATTTTGTATAGATAAGTCTTTTCGAATATGATCCTGTAGGCAGGCGAAAAATGGGACGACCGAAACTCCGCTGAAATGATCAAGTCCAGGAAGGAATTTCCAAACTCAATGTTAGAAATTAGAGAAGAAGCGCAGAAGACTGAAGTGCCTGAAAAACTATTTTAAGTTCGGCCAATGACCCACAAGGGTTGTTATAAAAGGCCAATTAAGTAAGTAAGTTTTATATAGACATTTCTGTATCATAAAGCTATATTCCGGGAAGATATTTGTATGGACCCATTCTTACCATTTTCAACAGTACTTGTCTCTGTATAAATACAAACAGTGCACAATTACAAATCAAATGATATAATCTGCATTACATTTTAAAGAAATCGCAAAAGAGAAAATTTAAAAAATATTCAGGTTGTGTGAAACTTGGGTCTATAACTCGCATCCTACTGGACCGATTTTAGCCATTTTCAATGAAAAACATTTCGGTGGAACAATGTCTTTTTTCTAAGCTCTATTATGCTTTTAACAGGCGAACAGACGGACAAGGCAAGATCGTATTAGGACCCAGAATAAACAGACTTTTTGATTCTACGAACAATATTTTAATGTTTTACAAACGTACTGACAAACTTAAATAGCCCCCATCATTTTGGTAGTGGATATATAAAAATACACAAAACAACTGTGTTATGCACACAAACAGCAGAAATAAGAAGACAAAACCAAACCAAACAAATAAAAGGACAAACTGAAATATCTCTCATACGTAAGTGGGACAGCACAGGATAGGACAGAACAGGACAGGACACATTGTGTATTGTTACTCATAACCAGCCAAACATTTTACAACTACAACAGTCTGCAACATCCTCATGTAATCCATTATTAAGGGGATATTTTTTCTTCTGCTACAAAAACATTTATTCTCTACAGTGTCTTTAAAATTAAGGACTTTACATTAAAGGATCATTAAAAACTGAATGAACATTATTAAGGGAACTACCTGGAATGTGGCTGAATGCCGTCGACAAGAAGAAAGATAGAAAGCGTTAATAGAGTTAATTTATTAGATGTTGGATTGTTTGAAATTGATAGGATTATTCGCATATTTAGTATGAACTTAACAGGATTTAATGGAGTGTTTGTAATCTTTTATTATTTACGCATATACGTTAAACAGTATAAATTTGTATGTTTGAGAGAGTAAAACAGGGTGACAGATATCAAATAGTTTGAGAAATGTGTGATAACATTAATTTTTAAATTTGTAATGAAATACACACTTATGGTATTAAATTAAGTGAAGGGACCAACTTTAATGGTTAATGTAATACAACGTATAGAACTCTAGTTTGTTGTAACTTCAAAAATGAAGCAAATCGAAAATTATTAAAGTCCAATTTTCAATCATCTTGTCAGCATTGCTACCGCAATTTCAGGAATTATGACTAGTCAGTTTTTATAAGTCACGTGATCAAATAGTACGTTTTTTATATTGGTATATTTGATTTCTGCTGATTAGTCCAATCAGAATTATTTGCTGAGTCGAATAAACGCAGTCCATGGAAACCTTGTGCACAGAATACAGGTCCTGATTTTAAAGATAATGCCATAAAATTGCCTGCATAATATTCGGCCCAAGGAGGGTTGGGATTGAGATTAGTTGAAATCGGTCCATTATTTCACCTAGTCCTCATACAAACGTCCGCCCTAAATAGGGTTTTATTGATTATTAATGTTTGATTTATGCAAATATTCAAACGAATTTCTCTAAAAAGAAGTTGTATATGAAGCCTAATTTTAACAACAATTTTTATGTGCATATCGGTCCATAATTGACCACAGCTGTCATATAAGAACCACTGCTGAAAATCACTTTAAAAAGTATAACTGTTTAAAAAATATCGGTATCCAAAAAATATTCGGCCCAATTATCTAATGATCGGTCCATAATTGGTCATAGCTTCCATATAAGGGCTCTTCAAAAACTCACTTTAATGACCATAAATCTCTTACAAATTTTGGCGCCCAAATAAAATTTTACACAAATAAATTTCGCAGATACACAAATAAATTTACAGATATTATGACACTTATAAAATCCACTTCGAAAATCACTTTTAAAAGTGTTTAGGTCGAGATACAATTTAACAAAAAAAAAAACAATTATGCGCAGAAGTCTAGAAACTAAATTTTTGGATGACTGGTCCATAATAGCTCATAGCGCCCATATACCGCCCATTTCTGGAAAACTGTTTTTACATATATACTGGGTAATAAGAGCGCGCTTAACTACTTTACTTTTTTTTTTTTTTTTTAAGAGAAGTAACACTCAGCCAATGAATATATCTATAGATACTTGCGTTACTTTCTTTGGAAAGGGGATAGTTGAAGAAGTAAATGTGGTGAAAGAAGAAAAATTTTTATATCACAACTCTGCAATTGCGCATTATGTTTGTTTTAGTGCAGAATTGCAGCGCCTCTGGTGGTGAGTAGGCACATTAATGTCAAAACTTGATTTTGTAGCCTTTAATTAATTATTTTACATCGGTGGCGTTTGAATGCTACACCACCGAAGTAGGGCGCTGTGATAAATATTAGTTATGCTAGGATGGACAAAAAACCTAATTATTATCAGAAACTGATGTTGCTGGGAATCGAACCCGGGCTACAAATAGCAACTCATGCTTAATGACCACATGCGCTAACCAATTAAGCTACAGCACCCTTCAAATTTGATTTTGTTTAAAAAGTTACTTTTTTATTAAAAGTTACATTTATTTTAAAAGGTATTTTTGCTCCGGCATTACTTATAATAAGTTTTCTAATATAAGGATCTTACTTTGATTAAAATTCTTTAGCTGCCACCAAAACTGTTGCTGGGTTTTAGTTGGTATTTCAATTCCTCCTACATACTTGGTTGGTATATACATATGCTGGCATGTAAATAAATGTAAAATATTGTTTATTTTTCCTCTTTCTTGTACTACCTTACTCCAGTGCTGTGCAAAGTAACTGACCATTTGTGGCTAAAAGTTTAAACTAAGAGAATATTTTGTTTACACTTTATGAGAAAACAAACAGTTAAATATTTCAAAAACTAAAACCTTGGCAATTTTTCATTATTAAAACTTGCGTTTACAAAAAAGATCTAACGAAGAAGCCACTAAAAGACATTTGAATTATTTCTTTATAATAAATAAAATATAAGAGCGGACAAAGCTAAATTAAACACATTTTTCTAACACTAATGTATATTGTCAGGGTCTAGGCAGCTAAAAACAAAGAATGTGTGCTTTTGCGACATTAAAGTATGTTGTCAGCGAACATAAAAAAGCGAGACATTTAGCTGACACCCTTAAAGAATAAACTTGAATACAGAGTAACAAACTCTTACTACTAATTAAATACTTTGATCCCAGTAGACGCCGAAGACAGGATGCTTTTGTTGGGGTTTGTTTATTAAAAAGGGGCACAATGTAAATATCTAGTCCAAATAGATTCAAATGGTGTGTCTTCTAAATAACCATAAATATTTGCATACAACCTTAATAGCTAAAACACAACAAACAGCGGCTGCCATTAAAGTACTTGTAACAACGCAGCAACTGAAATGCTTCATTAACTTGCAAGAAGAACACAACAAAACACAGACTGTTTGCCAGACTAGCAGACGCGGCACCGTCTGCTGACACCGTCACTGCAGCGGCAGCAGCAGGGTGAACAAGTGTCTGAAAAGCAATTACTGCGTGTCTAACCAACCAAAGTGTCGTAGAGTTATTAAAACAAATTTAAAACTGTCAGTTTCTCTTTTGGTTTTTTGTTTTATTTTTATTTTTCCTCTACTTAAGTGAATTTTTATAAATTATTTTCTAACAAAAAGTTTACAATATTAAATCCCTTGAAAATCTACTTTCATACATATTTTGCCTTTAATGTGTTGTTGTCTACAGAGGATTTTTCCCAAATTAACTTCTTGAACTGTCGGCCTGATAAATTCCAACAAAGACGATACAACAAAATGAAAAAAACTCCAGCTAAAGCAACAACTACATACATTGCACGGTGTAACAGTTAAAACAAACCAAACCGAGTGTTTGAACTAAAATTTTAACAAACATTGCGACCTTTTTTCTCCATTATCATGTCGGTCTGCTGTTAGCTAAGAAACGGTTTTAAAGGTTTGTTTGGTTGTTAAAATTATAACTATTGTACAAAATTTGTGTGTCTGTGTGCTAATTCAAAGATATATACTTTGCATGCATATACCACAACATATAGAAAAATGTACGACCGTATGTTGGTATGTGTGTACAAATACAAACTCATAAATCTTAATAAGCCACACAAAAGAAGTTCACATTAATTTTTTTTTATCATGCAAAACGCAACTTCTACTTCTTTTATTATTAGTATGTTTTTTTTTCTTGCTTCGGCTCATTCCCAACATACTTATGTCAGTCATTGTGTAATTGTGTTTGTGAAAGTCTGTCAGTTTTAATGTAGCAGTAGCTAACCACACAAATAATGACGACAAACCAAAAACCAAAGTGAAGCATAACAACCCGTAAATATTTTGAAACTGCACTGAACTTGTTTAATCCCACTTATGACGGCGTTGAAGGTATATATTTAAACTTTATACAGTGGGCAACAAAAACTTTAGTGTACAATCGTTCTTGATAAATTATTGTTATTAAGAACCAGAACTTATATATTTAAAGGATATAGAATTTGAAAAGCATAAAATTAAATTAGTTAAAGATTTGTGGATTTTTTAAAATAATTTCACTTACATCGTTACTAATGTTCGCCTTAAACTATCGTTACCGTTACAAATCGCTAGTCTATTACGTTAATAAGTATGATTGATATTTAATTGAAACAAGAAATAAACATCTCACATACGCTACCAATACTTTTTATAACCAACATCTCCTATTATAGTTAATTATACCAAGAATAATAAAATAAAGATTACGCCATGCGCATGATTTCCCGTTATGTGACGTAGAAGTTCCATTCTAAGGGTTACCAAGAATGTTTCATGTGTTAGAATTAAAATTTCTTGCGAAAAAGGTATGTTTTATGTGATAGTTGGCAATCTTGCAATTGAAATCACTTTGAGAGTTCTAAAAAATATTACATCGGGCTTTGATAAAATAAATAAATTTGGCATTGCATTTGGTGATAAATTATATTTAATTAATTAAAAATATACATTGTCGTGTAAAAAAAGTGTAAATAAAAGCTGTTTAAAAAAGAAAAACAAACAAAAAATATAAACATGAAGTGTGCAGTGAGCAAATGCAAGTAAAAAAAACAAGTGAGAAAAAATTAGCCAATACAAACACAGAACGTGTGACGTCACAGTTCCAACATGCACAGAACATTTAAAAATTTTACGTGCGTTGGCGTAATCTTTATTTTATCATTCTTAAATTATACCAGCGGGAAGCCTGCATTGTCTCACTTCCTTTTAAAGAATTAATTATATGAAAAAACGACATATCACTTAACTTCTTCAATTTTGGCAAACGATTGACCATTAACAAGTGAATTTTAAACAAATTTATTAAAAAAACAATATCAAACAATTTTGTTAACAACACAGACAAAACATTTGTTCAATTCACAAGTGATGTTGTATGTTGTACTTTGTATGATACAACTATCTGATTGTGAACACAATTTTGTGCAAAGTCGTATGTTGATGTTGTCAAACCTTCAAAATGACAAAAGAAAAATATTTTAAAAACAAATATTCAAAACATAATTAACGAATACTTTCCAAAATCAAAACATACCTGGTAAATAGTAAATTTTTTTATTTATTAATTTTATTTTCTTGTTTTAAATTTGTCAAACAGTTTATGAGTTGAGTGTTACCGTTTCGTTATTTCTTTAAACTAAAACGAGTAATATTTTTGCTGAGATACATATTTTAAATTTTGGCAACACTTTATCTTTCAGACAACATGCGAAAAAACATGTGTGATAATATCGTATATGTTGCAAAAAATTTTTAACAACATTTCGACAACTACTATAAATTCAGACGACGCTACAACATCACTTGTGAATTGAACAAATATTTTTCCTTAGAACAGTCTTGTGTTTTAAAATGTCTTAAATGTGTTAATTTACTCCCAATTATATCAAGGCCATGTTTATATAAAAATTACTAATAAGGGTATGGTGTCCCGAAATCCACGCAAAAATTAGACTTAGCGCTTTTTGTGCAGTAAAGTGTTGTCAGCAACAAAAAATATAATAACTTGAGATCAAACAGTTTAGGATTTGTAAAAATAAACCATTACATGTTCTGTTGTTGCCCAATACAAGGTGATTTTTTTAGACCTTTTTTTAAATTTTATATAACATAATTAAAATTTAAACTGGATGTCGAAAATTTTAATGGTGCACGAGAGAACAATCTTTGGCTTTAACATTTTAAAAATAATATCATTCAAATTATGGCGCAACTACTCTAATGGTTGTCCTTTGGGAAGTTCTAATTATCCAACATTTTTTTCAGCATTGTGTAAGGAACTGCTCAAGGTTTGTGAAAATAAACAAAAATGGTTTCAAATACAACAAAAGTTGCTCGGGCCCATATGAAAAATGCCATACAAAATATTCAATATCAAGATCATGTGAAAGAATTGCTAATTTTAGAAAGCTATCAATAGTGTGCCAGCCTATCAGTCAGACGGTTGCGGTTTTTATTCCTGCTAAAGAACACTCAGAGGTTTTCTGCAGATAAGCAAAATTTTCGCAGTTTGTGTTTTTTTATTTATTTAAAAAAATGCTTTCAAAGTTCAAAACTGAAGAGTTGAAGCAATTAGTGAATATCAACAAAGAGGATGGAGATTTTTTCAGCTCCTAAGCGATAAAGCACAATTTCACCTTGATGTCTTTATAAATCAGCAAATTTTAAGCAGTTAAAGTTAAGAGAACAAATATATTATTGCCGAAAAACGAACTCATCTACAAGGTGTCACTGTTTGTTGTAAATTTGAGTCTTACTGAAGCTGAGGCTCATCGACATAAAACTTTAACAAACTAACTCGTATTATTAATCACAATTTACCCCCCTTCCCCCAAAGGTCTTGGGACTGAATGACAGAAGAGTTTAATTAAGTAAAGAATAAACAATCTCATTTAAACTATTCAAAAATGAATGTCTGTTCTTGTTGTACAGGAATATATATATAATGACTGTTAAATTTTATTACAAAATCAAAAAAAAAAATGTTTTTCACGCTTTTGGCCGGCCACCTCCCATTGTTACTCACTGTTTATTTGCTACATACTTAATTTTCTAAATCTATTATTCAAATGATATTGGATTAGGGAGTAAGTGGTAGGTAAGTATTTATTATATTTATTAACTTAGTAGATTTGAAATTATAACATTCTTGACAAAAACGAAATTTTCTCTAAAAAACATTTTACATTGAAAATATTTTCGATTTTATTTAAATTTAAGCACATAACTAAACCAATATAAATACGTTTGTACATTCCTCAAGTAGGTTGGTTCCGTTTCAATATGATGCAATTAAAAGAAAACTAAAGAAACGAACATTAAGACGATGTGAACGGATATGCTTATATAGAAATGTAAATAATTCTTTTGCTAAAGATATTTGTAAATTTATATTTTTGTATAAAATAATAAAGATATTTTCAAAGTTTAATTTTTCTTAAGCGAAAATACTATTATTCTTTTGAATATTATGTTTTCATTATTTAACAAAATATTAAGAAATGTTCTCAAAGAAAATGAGAATGGCGAATCTACTGATGGCAATAAATTTTCCAATATTCTGCTGTAATCATAAATAGGTTTTTGGCTGTAGTTACTGAAATAGTAGAGGTCAGAGTAGTCATTTTAAGTATAATTTTCCAAAATAGCACTCGCATGATAATCGCTCTGCTAACTCTGCTACAGTATGTAGTGAAGTTTGAACTCATAGCTTTCAGACCTAATATTGAAGTACTAATATTGAAGCGTATATTATTTTGTTTAAGAATATAATCAAGGGTTTCGAAACTGTTTTGAAAATGTTATTTCTTTTTTTTTTTTAAGAAACAACTTTATTAAATTTTGAAACATATAAACGTACTTAATTTGCTTAAAATTTTGTAAATGTTCTGCTTTATTAATCAAAACTATGCCTTAAACTATGTTTATACCACATTGCATTAGCTGAGCTTCAAGACTTTTACCTAAAACCAATATTTTTATCTATGCACATTTACATACATACATATGCTTATTGATGCGCACTGCTCTTTGAACTTAAAAATCACACTGGTTCCTAGAAACATGTTTGTCCAAAATAAGTTTTTTTTATATTAACCAAATATAATATGAGAAAATAAACTTTAGTTAAGACCAAATGAAATATGGCTAAAATAACCATATTAAATATACGCCTCATGAAATTCCCCATAAACTAGCAAAAACATCAGAAAGTACAACAATAAAAACAACAAAAAATAAAAGTATAAAAAAGCAACTAATACAACAATAACAACAAGCTTTTAATAAAAAAAACATGACAAGGACAACAATGAATCTTTTGAGACTGCTTTTGCTGCTGCTGCTGCCGTCACTGCCACGGCTGTGTAACACTAGAGACTACAACAACATGTATATGTTAGACTACTACATAATTTTTATTTGGCTGTAGATGTAGAAGGGAGAGAGTGTGAGAGGTAAAATTGCAAGTGCTTCCATTTGTAGGCCTTCTAGAAGACCGGTTTACACATTCTTAAAGATTCGATAATCATTACACTATACCTTCTCTCAGAAGGTGTTCTAGAAGGACTTTCATACACACTCAAAATTTCATTTGAAAAGAAGGTCTACAAATCATGATTTTCAATAGCAAACACGAATGGTTTTGCAATTATTCCTGTATATTGTCACTACAACAACAAAGATAGTATTTTATGAAAGTTTGTAGTGCAAAGCACGCATGAAACAATACTGTATATACATGTGATATATTTAATTTATTTAAAAGAATTTAACATTAAAATCCTTCTTTTATTTATACACCCCTTAATAATTTTCTCAACGAAAATATTAATTTAGCAGACAAATAATTAGAGGCTTTAATGAGTAGACTTTTAAATTGCCCTTCTCAAGTAGGCCTGTTATCAGGCATCTTACCAGTAGCGAGTAGGCAAGGCCTTGACTAACAACGATACGCCGTGTACTTTTAAAACGATTTGGCAATACGGCTAGAAGTCCTTGTGACTGCCAAAGAAGGCCTCTTTACATCATCGCCGGATTTTGTTAGCATCATATACCACCAGCAACACTCAGCATAAGCAACAACAATATAAACCGATGATGTAAATTTCGTTGTGGACGCAATTTCACACACAACTGGATTTGAAAAGGTATCTGTAGTTGTTTCTATTTTTTTGCTTCCTATTTCTGCTTTTCAAAATGCAAATTTACCCACAAATCAAATATAATAAAGTATGTATAGAGAAATGAAAATAGAAATAAGTTGCCAGCAAAATATGTGTGTATACATATATAAAAAAAAAACTTTTCATACATTTTTCTACAGTGAAATGCTTAAAATATGGCATTTCATATTGCTGTTAAAATTTTTAGACAGTAAAACAAGGGTAGCAACAACACCAGCAGCAAAGTAAAAATAAAACAAAAAAAAATTAATAGTTCACAGAAAATTCTGGACATCTCCGTAGTTATACGGACTCATACATTAAATAATGTACATACATACTTACAGGTTTGGGTTGGACATCCTTTAATGGTGAAAAGCCAAACATATTTTCACATATAACCGCTCACACACACACACACACACACACACACACACCACACATACAGGCATTACTTATAATCATTTCTATTTTGAAAAACTAATACAAAACTATCATCAAACTCGTTATGGCTTGTGAATGTAGGACTGCTCACTCACTCACTAACTCACTTGCTTGCTTGCTCTCACTTGCATGCATGACTCTTTACTACTGGTTGTCAAGTTGGTTTAATAAAAATTAATAAAAATATTTTATGCATTTTTTTTATGTCTGTTGGTATGTGTATGTATGTATGTATGGTAATTTATGTATGTATAAGTGAGTTATGAGCGTGTGATTGTGTTTGGTTGCAATTTAAAGAGGGTTAATTGTCAAGTACACAAAAGTCAATAGTAGCAGTTTTTTATGTTTTTATTCAACCTCAAATTACACAGGATATGGTTATGTGGATATGGGACAGAACATCAGTAAGATCAGCGACAAGGCTTTGCCTGGTACATGCGAACTCTTTGTAGACCATGACCGACATTTTTCAAGTACATCACAAATTACATCCTTTAAACCACTTCCAATTGTATTTTACAAGTTTGTAATAGAAATACGAATGGAATTGAAAATTGTGTAGAGAACCAAATATAATCAGTGAATCAGGAGAGTATAGAACAGGAAATGTCTTTTACAATTGAAATTGTTTCATGGGCTGTGTGGCACGAAGTGCCACATGTCGTTGCGCTCATATCAATATCATTATATTTAGGAAGAAAGAACTTAGTTGTCATGTTGTGGTATTGAGTACCACTAAGAGTCACTGCACATGACTAGTCTTACTTTGAAGCAGATGCAGTGCAAAATCTGCACCAAACTGTGAAATGTTGTGTCTAATTTTAATGCTAACAAAGTGCGAATTTCGAAGTCTGGAAAAATCACCCTCCTATTTGTTGATATTCAGTAACACTTCCAAAGAACTCTACTCAATATGTGCGTGGTCATTAAAGCTTCAGTTTTTATAACAATTGAATTTTGCATTCTTTAGATAGCTACCTGTCCACGACACTGAATTGATGTAGTTGGGTTTTCATTCTCAAACACATATTTGATATTGACATATCACAGCATGTTTTTGGGTGGCCAAATTGATCCAATTCAACTGGATTTTTTAACTCTTCATAAAACGAATGCAGTTAAATGAATATTATAACCATATTTTGTTCGGATGTTACATATTTGATTGACAAACAGTGAAAACGCTTCGTTATCTAGGTTAATGCTTAATTTTTACCAACATTGTCAGCTATGAAATCTGTTATTTTTTGTTTGGCAACATTTTTCTAAACAAATGGTGGTAACTTAAAATCTTGCTTGAATTTTGCATCATCCTTTAGTTGTGTGGCAGGTTCTTAGCGGATATGTTTTAGTTTTAGTCCACTTTTAGGCAATACATATATAACTGGACATTGATACAATACAAAAGAAATTGTTCAGTTTTGTTGCCAAATTTTAGTAAAATTTATTGATATTTTCTATTAAATTTTTTCAAAATTTCATGATTTATTGTTAGCCATTCGCTACAGTTGCTTTACATGTGAAATGAAATTGAGATTTTCCGCAGGGTGTAAAATGTATTGGTAGCGTATGTGAAATAGGAATTTCTTGTTTATATTAAATAACAATCATACGTATAAATGTATGTATGTAATATGAGAACTATTTGTTGATTTTCAATTTCAAAGGAAAAATAATAATCATCTTTGACTGAAGACCATTTTCTTTTTACATTGTAATCAGTCCAGCTCAATGTGATTTGTATTGAAAAGTGAAAGACAATATGTTCTATTTGATATCTGAATACGAAGTAAGTCCCGATTTACACGCAACAATTAATTGATGCAATTATTTTCATAAAATTTATTTTATTTTTACACAGCACAATTGTTTTTCCTAAATCACTCTTATTTTTATTTAAGTGAGAGCAGACAAACATACAAATGTATGTGTTACTCTTTCATTCGTAAGTAACAAGTACAAGAATTGCTAGTACACACTACGATGTCTAAAATGTAAGCAATTTTGCTGCAATATTTTCGTCGTGTAAATGGGGACTAAGTAGATCTAGATTAAATATTATAAATAAGGTAAAATATTATTGTATAAAGTACAACAGTTTGGAGTATCAAAATAATTTCCTTTTTATTCGGTTATGATTTATATTTTTTAAATTACACGATTTGCCACCTCAACTGTTCACAGAAAGGTTCACAAAGAAGAGAGTTTAATTGTCATATTATTTTGCTTTACTTTTGAGCTATTGGCATAAATAATATATAAAATATATGAGATTATCTGAAATTATATATGAATTGCATTGTGGTAAACATCATTACAAGCATCAGCGATGTTAAATCCAATCATGCGCTTAATGTGCACTTCTGGTTAAAATTATTAATAATAAGAAATTTTCAAAAAACTTGCTATTTATTAGAAATTGCACCACCTACAAATTATTTATGATATATGCAAAAATAAAACAACCAAAAATTATACTATTTGTCCGCCGGTCTATGGAAAGTTATTCGTGTGCATGTGTCTAGATGTGCATAAATGTTTGTTAAAGTTTTAAACAGAAACTAAAAAAATGCGCAAAACTACAAAACTCTACTTTTATGAACATATTCGGACATCTATAAATCATATAAAGGATTTATAGTTTCAAACACACACACACATAAATACATGTACTAAAATTTACAGTGACAAGAAACGTACTGGAAGTTTAAATAGAATTAATATTATAAAGTGTTTTTATGACCCAAATTATCTGGCAAAACAACATATTTTTTTTTTATTTACATTTATTCATTCACACTCTGAATTTATGTACAGTTGACATCATATATTATATTGTTAGTGTGTGAGAAAAGCCATTAGAACAGTTATTAAATAACTATGAAAGAGATTACATCTACATTTACATTTACATTTACACACATACCGTGGATAACAAATGTAGATAAATAAAATATAAGTTATTTACAAATTTAACTTTTGCAGCAGTTTTGTCTGCGTCTATTAAGACATTCTACATATTGTTTTTTTGCAGTTTTATTTTTCATAATCATTTTGTTTTTTTTTCGGTCCAAAGAAAATTATAAAAAAAACATCTAATGGTTTGTTGTCATGACTGTTGGACGTGTGCGAAGTGAATTGTATAATTCAAACAAAAAATTAATCATGCCAAGGAACAACACTCACGCAAACCGAGGTTGTGTGTATGTCGGTATTTGGTATTTTGTATTTAGCTCAACTTGGCGAAGTTAAATGTCAACATGTAATTTAATATAAGCCAAGGAGAAAGAAAAAAAAAACAAAGAAATAAATGTTTATTTCTTATTACTTGTTTCAAAATTATTTTATTTCCGCAAATCTGGGAATTTTTGTCAAGTTATGAGAAATAAACTACACAAGATAACTACAGCACGTAGACATTTTTAGCGTAGTATAATCATGACTTGGAGAATTTTTTTATATTTTTACATATTTTGACATACATTAACATATCTACAATTTATTATGGGGGCCTATAAATATTTACATATGTTTCTTCCTGTTTGATATACTCTTATAAAAATTATTTTATTGCATAAAATAAATAAGAATGATTATTAGTATTTCATGTAGTAATGGCAAATTTTTTAAAATTTTTTATGAAAATTTTATTTATCCGCAGTTTGAATTTATCAAGAAAACAACAGCGTGTTAGTATAAAATTTTAGAAAAATAATTATTATTTTTAATTTAATATATTATTTTTTGGGGGTTATTCACATTGAAATAATCATGCCATATTTAACCTTTAATCAAATTAGCAGTCATTATAAAATTATTCTTATTTTAACATGTAAGTATTTCCACAAATCTAGAACGCGACATTTGTACGCTTTAGTAGGCAAAATACTACATATATTACTTATAGTAAGTTTGCGGGAAATTTTCTATTGCATTTTTCTTAGAACTTTTCACAAATATTGTCATGCAGGCTTCACTTTTTTCATTCAGTCGATTTTCGAGAAATTACTATTGCCATTGAAATTTACTATTTTCACGATCAAGAACGCCACATTCTTACGTTTATTTTTCACACTTGCTTCCATTTTGCGATGGTATTTGTTTAATGTGAAAGGAAAACATTGCCGTTTTGTAGTGTCTAATATATTACCAATAAACATAAGAACACGAACGTGCCAAAAAATAGAACTCAGTTTTAACTATATTCAAAAATTTAGAGAATTGCAATATAACTTTTTGAAACTAACGTAGAATAATGTGGCTTTCTGTTGATGTTGAAATATTTACATTCTCATTTTAGAACTTTTAGTAAGATTTAGCAGGCGAATTTTATAATGCATTATATTGTACTGCCATATTTGTAACCAATTTGTGTATTTTTATATTTGTTTCATATTCGTAAGCCTTTCAGATGGAAACAAACAAAGAATTTTTGCAAGTGATAATTTTGAACTAAAGGTACGGTCACACATGGCAAATATTTGACAAAAAAGACGTTACCACTAAACAAAAATTAATTTTATTCTTGTGTTTTGTTTTTTTGGAAAACTTCATTTACTAAGGAGTAATCACAATAAAAGTATAGTTTTACTAAATTTGATGCCGTTTGCTCTTACAAAACACTTGCAAACATACACATCATCAAACAAATTTGCGCTAAAAATAGTGGTTACGCTTTTTTGAGTAAATATTTGTGATGTGTGACCGTACTCTAAAGCATATAGATGTGACTTTCTATTGATAGTTGTTGAGATTTCTTTTGTTTTATTTTATCTACCTTTAATATAATTTAGTAAGTGGCATTTATAACGCGACATATTAACCCGTGATTACGAGTAGTTTGAGTAATTTCAACAAAAGCTTTAAATTGTTTATATTTTTAAAGCTGTTATTGAAGCTCTTCAACTCTTTAACAACGTTTGCTTGCTTGCCGATAGAATCTAACTTTCATTTCTTCAACACAGTTTTACTATATTCCATACATTTTTCATTGTTGCGGTTTTTATCTTTAAGTGGGCTTTATCGCACTATTCTTTTACTTTCTTGGCATATTTTCAATACTCTCTCTTTTCTTCTTTTGGAAGTGTAGAACAGAATTAAACATAAGTTTTTGCAAATGATATAGTTACGATAGCGAACGCGACATGGCTTGAAAATCTAAACAAAATGTGTAATATCATATTTTTTTTGTTCTAAAAATTATGGAGCAATTCCACCTCTAATACTTTTTTGACATTAAAACTGCAAATAAATAATTATAATAATATTTTGTATTCTTTAAATTTCACAAATACATTTAAAATAGTTTTATTTCGTTTTATTTTTAGTTTTTTTTCTCCCCACAGCACAAACCAAATTTTATTTAAATTTGTATATTTTTAAAAAGTTTTTATAATCGTTTGTTTAATCTATTTTAAATTGTGTTTAATGGTTGAGAAAATAAATTCCATTTGTATTTTGTTTAAAAAAAAAAAAAGTAAAAACATGTTTATTTATTTAGTTGCTGTTGCTCTAAAAATTCCCCCATGCAATATGAGAAAAGTTTTCACACATTACCGATGAGATGCGTTGGCTCCCTACATAAAATAGGAAGGATCAGTTCTATAGACATTTTCATATTTTTGGAAGAGTATTTGTAGAGTTTTAAAACTGAAGACAACGAAACATATTTTTGTTTATATTATTTATTTTATTTTGTGAATATAAATATTTATTTATTAAAATGTTTTTGAGTCATGCAACCATTAATAAATACGAGTATATTATTTATTACTTACTTATTAAATTGTTCGAAAAGCAATACTTGCTTGTTGAAATGAAATTTGTATTTTCAGTGGGTTTAGTTTTTCGAAAACTTTATATTTTTGTTAAAAGTTAAACTTTCAAAAAAGTTCTAAATAAAAACTAAATTTGTATTACCACTTTTTTTTATTTACTTTCACTTGATTTTACGGCAAAGAAATGGCAAAACAAAACATACACACAAACACCCACAATTGCCCACCAAGTCAATAAATAACTAAACATAGTTGCATTGCACACTTTAGAACAAGTTAAAACTTATTACATTTATTGACTGCTGTAAGGTATCTGTTGGAATTCATGAATTCTGTGTACATGTGTGTATGTCTGTAGGAATCTTGCCACATTTATTGTTTTTAAAGTCAAATATATTTCGTCTGTGGAACAAAGGTAAACGTTAAGTAAAGATATTTAGTTATATTCGACTGTACTAAAGCACAGTGGGTTGTACGAGAAAAATAATTGATATATACTTGGAATACATAACAATTGTGGTAAATATTAATGAAAATAAAACTATCAAATCGAACTGCTGCCTGCCCACTTTTAAATGGATTTTCTCAGTTTATTCTTAGAATAGCAAATATTAAGTTAACGCTCTACACCACTGTGCACTGTCTAACATACTAAATTAAAGTTAATAAAGAAATTAAGTTTGTTGTAAAAAAATAAACCGTTTAGCTGACACGCTATAACAAAAAAAAAATAACTTTAAACGTCAACAATTATTTATTTAAGGAGGTTGATAGATAAAGAAATAACTTTGTCAGAATTAAGTGAATGATTTTATAGCAAATTCGCTAAAGCACGGCTTTATTATATAGTTTTTTAGCTTTATAAAAAACAAATGCAATGAATTCCAGGGAGTTAAGATACAATTTTTCCAAGTTTAACTAACAAACATTTTTATCTGTTTTTAATATGTAACATAGCTTTTACTTTAAATGGAAGATAATTTCATAATAAGATTTAATAAACGTTTTTTAAGCAGTAAAAATAATATAATATTCGTATGTACGTACATATGTACATGTTTAAATACACTTTTGGTTTAAGCCTTTTAAAAAAATACATTTTTTTTGCCCGTAATAAAAGATTTCGTGTTGATTTTTAGTTTTAGTACGAAAGACAACAAAAGAGGAAAATGAAGAACAAAGGAAGTTTTCCGAAAAAACCCGTATCAGTTAAAAAGACATCATTCAAAATTAAAACTAAAATATGCGGTCATAAACATAAAAAAGAAAACATAAAATTTTGTAACACATGCCCCGTTCTGTAGAATAAAAGCAGGTAAATGAGTAAAAACTAAAGTTTAGGGTAAATAAAATAACCCTACTGGCTTCATCATGTGACTAACCATACACATGTACATATTACAAAAATATATTCAATTTTTAAAATTATTGTAGAATGTGTGTTTAGTTTTCATATAATCATAAGATATGACCATGTCCATGATCAAGAATGCGACATCAGTACGCCTTTGAAATAACATAATAAAGTAATCATTTCAGTAAAACTGTTTCTAGTTGAATAGCTGAATTGTTTGTCTTTGTCGGTTATTTTCAATAAAGAGTGTAAAATGAACAGGACATAATACAACTCACTTGCGACGTTTTTAAAGCAATATTTTGAAATATTTGTATTCGTTTTATTACAATACTAAATATGAATTAGCACGGTACTTAAATGGATTAGTTGTTTTCAGGGATTATTTTTCATATTTGCTCCAATAACAAATATTTAAAAGTTGCCACTTTCACTAACGCAACAACGATTTTAAATGAAAGAATTCTTTATAGTTTTTCTGTGTTTTTATTTCCCTATAGCATTTTAGAAACGTTATGTTCCTTGCTAAAGTTTCTATCGTATTGTTGTTGGCAATATATCAGCAAAAAAACAGTGGCTCAAGAATGCAATAAAACTGTGATTGTCTGACTGCATTAAATAACTAGTTTAATTTTTGTCGCATTCTTAACAGAGGCTCAAGATATAGAGATTTTTTTAATCAAAATTCTATGCGGCTTTCTGTTTCTAGTTACCACATTCAAATCTAAGGCAAATATTTAATGTTTTTATCATAACTGCGCTTGGAATCGCTCCACTCTTCAATGCATTTTTCAGATGCTTTATCGCAATATTATTTATGTTCTTATTGATCTTTTTTAATTATTCTTAAGTACAACTATGTTTGCTCCTATTTTCTTTCGCCATACATTTAACATATCAACATTTTTAAACCTTTTTTTGCATAAATGTACATTTACAATAGTGAACGCGACACATATTTAAATTATATATAAAATGTTTAGTGTATTTATTTTAGTCCGTAACTTTTTTGTACTTAAAGGCAAAATTAAATGTAATTGTAATCTCTCTTTTCCATGAAAAACTTTCTGTATAACAGTTTTTTATGGAGAACTTTCTGTACAACAGTTTTTTCTATAGAAAAATTTCTGTTTAACAGTTTTTTCATTGAAAAGCTTTTTATATAACAGTTGTTGATGGAAAACTTTCTGTTTAACAGTTTTTCTATAGAAAAGTTTTTGTTTAATATTTTTTTTTATAGAAAACTTTTTCTGTATAACAGTTTTTGATGGATAACTTTTTGTATAACAGTGTTTTTTATAGAAAACTTTCTGTATAACAGTTTTTTATGGATAATTTTTTGTATAACACCTTTTTCATTGGAATACTTTTTATATAACAGTTGTTTATGGAAAACTTTCTTATAACAGTTTTTTCTATAGAAAACTTTCTGTTTAACAGTTTTTCTATAGAAAACTTTTTGTTTAATATTTTTTTATAGAAAACTTTCTGTACAACAGTTTTTTATGGTTAACTTTTTGTAGAACACCTTTTTCTGGTATACTGGTTTTTGTATAGAAAAGTTTTTATTTAATAGTTTTTTCTATAGAAAAATTTCTGTTTAACAGTTTTTTTTTTTACAGAAAACTTTTTGTAGAGCAGCTTTTTCTATAAAATTATTTCTGTATAACAGTTATCGTTATGAAAAATTGTTGTATATCAGTTTATTCTTAAAAAAAATTGTTTGCGTTTTGTATAACAGTTTATAATTATTTTTTTTTTCAACGGAATATATTGAGCTGTACCTAATAGTCCCCATAGCTGAATGAAGCAATCTTACTTATTTTTTTGGACAAAAATATTAAAACATTTTTAGCCCAAAATTCATTTCCTTTGACCTCTTTGCATAAATATTCTTTTAAATAATGGTTGCATGCCGTTTGAACTATCGTTTAATTTAAAATGTTTTTCTGTTTTCTAAAGGCAAACTTTAAAACCTAAAAAACTACAAACGAAATACTTAGCTATGTATTTTGCAACTAATGTGCAGCACACAAAATATACAAAATATACAAATTAAGTTTGTCTATCAGACTTTCACCTCAGGCCAAAGTAAAAAATTGTAGATACTTTCTATAGCATCATATTTTATTTTGTCTTTTTCCTATTGTCGTACATTTTTTACCATGTCTATTGCGTGGGGCAAATGTATGCAAATTTACACAGAAATGAAGATTAACTGCAGTAAAAGTTAAGCAAAAATACAATATATTTTTCTAGTTCTTTTTTCTATCTACGTTTCCTTACTATTACTATAAATTTTTGTACCTTACGGAAAATTGGCTGACAAACACATGCAAACAAAGATAAACATGCTTACATATATTTATTTACTCTTGCAGATATAAATTGTATATTTAATGTTTCTGTTTGGAATTTGTTTGGATTTATGTTTATGCCGTCACAATGGCGTCTACTTTTGTTCTGTTTTTTCAGCTCTTCTCTTTTAGTTTTCTTGGCAAGTGTTTGTTTTTTGTTAAACAACAAATGTATTTTAGCATTATTTATACATATTTATAATTTTTTTCCTTCTTTGTTTCATTTAAATATTTACTTAACTAAAGTGATTTATTTAGGATTATAAAAATATCTGTATCAAAATACAATACAATTGGGGCGGTGGGTATGGGGGTAGAAGTAATGGGCCAAATTTTGCTTTTGTCATTTTTCTTATAATTTATTGTTTATTTTATAAAGACCAGTTTGGGTGTGAGCCAGAGTGTGTGAGTATCAAGTAGTATTATTCTCTCAATCACTGCATACCTTTAGGTGTTGACAAATTAGAAATTCAATATGCTAATATTTTGTTACAGACTTCTTTCTCTCTCTTTAAATATTTAATTAAATGGCAATGATTTCAACAACATTGTTATTGGTAAATGTAATTTAAAACTGATTTTGTGTTTTATAACAAATTCAGCAGAATATTTGGGGGTAAATTATAGGTTTTCATTTTGTGAAGCAGTTGTTTATTAGTCAAATGAAGTGTTGTTTAATTAATTTTAAGCTAAATTTAATGAACATTTTCTATGTACTTTATTAATATTTGTATAAAATGCACAATTAATTTACAAATATACGTCTACATTTATGATAACCATCAAGTCTTATTTATTAAATAACATTTCTGTCAGGAATGGTAAAGTCAATACAATTGAACATTTTCAATATTTTCTATAGGAACTTTTTTACTAAATAGTATTTTCTATAGCAACATATCTGTATAGAAGTTTTTTTCTAAAAAAAAATTTTCTCTGAAAAAGTTTTTCTATAAAAAACTGTTATATAGTTTTTTCTATAGAAAACATTCTGTTTAATAGTTTTGTCTATAACATTTTTTATAACAGTATAACAGTTTTTTCTCTAGAAAATTTTCTGTAGCACTTCACTTGTCCGTATAGCACATTTTTTATAGAAATTTTGTTCATAAAACATTTTATTGGTAAATTTCCTGTATGATATAAAGGGTGTTTTTTTTAGATGTATAGAACTTTTAGTTGGAAACACTGGTGGCCATTTTGTCGGCTGTGAAGTGACTGACGCCTGAACAACACTTCTAAATTGTGCAAATTTATTTTGAAAATTCGGTGAATGGGCCCAAAACAAGATTGCCTTTGATCCCGATTTTCACAATCGAAGTTTGTTCCACGATGAAGTTTACTTTAGGTTGAATGACTACGTCAATAAACGAAACTTCCGCACTTGGAGTGATGATCAAGTCATCAAATGTATGTTGAGACACCGTTACGTGCTTTATGAGCTGGTAGATGGGATGGTGGATATGGGCTGGCTGTAAAGCCATAATTACTGACTTTTTCGTTTATCAACTCAACAATCATGATGTACAGGAGTTGCAGTTTCAACAAGACGGCGCAACATGTCACACAGCTCACGTCACAATTGATTTATTGAAGGAAACGTTTGGTAATCGCATAGTTTCAGGTTTCGGACCCGTAATTTTGCCTCCAAGTGGGGCCATCTATTTATTTATTAAATTCAGAGATTACAAGCCTAAAGCCCTACTTAATCTAGAAATCTTATGGCGAAAGAAAAATTCCAAAATATCTAAACATTTAAAAAATATAAGAAATATCCATATAAAAAAAACCCCCCCACTTCTGTATAAACATTAAAGTTAAATATGTTTTTGTATTACGTTCCATATCTTAGAACTTATTTTACGTAACAGAACATTTTTATTTTTAGAAATATTTCTTAGAAATACTGTTAAAGTTTGCAACTAATCTCCTTAAATTCATAAGGAATATAGTGGTTCCAAACTTGCGATACTCTTACCAAAAATGATCTAGTCATGTACAAGAAAGAGTGCCTAGGGCAAACAATAGTATTAGTTCTGATAGACCTGCCAAAAACAAATTTCTCCATCAGATATGGAGGTTTGCCATACTTCATAATCTTAAAAAATTGTAGTAATAAACGTTGATTAACAAAAGTGTAAAAATCAGAACATAAAATACCAATAACAAGGGCACATTTGAAGTCGCTAGTCTACAGTGGTAAGCCTGAAACGATTGACCAATATTCGCCACGTTATTGCCGATATACGATCACAAATGTTTGAAAAAGTCATCGAAAATTGGACCTCCAGAATAGACTACGTCTGAGTTAGTCATATGCCAGAAGTCAATTTAAATTATAATGCCAGAAGATTATCTTTCGAACAAAATAAATTGCATGGCAATTTAAAAAAAGCATCTTTATTTTATTCGATTTAAAAGTTAGACACGTCTATAAAAATCACCCTTTATATATATGTGTATTATATATATATATATATATAATAATAATTTTTGTATATAGTATCTTTTGATCCCCATTTTCCACTTGATAGAGCTCTTAACTCGTATAGTTTTACATTTAAATAATTATTTTCAGTTTTCTATAATTTAAACTACAATTCTGTATTTCCGTTATCTTACCACGACGATTTTTTTCTATTTTATTGTGGTTTTATGTATTAAAAATTCTAATATTTATCGATATATTGAATGTAAATATTGAACGAAATATTATTTTTATTAAAATGTTTGTTTTTTTTTCTGTGAATCCAAAAACTAAAATATTCTTTTTACCAAAAATTCACACATACACTAATTTAAATGTGTTTATGTGCATTGTATGCTTTTGTATATTTTAAAATAAATAAATAAGAAAAAAGAGGAATTAAGTAAAAAAATAAAAATAAAATTGCAAAATATAAAAAAAAAAAATAGTAAAAACAGAATGAAAAACCAACAACCTCTGCACAAAAACCATAAATTGCTTAAATTGGTAAATATTCTCAATGTTTGTGCATTTTAGTGTGGACGAATGTATGTATGTGTTTGTGTGCTTGTGTATACATATATCCAAAGGGGTCACTATTCACTAGAGTGGTCAGCGGTTTACAATAAATAAAACAAACGAAATACTAGTTTTTTACTAGGATTTTATTGGAAATGCAATAAATAATCTCTTATTTACATTAAATTAATGACCTTGAAAGCCTGCATATAGGAAACTATATAAACTATTAATATTAACGGAAAAAGGTCGATCAACATTTATAATTACTAGTTTTTCATTTCTCGAAGATTTCCTTTTATTCAATTTGTAAATTTAATATCAATTTTAAAGAGGATGCAGTCCTTTCTAATAGTTATTTCTTTAACACAATTGTTAGCTAAAATTTATCGTTAGCCTCTTTAGTTTCTCTTTTTTATAACTTGATTGAAAATATTCACTGCTGTAGAAGTCTTATAAATATAAAACTATGGACTTTTTTCATGTGAAACCTGGTAACTTTACTAATATTTACAAGCCCACACATGCACACGTGTTTACATACGTATGTATGTACAAACAAAACAAATACTTTTAAAAGCAAAATATTTTTTTAACATACAAATTCGTCAAATTTTTAATAATATTTGAATTTCAAACCATTGAGAGTTGCACATGTACATACATACATATATTAGGGTGCTGCAAAAACAAATGCATTTCAGTATTTGAGAAAAATTCTTTCAAGAATCGAAAATGTTTTACATGTCATGTCATACACAAAAAACTGCCATAATGAGAAGAAAGTTGACATAAAGTCCATGGGTTAATATTACACATACGATTTTAATATGTATGTACAATACATGAATGAATCTCTTTAAGTTTTTATTATATATTTATTGAATCTTATGCTTGATTTTCACTATGTCATTTTTGTTGTCAAATTGTCCAAATTGTTGGCAATTGTATGAAAACGGGTTGTTATATCATGATTTTCATGATTGCAATCATGATTGTAAACATAGATGACGCCCGTTTTCAGACAATTGCCAACAATTTGGACAATTTGACAACAAACATGACATAGTGAAAACACGGCCTTACAATAGGTATTTATATCTAATGCCTAAACCTTAAAAATTATAAGCTCATGGTTGAGAGAGTCATAATGGACAAATGGACCTTAAATTAGAATGGTGATAAATCAGCTCTACGAAGCCTTGTTTATGTTTGACTTCTAGTAAGTAATCTCGCAAGCGGATTCGGATGGTTTTGAACCTTCAGGATATATCTCTCATGAATATTTCCAAATTCATCTTTAACCAATGATACTTCCAAATCTCTATGGATGTTTTCATTTCTTATATACCATAGTGCTTCCGTCATATACCATAGTGCTGTTTACACGAGTTTGAAGCATTCATATGACCCATATTATGACCCAAGTTAACCATATTATAGTTTAACGTAATCATAATATGATCTAAGGTAATCATATTGCGTTCTAAAGTAATCACATTGTGATCCAAATTAATCATATTATGATCTAAAATAATCATATTATGATGTATAACTTTTTTAAACACAAAACTTTCTTTTACACTTCTTTTTAGTTTTTGTTTTTAATAATATTTAGTATATTTTAAATATGCATTGTTTTTTTTTCAATTATTGAAACATTTAAATTTAAATAAATAATCCGATATCATGCAGACAAACTACTGAAGTGATGCAAGAGCATTCTACAAATGGTTAAAACAAAATTTTATTAAACATATTTTGTTTACATTTAAAACATAATATCAGTACAAATATATAAACTTATCATTTAATAGTTAGTTGTAAGTTTAAATAGTTGTAAATAATATAATATGTTTGAGTAATTATCATTCAAGAGTTGTGGTAAAATTTTTTTAAAAATAATTATGTTTTAGTGAATTTTATAATTGCGATAAATATAAAAATGTTTATAGTAACTGAAATATTGTTAAAATCGAATTAAAATGACAATTATTTGTGTACCACAACAATATATTGTTAAAAAAAACACACAGATTAGTTGTCGCAACCATGCCCATCCATGTGTAGATTGGTCGTTGATTAGCCACTTCAGATTAGAAGATTTTAGTCTCATATGGACCTCCTTGACTTCTATGCCAAGGTAAGTGACATAATCAGACTGTGGGCTATTCATATTGTTTAGTGACACCGGTGGACAATTTCGTCTCCTAAGCGTAAACGTAACTTGTCTATTTTTCGTTTCATTTACACGTATTCTCCAGTTTTTCAACCACATCTCCACATGTCTAAGATAATAATCCAGTTCTCTTGAAACCACACTGGAATGGCAGTGTCATCTGCAAATGTAGAAATGGTTAAATTTTCAGAGATGTATGTACATATGTATATCAAGTAAAGTGTTGGTCCCAGAACACTTCCCTAGCTCTGATTTCGTAGACACTGGTTACATAATCGCTGTATTTAACCCTACAAAATCGATCCAATAGTTAACACTCTAGTAATCTATTAATAATAGGAGAGTGTAAGCTCTATAGTTCCATGTTGTTCACGGAAACCAAATTGGTGAACTGGTATAACGTTTTGTTCATTCAGGAAGTCTATGAGAATTGACTGATCTAAATGTTTTTGTCACTTGCTTATCTATGTATTTATTTTACCGAAATGTGCCAAAATGTGTTTTTTGTCTCATAATTATTATTTTTTATGAACATGAGAAATTCTAAAAAGTTGCAGCACCCTATTCCACATGTGGCTGCTGCGGTACAAGGGGTATAATAACCAATTGTATGTAGTTTTTAACAATTTTTCTCTCTTTTACCATTCACAAACATTTCAATGTAAATATTTTGAATTTGATGAAAACATTTTTTCAGTTGTGCTGTGTTGATTGTATTTTTTTTTCTAATTTTCGTTGATTTTTTTGTGATGGCCTTAAAAATTTTGTCATTTGTGTACAGTGTATGTACGAGGTCTGATAATAATATAACCGTTATTTTGAAATTTTTCAAAAAGTATTTCTTTATTCATCAATAACTATCTTGTCCCCTTCATAAGTGCCAGCGTTTTTTTCAATCCTCGCAACAAATCGAAACACTTGTTTCGATTTTTCTTTTATCTCCGCAATCGTAACAAAACGCTTTCCTTTCATCGGTGTCTTCATTTTTGGGAAGAGGAAAAAGTCAGTGGTTTTGTTTTTGGCCAAAAACTCAAACACAAGCATCGATGTATGAGCTGGTGCGTTATCATGGTGCAAAATCTATGATTGGTTTTTCCACAATTCTGTGCGTTTCTGAAGAATTTCTTCGCGCAAACGGCGCATAACTTGAAAATAGTATTCCTTATTGACCGTACAACCTTGTGGCAATAATTCATGATGCACCACGCCATTGTAGTCGAAGAAAACAGTGAGCAAAACTTTAACATTTGACCGAACTTGACGTGCTTTTTTCGGTCTTGGCTTATTTGGACGTTTCCATGTGGATGATTGGGCTTTGGTTTCAATGTCACAGCCATACATCCATGATTCGTCACCAGTTATGACCTTTTTGAGGAAATCTGTATCGTTGTTGACGTTGTTCAACAGCTCCTGAGCGATGTCCATGCGACGTAGTTTTTGCTAAAAACTTAGCAATAGCGATAAAACATCCGTAAAAATTGCTTGGCATGAGTCGAGCGATATGCCAACATCATCAGCAACCTCTCTGAGATTGGTTCGATGATTATACAAAATCAGTTTCTTCACTACTTCAATGTTATAATCGGTTGTTGACGTGCTCGGCCGACCAGGACGAGCATCGTCATTGACAGCTTCTCGGGCTTTCTTAAACCGGTTACACCACGTCAACATTTCAAATATCCTTGCGCATTTAATATCATTTTTTACATAAAACTAAATACAGTTTCTTTGATCCATTTTTTCGAATAGTAAAAAAATCGATGAGCACACCAAAACACGACTAAACTTTTTATCTGTCAAAAACAAACTAACAATCCAAAATGGCTGATGTGACCAACATACTCGTATATAACAGACACATACCAACATAACAGAAAAAAAGAACATACGTTACTCAGAAAATTTAAAAATAACGGTTATTTTTTTGATCACATCTCGTATGTATGTAAGTGGGTGAGTTGTAAACTGCTGTACATGAATATTGTCTCTACTGACTCTGCAATAAAATGTGTACGTATCAATTAATTACAATTTTATTTGGTTTTTCTAAAATTATATTATGGCTTATAGTTTGCCTGATTTTAAGTTATTCTGCCTGGTTTTGTGCACAGGTTTTCATTGATAGATTTTTTATGTTTTGGCTTTGTATGTGTATTTTGTTGTTTAAATTTCAGTAGCTGTTGTTATTTGCTTGTTTATTTATTTGTCTGTTTTTAACAAAAAAGCCCTGTAGGACATTTGCTATAAATACGATTAAAAGTGGAAGTTTAGAAAATTGTTTTCAAAAGGTGTGACAAAGGGAAGAGGAATTTATGAAATCTATGTAAGTGTGTATGTAACTGTTGTTCAGATTTCCACTTCAATAATTATGCAGCAACAACAAGAAATATGTATAAAATATTATTGAAATAATTTGATATTATTTGATATAATAGCCTGAAGTGTAAATATTAAAATGCCAAAGCGTTGAACGAATAACCAAATTTAGGAATGTAAAAACCCAAAAGAAATTTAATGTAGATTTTTATTACTATTAAATTTCCTTGAAAAAAGCAAAAAAAAAAAACAAATGCAAAAGCAAACAACCTTCAAAAGATAACAAACGTTGTTGGAAAAAAACACTATTAGAAAAAGGAAAAAAGGCCAACAGAAACTAAATACATACAAATGAAATGAAATTTTGTTTAACTTGTCTGCTCATATCAATACTGGCAAATGAAAAACAATTTTCATTGTCCACTGTCCATTGAACAGTTCTGAATTTTGGCCATTTTTCTTGTGTTGTGCTGTGTTTCTTTCCCTTCTTTAGCAAATAAATGACAAAAATAAAAAATGAATAAGGAGCAAAAAAAAAAAAAAAAAACATGACATTCTATACAATATGATGTTTAGTGTGCCGATGAATTGCAGAGATGCTTAGAAAAATAAATAAATGTTCCCTGCAAACATTTTTGAGATTTTCTGGCGATGGTTTTTTTTTGGCGATGATTACGCGATCCTTACGAATCGCTAACTATCGCCTACGCCTTACAACTAAGCGATGAATACGCGAGCGTAACAAGTAAGGCAATTGTTTTTTCTAAAAACACTTTATGCTGACAACAATTTTGATGACTTTTACGATGTGAATCGCCTGACAATAGTTTAATGATCGCACGCGATCAATCGCCGCGACTATACACAACTCAATGGCGATTTGCGGGCGATAATTAGGTGATTGAAAATGTTTGCAGGGTTTGCAGTTGTAGCCAGCTAAAGATGGCAGAAGATGTGTGTGTGTGTGCGTGTGTCTGTATAGTACAACAGAACAGTGCACATCATCATGTTACATTTTCGTTTTCAGTTTCATTTTATATCAGTAGAGTAGATATTTTACGACATGTTACAGTTTTTAACTTTAACTACGTGATTCAGTTGTTTATTCTATATGGATTCGAAAAAAAAACCAAAATTTTTTTTCACTACACATTCAACCATATTTATTTGTCATTTGTATGTATGTACATGTTTGAATTTTGGTGTTTGTTCATTCATTCATTTGTTCGTTTCATATTTTTCTCCCTATTTTTGTATGTATGTGTTTTGGTTTGGTATGTATGCGTGAATTATAAAACCTATAAAAATTCAGTGGCTGAACGTGCTTTACCAAAACTACTGCATGTTTTTTATGTGTGAGTGTGTGAGCGCGCTGCTTATTCGTTTTCAATTTAGGTGCCCTACTGCAGGCAAAATGCAAACTTGGGAAGTTTTTAAAATGTTCTTCAAATACGAACTAGAGAACCAGTTATTGGTCCTTATAAATATAAATACAGATTTAGTTATGCCTGTAAAATACACCTCCCAAATACAGAACAGAAGATAATAAAGCATACTCTTGTGCAAATAGGCTAGCGACCACAAAATCATACTTTGTTTACCTTAGTGGGTATATTTTGCACTTTTAATATGTTTTTTTTGCACTTAAAATCATGATTTACCATCAAAAACTTATATATTTTTGTATTTTGTTACATCAAATACATAAAATTTCCATATGTGTGGAAAACCACACACCAGGGTAAGTGATGTTACTTTGGAAATATATCATTATCAAAACAAAAATTATTTTAAAAATTAATGCGTTCTATTATTTACTTGTTGCGATAGGAACTTTTAATTTTTTTTTTAATTTCTCCAAAAATCAATAATAATGCAAGGCAAACAAACTCGTACAAATAAGATGTGCTCCATTAGAATATTAATTAATATTGTTGTCATAAGGTTTATTGAATTTAACTGAAAAGCAACAACAATGCTACCCGAACCACACACATACAAGCTAGTAAGTGTGAAATGTTTAAAAAGTGTGTATCATTCTAATTGGTTTGGTGTGGGGTACAAAACATTTGCCACCAACGTTTATAAAATTCTAACTTACTTTTCTAATTTTTTGTCTTTTTTTTTTGCAATTTTTTAATATCAACTCAAACAAATAGTTAGTGACTGGCGTCCAAAGCATGGCAACATATAGAAGTGTAGTAGTGAAGAATTGTAATGCAAGCATATGTTCCATGTAGGTATATTAAGTTGGTCCAAAAAAAAAAGTGTCACAACAAAAATTAAAGTTTAATTCAAAAAAACAGTTCAAAAATGTAAACATATTTACACAGTCAAAAACGCGACATTCACGTGCCTTTACATTCAGAAAGCTTAATAATTTTTTTGAACGCGACATAAAATATAACACATCATGTGAAATGGAACATGACTTTTGTATATTTCCACGGTCAAAAGCATAATGTATGTATGTACATCTTTAAATTGAGAATAAAAATATTAAAATAATAATAAAACATGTACCTGATTGCATTCTTCGGTTGCAATTTAGTATCACCATGTTATGTTCATTCGCTACGATTTGTCATGAGCATCTAGAAAAATACAAAATTACTAAGTTAATGCCTGCTTTTGATAGTTGTCATGATGAAATATTTGCATTAATTTGTTTTACTACCATAGTTACTCGTTAAGTTTTTAAGTAAGTTTAATATTTGAAATAAATAAACAAGATATATGCACATTTTTACAGTCATGAAGGCGACTTTAGTGAGCCGTTGAAGTGGAAAAAGTGAAAAAAAAAATTTATAATTCTATACTTGTGTCAATTTTTTTTATAGTTTTTAATAAAACTATGTTAAGTTCTTTTACCATGTGCAATAAATATGGAGTCAAGAATGCGACAGAAAATATAAATCGAGTTAGATGTATTATATTATTTCCATTAGCACAACATAAGTTAATATTCAGGAACGCGACATTCTCATTCCTTTAAGGCTAAAATTCTATAAACAATGAATCCAGAACGCTACAAAAATAGAGCTGGTTTTTTTGCTGAATATAAAAATATACCTGTACATAACTAATATTTTAGAATAAAGTACAAATATAGTTGATAGTTATTTTAAAATATATATGTTACTTCTTTAAAAACTTTTGTATAATTTATGAAACATATTTATTTATAACGCGACATATTTTATTATCAAATTTTTAATAAGGATTAGTTGTAGTTATTTCAAAAAAAAGCTTATTATTTTTGGGTCGTTACTAGTGCTTGTAGAGCATCAGTAACTTTGATGTCTTAACTTAGCCTACTGTAATGCATTTTCTGGGTTCTTATCAGCTTCTCAGAATATTTTCTTATTGTAGAGCATCAGTAACTTTGATGTCTTAACTTAGCCTACTGTAATGCATTTGCTGGGTTCTTATCAGCTTCTCAGAATATTTTCTTATTGAAGTAAGGCTTGAACTTCTGTTTTGTTTCTATAGCATCGCGCAGCTTTTTCTGCCTCATGCGATAATTTTTCGGACTTTTTTTCGGCAGTTTGCTATATGTTTTTTGTGTTTAGCAATTTCTGTAGCCACTTCACTTCTTCTTTTGATTGTGCAAATAATAAAAAACATTCGTTTTTGAAGAGCGAAAGTTACACAATTTAAAAATCAAAATAAAATGTTCATCATACTGATGCAGTAGAATGCAGTTGTAAGTTATAATGACTAAATTTTCATATAATTTAAAATTTTTAGCCACTTTATTAGAACAAAAGCGAAGTAGTGTTATCACATGACTAATGGGTATAAGAACGCGACATTGTAATTTGCTTACAATAAAAACTAAGTTTAACTGCAAATATATGAAAATATTAATTTTTTGTTTAATATAAAGTGAAACAAATTATTTTAGTTCTCGGTCACAATGGGCCTTAATGTGGAAATGTGAATAGGCAATATTAGTATCAAGTAAAAGTTATTATAATTATTGACATAATTGACAAAATATTTTGTTTTTGGAGCCAGCCTAATGTAAATGGTTTTGTATAAACATAAATCTATGTGTGTATGTATATTAAACCATACATACATACATTTATATGAATGTATTATTTGCAATAAAGGTCAACATTGCTAATGGTAACAACATGAATATTTAGTTGCGTATTTGTTGAGAGGCCAATGTGTTTTTATGCGAGTATGAGGGAAAATATCATTTTTAGATTTTCCAAACATTTCATACAATTACACATAAGAACACACATACACATATACATAGTTATACATATATGTATACATATGTGTGTGTGTTTTTTTTTACAAATGATTGTAGGTCATAAAAAATGACATAGACTTGAGCACATTTAATGGTCATTATACTAGAACAACATACCAGTTAGTAGAAAGCAGTCAGCCATATTTAAGAGTATTGTTAATGTCTGTATACTAAACACACATCGAAACAAACAAACATACACACATATGTACTTACAATTATAGGGAATGTGTATGTGACTGTTTATATGAAACATAAAAATAACGCTGTTATTTTGTTCAAATTTTTTCTTAGGATATTGTGATAAAAAAAACGAAAACGAGTCCATAGACTGTAACTTAGAGTAAAGTACGTATGTTCAGATGATGTTTGTTGCTGTTGTTATTGTTGTCCAATGTTAAACGTAATCATAATGTGGCTGGAAAGTGTCATTATTTTATTGCTTGAGCTAAACAATTTCGCAATTTCATGTATTTTTACTAATAAAATTTCTGTTTCCACTATATTATTTTATATAAATTATTCTGTTAGAATTCGTTTACATTTATTTGTCGTTTTTTGTGCTTGTATGTGGAAACAAAAAAAAAACCTATATAAAATCAACTATTAAGCATTTTTATAAACCATTAAGAGTCACCTTTACTACCTGTTCTACTAAATTTGATTGCTATGTATGTGTTGGCCACAGTAAGGTATATTAAACCTAAGTATATTAATAACAATAGAGAATTTGGTAATGAGGAATATTTAAAAATACATATAATGCAACTTTCAATAAGAACTTTAGGGAATAGGTAATATAAAAGTCTTGGCATTTGACTTGTGTATATATCAGTGGTAAAAGCATTGACAACTGTTAAAATGAATCAAACTGCGCTCGCAAATCGCATTAAAACATTACAAAAATATTAAAGACAATGGGCTTCTAGCAAAATAGGGATATTTTAAGTCCAAATGTAAGCGGTGTAGTACTATAGTTCTTGATAATAAAATGGTGGACGACGCTACCGGATTTAATGTGACCTGGAACAGAACCTACCATAAGTAAATGCAAGTTTTTCTTTTTGTCACTTATCACATTAAAGAATTCAAAACTAAGCACTGTACGAACTTAAAGATGCTCCTATACATAAAGTTTCAAATTGCAAATTCTTATATTTCTCTGCAGTTGAAAATGAGTTGATATATATTGGAAATACCTTTGGTAACTAAAATGCTATTGAAAAATGAAAACAAGAAAATTATACGAATCTCGTATTATGTACAGTGGAAACGCCCATACTTCCATGTATGAATAAGGAAATATTTTGGTTATTTGTCGCCCTTCCGGTTAAAACCTTCGCTGTATAAATTGTTTCATGCTACAGCTGCTATTAAGGCTTTAATTGACAACAGTTAACTGCAACTTGAACAAGTTAAACTTACGAGCTGAAATGAATAAAATGGCACAACATACGAGTATAAACAAACAAAGAAACACACAAACAAATAGCTAAAAGCCACACACACACAGAGAGAGACATTCCTGAAAAGCAATAGCAACAACATCAATATCAATGACGCCATAAAAATCAACAAAAATGTCAACAATTTTACTCAGACGAAAGACAACATAAAGCTGGATTGTTAACGTGTTGTATTAGTACATACATATACATACATATGTATGTATGTATGAATGAATTTGTAAGTAATGTTATGTGTGTAGGTATCTTCGCATGTTTGTAAAAGCCTAAGGATGAGTTAAGCAGTTGAATATAAATTACATATATTTACACACACTTGTGCATACAAATCCTATATGCCACGGTAGTTCTGACCACAATAAAAACATAACCATCCTACACTCGTGCACAGTGTGCTACAAAATTGATAAATAACCGCATTTTTTATGTTTTCATGTCAGTTTGATGTGTTTGTATGAAATATATCCGGAAAGTGTACGTAAGTGATCAAATACTCTACATTCGTACGCCTTTGCGTTGAATTAATAAGTTCAAATTAATTAATAATTTTTCTAAATCTAAACAATTTTATTTTTATTGTTTCTATTTGTCTATGGAATAGTAGTAGCGCTGTGTTTAGTGCAAATAATAGGTTTTATTGTTTCTTTTCTTTCCAACAACGTATTGAAATATTCTTTTTTTCACACCTTTAGAAGGATTTAGTACGCGACATAGTTCTGGTTTATTTTTTTTTTTTGTTTCAATCGAATATGCATACATATAAACATTTTCACTAAACTAGAATAATGTTAAAGCTTCGCATTTAATATTCAATGGTCTGACATAAATTTTTATAGTGCTGCACTAACTTTAACATTTTATTTAAAGTCTACTGCTCTCTGTTTTGCTTTTTACAATGTTGGCTTGCTGGTAAAAGGCTTAAAGCTATCATTCCTATTAGTATAATTTATTTTACTGCTGCACCTTAACTTTCTACAAAGGTTTCCAAAACTGCTTCCGTTTTGTAATCTTAGGTTTTTAATTATAATATAATATCATATGTTTGTTTTGCTTATGATTTGGTAATAATTTAATTTCATGTAGTAAACACTTTTTGAAAATTATCAAAAACAAATTAAATTGTAACTTAAATTAGAATAAACAATTATTAAACTGTCAAGAGCCATTGAGGAAAATATGCTGGCAATGACAATAAGTATATTAAAGTAACGCAATCAGTGGTCATTAGAGTACGAAAAAGTAGCTATATGCACCCTTATTGTGTAAGGCGTTGGCGTATGAAAAATCTGGCGTTTTACTATGACAATGCAAGGTGTCGGTTTACGCCAACGCCAATGCCTTACACAATAAGGGTGATTGTTTCCAAAACACTAAACAGAGTTTGCAAACAGCTATTAACAAATGCATATAATGACAGCAAGACGAGCCCTTCGTGGTATTGGCTAAATCTCAGCAGTAACATAATGAGAACAGGCTTTGTTGAAAAAAAGAAATATTAAGGTATGGTTAAAGTTTTCCAAAGAGCTCACAAATTGGCTGGATATTTATAATCTAAGCAGACGAATCAAATTTAATTGTTTTCAATTCGACGGTAAACAATAGTGCTGGCGCCGAACAGACCAGAGAATTTAAAGACACCATGTACAAGAAACAATAAATGAACAATGGTGGGAGGTATGTCATGATATAGGGTTGCTTTACAAGGTGGTAGTCCGGACCATTGTAAATAATCTAACGAATAATGGGGAAAGCTAGAAAGTCATCGTATTTTGCAAAGTCAGCATCTATCATGCGGATGAAGTTACTTCCAAAATCTTGGAATAATGGCTCTTCAATTCGATTTATGGTCAGAGATGGAGATTGTTGGAAAAAATTATTTATTTGAAAAATTGGTGCAGATTATGCCAAACATGTAAGAACTGGCGGAAATATTCCCTAAAGTTTTTATATGTTGCAAATTTGAGTATATGTATGCGGGTTGTTTTAGTTTGTTTTAGTCTTTATTCTCAAAAGTTGATACTTTTAGTTTTTGATTGTTAAATATCAAAAATAAATAAACGACAAAAAATTTTATTAGCTTTATTTTTAGGCAATAAACAGTGTACAAGTGCAAAGTTTAAATAAGAAAACTATGTCGGTATATAGAGCCTAAAAATATTTTTATATTTTTCAAAATAGGACAAGTAATTCAATTTTTTTTCTTATGGATATGGAATTTTGGCAATTATTAGTAATTATTATTGAAATAATCAACAGCCACTGTACATATGTATTTCAATTTCACGTATATGTGCATAAACGTTTATTAGGTTGGCCCAAAATAATCTGTGGTACTCCTAAATCCATTGTTTTGATTTGTTTAAAATTTAAGTTTATTTCAAACTTGCTCTCAAAGAATGATGATATATGTATGATATCATCAATAAAGTTGGAGTATAATGGTACTTTGCTAGAAATATTTAGCAACAACTTTCTAAACAAATATGAAAGAAACCTTTTCAACGCTTGAGCTAGCACAACAATAACTAAAACTATTACAGAAATATTAAGATATTTTATATAAAAACCAATTAAAAATTACTTTTAAGTGAAAAAAAATATACACAACACCACCACCCTAATTGACATACATATATGTATGTATGTACATATTTACATCATCGTGATAAACATACATACATACAAACCTCTATAATACTTTAGTTAATGGATTTCTGTGAATGTCTGCATGTGCGCTTATGTGGTGTTGAAAGATCCTTTGTAATTATTTTGTGGCATTTGATTTGATGGATGCCCTGCTGTTTCTTAAAAACATTATTTGCACATTTGTGCGTTTTGCCGCTTGTTGTGTAATTCCTCGTTTCTGCAGCTCTTTTCTTTTTTGGTTGTTTTTTTTTTATGTAACTGCCGTTTAATTAAAACATTTTCATATGGTTATTATAATTTCCAAATAATCCTGTTGTTGAAAAACTGCAAAAAATTTCTGCCTAAGCTTTGTATAAAATACTTACACAATTCAAAGAATCTAATTTATATGCATACATATGAAGTTATTTTAATAAAAATACCAAAAATAACCCAAAAATACAACAAAACCAAAAGAATCGTGTACAATGTTTTAACAAGTTTTAAGTTGTTTGAGTTTTTTTTTTGCTGCCAACTCCCCAGAGAGCAAAAAGTGCTTGTAATTAACTAACAGAAATTAAATTTTTCAACATTTTCGAATATTCATGAGCAATTGCAGTCATACATAATTAACAACAGTCGCACTCTATTTCACAAACCCCATATAGAAGTGTATATAAGAAAATCGAGAACATGTGGTACTTCTACTTTAAATATTTGCTACTTTTAGTATGTTGTGTTTCATTCTTTTTATTTATTTTTTTTTTGTCAAGTATTCATTAATTTATATAATGAAATCTTAATATTACATCTAAGACGTAAATGAAAGAAGTTATTTATCTTAAGAGTAAAAGTATTTCCCCAGTGAAATTTATTTAGAAAGAAATTTAACAAGACTTGCAGGAGAGTAATGAAATGTATAACAACATACAGTTGGACCTCGATTATCCGTGATTCGATTAACTGGGAACATCAATTATCCGGGAAGGAAGCAGATTTTTTTTTTGTTTTGCACCGGTTTAATTTTTTTTTTGCTTTGATTACCGTGATTACCTCTATTATCCGGAATTATAAGCATATTTTTTTGATTACTTTTGAACAGTCAAACAAAATGTGAAAACAAAAATGAAAAAGGGAATTCCCTTAATTGCATACGATTATTCAGAAGTACATATAAACACTTTAATTTAGTTTTATTTAGAAATTTCAGAAGTACGGATTGTTAATATTTTTTTTACAATGTCTTCCTTAACAACGGCAAAAAGACAAAGAAAAGTTTTAACTATTGAAGACAAAGTTAAGATAATTAATAAAAATTAAAAAAAAAAAAATGTGTGTGTTAAAATTCTGTCACAAAAATACGGAGTGAGGTTACAAACAGTTTATGACATTATGAAAAACAAAGACACATTTTTAAAGTTTTATGCAGAAAGTGATTCTATTATTGGATTTCGAAACCGAAAAACTTTAAAGACTGCTGCAGAACCAAAAGTAGATTTTGCAGTTTGTGAATGGTGCCAGTAAGAAAGATTTACAGCAATTCCAATTTCTGGATTAATGATACAGGAACAAGCTACAGAAAAACTTAAAATTAAACATAAATTCAGAGTGTGTTTATTCTAGCGGCTGGTTACAAAATTTTAAAAAGCGACATGAAATTCACAAACTTAAGGCTGAAGGAGAAAAATCTTCAGCTTAAATGAATTCATATCAATTGAAAAACTTACCAATGAACAAATTTACAATGGAGATGAAACAGCTACATTGCATTGTTTTCTTTAAAAAATTACTAAACTTGAAATCTTTATGAATTATTTACTGTTTTCTTTATATTTTTTTACATTACATTACATTATTATTTCAACATGTATGTATGTATATATACAAGACTTGAAGTGGTTATTATATAAATATGTATAACAAAGTCCATTAAATAAAGAAAATTATTAAAAAAAAAAACTACTCCAAATTGTCCCTCAATTAACCGGGAAAATCGATTGCCCAGAATGCTTGCGGTCCCGACCATCAAGGATAATCGACATCCAACTGTATATAACACATACATATATATTTTGTCAGTGTATATGTTTTATTATTATATGATGAATTTTGTGTATAATTTCAAGTTTTTATTAAAATCTTGTTTAGGCTTGCTGGATAGAATAATTAAATCAAATGATAAAAATTAGAAAACTAATTTAAAAAATGCTTCCATCTTAAAAGTTTCTTGAACTCTATACTTAGCCCAATATAAATCATTTTTAAATTTATTTATTTTCAAACCCATTTACCTTATTGCTAATTAAAATAATGGATTTGGTTAGTGTAGGTTTATGGCCCCTGATAGCATTTTTAATCATCAAAATATGCTGCTTTTGTGGTTAAAAAAATCTACATGTCATTGTCATTCTTTGCAGATCATGCTACCATTTATTATAGCATAATAATGGCTGACGAAATAGAATTGTCATGTTGATGTTCCAGATCGTTGTTAACTGAAACTAAAGTCCAAATTGTCGCGTTCTTGTACCTAATTAATCGTTTGCTGTCCTTGCTGCGCGCTCGTTCTAACCTAGTTCTAAAACCTAGACTTTAAATTTCTAATTGTTTCTCGTTCGCTATTGTAGTGTATATTTTTTTTAAAACAAGTATTTTTGTTACACTTTTAGTGTTTCTGAAAAAAAAAATTATACTTATTGTGAACATGTCGCGTTACAAATAAAGGTTTTTAAGCAGGGAATGTAAATATATCAACATGACAACTACTCTGTGTGTAATTTGGTTGGTTTCTTTTTTTTAACCATTTTGTCATTTATCTAGATAGCAATATTGACGCGTTCTCTAAGAGCAATTGTGAAAAGCCTTTGCTGAAGTTTTTTCTTTAATAATAAGTTATTAAAACAAAGTCCATTTTCATCTTCCATGTTACGTTAACAAGCAATATTTTGCCGCATTTGGGCTACTTAAAATTCAAGAACAATTCTTGAGAAGCGTTTGTGTTTCTCGGAATGGTATTGCTGTGTAGCTGAAATTGCGGTTGCGGTTTTCGGTAGCGAAATATTTAAAAACAAAAGTTTTTAAGTGAGAAAAACTTCATTGTTACTGTGTCAAAATAAATAAAATTTTGTGCTAATAAGCCAACTTCTATTATTCTTAGTTACTAAAAAATTAAATCACTGTGGCTGTTAAGCTGATATACAAACAAAGCAGACACTTTTCATCATGCAGCCCTAAATTAACATGGTTAATATATGTATGTAGGTATAATTTCACTACTTTGTTTTCGTTTTAAGAGTATTTGTTTTAATTTTCAATAATAAATAAAGCCAAAAAATCACTTAAATTAAACAGAAATACGAAAGAAAAATGAACAAAATTTATAAAATAATTTGAAATGCAAATAACAGTTATATTAAACATAAACTCACGCACACAAATACTCATACATAAATAAATACATACATACATATATATAAAAAAATAAACAAATAAATACATTCCTATAAATAAAAACGAAAAATAGCAGTTTTAGTGGGCAAAAGTTTTCTATTTTCAATATGTATTCGTATCTTATTAACTGACATTTTAAACCATGTTATTATCCCGGTATGTAAGCATGTGTTTGTATGTGTGTATATGTGTGGAGTACCAACAATAGCAACAACAACAATAACAATAACAAATTATTCTTAAACAACAACAGCAAAAAAAAGGATTTCCTATTTTTGTTGAAAAAGCTATAATCATTTAATTTTATTTTAAATTATACTCTCCCACTTCACTGCTCTATCTATGCTCGCTTGTCTATGCCTTCCAATGGCATTTTGCCATGACATTTTACTATTGAGTGGGAACCTTTCAAACTGAAACTAGACCATCCAGGCTCTCTTTTATGATACAGGACTTACTCTCTGAAAGCTTTGTTGTGCAAGGTTTTCACGAGATACCTGTTATGGGAATATGTTTTGAAAAAATGCTCTTATTACTGGAAGTTGCATGAAATTGTTAATAAAAAGAGAGCAAGAAGAGCCTAAGAGAAAGAAAGCGAGAGAGAGAAGAAAAGCTTTAATTATCATAAATTATTGCCAAGTACTCTTTTTTCGTCTATACAATTAAAAATGTTAAACTCTTAATATTTTAAATATTTCAGTATAGACCTTGTTGTTGTGCTACAAAATATTTTACTTATGCTAAAACTATATATACATATATATATAGGTAGTGTTGCTGTTGTTGTTGTTATTGTTGCAAGCACGTCTTGTTCTTCTTCAATGACTAACCCTTCCACATTGGCATTTTCCATAACTCTGGGTCAACATCATACACAAGTACACATAAACTCAATATAATATCTTGTTACCTACATACATACATACGCATATATTTTGAGATATACGTATGTATATACATATCCATATACATATAAGTATGTATAACTGTGTGTATATATACTTGTGTGCATGTATAAGCATAGTTGTAAGTGTATGTGTTGTGTGTTTATAAGTATGTTTATGTTGCAAATGTAGTTTTGTGCCAGTTTAAGTAACTTTTTATATGTGTTTGTTTATAAAATATTAAAGAAGTTTCTTCTTTTTTAAATATTTACTTTAACAGTAAACATATATGTATGTATAGTATGTATGTATGTGTTTAAATGCGTAATATTAAGAAGTCAACCTTGAAAATTCTCAAAAAAGCGAATAGTTTCAGACTAGACGGTCTAAACTGCGGTCAAAGATACTGGTTGCTTGCTGTTTTCAACAGGAACTTTATTGCAAGGGGTATTTTGCAATAACACGAAACCTTGGACATTTTACTTGTAAACATACACTGTAGTATAAACATTGACAACTGCTATAATGAATTGAAGTTCACAAGAAATCGTATTGAAATTCATTCAAATTATTTTGGAAAAATATTTTTTTTTTCTTCAAAAGAAGCAAGCCCATTTTTATTTGTCTAAATACGTGAAATACGTGCCGCATTTGAGGCTTCATTAGTCTTTACTTTCTGTTGCTGTTCTGTTCTGTTTCGTTCTGTTGTTAAATTTTTATAGTTACTTTTTCCGTATAAACGTATCAGCTGTTTTAGGTAAACAGAAAACACATACCGCGAAAATAAATCAAAAATCAAAATTAGTTACTTTCGACTAAAGTAGAGAGTTTTTCGTCATCCATTGTTTATTTTTTATATTTTTATAACTTTTATACAAAAACTTAATTAAATTCAAAAAAATTGAAAATTTTTGTAATAAACCAAAAATTCTTGTTATTGTGCGGATGTCAGCTGTTTTGTGCTGTCACTTACAATTACTTAGCAAATTTTTGTTTTCAACAGGTTCGTCCGCAACGGCACGAAAAGTAACAAAACAACTAACGACTTGTTTTTCTATTTAACAGAATCCATTCAGCTGATTCGCAACAGAACAGAAAGTAAAGACTAATTCTGCCTTTAGGCTTCTGAAAATTCAAGAGCAATTCTTGCGAAGCCTTTGCAGGATGACCGTGTTACACTATGTGTTCTGGAGTTGTGGTTGTGCCATTTATTTTTTTTTTTAATTCGGCTGGATTGCAGTAACGGTGAACGGATTACTCATTGAGAGATGTAAACAACTACATTTCAGTTCAATATTAATGATATGGATATTGCTCACATAGAATTACAAAAGGAAAGAGCTACATGGCGCTGACCCACCGAAACAATGAATTTATTGCAAATGAAACTCAAATACCCACATCATGTGATATATATTTTTTGTGAGCTTATGTTAAAGATAGAATCTACACAGCACCAATCGAATCGGTTACAGCCCTAAAATTCAAAATCCATCCTGCGATTTATGAAATGGACCTGACAAAATCTGATTGAAAATTGTGATAAAAGAATCGAAATAGCAATAGATGTTCGTGGCCCGCAAATGTTCATTCTCATTTTTAATTTATGATTTGCACATTTTTTTGCCTATAAAATAAACATTTCAACGATTTGTAAGTTTTTTGTTTTTAAAAACAATAATATCGAGGTGAAGAACGCGACATTTGCGGTGCAAAGATAAATACCTATTCAGCTAGAATGTCCAGTTTTAAATCTACCTTTTGCACTAAACATAGCACTACTAAACTATGTTGAATGCAAAAGGCTTGTTGGCTTAAAAATGGTGACAAAAATAGAAATGGTTTTCGACTACACCTGAAAACACTAAAAAATTAACTTTTTGACACAAAATTTGTGAAAGCTACTTTATTTGAAAACAAAAAAGAGTGATATAAAGCATTTCAGTTCATTATTGGCATATTGAGGTAGTTGAATTAATGTTTTTTTAACATTTAGTATGATTTAGCATGCGACATATTTTCTCAATATTAATTTATTTTTTTAGTGCTTTAATATTTTAACACTTTTTAAATGGATCCACCGATAATGCATTTGCTTTTATTGTTAGCTTATAAGTATAAAATTCCAACTTTAATTTTTTTTATTTTTTCTTTATTCCCTTCTTGCTTCAGCACTCACTTCAGCAAAAATATACATTTATTATAGCAAATGCGACATATTGTTAAAATCAAGAGAATATGTTAAGCGTATTTATGAGCATATATTTAAAACTTCAAAATATTGCATTCAAATTGTCTACCAACTGACAAGAACGATCACAAAGTATTAGCATTACGATAATTCAGGTACAAGAACGTGACATTACAACATGAACCTATATTAATTGTTTGATATTAATTTGTTGTTTATAGAAAAATTCCATAAGATATGTACTTGAAAATGTACTTGCAGTTTCAATCCAATATTCTCATGATAATAGCTTTTATGATTATTAAATAAATTATTTAATAATATATTAATGTTCGGACTTTTGATTCTAGTTATAAGTGTAGTTTTCTTATTGCTTTTATATACATTGTTTATCAATCGAACCAGTAGTTGAAAAAATTTCGGCTACATTGTGTGATGTTCTAATATTTTTATAAGGGAAATGTTCAACGGAGTGTATGAGTGATATTTAATTTAATACTCAGGCTTCTTTTTTATCATAATTGAATCTTTCTACACAAAATAGTTTAAAACTGAAGATAGTCAGTCCAACATTTTCAATAGATGGTAATGGTTAGTGGCTAAATTTACTGTTAACAAAATCGCATGTAGAAAATACTGAAAAAAACCTAGGAAATATCTGTGGTAAATTTCAGAAATGATAAATCCAAAAGCCACCCTCTATCCTTTTTGGAATGGATTCTGTCATATTGATTGTCAAACTGCAATTTCATTTAATATATGTATGTTTCATAAACTAATTATCTTCACAACTGCGACCTGTTGCGCAAAAGTTTACATAGACAGCTAGTCATGTGTATAAATCGACTCACGAAGTGGCTGGTAAGTGTTAGAACGATATTTTGAAACATTAAAAACATTTGCACAAATCCAATACATCCTATGTAAGGTATAAAAATCTCAGCAAATCGAAAAAAATAATAAAGCAATGTAGAAAGATCTAATGACGTGAATTGTTAAGCTGTTGCTTTTGTTATGTAAACACTTTACTCTCTGACCTCGTATGTGTTTATATGATGTACTTATGCATGAAGCAAACTCACACACGCATACACACACATACACTTAATCACACAAACATATTTATATTTAATGAATTCATAATGCTCTAAGGCTGTGCATACTTACCACCATACAGCCAGCCCCTCTCTCTATGTATGTATATCTAAATATGCATTCGTATGTATTCCTACTTATTACTTTTACTCATATCCTTATGAAACTCACACTTAAATAAAATCTCTACAAATTTTCTTATTTATGGATATGAGTGTGTTTATCTCTGCATAAGTGCGTTTGTAGTATGAATGTCTGTATGTATGTATGTGTGTGTGTGTGTGTGTGTAAATATATCACTGCTGTAGTTAATGTGTGTGTATTAAAATATGTATGTTTGCTTGTGTTGCGTTTTTTATTCTCCTGATTTTTTTTTAATGAATATTAATGTTATTCTTTTTTTTTTTGTTACTTTTATTTTTTATGGCATTCATTTTTCATTTGATTGCAGAATTTAGATTTATTCCGCTTTGCTTAGGCTTTTTACAAGGTCTAGTGATTCTTTTCGTTTTCTCTTTTTTTATTTTCCATAATTCCATGTTAGATGTCATATTGTGTAATGAATGCAAAGGAGGGAAGAAATAAAAAAACACAAGAAAACAATGTAATAAATGTTAGCTAGACCCTATAAATTAATTTGTAGACCATGTAGTAGCTTGTGAATAAGATGCTGTCATTAATATGTTGTCAGATTTTATAATTCTTCAACTGAAATAATTTTCAGCAACAATGGGAAAATAAAGTTGTAATAAAGTAAAATCTAAGCAGAGTAATTCAAGCATTGCTCATATGAAATCTGGCTGCTTAAATTTCAAGGAAAATTTTTAATAATTGATAAGTATTTAAATTCTGAACTAACTTTAATCACCTGCCTGCCAGCTTATCTTATCTTATTACTGAACCCTGATTTATTCTTTAACCGCGTCATCTACTCATTATCCGTCCCTAGCAAAACAGTGCCAGTAGAAATCAGCGATTAGTGTTGTGGATTTTCCTTCAGCGTCTTGTTAAAGTATTTATAATCAGACCACAACACATATAAGAAAATTGTGTAGATTTTCTTCCTTCTACCATCTAACGTGCAATGACTTTATTAGTTTGTTACCGTTTTCATTTCCACATCTATTAAATTTCTATATAAGTACATAGAGTGCAAACTTTAGTGTTTGTTGCATTTGTATTAAGTTCAGTTTTTTTCTAATGAAACATACTAGCTCACAAACACAACATCCAGTAATTTATTTTATGTTCAGAAATACGTCGTTCATTTCGTTTATTTGTTTATTGGCGCGTAGTTTTATGTGCAACATTATATTACGCTCATTAGAACCACATTCACGAATGCCAACACACTCTCACATTAATACATATATTTTTTTATATACCAGCAGTTCTGTTATACTTCGTAGAACTTGCCTTCAAAAAATTTACGTTATAAATTCGAAAACAATAAAAAAAAACCTTGAAAATCCTAATTTGTTTGGCCTTTAACATGACTTCATGTTCAAATGTCGCGTTCTACATCTTAACAATCGTGTGAAATCAATTTAAAAATTGTATGCATTAACAAAAAAAAAAATATAATAACCATTTTTATTTCCAAGTGTAGCGTTCACTATTTATCTATTTTAAACAGCTTAGCTTTAAAAAGTTGTAATAATTCACAGATTTTTGGCATTTTTAAAAATTTAGTTCAAAACGACTTTTATTTTTTTAAAACGCGTACATGATCATATATTTATTACTGACTTTGCTTTAAATGATGCCACTAAAATGGTATCGAAACATGGAAACAAAACAAGCAATTTTAGGATTTGACTATTTTACTCATTAATGTCGCGTAGTTGACTATCAATAGTAAGCCACCATATTGTGCTCTAGCTTAAAATAAAACTGAAACGCATTAGTAATATCATGCTATCGAATAATGGCCATTTTTTACTTCCAAAGTGTAAAAATATCACCGAGGAAATTACCATTTTTAAATTGACTTGGTCTAAAATTACTTCTGGATAGTAAAGGAGTTACAACAGGGATATATACTTTAAATATAGAAATATAACTAAACAGGAATTTACTATCAAGTAGATTATTGCTGCTGAATAAAAACAATTTTAAACTAACTACACTCTTGACTACTTAGGATCAAGAAAGTGACAATAGCATTCATTTCTCTTGTGTTTGCTTAGCATAAAATACATATGTAACAAATTATTTAAATATGTATAAAATATTTGGAGTAACTAGGCATTAATGAAATATTATAAAAAGGGGTAGACTGTTGCTACGAAAACTTAAAGGAAAGCAACTCATATGATGTCAACAATTATGTGTATATTGAAGCCAGTAATCAAATAAGCAACAACAACAACACCAGGCATTTGGGTAAGTCCATAAAAAAGCGCTTAATAGCTGAATTTTAGAACTTTGAACTAAAAATAAATCAGACATAAATATTTATGGGAAAGTTTTGTTCAAATATTTGACAAAATCTAAACTTTAACCTTTTCAATTGGCAATTTTTACATTTCTAATTTAAGAACTTATTAAAATTCTGACATTGCTGCCTATTTTCGAGAAGTTATTTCGATGTTTTCGAAACTGTTTAAAACATCATTTCAGGTCAAAATTTATTTTACAATTTTTTAATTCAATGCCCTCTGTCTACTAAAATCGTTAAAAATCAAATTATAACAGTTAATTAGATCCTTCTAAACTTGTATAAAGTTTTGAACTATATCCCAAATATATTTACCAGATATAGAGCAAATGTAGCATGACAAAGTTGGCATATTTAAAAAAGCAAAAATATTTTTTCGTCCAAAATTTTACGATTCAGTACTCGTAAACTTCATAAAACATCGCTCTGATATTTGATTTCAAGAATTTTCTGTGCGTTCTAATCTGGATTCTCCCTTATGAGTGTGTTTATTGTACTTGTTTATGGCCACGTACTTACAACACATGCAACATAATGCAAGAAATTGTATATACGAGTACTCACATTTTGTCGAGTTATTTCCTTTTTGTGATTAGATTGCGTTCAAAAAAGAATAAAATGGTTTCAAATAGAAATTCCGACCAAACGAAACCAACTGAACACAGCCAGCATGCAACACACACTCAAACACACATGACTCCATTGTAAATGTAATGTTTTTGTTGCTTTTCTATGTAGGTATGTTTTGTGTACAAAAGTTATTTTATGACGGGGGTGAGTAAAGCTTTTTTGATTTGTTATTAAGGCTGTGGCAAGGAACAACTATTTGATGGGTTTTAAAGGTGCTTGCAGGTGGGCGACTGGTTTTAGGTTTGTTATTCGTTTATTATGATTATTTGGCTTGTTATTTAGTTCTTACAACGATAATATTATATCAACTGACTTAAACCATCCATTTCATATGTAATTATGTGGCATTCATCACACAAAAAAAAAGCTTTTGCGTTTAGGTTTCATTTCATATGTTGCTGGTTTTGGAATATATATATACGTGTGTGTTTGTGTAAGGATATGTGAGTTTCAGTTTTGTAACAGTGGGAAGTCGCTCTAAACTAGAAGATGATAAAATGCAACACGTTTTTTAAATGCAGCTGTTTGGTTATGACTTTTTAGATCTCTCCTAGTTTTGACTTTAAAAATTTATTTAGTTATTAAGGTATATTTTTTCATTAATTTTTCAACGTTTTTGTACTAAAACTACGTTTTTATACTAAAACTACGTTTTTATACTAAAACTACGTTTTTATACTAAAACTACGTTTTTATACTAAAACTACGTTTTTATACTAAAACTACGTTTTTATACTAAAACTACGTTTTTATACTAAAACTACGTTTTTATACTAAAACTACGTTTTTATACTAAAACTACGTTTTTATACTAAAACTACGTTTTTATACTAAAACTACGTTTTTATACTAAAACTACGTTTTTATACTAAAACTACGTTTTTATACTAAAACTACGTTTTTATACTAAAACTACGTTTTTATACTAAAACTACGTTTTTATACTAAAACTACGTTTTTATACTAAAACTACGTTTTTATACTAAAACTACGTTTTTATACTAAAACTACGTTTTTATACTAAAACTACGTTTTTATACTAAAACTACGTTTTTATACTAAAACTACGTTTTTATACTAAAACTACGTTTTTATACTAAAACTACGTTTTTATACTAAAACTACGTTTTTATACTAAAACTACGTTTTTATACTAAAACTACGTTTTTATACTAAAACTACGTTTTTATACTAAAACTACGTTTTTATACTAAAACTACGTTTTTATACTAAAACTACGTTTTTATACTAAAACTACGTTTTTATACTAAAACTACGTTTTTATACTAAAACTACGTTTTTATACTAAAACTACGTTTTTATACTAAAACTACGTTTTTATACTAAAACTACGTTTTTATACTAAAACTACGTTTTTATACTAAAACTACGTTTTTATACTAAAACTACGTTTTTATACTAAAACTACGTTTTTATACTAAAACTACTTAGTTACTAAAGCAAGCTTTGTTCATTAATTTTTGGAGTAAAGTATTGTGCTGATGACCTACTCTTACTTGCATCTTCTGTAAAGTTGTTTTTAAAGGTAAAACTTTTCTGTTTCTTCGAAAACTTTTTCAGAACATTTCCAGAAACTTATTTAGTTTATAATATTTAATATACATACATACAATATACTATATGTATGAATGTATGTATGTCACAAAATTTGAAAGCAACAATTGTATTCTTCCTCACAATTATTCGTTTTAGAACTTCATATACGAGTATTTCATCACTTCAGCCCACTGTTTTTACCAAGTGCCAGTATATACCCACATAAATACCATTATATAAATACATACATATGTATGCTTGTTGTCGTCGTGATTGTTTTTCGTTTCATATGAGGGCAGTTGTGAAACCACTTATTTTTGTTTAAAAACTGGGTTAACTTCGTATTGTTTCTGTATTCAAATTATGAAACACAAAAATGCACAAGAAAGAAACTAAAACCAAATCGAAAACAAAAACTGTAAAATAAGTGAGAGAAAATATGTACTAAGAAGAAGAAAGCTAACATTTTACATAACATTTGCTCCTCATACAAGTATAAAGAAACAACAAATGGCAATTAAAACCGTTACTTACTAAATTCGTAAGAGTACTTAAATATTTGTTGTTATTGTAGGAGTATTTATGTAATATGTACATAAATACTTCTTAAATAACAATAGAGACATACTTTTACACAAAACAAGTAGAAGTTGATTTTAAAGAATAACGGCATTTGATCAAAAGTATACAAAGAATGTAAGAGAGTGTAAGTACTAAGTACTCATTTGACTACTAAACAAAAACCAACTCACCACATTTGTGGTGGGTGCGATGAATTCTTATATAAAAACATAGATTAACATATGTATATTTCCCATTTTGTATGTACATATTTCAAATGAACGTATCTACCTACATTAGGGTGGCCTCCAAATAAAGTTGCGGATGTTCCCGACTAATATGACTAATTTGAAACTTCAGACAAAATTTTAGTTTTTTCTTATTTTTTCATAGAATTTACTTAAATAAATAGTTTAAATTTCTTGATTATAAACATCATGCAATTTTACCCAAATGGGTTTTCCCGTTTTTTAGCTTATAAAATTTACGTTATTTTAATACCCATTACATTAACGAACTGAGTTAACAGAGATTGTCAGATAGGGAAGAATTTAGGTTTAAAAAAATTTATAAAAATTTAACTAGATAGAATTTAAAAAAACGGGAAAAACCATTTGGGTTAAATTGCATGATGTTTTTTTTAATTTTTGATAATCCATTGAATGCGACTCTCAAAGACCTTTCATATGATACCAAATTTACATAGTTCCTTTGGAAGAAATGTGAAAAAAATCAAAAAACCTCTAAAAAGGACCTTTTTATCCTTTGATCCAGCTCACCAAATATTGACCCCAGGACAAAAAAATTGAGAAACGTAGTCTTAAAATGAATCAAATTTTTATATTAATCGGGAACATCGATATCTTGTTTTTTTTTTTTTCATACAAACGGGCTACCCTAATGTACATACATACATATGTATGTATATTTTTACTATAACAACATTTAGTTGATGATTTCTATGTTAAACATCAACAATTGCATGCAAAGTGACGATACAGCCATCGCTCGCTCACCAATGCATCCATAAATTCCAGCTTATTTCCCAATTTAAATCACTGCTTTGTCAATGTAGCAAGCATTATGTATGTACACATGTACGTAAACTTTTCTTTATCCTCATATGCATTACTGTTACTGTGTACATGCATACATGTATGTATGCACATATGTACATATTTTAATGATGCCCGTTCTGGGGTTCTATCTTGTTAGTTGATGCAAGACTCGATTTAAATTTACTTAAATTTTTGATGTTCCAGTTTAAATCCTATTATGGAAGCTTATGCGAATGTGCTTGTTCCCAAAAATAGTTATTTGATAAGTAAATTTTGCCCTGGCGTTTATATCACTGTAATGGCTTATTGTAGATAAAGAATTCGATTTACAATGTTGAATATTTTTGTTTGAATAAAAAGCTCGGTAAAGTGGTTAAAGTTACAATTTTAAAATTTACATATTTTCATGGAAATATAAAAAATGAATTAATTAAATGTGTTATTATCTATCATGTTCATTTATTTGTATCTACATACATATATGTAAATTAAATAATCTATAGAAAAATTAATGAAAAAGTAATGCGTCCTCAAAAATGTTTGCTTGTAAATATCAAAAAAATTAAAAACTAATAGTAGACTTCAAATACTTGTTAACAGCAAAATATTTTTTTATAAATTCCAACATTAATCCTGAGGTCTGAATTTGATTGTTTAGATTTGCATAAAGTTTTATAAGAGCATAAAAAGTCGTAGAGTTATGCTGAATGTATCATTTATTTTAAATGTTATTAACGGTGTTACATGCTCAAATTCTCTAATAAATGAAATTCTTTTCAACGTTCTACCAGAAATTTGTATCCATTGTCAAAAAGTTTTTTGAGATCAAACTATGGTGATGCAGACCCACTAAGAAGGATGTGCAATACATTTAATCAGTTATATAGATTATAGATTTTTCATTAGATCCCAGTCTTATAAAACTTTATTTAATAATGTATTTTAACTCATAGTGTTCTGATTTATATGTGTTAAGGTTGTTAATTTTTAAATTTTTGTAAATGTCTGTAAAGGCCACTACTGACTATCCTATTTAGTCGAACGGTATATCAAAAAAATCAAATGTGTTCATAAAGTATGATAGTGTGGCCTAAAAATTTACCTAATGGGGTTCTCTTTTCTGGCAAAAATTTTACACGTTTTTACCATTTCGCACCTTTTTTTAATTTTGTTGTGTTCTTTTCTGAAAAAATGTCAACACTGCTAAAGTGTCGAGTTTTCTTTTCTATAAATGTCAAACTATAAATTTAAAAAATGTTGTACCTTTCACACTCTGTATTTTTAGAGGGGAAGAATCACACGATAAAATAGCTGATATTTGTTTTCTTTATGTGTGTATTTGTGTTAAGAAACAAAATGAAAAATATTACTACTTTTTTATGTGCTGAACAAATTTTGGATGACTTGATGGATGAAATATTTGATATGATTATGGAAAGAAATCCCAATGTACATCAGTGTTGGTATTTGAGAATTTTCAATTAGTGCCAAGTTGAAGACTAAAACGGGCCAAAACGGGTTGAAAAGGGCCAATTTTTTTTTATAAATTAAATACAAAAAAAATTTATAGAGTAAAAATTTTATTTTTTTTTTTAGTTTTTATTTAACATAAAGATACAATTCAGTCCAAAAGTAATAATAAAAATTAAGTTTTATAAAATTAACAGCCTTTTTCATTCAGTTACGATTAGTAAATTAAATAATATACATATTTGATATGTAATTTTTTCTTACATACTTTAGTCTAATAAAGCCTAATTTTCTATTTCGGAGTTTGTAATATTTTTCTGGGATACTAATTGAACAACATCTTTTTCATAACAAACTTTGGAGTTAGACTTCATTAAATCTTCTGCTTGAATAAGAGATGATAGTGTTTTTACTTGTAATCTATTTCTTAGCTTGGTTTTAATTAAGTTTTGGACAGAAAAGGCTCTTTCTACGCTTGCTGAAGAGTGTGGTATTGAAAGAATTCCTTGTACTACTCTATAAACATTTGTAAATAAAGATTCATTTAAACAATTTTTGATGGTCGAAATCTCTTTCCAAAATTCACATATATTAAAATCCATATATTTTTTTAACTCAGGCATTTCCGATATCGCTCTGTACTCACTGTTAATTTTTTCAATGTTACCAATTTCATTTGGAAATAATTTTAATACAAATGGCACAATACTATTTGTTTCTCCACTTAAAACATGTTTAGCAGAAAATTTTGGAAACCAATTTAGATAATAATCCTGATAATTATATTTCTTTTTTATATATTCTAAAAATTTTATGTAAAAGCATTTCACATTTTCTTTAAATTGTATGACTTCTTCAGCTGGAATCGTTTTTGTCACTATAAGTAGTTCAACTGCTGCGCCACAATAAATTTCCTGGGTCGGTAATTGATGACTGTTGAAGTTTATATTTTCTACTTCTAGATCGTCCATATAACGTTTGCTTATAAAATTTCTGGCCAGCTGTTTAAAAAGTAATGATAGTCTTTCCATTATTACGTGAACTCGTGTATCTTCGCTTTGCATTTCTATATTAAAATCGTTTATAATTTTTAGCACATATGAAAGAAATAAAAAGTATAGCTTCATTATATGGCTGTTCAAGTTGTCCAATATGAAATTAGTTTTTTCCGAGTACTTTGATTCAAAATTTGAAAGAGTAAAAAAGTATGTAAGGGCGTCCCACTGTTCAATTATTCTATCAATAGCTGCTTGACGCGACAGCCATCTAGTTGGTGCATATTTTAAGATTGCATGTTCCTCAGAGTTAAATTATTTTTGGAACTTTGTAAAATCTTCCTTTCGGGAAGAGCTGTTGCAAAGAAAATGGTTGATACCTCTTATAAGGTCGTCAATTGTTTTGGGTAAAGCCTCGGCAGCATGTTGGGAAGCCAAATTTAAATTGTGGCATATACATCCGCTCACATATAATGCTGGCTGCAATCCTTTTAGCAACGCCTGAACACCATTAGAGCTTCCCATCATAACCGAACAGTTATCCGCACCAAATCCAATTAAATTATCAAAGGGAATTTCGTTTTCATCTAACTCTTTTTTTATAGCGTTAAAAATAGATTTGGCAGAGCCGTCAGGCACTTGAACCAACTCTAAAAATCGGTCAATACACTTACCAACGTAAATCCTTATTAAAATTGCTAAATTTTTCGAAACGGTGCAGTCATTACTCTCGTCAACGATTATTAAAAAAAATTGTGTTTTGCATATACTGGCAATTTGTTTTGTATTGGAGGGACCAACACAGTCGGTTATTATCTTTGTTCCCTTTTTCCGATTTATATTAAATGTCTTTACAGTATTTGAATCAGTTATACCATTTTTTAATACATTATTTAAATGGTCCAATACAGAAAATGGAAGATTGTGCTCGGCCGCAAAGTTTGTTAACATTATTTCCAAGTTTTTAGCCTTGTAATTTATTGAAACCGTAGCTGTTGTTTGTGTTATAAAGTTGTTAATTTTTGGGTTGCATTTTGCTTCAGCTTCTAATTTTTTGTGAGTTTCTGTTTCAGCATGTCTTTGTAGGTGATATTGGCTTCCAGATATGTTTGTATCACATAAAAAACATCTTTTCCCAGTTTTGTGTTCTCTAAGCCATGGATACGTCTTTGTCCAGTCCGTTTTAAATTTTCTTTCAGCTTTTGGTTTTGAAGTTGCATGTGAAGCACTTTCATCAGAAGATTTTTCTCTAGAAAAAAAAAACTATGAAATAGCTTGTTCTTAATTTACGAATTTATTAACCAACTTACTTATTTAAAAATTTGTACATTTTTATTTAATTTTAACATAAAACAATGGCAATAAGGTTATTTATACAGCACTTTTTACAACGGCAATGAATAGTTTTTTAAACTTATTGCTTTTTTTAACTGAACATTTTGACAGAAAACTTATTCAACACATTTATAACCACTCACTTTAAATTGATAACTTTAAAGAAATCAAAAACTAACATCGTTGCAATAAAATTAGGATTCTTAAAAGGAACAAATTGGTACTTTTTGGTGTTTTTGAAATTAATTAAATTATAGTAAAAATTATAAAAAAAACATATATTTTTTTTTTAATTTTAGAAAAAAAAATTAAATTTTTTTTAAATTTATTTTTAACAAATTTTGACAATATTTCGAAATGAAATGAATGAAAAAGGGCCAAAACGGTTTTTTGTGGGGCCATTGACCATTCAATAGTGCCAAAAATGGCACTATTGTGCCACATTTCCCAACCGTGATGTACATACATATGTATGTATTTCTACTTTTGAGATATCTGCTTCTTCTTTTTTAACAAAAAAAAAAAAAAAAAAAAAAAAAACAGCTGTACATGAAAAAAAAGTGTTACAGTGTTGAGATTTTATGTTCTATACCATTAAAAATGCGACATCTTTAAAATGACAGATTTTTTTGACAAGTCTGTCCGACTTGCAAAAGTTTTTAAAAATGTTCATAAAATGATAGTTTCTATGCGATCAGAGTTGTATTTTCTAATACAGCTGATAAGAAAACAACAATGTCGGCTTCATTGATTTACACATCACAAGCAATAACGACACTATTTTAACTTTTTCCTGCTTCGAGAGAGAAACATTTTGCTTTGCTTTTACTTTTTTTTTTAAATGCAAAATAAATAATTGAACACAAATATTAATTTAAATGGCGTAAAACTGCGTTTGTTTACATTAGCAAAAACATATGTGTTTGCATCTTTTTTGTATAATAGTGTGGCACCTATGACAGACTTTGTTGCGATTTTTTTTTTTTTGATTGTGATAGAAATCTGTCAGATTTTCCAGTGAATGGATCGCACGACTATATAGGATAGTGCATCACGACCTTAAGGAATAACATAAATGTTGAGAATTTTACAAGTTAAAGGCTTTTGAGTTTCTGCGATTTTCACCACGAAACCTGTAGTGTATCAAAGTAGAATACATAAGAATCTTCCACTACAACATTTAAATATTGTAATTTTCAATCATAAAACAAAAACTGAGAAATTAGAACTGCTATATTTATTAATAATAATAATAGAATTGATATCACATACACATACATAATTTTAATTAAAAATAGGAAATCTCAAATAAAAATGCATACTAGAAGAAAAAAGAATGATAATATAATGAATGATGCATGATGCTAAAATCTAAAGCTAGATTTACACGATTGAAATTTTCTTCAAAATTGTTCTTCAAAATGCTTCGAACTCGTGTAAACAGCAAAAATTCTTCAAAATTTAGTTATTTAATACTTCTTAATAGTTATTAAATAAATAAATTTTGAAGAAATTTTATTATATACATCCACTATTATTTTTGTAAGTTTTTATTTTATAGTTTTTAGTTCTTTTTTAAGATACTTATTTTTCCGTTGAAATATTTTAATAATTTCAATATTTTAAAGTTTTCTAAGAATTAATTTAATTTAATAATCGAAATTATGTATATAAGTGTAACAACATATCTTAAAATTCTTTAAAATTTCCTAGTACCACATTTATTAAAAAAAAGCCTTCAACTTCCCCATTCAATTATTTAACAAAATCTGGCTACTTTATTTTTACTCTTTCCCCTTCAGTGATGGGACATTAACTTTCATTAAGTCGCCACTAGTCAGTCGGTTGTTACTTGGTATTTAATTAAAAATATTTGGTGTAAAAAGTCGATTATAATCGATTATCACAATCTACATATAGGTATAAATTTATTTAATAAATCTATACAAAATAATGTAAACAAACAAAATTAATGAAAATATATGTGCATACATACTTATGTATGTACGTGAATAAGAAGCAGCATACAGCAAAGAAACTCCAATGTAAACAATTTGAGTACAAGTTTATGTGTTTGTGGTTATTCTTTTGTGAGTACAATCAGTGACGGATAACATGGTAGGTACAATTGTACTTTTTTGATACATTTTAGACACAGTTGTTACCATGGTACTACCGCGAGTCATTTGCTACAATTTCAAAATACTGTTGCAGCAAAATTTGTTGCATCAGATGATTATTGATAAATATATTTAAGTTACTATTTGTGTAATAGTGCAAGCAAAAGAGATTTTTTCAAACTTCATGAACATTTTGGAACTGATATCAATTCGATCTGATATGCAGCCATAAGATGATTATTACGACAAGAAAGTTTTTGTTGAATTACCGAACAATGGGAGCCTTTGAAATATTAATTTACATTAAATGATTATGAGGCTGAATTCAAAAACTAAAGCTTAAAATGTAGTTAAGTTGGATTTGAAAATCGTTAGAAGTTAACCCTTCTATTTCTTCTATTCTTGAAATAATAAATGTAGTTATTTTAAAAATGTAATCAAAGGATGCACGATTATATATAACTTTTGACAAATAACCCGATACTTCATAAATAAGAATATTTTAGATAATCGCGACAATTACTAACTAAGTACTAACTACATACATATATGTATGTATATATATTTAAACAAATACAGACAAATCCCAAATGAAGATAATTTACAGGAAACATCTAATTATGAAACGAGCTTTGTTTCTTTGTCTTTCCAAGAAAAAGAGGTTTAATTTTCTTTGATCCAGATGCATTAAAATAAATTGTTAGAGTATGCTTTGATAACTTTCTTTCCTGGAACACTAGTTGCGTATCGTGAAGAAACGCTTTATCTGGTAGAATTTTACAGTTTTATAGCATTTATAATATCACTAGAAATTAGATAATGATTCTTTGAACAAGTCTTACACCGTATTCTTTTTTATCACTTGCAATAAATCAATAGCAATCGAATATAAAATTGTTTAAACATTCGTTATACAAGGTGGCGCAAAAGTAATCATCCTATCAGAAAATGCTATACATTTTGCGCAACTTGATGAATTGGGATTGGAAAACATGTGGTTCCAACAGGACGGTGCAACGGCACACACTGCACGTGCCACAACCGATATGCTGAAGGATGCATTTCCCGGGCGCCTAATCTCCCGTTTTAGCGATTTGCACTGGCCAACAAGATCGCCTGATTGGAAGTTTACTTTTGCGCCACCTTGTAGTTATAAGGTAATATTAAAAAATGTTGCCATAAGATAGGTATATCGAATTTTCGAAAAAGTAAATTTGTGTTAAAGTTTTATTATTATTTAACAAATATTAAAAATGGTACTGTGGAGGTCTCAAAAGTACCTTTTATTTATATAGTTGGTAGGAAATCCAAAAACACATTTTCCATCACTGAGTACAAAAATTCCTTGCTCCCTTTTTTGTCTTTGCTGCTCTCTAAATGAGTAAAGCAACTGTTATTGTTGCAGATTTTTGTTTTGGTTGTTACGTGTTTGTTGTTCGTAGAGTGAAGTACATATTGTGGAGAAATTATTGCAATTGAGTGGTGTTGTAAGGGGAGAATGAAGTAATGGCAATAATAATAATAATAAGTGCAATTGATGGTGTTTGTTTAATGATAAAATTAATAGAGCGTTTTAATGTTAAAATATAAAAGTTTTAAAATGTGCAAATTTAGTGCTTATTATAGTAGTTAATTGGTAAATATTAATTGCAAAATGGCAAATTCATTGAAGGAAATTTTAGTGGTATTAATTAAGTTTGTGTTTCCTTTCTAAATATTTCTTAATGCGAATGAAATTTCTATAAGCATGGTGTATTTTATATGGTGTCAAATACATATTTTGGTAAGTTAGTAATTTGGTATTTATGTATTCTTTTCATATTATGTTGGTAATTTCTGTAGAGAAGCAACATTTCCTACTGCAATTATAGTGCTAGAGACAATTTTGATAAAGCATTTCTATAATTCATTTGAGTTTTAAAGATTTCCTTCCTTTTCTTATTTCAGATCAACTAATCTCGTCATATTCAGCGAAAGATAGGTAAGTGAAATTTCATTTTTATATATTAAAACTATATAATTTCATTTTTAATTTCAATTATGGTTGTAAAATAATGAATAATACGCACATAATTGGTCATTATATGTACGAGTATGTTTCCCAAAAAAGTTGTAAATTTTTTTTTTTTTTTTTAGAGAACAGTTAAATTTTGTTATTTTATATAGAATTTTTCAATATTACTTTTAAAAATCGAAAATATATTTTATATATTTTCTAGAAAATTCCTTAATTTTGCTATTTTCCGCATAAAATTTCTCAAATGTTTGTTTTCTATAGAGCGTTTTTAAATTTAGCTATTTCCTCAAGATAATTTTCATAATTTTGATATTTTCTCCATAAAACTTCTTCAGTTTGCTATTCTATCCAGAAAGTTTTTAAAATTAGCTATTTCCTCTAGAAAGTTTTTAAATTTTTGTATTATATCGAGAAAGTTTCTAAATTTTTGTATTATATCGAGAAAGTTTCTAAATTTTATTGTTTCCTCTAGAAAATTTCTAGCATTTTCCTCTACAAAGTATGAAATCTTTGTTTTTCTTTATAAAGTTTCCTAATTTTGCAGTTTTCTGCGGAAAATTTAAATTTTTAAAATTTTGTATGCAAACATTTTGCAATGTTGCAATTTTCAGTAGAAGCATTTTAAGTTTAGTTATTTTTTTTTTAATTCTTTATTTTGCTATTTTCTCCAAATAATTTTAGGCGCTTTTAAAATAACACAAGTCCGTTTCGTTTGACAACAAGTGGTTGATCTAGCTTAAGGCAGAATTAGTCTCTACTTTCCGTTCCGTTCCGAATCAGCTGACTTGATTCTGTTAAATAGAAAATGTGTAGAAGTCATTAGTTGTTTTGTTACTTTCCGTGCCGGTGCGGACGAACCTGTTGAAAACAAAAATTTGCTAAGTAATTGTAAGTGACAGCACAAAATAGCTGACATCTGCACAGCAAAAAAATGTTTAGTTTATTACAAAAATTTTAAATTTTTTTGATATTAATTAAGTTTTTGTATAAAAGTTATAAAAATATAAAAAATAAACGATGGATGACGAAAAACTCATTACTTTAGTCGAAAGTAATGACATATTGTACAATAAAAAAAACTTTGATTTGTATTTTTTGATTTATTTTTGATTAAAGCAGCTGATACGTTTATACGGAAAAACTAACTACAAAAATTTAACAACATAACGACACGGAACAGAACAGCAACAGAAAGTAAAGACTAATGAAGCATTTATTATCTAAATTCGTATGTAACTTATTAGCTACGTTTGTATTACATAAGATGAAAAGAGACAGATATATGCAATATGAAAATTCTAGAACGAATTTATATGTAAATAAAAACCGTTATCCTTAAATACATAATACATTGAGAGAAATATAATATAAATAAATATCAATTATGTGGTACACTGTAAATAAAAGTAATGGGGCTATTCCTATACTACTGCAACTAAAATAACAAAACTACACCTAACTACTACATAATTTATTAGCCTTTTTTGCTTAAGAGCAACTCAAACTTTAAATATTGCTATATTCTCTAGAGAATATCCCAAGTAGGTATCTTGAGTGTACCTAGTAAAAGTGTACCAAAACTACTTACCTCTTCTATTAAAAATATACACAAAAATGTAACTTCTTCGTAATGAACGTCAACTTCATTGCAATTATATTAAAAGAAAAAACTTTAAAGGCAGTAGACCTAAAAATACAACTGCCTTTTATATATTACGCTTGAAAACTTTATACATAATTCAAATTTATTACTACATACAAACGTAAAAATTTATGAAACATGAATTTGTTAAACGATTAATGTTTCAATTACAAGTTAAATTCTGAAACGATTTTGTTTATCGTACTTACTCACTTCAAAATAAACTTAATGTGGCAAAAACAAATAACAAGCATCTTAAAATATTTCAAATACTTAAAAATTCTTAACATTTTATTTGTTACTGTTGTACCTACCCAAATGGCGTTTATGTAGCACCACAAATTTTAATTGCTTGTAAACGTTAGTGCTCAGTTTGGACTTTGGTAATTCACCAAAAAATTGGAAAAAAAGAAAGAATAAAAAGCCAAAAAAAAAAGATATACCTACATACTATAAAACAAAGTTTCAATATTTTTGTACTTTGCAACCGGTGCCATGATTACACAATACAGTAACTTCACAACAACTACAAAAGCAGCAAAAGTATTTACTAGCAGGCAGTTGCTGCTTAAACAACCAGTACAAATAGTAACAAACATTCAAGAAAAAGCAGAAGAACAGCAACAACAGCCACACATATATTTTAAATATTTCACATTCCAGCACTTGTGAAAAATACTTTAGAGTTGCACTTGTGCTTTTCATATTTTCATTATACTCTATAGCATCATAGTGGGGAGGGGTGTGGGTGTGCTGATGTTTGTAACGTCCAGAAATATGGTCCAATAATGGTCCAACACCCCCACCTTAAAATATACCGATCGACTCAGAATCATTTTCTGAGTCGATTTAACGCTGTCCGTCTGGCTGGCGGGCTGTCCATGTAAAGTTTGTGCGCAGAGTACAGGTCACAATTTTGCAGATATTTCGATCAAATTTGGTACGTGATATTTTTTCGGCCCAAGGATGGATGTGATTGAAACTGGTTGAAATCCGTTCATTATTTCACCTGGCCACCATACAAATGTCCTCCTGGAATTGGCGTTTACCGATCATAAATGTTTGAATTATGCAAGTATCCAAACAAATTTTATCACAAATGAGTGGTAAATGTGCAGATCGGTCCATAATTGACCATAGCTCCCATATAAGGCCCACTTCCGAAAATCACTTTAAAGAGCACAATTCTCTCAAAAATGTTAGTATTCAAATAATATTGAACGGAAATATATTTCATATGTATACAAATAATACGGTACAATTTTATTATGTTCGGTCCATAATTAGTCGCAGCTCCCCCATAAGGCCCACTTTGAAAATTCACTTTAACGATCATAAATTTTTTAAAAATGTTGGTATCCAAATAAAATTTGACACAAATAAGTTTCTTATATACAGAAATAATGACATCTAATTTTATAATGGTCAGTCCATAATTAGTCGAAACTCCCATATAAGACCCTCTCCGTAATTCAATTTAGGCTCCATAAATCTTTTAAAAGTATTTATATCAAGATAAAATTTAACACATATAATACTTATATTAACAGAAATCATGATACCAAATTGGTGGATGATCGGTCCACAATAGGTTATATATTCCATATAGCGCCTATTTCTGAAAAATTGTTTTATACTTATACTGGGTGTAGGGTGTTATATAGTCGGGCTTGACCGACTATACTTTCTTACTTGTTTTCGTTTATTTTCCTGTGTTTTGTTGTTGCTGCTGCGTATGCTTTAAAAATTCATTCATCCAGGCAGCCAGTATGATTGGGACCAGATGCAAAAGCCGTAAAAACCAACACCTCCACTTGTACAACAACAAAACTAGCGACACAGTAATAGTAAAAAAAACTAAAACAACAACAACATTAACATTATAAACATTTATATTACAAGTACTTTTGTTAGAACGCTTGTGGGAGTGTGTGTTTAATCTATAAGTATATAGTAACAGTGACTAACAAAATGTTAACAATTTCGTATATTCTGGAAATAGTGTCTAAAACTTTAAAGCAAACTTAGATTTTTCTATGTATTATAAACAAAATTTGTCATATTTTAGATATTTTCTACAACAAAATAACAAAATGTTGTCATATATTTTATATAAAAGTTCTTAATATTACTTTTTTCTACATGCCAATTTTCTTTAGAAAATCTAAATTTGTTTAATCTAATCTGGAAAGTTTTTAATTTTCTTTTTTTAAATGGATATAAAATAGTTAGATTTTCTAATTTCTTTAAAAACTGTATTTATTTTTACCTAGAAAGCTTCATGGTTTTGCTACTTTCTCTGGAAGGTTTCTCAATGTTGATCCTTTCCTTTAGGAGTTTTTTAATTTCTTTACAAAGCTTCTCGGTTTTTCTATTTTTTTATTTTCTTCTATTCCGAAAAGTTTCTTAATTCTGTCATTTTTGTCAGTTTAAAATCTTTACAGCTTTGCTAGTTTCTCGCAATTTTATCGCGAAAGTTTTAAAATTTTCATATTTTCTGCAGAAAGATTCTTAAATTTCACTATTTGCTGTAGAAGATTTCTCATACACTGTGTGTTCCTTTTTCTAAGGGCTGATTTTGTTGCTGTTGATGTTATTTGTTATATTGGTTGCTTGTTATTTGTTTTGTGTGGAAAAATGGCCACAAAGTGTTTAAAAGTTATATTTTTTAGGTCTATTTTCCACATCAGCACGAGTACAATGAATGCGATGAGTACAAGTGCGAGTGCTAAGTGCGAGTACCATCATGTATCATCAACTAAAAATGGCAGCCCAAAATGCTTGTTTGTCTACCTATATATGTACATTCATGTGTACAGCTGTGTGAATATCTGAATGTGTGTATGGTGCCGAAGAGATACACACTTATAAGCCACAATATACGGTATTGTAACCAACATGTTCACGGTTTGAGTGCCACTACTTACTACTACAGCAGCCACTACTGCTGAACTAAGAACAACCAAACCAAACCAAATCAACATTTTGAATTTTACATTTATATTTTCTGCTTATATTTTTAAAATTTTCCATTTATTTTTGCAGTTTTTTGTTTGTTTGTGTGAATAACAAAAAATTGTTATTTTTCCGTGAAGTTATTGTTGGTTTTTGTTTAATGACCTTTATGACCTGTTTTTGAATGGGATGTGTATGGTGGCTAAATATTCTTGGTAACCAAATGCTCTGCACAAACACATACACACAAGCACACATTGCTACAGTATTTAGCTGTGAATGTTTGTGTGTGCGATTTTGCATTTGATATGATACAATGCTGTAAGATTGGTTTGTAGGTTGTTTGATACGGTTTTAGTTTGGTTTGGGTTTGTTTTGAGTCAAAGCCGTTCACAACAAAAATCCAAAAACTTTTGGCCCACAAACTTTTGGCTTAAAATTTTCTGGCCATTTAGGCAAAGTACTGAGCACAAGCACAAGTTATAATGGTTTAAATCCTCAAATGAAGAATGAGCACACCAAAAGAATACAAAACAAAAAAAGAACACAAAATATTATTTATATTAAAAAAAAATACATATACATACATATATATGTACTTGTATGTATGTATAGTGTATTTAGCAGTGTTACAGTAAAAAGCTTTGCACCAGCTTTAAAATCAAAATATACGAGTATGTATGTAAGTGCAATACATAAACCTATAAATGATTCAGGCCTAGGACAGATATTACTCTTAATAAAACAGTGAAAGCTGGTTGGGAAGACCAAAAGCAGTGCAGTTCAAATTGCCAATTACAAAGAATTACTTTTTGCTAGAGAAAAGCAGCATTGAGCTTTTTTTAGAGAACATTTTACGTTTAATCTATTTTATATAGAAAATTATTAAATTTTGCTGGTTCCAAGAGAAAATTTCACAACTTGGACATTTTCTAAAGAATTTATTTTCTAAAAAAAAATGTTTCAATTGTTCTATTTTCTAAAGAAAATTGTAGAATATTACTATTTTATACAGAACATTGCTCAATTTTTATATTTTCTTTAAAAAATTTCCGGTTTTGATCGAACTCTGCTATTTTGTTGCTTTTTTCTCTTGAAAATTTTGCTTATTTCTCTAGAAAATATTTCGGTTTTGTCTATTTACCGAAAAAGTTCCTAAATTTAGCTATTTTCTATATAAAAGTTCTTAATTAAGCTGTAGCAGCTGTAACTTTTTCAGAAAATTATACAATTTACTATTGCATTTTCTTTATAAAACCTTCGAATTCTACTATTTTCTCTTGACAATTTTCTAAATTTTCTAAAGTGAGTTACTCAATTTAGCTATTTTCTATATAAAAGTTCTTAATTCAGCTTTTTCTTTAGAAGTTTCCTAGATTTTAGTATTTTCTTTAGAAAACTTTTAAATTTTTACTGCTTTCTATTGCAAACTTATTTGCTTTGCTATTTACTGTAGACTTTATTTCTTGCTATTTTTAGGGCAGTTTGCTTAGTTTTCTATTGTCGGTAGCAATTTTGTTCAAGTAGTTATTTTCAATTGTATATTTTTAGTCCAGTCTATGGAGTTTGCCTGTAATTTTTTGATTTTCAACACTTTCATGCCACTTACCATTCCATAGAACGTTTATTTTTATCAATTTATGCTCTTGGTTTGTTTTCTTCTCCATCTTTCTACTTTTTTTTTAATAATAATTGTTCTTACTCTGAAACTTGAAACTTTTATGAAAACTCATTTAAATAATTTCACTGTATGAAGGATACTCATCAAAAAAAAAAAAAAAAAAAAAAAACAACTACAAAAACACTAATAACAACAGCACAGCAGTAGTACAAGTAGCAAAAGCAAAAATCATTAGTTGCAAGTATAGATTCCAGGCAATATTGTATTTATGTTAAAGTGCAAAAAAAAAAAACAGCAACAATACAACACAAAAAACGAGAAGATTCAAACCACTAAAAACAACAGCAATTATTATAAAATTTAGACATCAGGCCAAGGATAATAAGAAGCGAAAAACAACAAAATAAATGAAGCCAAAGATCCAACATTTTATTGCCATTACCATCATTATCAACAATATTCGAACAACTGCCAGTGCCACTGCCACTAACAAAATAATAACAACTCGTACCACCTCCGGCATGTTTTTAAACTTATTAAAATACACACGAACACACACACCGATACCTTTACTTACAAGCTGCCAACAGCTGTGTATTACAGTGTTTATGTGTATTTGTGTAAGTTTGCTTTGGCATACGTGTATTTAAATGGATGTTGTGATTTTCTACAACGTTTGAGTAATTTTCCTAAAAACTTATTGGCAATTATAAACATGCGTGTTTAATTTCCAACAATATTTCTCATTACTAAATGCTTTTTATAGAATTTAGTAGTAGAAGGAGCAGTACATTCTGCTAAACAATAATTTCATTCTTGCTGTTATCGTTTTTAAGCCAGTTACTGTTATGGACAAGAGAAGAGAGTTTCATGGAAGAGTATAGAATTTTTGATTGTAAAAAATATGCTAAAACTAACGTTGTATGAACTCAACTTTGTCTTTTTGCTATGGAATACCCCTTGAAACAATCTATAGGGTTTTAATTTTAAATATACAAACTTAGATACATACATTTCAAGAAATATGTAAGTATGTATTTGTGTTTAGAAAATTGCCTTTTTGTCTTAGAACTGTTATTATTTTAAGTAATTTGTAGGCCTTACTCTGTTTCTAACATATGCCAGTTGCTGCCTTCTCTGACTCTGTGGATTTTTGACAACTTTTATTGTTTCAATTGTTGTGAGTTGGAGAATGAATTTAAAATTCTTAATATCCTCAACATCAATATCCTTTCAAATCCTAGAGTCAATAAATATCGTTGCTGTTTAATCCTTTTTACTTTCATTTGGCTTTACTATGCTTTGTACGGCTTTAAGTTGTTGCCGTTATTGTTATTGCTCTTGAAGCACTTTTCGCAAACCAACTTTTAGTAAATGTTCTTCTGCTTGCTACCATCATCTTACAATCATCATTGTAATATGTAGTAGTTAATTTGAAAAATTTCAAAGTCATTTTGATGTTGGGACTAATTAAAAACATGTTGATGTTGTCGTCGCCATCATCATCGTCAGCGTAGTCTTTTCTGCTGTTTGTTTTCTGATTGTCGACACGTTCTATTTGATGTTTTTATTACGAACGCAATAGGGAGAAAAGTAAAAGTTTCTATTTGACTTTACAACTCTTTGGCTGTTGTACACTTGTGTTTGTTTGTGATTTTTTTTTATCCTTTTGCTTTTATTAGTTTTTGTTAAAAGTTGGCAACTTTCTTTTACATCGAGGCAGTGCTGCCCCAGGACTTGGGCCATTTCATTGGGGTGATAGTGGTTGGTTGGGGAGTTGGAGCGGTGGTTTTTCTGAGTAATTAGTAGATGTTGTTTAATTGTACTTTTTATTTCGATGTTATAGGAAGTAGTGTTTTTTATGAAATTACAAATTTTTGCTTGGGGTCTCAATGGTTTCACTGCAAAATTAAGGTGAACCAGTGAACGAATCAATTCTTAGAGCTTTGCAAAGATAAATCCGTTTAAATTTATTTTTTCCCCCGAATATTTCAGGCTGGGAAATATATAATGAGTAGACATCGAGAGAATCCGCTTAGAATTCAGAGTAGAAATTTGTGTGTATTTTTGACATAGTTTAGCTTGCAAAAGTCAAATATAGTGATATACAAATATTAATTATTTAGAAACCATACTAAAGCAAAGAAAAGTAATCCTGGTGCATCAAAATTTAAAACGTTAACTGTCGATGTCTTTAAAAATCCAACTCAAGGTGAAGACTAAAATGTCAAAAAATCATCCAATCAAATGTTTGGTGTAAAATGTTATACATTCTATTTTCAGATGAGCCTCCAAGAAAAGCCATTCATGCATAAAATTAACTCTCAACCGCAAAAAAAAAGAACGAAAAATTCCAAAGTCTCAATATAAATTTCCCAACATTAATAATATTTACTTCTTAACGTCAAAACAGCAAACAAAGATGCATGATACAAATTTCTTTCTTCAAAGACTTTGAAATTGTTTGTGTATTCTAAACATATATTTCCTTTATATTATTTTACCAACTGCTACCGCAAGCTTTCCAGCTACAAATACACAATAAAATCACTGGAAAAACAAAGAGTATTTGTTTAAAATTCATTTGTCATTCGACACATTAATGTAATATTAATTTGTTTATAGACATTGAAAGTTCAGGGAGGATTTGGGTTTCTTATTCATACTTTCATACTTTTTTTAGGGATGTTCAGTTAGTTTATATTTAAAGATTTTGTTTGACTGTGTGTGTTTTTCCTGCTTTTCAAAAACTCCATCTATTAATGTGTGCATAATAATTTATTGTTGTATTTTTTGTAATTTAACAATTTTCTTCATCATTATCATCAGTTTTTCTTTCAATAAGTTGGCTTGTTTTTCCTACTTTTATTTACAACTTTAGCGAGAGTCATTTAAAGGAATGTTTTAAATAAAGCATTGTTTAGATAAAATCCATTCGCATAAATGCTTTAGTATTTATGCAACAATAAAGCGTTTGAATACAATCATTTGAAATTGTTATCGGGAACTTATTGCCCGCCCAATCTGAGAATAATTTCGTTATTTCGAAATTCTGCATTAAATGCATTATAGTAAAGTTCTGAAATTTGCAATTTTCTTCGTTTTTATGTTTGTTCAATTTTCTTTTTGTGTGTCTCTGTAACTTTTGACACAAAATAAAAACAATACAATTCCAATGTAACAAAAAAAAAAAGAAACGACTACAACGACAAAAACGGTTACAATGAAAACTGCACAGCAAGAAAAATGGTTTCAACAAAAGCAACAAGAATGAATGACACCGAACTTTTAACAAACGAAATTTTAATTGAAAATTCCAAATGTGTGTCTTTGTGTATTTAAAAAGTATTTGCTGCTGCTTGTAGTTGCTGTTGTTTTTACCTTGCAATGCGTTTGTGCTGCCACAGGATGCTGCTTCTTAAACTTCTTGTTCTAGCAGTATTTTTGTCATTTATTGTTTCTCTACTTTGTAGCAGCCACAAATTGTACTTGTTGTACTTGTCATTGTTGCCAGTGTTTGCTCGTTCCAGTTGCGTGTTTACTACGCGTAAAAATGTTGCTTAAGAAACGCAGAAAAATATAAAAGAAATTCGAAGTGAAGTAAAATAAAATGAATACGCTCAAGGACAATAAAAACACGTTTAAGGTAGGAATATCATTTTATTTTATTTTTTTTTGTGTGTGTGTAATATCAACGTGTTCTGCTTTCAATTTCATTGGGGATACTTACATTACCAAACTGGGGTACTCCAGTTACTCAGTTTATTTGTATACATGATGATGTATGATTATATAGGTATTTTTTTCCTCTGGTTTTTGCTTATTTCAGCTCTGTTAGAGGGGACCAACTAGTTAAGGATTTAATTTTGAGATGTAAAAATTAGATTTTGACCACAGCTTTGTCTAGTGTCGTATAATTTACTGTTAAGACAGATGCAATGTTACGTGAGTTAATGTTTTTTGTAAAACTATAAAAATTTTGAGATAGTTTTGTAGGTGACAAATGGAACCGCATAGAAATAACCAATCCACATGTCAACACATACAACTACATATATATGTAACTCCGAACAATTTCTTGGTATTATATTCTATCTTGATGTTGCTGTATCCGTCTGTCTACGTAAAACATGCTCGTGTCGATAATACAATCCCTGATTAAATATGTGCGACTCAAGATGTTTGTCCAAAAGCAGATTAGTATACAAAATCACTTAAATCGGTTCAGTAACCAGAGTTTATTATTGTTGTAGTAGTGCGATTTAAAACAAGCAACATGACCGAGTACAATGAGGACCTATTGTTCAAATTACTACAAAAGACTAAGTTTTTTTTTTTCCAGAAATCCGCTGCATTCAAATAACTATTTACTTACAAACGAAATAAATCTAAAACTTTTAAATTATTATTCTGTTATATCGAACATTTCCATAATCAAGAACATGACTATTGTTCGAGTGACAAGAATAATGTAAACTAAAAATTATGTTCTTCTATATTTCTTATTTTATGTCGGCATTTACCATTATGTTTGTTAGAAGGTAGGTTTGACGGTTTTGTTTTGTTTTTAATATATTAGTTCAATAACGCGACAAAAAAAAAAATAACTTGTATTCGACTCTTAAGAATTGGAGCAAAATTTTCTAAAAGCCATTTTATTAGTTGTCATGTTTAAATAATTGAATTCGTTTTTCTATAATTTTATCAAAATTTAGCACGTGACATTTATCACGCAACAATTGAATTCGACAAATGATTTGTATGTGAGCTTTACTACATTTAACTCTTCAACAAAGCCCCTATTCAATTATTTCTGCTTTTCTTTCTAAATATTTGCTAACAGTTAAACGACTAAAATTATTTTATTTCATGGTGGAATTGTTTCTACATTTTTTTTTTAAATTTTCTATAGCAATTTATACTATTTTTCTGTAACGGATTGTTGCTTCCGAATTTTGCTAATAAATAATAATTTGTAATAAGAACGCGACATTATAATATAAACAAAAGCTAATAAAAACTTATAGACAATTCCTACCTGATTGCATTTATATTTTTGCAATTTAAAAATATTATTTATATAAAAGATGGAATTTGTGATCTTAAAAAAACATTTAAAACGTTATGCTTTAGAAAACAATATTTTCATATATTTTCCAACTGATCTAAATTTCTATTTTTTTTTGTTTCTATACCTTAATTTATATTTAATAAAAACCATTTTGCATAAATTGGGAATAAGAAAAAGTAAGAAAGTCCTTACTTTCGTCTTTATTTTCGAATTCAGAAATTTCTAAACAACTTTTTAAAAAACCCTTTCAGAAAAGCCACTTAAGCCCCAAACAAATTAAATAACTCAGCTGAAAGAGACTTTAAAAACAATCCCAAATGTTGGACCAAAAAATCCAAGACACTTGCTCGTCTTGTTGCAGCTGGTCATGTGCCAATCGTAACGATTTGTTTTAAAAGCTAAAAGCAATTCCATTTCTTTGTACACGATTTCATCGGAACAAGAAAATTTAATATTATAAAAACAGAGTAAAAAACTGTAAAATAAAAAAAATATGTAAATTATTTTATATAATATAGCCTTTGGCAAAGTAAAATATGAATGAACGAATGACTAAATCTCAGATAACACGGATGCACAAGAAGTAAAACGAAAGAAACCCTGTAAAAAGATGGCATATTTCTCTGTATAAATATTTTACGGTTTGAATTTACATAAACGTAATATATTTGTATAAAATGTTATTAAAAATGAATCTTATTTTTTTCGTTTTTTTGTTTTACCTTTTCTTTTGATTTTGTTTCTTTCATTTGAATTCCTACACAACAACACCCGACACCAACTGCCGCCAGTTTGAGAGCCGTAGATCTTAACAAAAGCAACTGAAATGTGGGAAATCAAACAACATTTGTAATGAAATCAAAAGCAAATAATATAAAACTCATATTTATGTGTACAATTGTAATAAACTTATACATGTTTATTCTACAAACATACAAATATTTATGGCCCAAAAACATATTTTATTACTTGTGACGCTTTTAATGTAAGACAGCAGACGGAAAAGTCATTTTAAAGTCCTGTAGAGGAGTTAATATGTTAAAATGATAGTAATTAGAATTTTTACATTGTCATTAGTATTCAAATATAAGCCTACTTAACTTTCTATATTTTAGTTTTCGTGTAAAGAAACAAACTGTTAGTGTAGTTGGAATACTTTACAATTTCGTTACCGAGATTTACAGCTCGATTTAAACACATGTTTGTGAAAGTCTTTTATTTTATTATAACCACCTGACATCCTTCCACACTCAACCACCTGCCTTTACAAAACTTTATTCCTGTTTCAACTTTAACTAAACATTTCAAATGTTTACTATTTCTAATAGTATTTGTTCTAGGATACTTGTGTGCTTGTGTTTGTATTTGTTTTTCCTTTTTTGTGATAATTTATGAAAACTTGGCGAATTATTATCGCATAAAATAGTAAATAATTGACATACTGATTTATTTCCGAAATTAAGGCGCCACTTTTTACATACTTAAACCAAAAAATACAATATACAGAAATATATGGACTGTGTATGAACAGAAAAAACCCTTAAACTAATACATGACTAACTAAGAAACAACACTAAGTCAGTAACCAACAGCGACACGTTTTATTTAGGACTTCAAAACTATACAGTATTTATTTGAACGAAAAAAAACCCGAAGCCAAATTATATTTGTATAAAAATAAACTGCTGAGTTAAGTGAAATATTAAACCCATAAATGAAACAAGAAAAACAACGCACACCAACAACGCCATCATCAACGTCATGTAGAAACCAAAATTATCCTTCTTTCAGTTGCTTATAGACGAACATTGTATTTCCGTTGTAGAGAGTTCAGGTTCTGACGGAAACCAGAAAAACAAGCAATGAAACAACTAATTTTTTAACCGTAAAATTATACCTACATGATGTACACTCAAGTACGCAATGTTGGTTATATGTATGCATAAAGGTAAAATGGATTACAAAATAATGGATTTAAAAAAAGCATAGTTTTAGAACCAAAACGCTGATTTGGAATAAAAACGCTGTTTTATTATAAAACGTAGTTTTAGAACCAAAACGCTGATTTGGAATAAAAACGCTGTTTTATTATAAAACGTAGTTTTAGTATAAAAACCAAGTTTTAGTATAAAAATGTAGTTTTAGTAAAAACGTAGTTTTAGTATAAAAACTTAGTTTTAGTATAAAAACGTAGTTTTAGTATAAAAATGTAGTTTTAGTATAAAAACGTAGTTTTAGTATAAAAACGTAGATTTAGTATAAAACACAGTTTTAGTATTAAAACGTAGTTTTTGTATAAAAACGTAGTTTTAGTATAAAAACGTAGTTTTAGTAAAAACGTAGTTTTAGTAAAAACGAAGTTTTAGTATAAAAAAGAAAGTTTTAGTATAAAAACGTAGTTTTAGTATAAAAACGTAGTTTTAGTATAAAAACGTAGTTTTAGTATAAAAACCAAGTTTTAGTATAAAAATGTAGTTTTAGTATAAAAACTTAGTTTTAGTATAAAAACTTAGTTTTTAAATAAAAACGTAGTTTTAGTATAAAAACATAGTTTTTGAATAAGAATGCTGTTTGCGAGTGTAAGTTCTCAGATATACAACCTAACTATCTACTCATGTACCAACGACAAATCCATTTGGTGCAAGCTGGGAAAACAATAACCAAAAATGAGTAAACAATACTTAAAATGAGCTGCTGTAGTATAATAAAACAAAACAACAAGAAGAAGTTCTGCAGTAACCAGATACACACACAAACACACGGACTCAGTCTAAACGTGTTAAACAAAACAAAAAAGACAAGGATACTTTGTTGATCCTAGTATGAATATATGTGTAAGTGTTTAAATTACAGACCGACTAGGCGAAGACATGTGTGAGTGAGTTGGTGAGTGACTGAATGACTTTTATACAAATCTCTTTGTATTAGCGACAAACACGATGGGTTAAAGTGAAACCAAACAATTGCTTGACAGCCAAAAACAACTGGGGAGTCCTTGTCGACTTATTAGCTAAATTTTCTCTTGACTCGATTTGTTTTTTCGTTTTTGTTATTTCTTCAGTTCTATTTTTCCGGTATGTTTTTTTCTTATTGTTCCTGTACAATCTCGAGTGTAAAGAGTGAAAATGAGATTACATTTTGTTATTTGGATAAGAACTAAATTGTTATTGTATGACTGTATAATAGTGTTTTTGTTTTTTTTTCTTGCTACAAGTGTACAAATATCACAAAAATATTTATAAATATTTATATTTCTCACTTGCATGTGTGTGTATCCTTTATTCATTTTAACCAACAAAATTTCAGTTATTTAGTTAATGTTTATAGTGTGGTAAGCAAATGAACCCTAACACTGAAACACTTTAATACCACAAACTAAGTTTTTTTTGCTGTTCTTGTTTCGGTTTTCATATTTCTGGTACCAACTTAAATTTTCTAGTTTTTTCTCTTTTAGCTTTTTGTTGCGGAAGGCAAGTAATATGAAATGGGGTTTTTCATTTTAGTTGTGGCAAATTTAAGTCATTAAAAGAAGTGTGATGTTGTTACAGTATTTCCAATTGCAGTTTTCTTTTTGAAATCTATAAAATTAAGTCAACGTTTTTAAGTACTACATGTTATTAAAAAAACAAGGGAATAAATTATAAACATTAAATATTATTAGAATGATATACTTTCTCCATGTTTAAAGAAAAAAGTATTATAGCCTTATTGCTACATTTAAAATTATATTGATATATTGTGAATAAATAACTTCAGCATTTCGTCTATCAAGAACGTGATCTTTGTACACCTTTTAAAAGAAAAACAAAGAAATTAAGAAACAGTTTCGCATTATAGCATCATGTTCAGTTAAAAAGTTAGGTTTTGTTGTTTTGTTATGCGCAATATTAAAATAAAATCCTCGAATCATGATCATCTAATCATCGTTTTTGATCCCATGTTAAAACAACGAAACATCTTTGCGATAAACATAGTGCTATTAAAATGCTATCGACGAATAAAAACAAGAGGCAATAATTGTTAAAATTTCTTTAGTTTTGCACTAGAGAAGCTAAGATGTCGCGTTCTTGTTCGTGGAAATGTCTATATTTAATTATTTTATAACTTTTTTAATGCAGCGTTTTTCGATTTAAATAAACTAATTTGGTGAAACTTACATACAGTTCTTCGAACTTATTGTTATTTATATATGTAATAAAATTGTTTAACTTAAATGTTTGTGTATTTGCTTTAAAAAAATATTACTTTACTGAGATCACTTTTGTGACACTCACTTGATGTCTTTCTTATATGGCAGAGGATATTGTATGAGTATGAGTAACAAACAAATTTATTTATATAAAACATCTAATAACTTGAGCTGAATGTCAGCTAAAACACAAATGAAACAACAACAAGCAAGACATTTTGAAGTAAACAAACAGAAAACATGTTCAAATGTACTTCAAGCCAAAATACCAATTTACTTAGAACAAATCTTCTAAAACATCTTGTGGCGAGGGAGAGACACATAAACATGTATATAAATACAATCAAGGATGTTTGTAACAATATAAGTGTACACTTATACTGTGATATAAGTATGAATGTGCTACACAAATACAAATAACGTGTTCACGCATATATAATCACAACTCTTAGTAGCGAAAAAGTGGAAAAAATCTAAAGGATGATAACCCGATAGAGTAATAAGCCAACAACTCTACTTATGCAGAGTTCGTTTGTAACTAAAACCCCTCTCCTCCGCTTTTATTAACGAAAAATCAGTTTATGTTTGTATGTATATATGTACATATTTATTAGAAGTACATACTGGAAAAAACAACAAAAAAAAAACAACATAAAATCAAGAACAAAATCAAATGTAATCGAGAACAGTGATTTTAGGCAAAATAACATAATTAAGCCTAAAAGTAGGCAGCAAAAAATATATCAGTACCAATAAATCTGCCAGAAATGTCTTTCTCATATGCTTGTTGTTCTTCTTGTGCTGTTTGTGTTTTCTTTTTCATGTTTTATGTATTCTTTTTTATGTTTTTTTCCACAAAGAATATATTTGCAAATACTTACGTTTATTTGTTTGTGTGTGACTTGCTAATAATGTTTATATTTAGATATATGTGTGTTTTGCAGCAGCTTTTTCATTAGTTTTAAGCTGTTTTATTTCTTAGCTGTTTTGTACAGCAGACATTTCGGCTAAGGAAATGTACTGTATTTTTGTGAAGGGAAATTGATTTACTTTTGCAACAGATTAGATTAAAAATAATTTGTTTGATCTCGAAAATAAACCAGCAGCTTTTCACAACCCCACTTATGCTCTTACATGCAAAACAAATACCGTCGACAAAAAGTGTAATAAGTTTACTTTTAAAAGGATTAGGAAGGATAATTGTTATTTAATCAGGGTGTCAAGTCTACAAGTTAATAAATCCAATTTTCTAACAGATGAAATACATTTGTTTAACAAATGATTATTACGGATAATTAGTTGTAGATTTTTTACGCTGGTATTTTAAGTTAGGAAATAAATTTCTTAACCAGAAAACCGATTTTGTAATAGTTGCGTTAACAGTTAAAGCCACAGAAGTGGCGAAATAAACAGCAAGAGTATTGAAAAAACATACATGTATGAGTTTTAGACTACTCTTGTTCGTCACATTCTTGATAGTAAATGCATTACCTGGGACATTAGTAAAAGCATAAAAGTTTTGGAAGATCTTTAAAAACCAATTAATATATACCAAAATAAAAGCTTGTGTTAAATTACTTAAATGTATTTCTTGTCGCGTTCTTAATACCTTGTTTACTGCTTATACAGTCATGCTGCTGCAAAAAACAAAGATTTAATGTTAAGATATCCTTAATTATTTTATTTCATAGCCTCGTTCTATACCGTAAAAATAACTCTGTTTTATTAGGTATTTATTTCATTAAATGTAAATATCTTTAAAAAGTAATTGTTTCAAAAACGGAATGAAAAGATTTCACTTGAATGCTTGCAGGCAGCAGGCAACCACGTAAACCAAATCATAATAATTATTATTTTCAAGTACTTTTATATTAAAATATACATTCAATTAATTAATTTCTATTGTATACTATTCTATTATTATATTGTATACCTTAACTCAATTGTATTTAACCAAACGAACAAAACAATACTACATTACACATATTGGCACACTTTATGGTCCTGACCAGACCTTGACCGCACCTTTTTGATTATCCTTTAATAGCAATAAAATTCATTATAATTTATCATGTTTTTAATACATAAAATTCGTTACATGATACTTTTAATAATATTGACATTGTCAGCGCATTAAAATTGAAACGAAAAAATAATAACATTAATGCATTAATTATGAACGTAAAAAAAAAGAACAGCAACAACAACACTAACGAAAATTAAAAATAAACTAAAGTACACGCATATTGAAATTAAAGCAATATTAAAAGATTAAAAAAACATTTGTTAAGATATACAGATGATAGCGAACGCGATAAGATTTGCAAATACAAATGATATTTTTAATGTGACTACTTTTGATTAAAATTTCAGTACAGCAAAGTGCTAATAACTAATGAAGAATTAAGGGACAATAACGCGACATTATAGCAATATGTTTCTTTTTATCTCGTTTCAACAACAACTTATGTGCAGGAAATCATGTTTCTAGTTCCATTGATTTAAACTATTAAAAAAAAAATCAGGAGAAAACAAATTTATAACATTTAGCCCTAATACTAGTAACAGCAGCCTAGTATCTGATTATGCATAATTTCTAACTTTAAAGAATAATTGAAATGAATTCTAAAACTCCAGATTTTGAACGAGAACGAATTTGTTTGATATCATTCATCTACAGTAAATCTATGTAAATATTCAGGTTGCTAAATAGTGGCATTCAAAGATTTCTCACTTTCAAAAAAAAAACATAAATGAATTCATATTTCATATATACTTTTTGTCAACAAACAAAAACCCACCTAAATATTTTCCAGCCAGGAAGTTATTAAAACGAATATTCAACTAGCAATTACGACACTTTTCTTAGCACAAGAGCTTTGATTATTCCCTTAGACATACAAATATACATGTTTCAGCAACAACATTGGTATTTTAATTTATACATACAATTTGAGTTTTGTTTCCTTCTTTCATTGTTGTTTTGTTTGCTGTGAGTGATACGTTTTCACTTATTTATCGTCATTATTAGTGAAAAATGTGTGTGCAGCAACAATATATAATTTGTTTTAATAATAAAACAAACGCTAAAATAAACATGAAAGTTGAAAAAAAAACCCAAAGTTAATTGCCAGCAATTTAGCACAAAAGAATTTAAATACTTTAGAAGTTTTTTTTTCCAATACATACATATTTTTTGGAATTTATATTGCTTTAACATTTTAGTTTTACTGATGTGTGTTCGTACTCAGGACATTACCCTTAATAATTCGGGCAACATATAGCAAACAATTTAATTAAGGTTACTAAATCGAAATTGAATTCATATTTACTTATGAAATTTTATACCCATTCCGGCACTTTACCTTTCTAACTCACTCTTGCGTTTTGGCAAAGAAGCCACAGCAATCGATATTGAAATTATTTAGAAACATTTCAAATTATGATTAATTTTAAACGAGCACACACATCCATGCTGCCACATATGTAAATAGTTTATTCATTTATATGTATCTATGGGTATATTTTATTCCAATACTGTATTTAACCTTAATGTTTTTCATGCCATACCCGCGTTTTATAAATATATACATATGTATGTATATTTAACTTTCGCTAAAACCAAAGATATTTTGATGAGTATTTTCTGTGTGCAATATTTGTTTGTGTGTGGTTCATAAATAAAAATTATTAAATCTATCTAGCACACATGTACATATCTATATTTATGGATAATATTAATATTACATATTCTGTATGAACACTAAAGCCTAGAAAACCGATTGCAAATCATTATCCCATGAAATTACAAACATAAGTTTCTTGTAGTCTAGAAGTCTTGTAATAAAATCACGATGTTTCAGGCTCAAGTGTTTCAAGCAATATATGTATATTAAATTTTAATTAATTTTGTTTAACTTTGGTGTTACAAACACCAATGTCATATGTTTGACTGGATCTGTGTGTTTCTGTCTATATCCCGTAACAGCAGCTTGTGCTGTTTTTTTTAACACATTTTTTTTTTTTTTTATTTATTAATTTTTATTACAATGTTTATTGAAATTTTCAATATAAAATGCCACACTACAAATACAATACAGCTCGGCATATCACAGATGTCAGTTGTTTCGTTTATGAATATACGTGAATGTTTGCCCTTCAGCATGACATGACAGCCAAAATAAAAAATTTAAAAAAAGCAATAAATATAAAAGAATCTACGAACATTTTTTCTCGTTCGCTTTGTTACCCGTCATCCCTTTGGCTTTGTATGTTCGTTGTATGTATTGTCATTTTAAATAATAATCAATCGTAATACTGTTTTATGTTCATCAATAGAATACTGAATTAAAGCAAACTGTCAGTTGTTGGCATAATGTTTTATTTTATTTTTTATGTAATTTTGTGAATTAAATTTTTATTTTTTTTTTAAGATTTCGTTAGTTGTTGGGCCTGATACATAATGTTTGATGTTGTTACTGTAATTACGGGTGTTGTTGCTAGTTGTTGCTGCCAATACTGTTAATTTATTGTTTCTCTTGACGTTTTGTAATTGGGCCGTAATTTAACAGACAGCATGTACAAATGAAATTATGAGTGAATTTTAATATTATTGTGTATAATAGAAGAATTTCGAATTTACTACAGTCAAACCTGTTGTTTTTTTTTATTAATTACAGAAGGAATTGAACTAATATTTATCTTTTTAAGAGAAAAGTTTTTTATTCAGGCTAATAGTTCGAATAATCAAGAATACTATTGTAAAGTACTGGAAGATCAGCAATCTTTATTGTCCATGATCAATCTGTAAATATCATCTATTTAACTCATCGTTTTTTGAGAAATAGAATACGAGAATTATCATATTTCTTTTTTACGTGTTGTGAGTTAGAACGAAATTTATTATTATTTTTTCGCATAAAAATAAATGCATAAAATAAGTGTGACTATCTGACTGACATAGAATAAATTAATTCATGAGATATCTGATGTTTTGCATATGTTCTCAAGTAAGTTTTTAAAATGTTTCAAATTCTACTGTACGTATGCGTAATATTTAATACTTATACGTAGGCATACGTATGCTTAATATATACATAATACAAAATCAGTAATAAAATACGTACACATAATAACTATTAGAATTATCGTCCCAATCATGCGTAAAGGGTTTCAAAGGTTTTATCAAATTTCATTTCTAATTTTCATTTCCTCAATAAATTTAATAAAATCATTTAAATTGTTTCGTTCGCATTGATAGTGACACCTCATTACAAACAATAAATGCTGTTGACATTGTTGGAAACAAACCATATCGAAATTCTTCTTTCTAAAGTTATGTTACAAAAAGATTATGTGAAGGAGAGTAAAGAAGAAGTAACTCCTTTTTTATTGTCTTGTAACAACTGTGATGCCTATGTTAGCAACAAACACCAATAAATATTTATTGAATATTGACAAGATGCTAGTGACTTTGGAATACAAATACACCTCCCGCTCCCTTATCATCTCCCACATTTTTATTGTCTAAAGCAATAAATACATTTGTTAAGAATCCCCAAAAGCACTTTGTTTTTGAATTTGTAACCTTATCCCAGTGTGAGAGTATGTGTGTGTGTGTGAATTGTTATGGTTTGATTACGAATTACAAAAATTTGTGAATGAAATTTAAAACTTAAACACCAACATTGGCATTAAAGCGTTTGAATTTCTTTAGTTAGCTGCTTTTATATTTGGTTTAGTTGATTATATCTGCTTATAAGTCTTAGCGTAAGGATATGTGTGAAATAATATTAAGTACCTTAATTTTTCTCTTCTTATAGTCATGTTGTATTATTGTTCTATTATTTTTCAATATCATCAACAAAGCTGAAAGAGAATCCCTTTTGTTGCTCGACCTCGTCATTTTTTTGGTCTTATACCACCCAAAATTTCCAGCTTTTCTTTTCAATTTTATTTACTTTTTTATATTTTCCCTTTGTTATTTAGATTTTACACAAAATTTACAACGGCCTCCAATAAGGTTGCAATGTTGCGAATATTTCTTCATGATTGCTTGGTTTGTTATGTAGGCCATTGCCATTTCCTTGTATATGAAATTTTTTGTTGCTGTTGTGGGTAGTTGTGGTTACTGCGGAGTTGAAAAACGGCAGTAGCTGAAATTATTTCATTTTATTTTTACCTCTCCTCCTCTTCTGATAACGATGCTGACATTTACGAAATCGCGTATCTTCACACAAAAAAAATAAAAATAACTAAGAAGTTTCTCACATACATAGGCAATTTATTTACCAATACAATCTTCCAAATATGTACATATGCATACATTTAAATACATATATACAAGTATATAAATATACGGTTATCAAACAACCAAACAAGCAGCACTCTAAATTGAATATTTCTTAAGCATGAAAAGAAACACTCGAAAGGAAATGCTAATCGAAGGAAGGAAATAATTAAAAAAATAAGACATAAGACATAAGACATAAGACATAAGACATAAGACATAAGACATAAGACATAAGACATAAGACATAAGACATAAGACATAAGACATAAGACATAAGACATAAGACATAAGACATAAGACATAAGACATAAGACATAAGACATAAGACATAAGACATAAGACATAAGACATAAGACATAAGACATAAGACATAAGACATAAGACATAAGACATAAGACATAAGACATAAGACATAAGACATAAGACATAAGACATAAGACATAAGACATAAGACATAAGACATAAGACATAAGACATAAGACATAAGACATAAGACATAAGACATAAGACATAAGACATAAGACATAAGACATAAGACATAAGACATAAGACATAAGACATAAGACATAAGACATAAGACATAAGACATAAGACATAAGACATAAGACATAAATAAAAAAATTAAATGTTACCACCATTTATGATCCTCCTTTTTCAACTATTATTAATTTTTTGAGGGTTACTTTTATTTTTTTTTTTTCTAAATTCAAGTGTGTATAGATTTCGTAACTTGAGCGTTTATAAAATATTGATAGCAAAAGATATTGAATGAAACATATTTCCATTTTACCACCCAATCATCGTATTCTATCCCTTCTTACATTATATTTTCAAACATAAGAGTTTGGATGTATGTTAGAACAGCGCACGCATGTATCTGTCAAACAAGAAATAATGGTAGACATTTCAAAGAACAAATATCATAATGGGCACACATATTATTTATCTCATTTTTATAGCTTAACTTAGAAACAAAATTAACAAATTTGCAATTACTGTTATTAGGTGCTTTAAATATTATTTTAATATTTAAATCATTTATGTAGAATCTATAGATTGAACCATGCAAAATCTATTTAATTTGTAACAATTTAAGTTATTTCTCTATCACATAACATCATGCTTTTTTCAAACCGCCATATTTAAACCAAATACTTTGCGCTTTCCTTAAATTTTAATTTCCTTCCTCACCACTTCATTCCCACTGTCTCGCGAACTTTATTTGTCTCTCCTTTGGCGCTGTTATAATACCAATGATGGCTAGGATGATAATTTGTTTAAATGTTAACGAAATTATAAATGTTACTTCATTAATATTAATGTCATTAAATAATTTTATATTGCATTGTTTTATTTGCATTCATTTCATTAATTTTCGATTTTTATTGTATTCAAAGTAAGTCGTCAGTGGAGCATGTTACTTCATAAATCTTTTTCTTAATATTGTGGCGGCTTTTTTTTTTTTTTTGTTTGCATTAAACGCTGTGTTCAGTGCAATTTCTTTGGTCTCCTCAAATAATGTGTAATAAAACCATAACAATTGTCAGGAAATCATTAACATTTATTAAAATGCAAATGAGGTATTTCTCTCATTTGCACACTCTCATATAAATAAACATCATTTTACATAATGGAAAAAAGAACTGTCAAACAAATACAACTACGTAATGGCGTAAAAATTAAAAAAGAGGTGAACAGAATTTAATGCACTGAAAAAATATCCATAGATACTCTCAACTCATATGGCGACAAAACGAAGCTTATTGTAATTTTAATTGTTGATACAACGTGTCAAAAGTGTCATATTCACTCTGAAACACAAAATTAAATAATGCATTAAATACAAAAGATATTAAATAAATACCGAGATACATTTAAAGCAAAAACCTGTGATTGAGTTCTTTGAGTTCTGTTAAGTAGTAGAGTAACGAGGGCAGTTAAGGGCTATTGCTGTAAAGCTAGTTGGGTGAAATATTAAAATATTTTTGGAGCGAAAAAGAAACAGAAATATATATTAAGGGCTTTTTTATAAGTAGTTTTTCTAATGACAAAAGAGCGGGGCGATTCTATTCTGACGGGTGCAACATTTAGACGCTTTAAACGTCTTTTACTAATAGAAAGAAGCACATTTTCAATTAAGTTATTTCTAGAAGGGCTAATATTTTTCTATATACTATTGTTATCTTTTTACAAGAATTTATATGAAACGACCAAATAGCCACGAGAGAACTTTAAAGTGCATGACGGGTGCAAGCAAATTGGCCAACTTTCATAAGATCATACCACAAAAACACAAAACTCTGTTAATTTTTAAACTTTTATTGTATTATTCTTTTTTATTGTGAAAGATAAGATATCAGACGACGATTATCGTAGAGAAATATAATCCAATAATAAGAAATTTGCCCTTTAAGCCATGGCGGGTGCAACATTAATGAATTTTCTGTTCGCGCCAAATCTATGAATCTTAATGCTTCCAAGTGCACAGCAAATTTATATTTAAGATTACGTCCAAAAAAATTATATTATTATAAAATATAGTTATTTGACTTTAAATTGGCATCAAAAAAAGTATCAAATATTGTGATTTGAAAATTGATGTTAAAAGTTGTCTAGAATAGAATCGCCCAGCGCAAATGTTTTATGTTTTTATTGTTAAGTTATCTTTAAAGAATTCCTATGTTAATAATTACAATTGACACTCGCATCCGATTTTATCATTTTTTATTACTGATTTTTAAACATCTGCCTTTTTGATATAATTTATCTCGTTTGGGTTTTTTTATGTCAAAGTTTTTGCATTTAAATACAACAATCATTGTTATTTTTATGCAAATATGTTAAACGATGCCATAAATTTAAACAGGAAATAAAATATAATAATTTTTCTACAGTTTAAGTCAGTAATTGCGGTAAATTGCATTAAGTTTGTATTATTATAAAAGAAATAATAGAATGTTAAAAGGAAATTGTATTTAAAAGAAAAATTACATACATACATATATAAAAACATTTTTGGAAAATGCTTTCAAATAAAATTTTCTTTCGCATGTTGTCATGGTATTTATTTTAGTAGATTTTTAATCACAGAATATAAGCTTAAAATGTAGTATGTATACGTTTTAATATTTGTTTAAGCCAAAAAAAAACAACTTGCAAGCAAAAAACGTTACTGATTTAATAGTAGGAACCGTTATTGCTACCATACAGCTTCCAAATTTTAAATATTTTGTGCTGGGATTTAACATTTTTAGAAAGAATTTTCCAGTTATAGTGCAAATGCTATGAAATTTATAGTTAAAGTTTTGTTTTCTAGAATTAGGCAAACAAAAGATAACCAAAAATAACACATTATGCGCACTTGCAAATGGTTATGCCTTGTATATACGTCTTGCGCCTGAAATCCAAAGGAGAAATTAGTGAAATTATCATGAAATGTTTAACATTCACATGAGCAATTTATTATTGAAAATCAACCAATGCGGTTCAGTGGAAAAATAGTTATAAAATATCAAATCACCATATCACGTTAAAGTCCGATTGGGTCCCCATCATATTCAGTATTTAAATTAAAAGTGGTTTATAATGCTTAGGAACCCATAAGGTGTATCAGTTTCTCACCCGCTATGGTTTATGAACCAAATTTTATTTTACTTAAATTGTTATTGAAAACATTTTTTATACATAATTTTGTCATTGTCATAAATGAATGAAATGAAATTCTCCTTCAGAATAATATTTATCAACAATATTTTCTCTATATACATATATCTGTAAGGATATTCCAAGGGTGCTATATGCTAATGGACTTCCCTGTAGTTCTAAAAGTAAACATTTTAAACACTACATTAGCAAGACTTCGCTATTGGGGAAGATCTTTACGTCGAACATACTACTCGTAAGATTTGAATATTATTTTTTTTTTTTGAATCTGCGATTTTAAGTATTAAAGTATAATTAGTATTAAATCTTATAACTAAGAACTAATTGCACTCCATGAAGAAGAGGAGACAACATGTAAATAGAAATTAATAAATAAAAATGATAATTACAGCAAATTTCGAACCACCAGGTAACACTGGTTAAAAGATTGATGTTTGTCTGTTGGCTAGCAGGCACCGCAGTGGTGCAGAGCGTTAGAACGCAAAGAATTCTGATGAGAGAAAGTGGTGTTTCTCGAAACATATGTAAATTCAACAACCCAGGTTCGAATCCCAGCCAAGAAAATTATCAAAAAAAAAATTTTAATAATAAAAATTTTTCAAGTTGTAAAACAATTCCTACTTCAGTAAAAATAATTTAATGAAAAATTAAATTTAAGGAACTCGAGCCTAACTAAATAAATATCAAAAAAAGAGCCATAATAATAAAATTCAACTCAGATGTATAAGATCAATACTGGTACTACCTGCTGGTCCCCATAATTGAATGGCATATGTCGAAATTGGTTTTAAAATAGTCATATACGGGATGATTTTACAACAAGGTTTAATTTAGATTGAAGATTTTAGTCTCCTATGGACCCTTTAGACTTCTACGCCATGGTATGTGACAGACTATGGGATATTCATATTGTTTTTTTAAACAGGTGGACGATTTCCTCTCCTTAGCGTAAACGTTACTTTTTTACTTTTTACACGTATTCTTCAGTTTTTGAACCCAGTGTCCACACATCTGAGATAGTTTTCCATTTCTCTAGAACTCATATTCGAATCCACATGTTAGTTAATTTATTTCTCGTTTGAAAATCAGAGGTGTGTATTAAATGAGGATGTTCTGTAAGTGTTAAATAGCCCGCTTTCTGTATGTAGCACATTTGTCAATACAGAACTAGTTTCAAGACCTACAAGTGGACAATACAGGTTTGCTTAAGAATATCTTTGCAACTTTCTCAAAACACTCGCACTGATGCTGCTTATATTCATGCACACAGTCCTCCTGAGCAAAAAGTTTACTCTGATTATCCTGTTTTTAAAGAATCAAAAAGGTAAATATTATGAAAATCATTCTCACTCTCTCCCGCTCTCTCGCTTTCATTACATTAGAAACAATGTTATTGCCAGAATTTTCATAAGTTTAAACTTAATGAGTTGAGTTCTGTGGGTATAAATGAAAAAAAACCTTAAAAATGATTATGTTACATTCGAAACAAAACATGCAACTATTACAATTCACTTGCATAACATTCATTTACTATTTTCCTTAATGTTAAAACATTTTATGCAAATCCTCTATGTTTTATAAAAACTAAATAACTTGTGCAGACTGCAAAAAGCTACAAATTGTGTTAATATGTGTGTTCGTATGTGTCTTGTGTACGAGCGGATACTGCAGGTTAACTGTATGCAACTTATTTGTGTGCTTGTAGAACAACTTGCCAGAAAAGTGTTTAATTTCATTTCATTTATTATTTAATTTTACAACGAATTTTTAGTTGTGTTCTATATTGTTTTTTATATGCTTTTTATGTGTGAAAGAAAGGTTTATTCTCTATTCTATACAACATATACGAGTAAACGTTTATGAGCGTTTGTTTGGTTTTGCTGTCTGCACTTAGAAAAATGTAGTGAAAATAAAGCTGACCATTGTCTTGCTTTACAATACATATGTAATTAAATTGTTGGAATAGCAACAATAGTGTTTTGTTATAAGAGTACTTGGAAAGTGAGTTTGTTATATCATCAGATTTAATAGGAATTTAAAGATAAACGTTTTCTTGAGAAATTAATTTTTATATTTATATCCTACACCATATAAGTGGATTATTCTTTGTGTTTTAATCATATATATTCCTGCAAGATCCCATAAGTTTTTTATATTCTAGGTATTTGTGAAACTTTATTACTGTTTATAATGTTTGCCTAACTGTCTGTGTAAAACATGCTCAAGTTCCAAATACAAAGCTAAAAGTAATAAGATTTATGTTAGAATATTTATTATTACCCTGGGCTGTTTGGTATAAAAAATCAGTAAAATCGGCTTAAAAGAAAATTAGTTATAAAGCCAAATGTAAGACTACGTACACAAAGAAAACAATGTCTATTTTTCAAATGAGTTCAGCAGTTCTGTTGTTTCAGTTATTATTTTACACTGATAATGTGTATATTTGAGTGTGCAAATGGCCAACACTACTGAAATGGTTTGTAAACCGTTTTGGAGTTTCATTGCTCAGCACTAGTACTCGTACTCGTAGGGTCCGACCAGTACAATTTTTTGCTAGAACAAAAGCAAACGCAAGTTTTGTCTCCTGCTTTAAGAAGAAACTTAGTGTGACCGAATTTTATATGAACAATGTTTTTAGTATATGTGTGTTTATTCTTAACTGTAAAACTTTTAATAAATCTTTAAGTTGATTACAATTTAAAACATTTTTAAGCTACATACCTATCTATACATGTAAATATATTTGGTTCTTAATCTATAAACTAATTTTAAATCGAAACAAACACACATACAGACAAAGTTGAGCAGCAGATAAAACTTTTCTTTATTAAATTTATTAAGCAAACATTTTCGGAGTGTGTGTAAATGTTATTTTAATATATAGTTTTGCCTTATTTATGAACTAAATAAATAAAGTTTATTGCCAAAACAATTGTTATTATTTCATTTTTAACTAAACAAAAGAAGGCACTGCACACACACTGGTACACAATGAAGAGTTTAGCTAGAATAAAGTCAAGCTTTGTGTGAAATTAAATTTACATTTTGTGGTCAGTGTTTTCGTTTTTTTTTCTCTCTTTTTCTTCATATGTACGTGATCCACTCAAAGGCATTTTCTTTTATGCCACACACATCCCCAAAAACAAAAACAAAAAAAAAAAATAATTTCCCTCTTGATAATGTTTATTGTTATGTGATGCTCATAACCATATGTAGCTTTGAACAGAGTGTTTTCTTTTATACATAAAAATGATATACAACAATACATTAATTTTATATACACAGCCATTCATTTATAAATCGTACAGAATTCGCACATACAAATGTTTAATTCTGCCAACACACATATTTGTACAAAAAACGAGACTGAACTGGAAATGTTCCTCACAGTTTTATAATTAGATTCTCCATTTTGTTCCGTTCTAAAGTGCATAGTTTAAATTACTGACATGCAAATTTTAATACTTTGATTTTGGTGGTTTTCAGTACCAGCCTAAAGCCCCTCAAAATCTATATTTATAGCACTTAAAAGCTGTCTTTCGTATAACTGAAAGCAAGAAAAACTACAAGATCATATATTTGTGAAAAGAAATTTTTGAATTGTAGTCATGCTGAAGTATAACTGATCCACGGTCAATAATTCCAATTTTAACATTTTACTACACTATACAAAAGGTACGTTGTATCGCTTTGTTGTTTTCAATATACTAGCCATGAGATAAAGAACGCTACAAAAATTGAACCTGAGTTCATAAACTGTAATAATGAGTAGTGAAAGCGTTTTTATGAAAAGCTTCGTATTCATTATCAAGAACTTTAATAATTAAATAATTAAATGGTTTTTTGCGGGTATAAAACTCAAACTTTAGTTTTCTTTTGGCATAATTTAAATCGCGGCAATTTCAAGAATAGCTTTTCAAGAGGTCTTCTCCATATTCATGTATGTTTAAAATATAAAAGCATTTAATTGAAATATTATAGCAAACGAGGCAGAACATTTGCTAGTTAAAGCAACAAAATTTTGATTTATAAGTTCACTGATAACAAATGAATATATATATATATTTTTTAGAACGTGGCATTGGAACATGACCAAAATTATTTTAATATTTTCTGTTTTTTTTTTTAATAAAAAGATTTTGTAATAATGATAATAATATGTAAACAATAGATACCAACGACAAAGTACTATTGAAATATAATTACATTTTCAGTTTTGAGACAAATTTTCTCCTGATAACTCGTAACAATGAATCTTTCAGTGTATAAACTCAATTGTTCTTTCTATCAAAAACGTATTAGTACCGGTACAACTTTAATCTGATTTTATTATTGTCGTGTTCTTATACTTAAGTCATAATTTATTATTAATTATTAGCTACTGTTCTAATTAAATGGCTGAAAACTTTATTCTAAATAGATATATGGTTACTTCCATAAAAAATTACTGAATATAACAATCTGTCTAAACATTTCGCATTCACTTTCAAAGTGTATCGCGTTCTCTATTCTAAGTGATATTTTTCAAAAACTTCTACCGAACAGAGAAGAAAAACAACAACGCCGTACTTGAAGAGCATTAAAAGTAGTCAACTAAGATATAGTAATGCTATTATACAAAGAGAAAACATTAGAAAAATCTGCAAAGCCTGCAGAAAATATATTACAAGTATTGCAGTAGTAGAGAATAAGAATATGTGGAACCAATAAATAATAAATACAAATTGCAATTACTTTAACTAATAATAATGAGTTGTAAATCAGACTAGAGCTGATAAGAAAACTAATGCTAGTTATTTAATAATGACACAAAAACTATTTTAGGAATTCTTTATACTTTTTCGCTCTACTGGCATAACAGTGTTCTATTTTGGACCGTCGAAATGGCCACATGTGATTCGTTAAAACAAATAGAAAGCTCTAAAAGAGAAACTTTTTAATATTACAAATGTGATTGCAAAATATGTCGCGTTATAAACATAGCATTGCTAATCATGCTAAAGGTTTTATGTCAACATGATTACTATCAACATAATGCTACATTACTATACATATTTTTATTGCTAATGTCGACTTGAGAATCTTTGTTGTGTTATTAAAATGCTATTTATAAATGAAAACAAGAAAATTGTCTTTATAATTTCTATATCGGTATTCAAAGAAATACAAGTGTAGCGTTCTTGACCCTAGTACCTCTTTAAAGTCCTAACCCTTTCATATGTCTGAGTAACAAAAAACCAGTGTTTAGGACGTTTGTATTTGTTCATCTCAAAGGCATATACATGTCGCGTTCTTGACCTAAGCACCTCCTTTAAGTCATAAGCCTTCGTTTGTGTTTATTATTTTTAAAATTTTGAAAGCAATTTGCATTTTAACCGCGTATAAACATATATTTCATTTAACTGTACATTCGTACCATTTATTTATACTGTAATAAAAGTTGAGCACATAATTGAATAGTTTTATTAAAAAATTTTCGTATTTTGTTATTCTTGTGGCTTAACACAATCTAGGGAGAAGATATACAAAAAAAAACCAACAAAGTTTTATGTAAAGGTAGTTTTAGTTATTCATTTTATTTTTCTTTGGTATTCTATTAGTTTTATTCAATACATTTTATATAAATCTCTTTTTGCTTTTCCTAAACTATTGGTGTTTTGCTAACAGATGTGTATTTTTCTTCCAATAAATGAATAACAGAGTTTAGTAAATGAGTGTTTAGTAAATTGTATGTAGTATATGGTATTAATGCGTCAGTGCGTGAGTTTAACCTTTATAAAATAAATAATCATGGTGGATTATGGCCAAGTCCAACAACCAGTATTTATAGATAAAAATTATCATGTCGAAATTCAGCACATCAAAGCTTTAAAGTACTTTGTAACTTTTGCTTCTTTAACATACTTAACACGTAGGCCAAATATAACTACAAATACACTTTTTGCTTCCTACAAAACCACACAGGTTAAAGAAAAAAAATAACATAGAGAGTATGCATGAAACGGGCTAGTTTTTGGTGTTGGAATAAAGTAATTTCTTTGGAAAGTGTTTTAGGAAAACAACTTTGAATAAATCACTCCTTAAAGGCACTAAACGAATTAAGAAAATAAATCATTTGGATCATATACCTTGAAACGACAGTAAAGAAAATTTATTTGATTTGAATATGTTTTTAGAAAATCACTTTTTTTATCATACAAGTTATGAATCACTTATTGCAAAATACGATAAGGGAAATGAAAAAATAACGTTTACCAGGAACGAAAGCAATTATACATATTCTCATACGCCGATACTTTAGCAAATATTTGCCGAAAAATAAAACAGACAAAACAAAGTTTTATTTCATTTCTTTATTTCCTTGTAAAATATTTATTTCCTGTAAGTGTACTTACATACGAATGTATATGAATGTATCTGTTACTTGTTAAAGTGTTTGTGAGTTTGTATGTGAATGTTTTTACATACACACACACACATTCCCACTCCCAAGGACGAAGTAAATTTTATTCATATCTGGCTTAGTTTTTAAAAGTTTTAGCAATAAAAATTTATAAAAAAGGATGGTAATCTATTGAATGTTTTCCAAGCATTTTTTTTTTCCAACTAACCAAGTGAGATGGATTAATATTAGTAACAACATTTTTCCAGACTAAACTCTGTGCATAACAAACATTTAGGTATACGATTACAAAACATGTTAAAATGAACGCATATTAGTAATAGGAAAGAACAGTGGGTTTTTAACACCAATTCAGGATGAAACTTTATAAAAGTGATCACAGATTTTTGTCCTTTTGATTCTAGTACCTCTTGTTACCGAGAAACTTGGAATTTTATGTTTTCTATGAAAAACCTATTTTATAAGGAAATACACATGATCACAGATTTCCGATCTTTTGACTCTAGGGTCTCTAGTTTCCAAGAACATTGGAGCTATATGTGTTTACTTAAAAATCGATTTTATTGGGAAATAAAAGTGTTCACAGGTTTTCGTCCTTTTAAATCTAGGGCTTCTTTCTAGTTTCCGAACTTTTGAATTTTCACTCAAAAATCAACTTTATTAGGAAATAAAAGGTATCACACATTTTCGTCCTTTTGATTTTGGTGCCTCTAGTTTCCGAGAAAATTGAAGTTTTATGTTTTCAATCAAAAAAAGAAATACAAACGATTACAGATTATCGATATTTTGGCTCTACGACCTGCAGTTTCCCAAAACTTGTACTCAAAAATCAACTTTATTTGGAAAAGATTTTCGTTCTTTGGTCTCTTTGGCCTCTCGTTTTCGAGAAACCAAAAACTTGTTTTGATGAAAAATATAAGTAATGACAGGGTCTGCAGTTTTTCTAAATTCAATATATTTCTATTGATATGAATAAAATTCAAATATTATCTAAGTTTGCTGTAAATATGATAAATGTCTGTCAATAATAAATGGGCAATTACTTCCTGATAAAACTATTTTGTTACCACAGCCAGTTGTATTAATACAAACATAAATATATTAAAATTTATTTGAAAAGTTTTATTTACTTACATACTCGTATATGGTTGGTTAGTTGCCTGGTTGTATTTCGCAGGAAATAGAGATTAATATTATCTCTATCCTTTTCAACTATTTATAATTCTTAAAGTAATTTTAATCAGCTAAAAACGATTTGTAATGTTTCTTGTAGAGCTTTGATTGTTAAAAGCATAAGGGGACAAAGAGTTTTGCTGTATGAAACTGTACAACCACAATGTACTTGACACTTGTCAATATTGACATGTTACGAGAATTTTTTATAGGAAGAAACAGAGATTAGACTAAAGCAGAGTAAATAACAAATAGCATACCAGATGAATTCCCCGGAATTTAATTTATATATACGTATATACATATATTTTTTTTAAGTTGTGCTTGTTTATTGTAGGATGCAATGTTGTTTATTGCATTTCCCTTTTTATGTTTTTTTTTTTTAAGAGGAGTAAATACAAACTGGAGTATTTAAATATTTGTTACAGGTGGATTTTTGTTTTTTAAAGAAATTCACTTAGATTATTGCATTGCACTGATTGCAGAGTTAGACATTTAATTAATAACTTGACCTAAATAGTTAGGAAAGTAACTATTTAAATTGCTGCTTTAGATTATAAAATAAATTCTAGCAATCAAAATGACTCACTCATTATATTAAATGTCTCTTAGGTATAATGAAATTACCAATTACCCTGCCAGTTTTATGACACCACCATTGTTTATCAGCTCTTCTGTTTGCGTTTACAACTTTAGTTAAACCAATTTTCTATGTCGCAGGAAAATTCCCCACAACAACTAAAGTAATCCAGTGTATGTCATATGGAATTCGTCTCAGTGGAATGGAATAGTAAGTTATTTATATTGTTGTTTAGATTATGATGGCACTGACTGTATTGCCAGAAGAGCTAAACCATACACCAGACTTTGTTGTCAATGCAGTTGTTATTGATCAGTTTACTTGCAAAATAATGCTTTTCTATTTGTCATTCCATAGTTTTCTTCAACGTTGTTGCTTTTTTTTCTCCTCTGTGTTCATGTGGGGTTTTTTATTTGTTTATTTTCTCATTGAAATTCTAGAATTTTTCATTCTGCCAGTCATTCATGCAAATATTAGTATGGAACATACTTATTGAGAATTGAAAAAAGTTCAGTTTAAGAAATAAAGACCGTTAAACTTTTTTTCTATTTAAAGCAATAGTCAAGTCCTTAAAACGTACCCAAACTGAAACTGGTTTATTGAGAAGCAATTAGTAAGGACACGCAAGAAGTAATATTTTTATACCGGATAGAGTGGAGTTAAAATACTTTCCTAATTTCTATATAAAAAAAAAGTATTCGCATAAATTGGTCCCCTGCTTATATTTATTTATGTTGTTGTATGTTGGGTTACGGTCAACTCAAATTGCTTATTGGGTAAGAAGTTGGTAAAAGGACTTGCCAGACAACAAAAAATTAATGTTTGCAGCAACATCGTCATTCACATCAGCTCATAGTCATCGTCCACAACAGACATTTGTAGGAAAATTTTTCCGGAGAAAAAAAATAAATTTTTGTGGACTTTAACCAGGGTAAAGTTAAAAACAGAATTGATGAAAAAACAAACATATTAAAAAAAATATATAAAACAAAGAATTGATAAAAGAAAAATATTGCACTGGAACAGTGGATTTCTTGATTTTAATACCCTGCATTAGGCATTAAAGAAACATATCTTATACAATTTCATTAATCATTAAATTTGTTTAGTATTTAAAAGAATATATGAATGTGTCAAAGTCGAGAGAACGTTTTAGCATTTCAGAAATTTATAGTAAATTTTCTTTAATTATTACATACATATCTATTTTGTGGAAAAAAGTCTAGTAGAACGAGCATTACAAAGTCGTCTGTTACCATTTGAAATTTGTTTGTTTTTTTTTTTTTTAATTTGTTTTTACAACTGTAAGTAATAGATGGTTGGTGTATGCGTCCGTGGGTCATAATGTTCATTTTAAAACATATAAACATTAGTACACATACAAATAGACATGCATCCATACATAGTTAGTTACACTTACATATATATATGATGGTAATGGTTTCTGGTCTGCGGTTATCAAAATGACTTTGACATCTGAATTTGGAAAACTTCAACACATCATATAACAACATTATGCTGTAGTAGTACTTGTGCTTGTTCATGTTTCTGTTGTTGCTGATGCTAGTGCTGTTTATTACTGTTGTTGTCACAGCAAAGATGACCAACCGAACTTCAACTGGTACAAGCAAAGGCAAACCGCAGCAACAAGAGCAACAGTAAAGTAACATCATGTGGCACATATAACATTTACTGTTGCTGCTGCTCCTGCTCCTGCTGCAGTATGTCAGGGCAAAACTCATAAGACTGGCAAATGGCTGGGAATGAAAAAATTCACATATGTACATACAAAAATGAACTACTGACTCAACAAATTACGAAAGGAAATGTATGGAGGACACACACTACTGCTGGACGAAATAGCGGAAAACAGCACGCGGTGGCAAGACATAAGAATTTCAATCATATTGGATACAAATTAAAGAACTGCAAGAAACATTTTAATTTCAAAAGACAGCGTAACAGTTCCATTGATTATTGTGATATATTTTTCCCTTTTTTCGTTTTGTTTTCGCTAGTTTTAAACGTTAACCAGAGATGACATCTGGAATTGCAATTTTTCGTTTTCATTTTTCCATTATTTCTTTATTTGCACTTTATATAAAACAGAGTGTAAACTTTTTTCGAATGTGCAGTAAAGTGAATAAACAACTTTATACAATTTCATATTTATAAGGATTTTTTTTTTAAGTTTTTATATTTTTGGTTTGCTATCTACTATATATAGCAGTGCAACTGCAACAAATTGAAAAGTAATTTTAAGATGCCGGTATCGCAAATAGTTTGTATTATTTTTTAAAGAAATATATCTGTATTTATGTACATAAATAAATAACAAGCTATATTGACTTTCAATTAATTTTTAAAACTACAGAAGAGCAACCTCAACATTTGCATACAATTCGTGAAATATCTGCCAGGCAACAGCTTCAGCCGTTTTTCTCTTAGCTTTCAAAAGGGTGAACCAAAGTTCATATATGATTTAAATTTATCGCTATTTGTGTTGAAAAGAAACATATAAAAAAAACTTTGCAACTAACAGCTTAGAAATAGAAAAAAAAAGTTGATTTGTAAATAATTTAAAAAAATGCAGTTTCAAACATAATTGAGGCGATAAGTGCAAGACTGAATTAATCCACAATGGAGTTAATTTAATTTAATAAGTAATTTGCGGTGTTTTTAAACAAGCCAAGAGCTGCTATCTATCGATCGATATTTTGCTACTATATTTTTTATTTTTATTTTTTTGTGGATTAGGCCACTAATGCGCTCATCGACTCAATTATTCTAAGCGATGAGTAACTTTTTTTCCTTTTCATTTCGTGGTCCAAAGGTTACATACATATGTGATTTTCGAGAAACAAACGGTTACATAAAGTTGTTTAAGCATAAACTGCATGATATTGCTGTATACGGTATTTAGTTGTTTAAATAAAATCATGCATTTAAAAAAAGTTTTTGCAGTTTCTTTTTTCACTATTAACTGCATCATATTTCTGAACCATAAAGAATTGCAGTCAAATTACGTATTTTTTTTTGTGAATACGTTTAATATGAACATTTCCGTCTGTGAGGAGAACAAATTAATTTCCTGTTTGTGCAAAATATATTAGCTATAAGTTTTAGATTAAGAACGCGACAAAAAATATTATTTGTTTTATTTTACATCTAGAAATGGAATTAACTTTTTAATTTGGTTGTATTATTAATTTTCAAAAATCTTAACTTTGTAACTAAAAATACAAAACAAATGTATTTTCCAGCTATAAAGTTCAAACTTGTCTGTGTCGTAATCATAATTTGATTTCTCTACATGTTAAAAATCTGAGAATTGAAATTAACTTATTATTAGAGAACAATTTATTTAGCTTGAGTTCATTCATTTAATAATTCAAAGAATACCATTGTAAAGTTATATCTTTAGACAATTGGCACGTTGGAATGCATTTTCTGCCCTGCTAAAGTATTCAATAATTTTTCATTAAAAAGAAACAGAAAACTCTAAAGTATTTGTTCACGACGTTTAGCTGATTTTGCATTATTTCATTGGCGGTTACAATATTTTCATGTGCCACGATAATCGCCGTGTCATCCGCATATGCAAAAGTGGTACTTTGCTTTAATGTGCTCATCATTTCGTTTGCATACATTAAGATTGCTCCTAACTTGGATCCTTAAGATACTCCGTATTTCGAAGGAAACTCATCACTTACATACTTGGTTATTTGAAATGTTCTGCAATCTTAATATTTTTGGAACCAGTCTAGGCAGATGCTTTGTACTCCACTTTTTTCCATGATATTTAACAGGTTTTCATGGGACAGTGTATCGAATGCCTTGCGGAAGTCGATGAACAAAACTAAAGAATGCATATTATTATTCAGGCAATTATTTATAAAGTTTGAAAATTTGCCGAGAAGCTTATTAATATTTTTTCCCTTTTGGAAGCCAAATTGATTGGGATTTATTATTTGATACTTTTCTAAAAAGTTAGTGATTCTTCTGACTATCACCTCTTCCAACACCTTTTTAACAGCCGACAGTATGGATATTGGTCTATAGTTGTTGTATTAATTTTTTGTGCCATTTTTATAAAATCAAATTAACTTTTTAATATATTTGACACGTGACATATTTCCCAGTCAAGTCTGTCTTTAGTTGTAGTTCAAGTTAATTACATTTTAATGTTAACTTTGAAATATAAGCCTACTGGAAATGCATTTTCTTGCTTGCTTGCAGGTATAAAGCACAAACATCTATTTTTCTTTGGCATATTTTTACGTTTTTACGTTTTATTGCCCAAAATATTCGTCTATTCAGCAGAATTAATGCAACATTCTTTATACTTTAGTGGATTATTTTTAAGGTTTGCCAAATACCCCATTTTTTGATTTGTTATATTAATGAGATGTTTGTAAGATTACATATGATTTATTGACAAACCACTAAGAAAACTGCAAAATATTGTTTATTATAAGAATGTCATATAACGAATGCAATGCTAGAAGATAACATTTGTTCATTTACATTATAATTTTCAGTCTGAGATGACATAACTGAAAATATCAATTTTCTGCACGTTGTGTGATAGTTGGATATCAAAAATTCGCTTTGCTAAACAAACGGGCTTCATCGGCCTCTACTCTCTTGAATATGTTGCAGAAATTTACACTCATGATATGACTATATTAATTCTTAATTCTCAAGATTTATCATTATTCATTGTACATAAATATTTTCTGTCCAAAAATCCCTCAAGTTAAATTATTAAAGTGAAATCATTACTACAACTACATTTTACTTGTCAATTATAGATAATTTTCTAATAATATTTACACAAATTCCCCTAAAGCCCTTTACAAATGCATTTGTTTGATTTCTTTCGAAAGTCAATTTCAATTATCAGCATCATGTGTAATATAAATAAGTCTATTAAATATTTGATTTTAATTTCCATAATAAAAACTTAATAGCCCATTTTCAGAGAAATATTGAAATATGGCCGTAATATTTAGTTGATTTTATTTTGTATTTCTTCCCTTGTATTCCTTGTAGTATTTTATGGTCAGTCTAGACTGTGACTTCTTTTGTTACTGTCAGGGAAAGAGATTTGTAAGCCAAAATATATTTTAATAATTATTTAACTATTTATAAATACGAGTAAGAATATTTGAACATTTTCGTTGAAAATCAATACCAGTAAATAACTTGCAATTTTTTTTTTATTTTCTGCTGCTACACACTTTTCATTCTTTACAAGATTATTGCGAAATATTTACTTGGATTTATGATGTTTCTTAGAAAAAAATAAATAATAAGTAGGTACTTGTACAACATTCAAATGCAAATCAATAAAATTGAAGCAATAAAACAGAATTTTTATTTCTATACAAAAATACTCAGAAACATAAATTTTTTAAAGCATGATAAAAGGCCAGTAACAGCTCTAACCACAAATACATATAAAACTATTCCCATAGTGATTTTAAGAAAACAGAAAAACTTTACAAATAATTTATGCACATTTAATGACTGCCATATTAAAATGGATAATTGATTTACTAATAGAATGGCCTAAATTTCAAAAACAGCAACGGTTGCACAAACCTAAACAGGACGGCGACAACAGGCCAGTGATTGCTCATTTAATTTTTGTTCAAACCTAAAGCCCCCCCCTAACACACTCATTCACACTTGCACTCAAGAATAGTGGAAGCAGAGGGAGGAGGAGGGAGGTTCAAGATAATATTTGTGATGTGTCAAGAAGCCCAAGACAATCAAGTTACAAGGATAATTAAACTTGTACCACAAATGGCAACTCAAAGGCAAGAGTCCTGCATTATTGCCAGGAAAAGCAACAGTGCATTTAGTTGGGGATATTAAAAGGGAACGCAAATGAACATTGCTGCAGAGCAGTTAGTTTCACACACAAAGTAATAGCGTAAGAAATAGTAAATTACTGCTGGGGGACTTTTTGCCACAAATCAATGGTGCTCGCTTTTAAAGTTCTCTAACAGCATTTTCTTGCTAAATACAATTTGATTTTGTTTTGACATTTAAATAAAATTTTAATTACAAATGGCAGGAAAGTTATTTGTTAAATTGAAACACACTTAATAGTTGTAACTTGTGGCAACGAAGAATGTGAATGTGCTGCATTTAAACCACTACAATCCTTATGGCGAAACTGCCAATACGAAATAAAATGTTTATGCCAGCTACCGGAGCTGAGAGCTAAGAGGATGACATGCACTTATCAATGTAATAAAGTTCACTGCAAGGCGGAAGTAATTTTAAAATTTACGTGCTAGCCTTGCTAGAAGTTGAAACGCAAAATAAAATTTAACAACCTGCTACAACCATTTATTCATCCATTTGTTCTTGTATGTATTAAATTTTCTTACTAAGTATTTTCTGTTGTTGTTATTTTTTTCCTACAATTTTGCAACCACCTGTCAGCCAGCCAGACTTGTTTAGCTCATTTAAGAGAATGCAAGAGAAGCCGGTAAAATGTGCATGATATTTTGTAATTTATACAAAAAACCAGCCAACGTCAGTTCAACTCACCGCGAAACGTTTATGCTGATGCTGGAAATAGTGACTGTCGGAGCTGCTGCTGCTTCTGATGATGATGGAAATTAAAATAGTGGTAGTTGACACCATTTGCTAGCAAAATGCAGTGCTTTTATAATTTAACTGATTTCATAATTCCTAAGATATCAACGTTTTAATAATTCATTATTTGAAATATCATGTCGATGCAAAAAGCCTCATGAAAAACACTTTCCTATTTATCTATTAAATCTAGAATTAATTCTAGATCTAGTATAAACATATGTAAGCACTAATTAAACCCAAATTCCTAGTATTTGTCTATGCTTTTCTTTGCACAGAAAAACAATCATGTTTTTTTTTCAATTAAACCTATAATTGATTTTAAAATAATTTTCAATTAAAATTTTAATTGATTCAATTACTTTTTCTGATATTTTCAATTAAATCTCACATTTTTTTTTAATTGATTCCATAAATATTTTAATTGAAACTCATTTTTATTTTTTTCTGTGTGGCAATGCTTGCAATATTCCCCACTTGGAATGGCTAAAATTTATTGAATGAAAGTTTTTTTACGATTTCAGTATTACCCTCCGCTCGTTGTCCTATAAACACTACCACAACTACTTAAGTTGCAGTCAAATATTAATTTCTTTTGAATTTCTCCTTATAATGTGAACATTTGCCAAAGTATTTTTTTTTTTTCTTAAAATTGTGTTCCCAATTTTTTTCTCTTTTTGCTTCATTACTTTTCTCTCAAGCTGTCTGAAAGATGTTTATTTATTCTTTTATTGCAACAAAATCTTATGAACAACTTAAAAAACTAATTTGAATCTTTCCGTCTTAAATACGTTGTTTTCCTTAAACAAAGTTCCATTTTACAGGTATTTGTTTCTATTTTATATGCTGTCTTTTCTATTTGTTTCATCTTTATATCACATTGATTTTAATACTGTTTCCAAAAGTTTGCAAAAATACTTGAAAATTTGTAGTAAAAGTATGAAAAAAGACAAAAAGTACAAGAGAAAATGGAACAGAAAATTGCTAACATGAGAAATTATTTCAGAGAATATAAAAATTGTAAAAAGCAAGAAAGCAGTATATGCTTCATTTAAGCCCACCCGACCCAGTTCTTTTCTTGCAAAATTTATTTCGCTTTTCCATCATACATTTAAACTAGAAATAAAAATATTTCATATAATGCATTGTAGAACAGCAGTTCACAAGTGCAAGTGTGTTTTACTGGTATAAAGACGAAATACAGCTGAGAGTGTTTTAACGGACTGACTTTGAATTCAATTAGAATTAAACAAGACTAGAACTGAACTAGAACTGAACTAGAACTGAACTAGAACTGAACTAGAACTGAACTAGAACTGAACTAGAACTGAACTGGAACTGAACTAGAACTGAACTAGAACTGAACTAGAACTGAACTAGAACTGAACTAGAACTGAACTAGAACTGAACTAGAACTGAACTAGAACTGAACTAGAACTGAACTAGAACTGAACTAGAACTGAACTAGAACTGAACTAGAACTGAACTAGAAATTGAGATGAGTTTAGTTATCACCTAAAATAATTTTCAATAAAAATACATTTAGTTTATCCGTTAAACTAATGTTTAATGTTAATGGTGCTAGCAAGTTCAATTATAACTAGATACAGCATATTTAAACCACAAATGCAGTAGCTACGGAAATAGCAATAACAAAAGGAAAGCAAAATCCAAACACCTTTATACACTCCCACATTTTTCAAGCACCTCAACCTTATACTTGCATCAATATTCCAAACACAGAATACGCAGTCAACATTATTGAAAATTATAATTTTGCGGTTTTAAATAAGGCATATTTGTTGCTAATATATGATTGTATGTCATGGTTCGTATTGTGTATTTTATGCATATCATCTGCTAAGTTATGGCTACAATTTACAAGAAAAATACCTACATAATTATTTTTTTTTCAGTTTGTCTCATCCAAAAGCTTCAAAGAAGACAGTCTAGAATATTACGACAAATTGTCTGCGCCGCATGGTATATAAGTAATGATATTATCCACAGAGATCTCAACTTTCTCACTATCCAGGAGGAAATTAAAAAATATTCAATCAGCTACATCGATGAACTAATGGCCCACCCTAACTACCTCGCTCGGGGTCTGCTTCAGTTCGAAGGTCACCAGAGGCTCAAAAGAACCGATACTTTGAGCCTAACTAGAAGACATTTTTAAAATTTGAATATGGCAGTTAGTGGTTACATTGGTAACAACTAATAAACAACAAGTAGAATTAAGATTTGAATACTTATTGTAAATAATAATAAAAAATAAATTAAAAAAAAAAAAAAGTTTGTCTCATTATTTCGATCATAATTTGCAGAGCTTGTTTTTAGGATTTTTCACATGCAAGAGTTGATCGTCTTCTTTGCTTTTTAATAAATTTTTCCTCAAATATTTTTGTTATTTTGCTTGTGGAATCGCAATATCATGTATTGGTAACGGCAATATCAGAAAATTAAAATAATAAAGCAAGAATAATGTTTGTCATTCGTTATGCAAAATCAAAAATATTGTTTTCACTTATTTGCCAATTAATTTATCTGCATAAAACATAATTGTTTAATTTATTTATTTGTATTAATTTACTTTCGGGGATAAATTATTTCTGTTTAAAGCTTAAACACATTCAACACACCAGGCTATTTCAAAAATATAATACACACGTTTTTATGTGAATGATTATTTTGACAATAGCAGGGTAAAATAATCATTCACATGTATGTTGTAACATGGTGCAAATCGGCAACAAATACAGAAACAACCGGCATTTTGTTTGTTTGAAATAATGTACTACTGTCAAAAACACTTGAAAAAGTATTACTTTTGACATAAGTAAATTGTAAACCAAATCAGTCAGCTGACTGCACTCACCTTGTGTAGTTGCACCATGTTCACGCATACAGTGTAGTTGGTAGCCTGCTGTGGCGAATGTGTTAGTGCTTCATTTGACATATTTGCAAGGCGAATTAATAAGGTGACTGCAATACGCCAGCTGATTGTTAATTCGCTTTTAAATAATGTAACTATCTGTCCAAGTTTGTTTTGTTTATATTTTTTTATTTAAAATCAAAAACGAAGTAAAGAAAAATATAACTAAGTCTGAAAGAGCGAACTGCATAAAACTTAATAATAAATTGTGTGCGGTTTCGGTAACAAAGGAAATTGTGAAAATAAACAAAAATAAACAATGTTTTAATTCGCCTGGATTTTGACATTTCACATACATACATACATACATATTAACAAAAACAAAATGCCTGTTTGTATTTGGATTATTGTATTTGTTCCCGTATCATATCGTCACTTATTAAGTCGACTTGCATATTTGAAAGCGGAGTTAAACCATTTGGCAAGTCTGACAACTATTCTTCAGTCATTATTTCTTATAGAAAATGATATAAACTTCACAGTTTAAAAGTTCATTATAGTTATCCGTAAACTTTGTTTAGCTAAATGTCAACAGGACGAATCAATCATAGTGGCAGAAAATTGAATTATCGACAATTTGTTGAATTGATTTGAATGTTGGCTAACTTCTACAGTTTTTTTATTAGCAATATTTAAATAATAATAAAAAAAATTGTACCGAATATAACAATTCAAAACATCTAACAGTACCTGGGTGTGGTCAAAGACACGGCAATTTTCAGAAAAACTGAGAGTAATTTTTGAAGTTTTTCTTTTTGTCAGAAATTCTTTTAACTTGCAAATAAGACGTTTCTGAAAGTTTCATCAAAAAATGTCAACGTTGAAATTTCTGGTTATTAATGAGTTAACATTGGATGAAGCCAAGATATTGGCAGGAGCATTGTATAGGATAACCCTTTTGCAGATAGATTACAAATTGGAAGAGGCAACATTCCCGTAATCTTGACCATTCGTCATTCGAAGACACCTTTTTGACTGGTGACGTACGACGAGTATTAGACATGATGGGCGCAGGCTTCAGTCCTATTGTCAATTACATTCATGCACTCGGTTATACTAACACAACCGCCAAAAGTTACCTCCCACGCCATCCAAGGGTTGATCAGGTTGTATAAAAATTGCCAATCTACGTGAGATAGTCGTTGCACTGTCGAACCACGTACTGAACTCTGAATTTAAGAGAGCGTTGATGGAACGGTCACCAATTCCACACGCTGTTTAGACTGTGAGGAATCCACGCCGCAATAATGACGGAGAAGAAGTTCCAGGATCGGTACATCTATCCAATCTAGACGAGATCATGCCAAACATTTATGGCGTTGCTGAAGTGCGTCAAGACGTATAAGTCATTGCTACGGCAATTGAGAAGGTTGGACGCGAATACCCGAAATACGTCTGCACAGGAGGCACAGATTGGAAGGGGTAGGGATCGATAAGTCAAATCGTTTCAAATAAACCGGCCGAAGTATGCTGTCCAACTTGGCTCACTTGTGGTCAACTCTCATCAATATCTGGGGAATATAATGATTTCTGGACTCCCGAAAACATTTCTGACCCAGAAGCATATATAGAGTGCAATTCGAACAGTCTTAGTCTTTCAGATTGTGTATCATATCGCAGTTTGAGATCAGCTAGCCAGGAGATGTGTATATTTTTTTTTCTAACATAGTAGCAGGGTTAAATAAATATGTAAATAATAAATAAAAAAAATTTTCTCCAAAACTCTTGTAAAATTATTATTTTAAAGCGAACTGTTTGTATAAGTTATTGTTCGCATAAAGCTGTTAGCAATAATTACGTTTTTTTTTCAGTGGTTTTTAAACAATTACATATTTAAGCTGTCGGAATATATTTATACAAATGCCGAGCAGTAGGAAATCAAAATAAAAAGTAAATCGTATAGAAAATTCTTCAAAATCCACAATTATGAGGTTTAAAGAATTCAGAAAAACTAAAGCTTTTTTGACAATAAAAAAACGTCGATCGAAATGTTCAGTAACAATGAAAGTAAATAATGAATGTAAGAGAAATATATTTTTGAGCTTTTCTTAAATACTAATAAATCTGCATCAATTTGTAGTTCAAAATTTTTTCGTTACATTTATACAATTGGATTTTATGTGAACAAAGCTTTAAACCATTTATTATTTATGCAACAACAGTTCCTGGAATATTTTTAACAATCTAGCTTAAAGAATTTATTACTCTTTGGTAACTTTTTTTTATTATACATATTTGGTTTGGTTAAGTTTTTTTCTGTGGTGTTTCGCTTTTATTGTAGTTAAATTTTTTAACAAAATAATGTTAAATGCCGCATGTTAAAAATACCAATGAATTAAGAAAATGGCAAAAAATTAAATCTAGTTAAGTATCTGGCTGTGACGAATACTATGCACACTTATCAACTTCTTTTGGATAAAATGAAAAAAACTGAACCAACTAAGTAGACCCGGTAGTGCAAATTATAGGTTCTGAGGTAAACAAAAAATTTCTTAAGGTGTCCAGGCTTCGCTAAGCCTGTTTTTATGTTCACTAGAAAAATTTAACAATGGAGCAATGAGTTCAATTAATCAATGTTCTTCAGTTAATCTATTGCTATATTTAGAAGTATCCAGAATATTTCTATGATTATTACGTATAAGATCTCAAATAATGAATAGACAAACAGAATAACAAATTTCATAAGCAGCAACATTTAGTAGGGGGTATAAAGAGAAACACTCAACTCTTTGATAATCTAAAATAAAAAAAAATGCTTTAAAAACAAAAGTTTATTTTTCTGCGAATAAATTATTAAATTATAAATATATACACAAACTAGTAAAGCAAACGTAAATTGTTTAAAACAGAATAAGGTTTTAAATACACAATTCAACCATCAAACACATTAATTATAGCAAAGATTTTATAAAGGCATATTTTAGAATTTCACTTAAAAACACTAGTTTTTCTCTCAGTGCACTTGACATATGTACTATGACCGTTGGCCACAAAACAAAAAATAACTTTGGCCTTTTTTACTTTCAAAAACAACATCAAACTTTAAAATATTTATCAGCTTTTGAGTATGTGTGTGTGTGTGTGTGTTTGTGGATGTGTGGGTGTGTTTGCACGGCTTGAGCTTAAAATTTAGTCATTACAGTATAGAACAGCTCATTAACAATTAAGCAGCGGTAATCCATTCATCCATGTCATTCAAGTGACAATTAAACAAGAACATCAGTGTTCATCTCGAATAACAACAACCACTGGTAACGTCGTCATCACAACCACCATCCACCATCATCATCGTGACCATCATCATTGTCATTATGTCATCATTATTTTGATGGTCTTTTTTTGTGCTGTATTTCGGAATTTTAAATTCATCTGCAATAATTATGTTGTGAAGCAGGTGGACAATTTACTAATAATGTTAAACTTTAGTTAAGTGAACAAATTGTTACTTACAGCAACTGAATTATTATGGCGTTACATAAGACATAATCAAAAACCATCAACCATTGTCGAATGAATACAAATCCATAACTTTTTCCTTTTTTCTCCTCCTCTATCCCCAATACAATGTCAAAGAACCAACAACTATGCCCTCAGATTCAATAACCAAACTAATATCGTTTCACTTTTCTTGTGTGTTTCTTTTTGCAGTTTCCTTTTGACAATCTTCCTTTTAATTTTCTTTAATTCTCTTTAAATATCCCTACCACGTCCATTTAAATACTTTTTAAACTTAACATGCCAAAGATTTTTTAATATGATTTAAAAATTCAATTTATGCTTGAGTATTAATAAAAAAAATTTAATATTTCCATAATAAATCACAACTTAATGAATTGTTTTATGAGAAAAGTATAAAATTAAAACAAACAAAAAATATGCTGTTGTATGTTCGGTTTATTTTACTTATATATTAATTAATGCAATTTAATGCAATTAAGATTTTAAATTGTTTCTTTGTGTATTTTCCTTGCTTTAAAAAGAAAAAACTTCACTTAAAGCATTGTTCCTATTAAATCCGGTCACATAAATGTTTTAGTATTTATAGAAAAAAAGACTCCCGCATTAATACTGCAAAAAGAAATTAAAATTATTTTCTTTTTATAAAAATCCGTGTTTTAATTTGATGGATCACATTAAGTGTTGCACGGAATATCTATTCACCTGCGCCGCATATTTTTTCCAATTTGCTCATTTGTCTGTTGTCAAAAACTACAAGTGCACACCGCCTTAACTCTTGTTCCATAATAGCCCATTATTTTTCAATTAGTCTTAAATTTGGACCTGATTTGTTCTACGCCAATCCATTTGCAGATTTTCAAGTATGACAAAGAGCTGAAGCAGACCAAAAAATATTAGCCAAGAATGGCGACGCTTAACCTGAAATAAAGAAAGCGTACCCATTTTAACTAAGATCCCGATCCCTGTATTATTCTTAAAGTAACTGCATTTGAAGATTATTGTTGGAGAATCTCAAATTATATATATTCTGACTGGTTTAATTTTTGGTCAGCATAAAGGAAAAGAAAAAACGAAAATGTTACCACTCTGTTTTTAAAACGATTCAATAGTCTGGCATGATTTTATGTGAACAATGCTTTATTAATGAATAGTAGGGTATCGCAATTTTAATGGAACCACATAACGTGGTTCAATGTTGTCAACTGATATAAAAATTTATTTTTTCTTAATTAAAGTTTTTTGGATTAAATTTTTTCTCATATTTGTTTTCAAGAATTGGTATGAAATTTTGATATCATAAATATGACCATGAAAGGGCACTTCAAATGATGTAAAAGAATAATGAAAAAATGAATAAATGAAAATCAGAAAACCTTTTAAAATAAACTTAATAAACTTAATTTTAAGGAAAACTTAAAAACTTAATTTTAAGGAAACATTAAAAGATTAGTTTTCCGGAGCCCTCCCTACTAGATATAGACAAACTTTTAAATATACTGATAACCTGGGTAACCGAAAACATTTAAGAGCATATTTTATACTTTCCCCCTGCAAATAACGCGACTAGTCCATACATGCATGTAAAGACTAGACCAAAGAGGAGTAGGAGTACTCCAAATATATGAAAAAAAGGTGGTCGATTTAACATTGCGATGTCCTAGGATTGGACCATATAACCCATCGGAGTAGTCCCAAAACTATACCATGCTTCTACTTCATGGAATACTTAAGAGGGTTAGTTTTAAACAACAACAACTCAATATGGAATCGTGTTAACACGAAACCATGTCGTTTAACTACAAAATGTCAAGACTTTTATGTTCTTGTTAGGAAAAATCCAATATTTATACTTTTCAGAACATCTTAATTATTTTGGTTTCGATTTTTTTAGTGTATATTATTGTATATTTTACCATTAAGAGCATATTTGGCCTGTTTAGAGCATAGTTTGTCTATACGTATACATATATTTTTGGCATTTTAATTTTTATAATTCGAATTTGTAGCAACTGCCAATATTATTGTTTCAAATCCCACTATCTTGGAAAAACCTATATATAAATTATATATATAAATATTGACAATTACTTTGCATTGCTTTGCTTTGGATTTGGTTAAAGTATTTCAGTATTGAAATAATAGAGCAATAGAATTTTCAATCATTTAATTTCCAAAAAAAAAAATCCCAAATAATTGAATTTAGTTTTCAAAATTTTACAGAATCTGTATTTTTCCGATATCCCTGGTCATAACATATGTACGTTATTCCATGTTTGTCTGCATATCGACCACAATTAATTCAACAGTGTTGTTTGTTTGTTGCCTGTTTAAATTAAGCAACATTTTACAGGCAACAACAATTTCTTCTTTTGCAATACATATGTATGTATGTATGTATGTATGTATTTATGCAAAAGTGTGCAAAGAAGAGAAACATAAATGTTAATAAATAAATATAAAATTTCGACCACAGAAGTGCCTGAAATCTGTTTAAATCTTGATTTATGCCAACCAAATGCACTCTTGGTTTTGGCTCCACAAGTCTTGACAGCGTAATCTTTTGTGTGTGTGTCGCGTTCGTGTATATTTCCTGGAATCCATTAATATGGTTATTCATACGCGCAAAAAAATAAAATGATTAATGAATATATTTTCGTACCGTGTCAATACAAGTGGAAAGAAACGGCAAGAAGTAAGTAAAACGCCAAAGACAATATTAATTGTATAACCAAACAAATTGACTCATCCCGTGGGCATAGGACACAATTAATGGATGCAACTTTAGGATTAAAGTTACAATTTCTTTATGTCGGAATTACTTGTTGGCAGGTAGATGGTTAAAGCAATGCCGCAGTTTTATAAGTCATTAGCATAAGAGTTATTAAATAAATAAATGTTTTTATAGTCATTATTATATATACGAGTACATATGTATGTATCTTTTAAATGTCTAATAGTTGGGTTTATATATAACTGATATGGTTTGATTGATACACCTTCATACAACTCAGCTTAATATAAAGTGTACCAAAATTCAAGCAAATTTTAATTGGTGTCCGCTTTTAACGTTTGTCAATAATTATTAAAGGATTAGTAAAATTTGAGCATTAAACCAGAGAACAATAGGTTTTGCTTATGGAGCAATATTTAAAAATTAATAAAATTTAGAGGCCATAGTTTTAATGGAAACTTTTATATGCAGATATTTTCCGCAATGACTTTTTTGTCAATATACGAGTATTTAAAAAAATCACTTGAAATTAATTCTTTTGAAATCATTTAATGTTTTTCGTTTGCTTTAGTTTTGTTAAAATTTTTTGTGCCATTTTTACATTTCTTTAACATTTTGTTGCACAAACAGAAAAGTTTTACAAAGTTTAATAATTATTTTAAATAAACGTTATTTATTTTATAAAAAAAGAATCATAAAAACAAACTAAAATATTTTTAAAAAAATTCCAGGATAAAAAGTCGAATTAAATTTGTGCTGCTGTTTATTAAAATTAAAGTGGTACAACGATAACCGTATAACTGTATGTGTGGCCATAAACAAGTGCAAGTATAAACCGGGCTAAAAATTATAACAAAAACATGTCGGAGAGCTATATACAGCAGTAACGAATCTTAAATAGCCTTTATTTACAACTAGAATTAAACTAAGTTTATTTTTCTCAATAGAAAGTGACCAAACAATGCTGGATGAAAAGTATATTTTTTTAAATTATTTGCAGTTTTGATCTAATGTCGCGTTCCTGTACCTAATCCTGGTTTCTTAGCAATACCCCGCATTTTAATTGAATTGTAGTTAAGTTACTGCATATAGTACTTACACTACACGTTTCATTTGATTAGCAAATTATGTCACGTTCGCTGATGAAAACGTGTGCAGCATTGAAGATATGGAACTTGAGAAAAACTTAAAGAGGTTCACTAAAGTATAATGAATATTGTGATGAATCAGCTGAAAGATGCTACAGAGATATACTATCTAAATTTACATATAAATGTCCAAGTCGAATTGGTTGCTAAAGTATGTCATGTTACAAATGTCGCATGCTAAATCATACTATATGTTATTAAAAAGCAAATTAAAATTTTTCATATGTCAACAAGAAGGAGCTTGAAAAATGCTTTCAAAAAATAAACTACAAACAAATTTTAAGATTACTTTTTTCACTTTAAAACCATGTGAGTGTCGCGTTCAGGACCATGAAAATTTCCATATTTTATTTCAGATTTTTCATTTTAAAGTAGGTAAAGAAGGCAAGAACATACTTGGTTATACGCATGAAAATAGTTTTTGTACAAAAAAAATATTTTTTAATGTTTTCTAATCGTACATAATTTTTTTTCTAATGTAGCGATTTTATTTATTTTCAATACCATACTGCTAAGGAAAATGCTAATCATGTTAGCTAAAATTCACTAATATCTGGTTTGCATGTTTTGCACAGACAAAATGATTTATCTGAATCCATGTCTGTCGTTTTAGAGTTTTATAAACATCAATAATATCTAAGTGTTACTAATAGATTAACAAACCTATATATACATACATCCTGATTGCTGGGTATATGAAACTAATACTTTTAGTAGACTCTTTGCCTTCAACATACATATAGTATTAGCAGTAGTTTAGTTGTTGTTATAGCAGTTACTAATGCCTAGTAGCAGTGACAGTGGTAATTTCAGTCGTGTATGGACTACATTTGTTGTATGTTTTTTCCGATATTTTTTCCGTTCTACCACAATACCAAATAACAAACATGGCCACAACATGTGAACAAACCAAAATTTTTGCAGGATTGCAATTTGCACATAAAAATAATGGAAAAAAAATAGATGGAAAAAAACCCCAAACATTTTTGCCGATAAACTAACAATAATATAATTTGAAAAGTGCCATACAAAAATGCAACCAACAACATACTACTACTGGCAGTCGTCGAATTTATACATAACAGGAACAACAAAACTTTCTAACGAAATACTAATGGTTACAAATGGAAAACAACAAATATACAACAATGGTATTTAGAAATTTAATGTTATTTCAGTGATGAAAAATCATTATCACGATGAAATCTATATGCACACATAGCCTCACTTACTTACGCACAAATCATGTAGATGTCAGTTGATGTGCACTTACTTCACGCACATGCCTGACAGTGGGAATGATTGTAGGGGTAGAGTAAGTGAATGACTGCATTGTATTGAGTTAAGGCATAGACGTATTTGCAGCATTTGTCTGCTATATCATCATAGTGTATTTATAAAGCTTGCAATTCATTGAAATCTCTAGTACACGAGCTTTGTTTAAAATACACTGAAAAAAAAATATAAAGTTAAATAAAAAATTCTAACATTCTAAATTTTAATATTTTGATTTCAAGCTTAATTTTCTGAAAGTCTAGGTGAACCCTTCAACAGATGATATTTTTTATTAAAATTATCTGCAAACAAATTTTGCATTGTCTCTTATGCCTGGTTTTCACTATGTAATTTTTGTTGTCAAATTGTCCAAATTGTTGGCAATTGTATGAAAACGGGTTGTCATATCATTATTTTCATTATTGCAATCATGATTGCAAACATAGATGACGCCATATGACAACCCGTTTTCATACAATTGCCAACAATATGGACAATTTGACAACAAAAATGACATAGTGAAAACGCGGCCTTATTTTTTTCTTCATGTTTTATAAGTTTGTCATATAATGCATTAATGCATAGACATAAGCATTATTTTCATTCAGATTGTGGTTTATTGTTTTATTCATAATTAATGATTATTTTCAAAACACACTACAAGCATTTCATTAAATGAAAATTAAAATTCCCTTGAAAACAACATTAGTTATGATGCAATTGTTCTTCGTTTTCAAAGTATTACCACAAGTACTCGTATGTAGTACGAGTAAATGATGTACAAAATTTTAATTAAACAGAAAATTTCGTTTTTAGGCTCATGGATAGAATAGAACACAGTCAATAAGCCTACACAGCGTTGCTGGTACATACTCTATCTTTTAACGAAATTTTTCCTTGTACATTTTGTATAAATGTGGCTGAAATTCATTGATGCTACTTGTAGTCACAGATCTCTAAATTGACAAATAACCACCATACAAATAAATCCAATGATGTTAAATCGCACGATCTAAGGAGAGTATACTTCATTTAGAAACCGGTGTTTACACAACCAGGAAATGTATAATTGAATTTTCTCACGACTTCGTCTTGTAGAAACCTCAGGTTGTCTAAATGTTTAGACAGTTTAGATCATGTCGCTATAACAATCATCACTTTGACTATTTAAAAAAAACTTCTTAATGGAAATATTCTCATCTAACTGATGATGAATGGCTTTTCTTGAATAACTTTTGAACAGTAGTAGCCGCAAAACGTTTAGTTTTTTATTTCATTTCTCTTTCTCAACATTTTTTCAATAAACAGGATTCTAGTCAAAATACACGCCCATACTTACCTAAATCAGCTTACAGAAAACGTAAAAATGATTTATCTTTTTAACCGCAAATCTAAGTGAAATGATGTGTAGCTAAAAACTAATGTGCGTGTTACAATCTGTCAGAAAACCAAATTAAACCGCCTCAAAATGATTTAAAAGCTTTTTTTTTGGCTCAATAATTTAAACTTAATTTGAATTTGATTTGCGCTTAAAAAGATAAATAGTATTTTTTGTTTACATATCTTGAAGCCATAGCTACTGTGTGTCAGTTTGGAAGTGTTAGATAGTCCTTTGATGTTTTTACCCCAAAAATTTACATTTGAGCTGTTAAAAGACAAAATTTTATATAAACCATTTAAAATGTAACGTCTTTCTGTTTAATTCATTAAACGCGATATTATGTTTGTACATTTGTTATTAATTTTGCAGTTATTTAATATTTTTGGTTCTCTCTGAAATTATGAAGTTTTTTCTAAAAAAAAAAAATAATTTTTGCTATTTTCTGTTAGAATTGTTTTCAGTTTTGCTTTTCCATAGATGACTGTTTTTATTTTGCTATTTTTCTATAAAAAATGTCTCCAGTTTGCTACTTGTGATTAAGAAAGTTAAACAGTTTTCTTCAAAGAATCTTGAGTTTATCAGTTTTTTTATTTTCTATACAACATGCTGCAATTAGTTCTAACAAATTTCTTTAATTTACCATTTTCTATAGCAAATTTCACAATACTCATTAAAATAAAACCAATTTTAATAAAACCAATTTCACTGCTGTTTTTATTTGTTGTTCATTACACTTTAGTTTAATACTTCTCAGTGTTTCCCATTCTTTGTAAAATTAATGTTTAAACAAATATTTCTTTAATATTTTTTTTTTTTTTTTGTATTTCTTTTTAGATATTTTGCAATCATCTTTTTAAGGTAAGAAACCTAAATAATTATAAATATTACACAACAAAAAAGAAAAACATTAAGAAGCAAACATATTATAACAAACATAATTCGACTTTAGAAACCGAGAGATGAGTAGCAAATCTCACAGATTCTAAAATACAATTTAAAGAAATTTGCAATATCTCGATTATTTACAGTATACAGTTTAACTTTAGCACTTTAAGCTGTGTAAAATATGCAAAGAACAAAAAAATATGCAACACCATGAGTTTCTTTCAAAGTTATTTTATTTACGTTTGAACTATTCTCCATCACTTTTGCTTAAACGCTTTTTATGGTAGTTCGTGCGAAAAGAAAAAACAAATCTTAAAAACATTCCTCCAAGAAAATAAATAAAAATATTTTGCTTTCTCATGGTATTACAATGAATGCTGTATGAGATGTTACATTTCCTAGAACCCTCACCAAATTCCTTTCATAATTTAGTGCTGCTTTAATGTTATTTTTAAATCGCAAGCCATTTTTATATGTCTCGTCATCGCTCAAATATATACATACATATGTACATATGTATATGATGACTTCTAAAACATGTTACCACTGGTCTTAGAATTAAAACATAGTTTTTCTTTGCTGTAAGGCTTCAACTTTGGCCACGGACACAATTAAAGATGATACAGAAAATATAAAAATAAAAAAAAATCAGCAAATAATATTTGTTTATAAATGTTTATTTGTTTAAAAATAACAGTCGATAAAAAAATTGCTGATTATCTAGATTTAGCATTGTTTTTTTTTGCAACATTTATGCTGAATTAATGTTGAATTTTGAGTAGCCACTACGACGTATACGGAATAATATTGATTGAAAATATTAAAAATCAAGTATACGCCATGTCGATGTCGTGTCTTAGATTTTAGCACATTACAAAATTCAAACATATTAAAAGAGAAAAAAAAACAAATATATAACTTATTTCTTTATTTAAAACAGCAATAAATCATTATTATTTTTGTTTCATATTTTATTCTAACATACAGTGGCAAGCAGAATTGAGTGCATGTCCAAGAAACTGAATTTCGTTATTCATAAAAACAGAGCCATACAAGCAAATCAAAAAAATGTCATTTTATTTGTATTATTTTACTCGTAACAAATAGCAGTAAAGAAACAATAATTAAACAGAATTGAATGAGTTTAAAAGAAACGTTAAAAAAATAACCCGCATAAACTAAATTTTGAATTACACCTATCATGAATTACACCTATTTTCGCTGTCCGACTTCTCTTATCAGCAGAAATCATGCAAATTTAATGTTACATTTTTTTCTTATTTTATTGTTCTTCTTTGCAGAGAAGTTTAAACCCTGCTTCTTGCTAATCAAAGCAGACTTTATCTACTACTATCATATTTAAAATAAATTGTTGATTTTTTTTTTTTTTTTTTGCCTAAAAATGGAAAAACATATTTGCAGGAATTCAAAATAGTGCCTGACCGAGAAGAGCTGTTTTCAAGAGACTTAATATTAGTTAATCAGCGGTGATCGCAGCTCAAAAGAGACGAATGTGACTACTAAATCGCAGGTCAGAGGTCGCAAAAAATTATTAACAGACTCAGACGCTCGACTAATGATGTTCGAAATGAGAAAAAACCAGCTGCTAACACGAAAGGATGCTTATATGTTAATTAATAAAAATGTAAGCGAATGGACTGCTAAAAGAGCGCTCCATGACATCGGATATACTTCAACTGTTGCAAAAAGGAAACCTGCACTTAGCACGATGATGTTTCTAAGCACACAGCAAAAATCATATAGGTATGGATTAAGAAACCAAGTTTTCAATTGATGGAATGGCCAGGAGAAAGTCGCAACAATCCGATTGAAAATCTTTGGCCTACCGTATGAGGCAGCCGCCTCAAACATCGGCAACCTTTGGGATCGTGTAAATGCAGAATGGAATTGAATTATAATTCCAGATGTTATCGACAATTTGGTAGAAAGCATGCCAAACCGCGTAAATCAAAATATTTCTAGTAAAGGTCTATTGACCAACTATTTAAATTGGGTTAGTCATTCATTTTCTTGAAACCTGTAAAAGTTGACGTTAAGAGTTTATTTTTTGATTTGATTGTATGGTTTTGTTTTCAAGAGCATGCAATCAATTTTGCTCCCCACTGTATATTTTCCTTGTAAAATATCTCAATTTGTTATTTTTTATAAAGAAATTATTCAATTTAGCTATGCTCTATTAAAAACTTTTACACTTTGTAGATTATTTTGGTTTACTTATATAATCTACTTTAAAGACTCTCTATTTTACTTGTTACCTGTAGCATGACTCTGTTGAGTCATAACAAATACCTAAAGATAATTAGAAATAAAATAGTTTACTTTGGTTAATTTAAAGCTAACATTCAAAAATGCCAAAATGTTTTAAAACAAATTTAATTTGGCTTTGCGTTTTGTCAAATACCTGCTGGTGTTTGGACAATAGTCATTTGTTAGTTAGTTTCTCATATTTAGACAATGCTGTATTTACAAGGCTGTGCGCTTGTAATTAAATGAAAATACGGTTTTATGTTTGAATAACATACGGTTTGTAATGCTCCTGCTGCTACTGGTTTCCTTCGCAGAAATAACAAATAGAGCGACCCTTTTCTTAATTTAATTACTTGACTTGGCTGCTTTATTTTGTGCTTAACAAATACAAAGAACATTTTGAGTTGTTCATTAAAATAAATCATTAGAATGTATTTGTCTTGCCAGAATGCGTGAAGCGAGGCTAGTGTGGTGAGTTGGGATATTTGGTCGCTGCGTCTCTGCTTTCCTGTATTTGAGTTTCTTGTGGAGGTTTTGTCCCAGTTTTAATTTTAATAAAATTTTCATCTTTACTGGTTTTGCTTTTAACTTTTTTTTTCGCTTTGCTGTGTTTTTATGGAAACGTGGCTGTTATGGCTCGTTTTATTGTATTTTGAAAAGGACGACCACTACTTCCTTTGGCAGTTAATTATGTGAACGTTTATGTTTGCAGTTCCTCAAAGGGATGTCATTTAATTTTCTTGTTGTTGTTGTTGTATATCGTTTTTGTTGTGTCTTTTTTTTTTGTATTGACAGTCTGTTTTATATTTCATTAAAATTTAATTCTTTTAGTTTCTGTGTTTTAATGTAGTTTTCCCGCTGGCTGTAAAATTTATTTGACTGCCCTGTGACAAATGAGAGGAGAGACAGTGGGAGATTTATTTAAAAAATTCTGAAAATTAGACAAGCTGAATAAAGATATAATTTTATTAGAAAATAGCCAATTTTTATATTATTTTATTAGATTAGATTATTTTTAACAGTTAGAGTCCCACTGTTACATTTTTAATTGCATAGATTTTCTATCCATTATTATTGCACATTTTAATCTTATTAATAAGCAGCAAAGACTTTTCTTTTAAACATAATTGCTTTGCAACAATTTCTTTAGCTGCTGCAATTTTATTTCCTTCTGTTGGCAGTTTACATGTTTCCCCGTTGGAATGATGTATACGTTGGAGAGTTTTAAATTTTCAACTAATCCATTACAAATTGGTGAGCTATTGTCATTCACTGATTGTTGCCTCTGACAATTGTAATAAACTTTTGTGCCTTTACGTATAAGTCTTTTTCTTATTAATAAAAATAAAAATACTTTTGCTAAAACCTAGAGATGTAACAAAACGAGAATAGAGTCTTTCAACATAAAATGGGTGTATATCGAAAGTAAATCCCTTAAAAGCACTCATTCCATTACATTTTGCCAGTACATTTCTAGTGGAAAACACACCTACAACACTTAAATGCTGCAATAAAACCATCACTAACGGCAATAGAATTTAATGTCAGTGTTTTTACTTGAAATAAGACAATAACATGAACAATAACATGAATATGAATATCGACAGCATGCACAGCAGTAGAACACCAAAGTAACACAACAGTTTAAAGATTGTAAGTATCATTTGAACTACTTCTAAAATCTTCTTTTCATGTAGACATGTTTTTGTACATGTTTGATAAATGTACATACTCGTATGTTTGTGTATTTGTTTGCGTGTGCTTCCTTTAGTAAAAGGTACTTAATGCTAAGAATGAGTAACAATAAAAATGTATTTTTGCCAGAGATCCAATTTAAGCCAATTTAATCATCATAATATACAAGCGACACAGTGGAGGTTGCAAAATAAAAAGCAGAAAGGCTACAGATATTGGGAAAAACAATAAAAAAAAAACGAAATCTAGAATTTACTAGAGGACGACATAGTAAATTGCGCAAATTTACTCTATAGTTATTTTTGAAAGATAAAGATATTTTTGTTAACAAAAAATGTTGCGTTCATCACCGTGGTGTTTTAAAATTTGTATAAAATGCTCATATACTTTTAAAACTAATTGAACTTTGTTTACCTTGTTATGTACATATTACTGGCTGTAAATAAATGAACATTATTCTTAAAAGTATTTATGGATAAAGAAAAATCAAATTTAAATATTTTCTCAATAATTTTAGGCTTCTTGTAATCACCTAGAATTAGCAAAGTCACCTTGAGGATTTTCTTCGAACGATTCTAAGGCAACATGTAATATGTAACTCCTTATCTTTTGTTGTTGTTTAGTTGATATTTTTCATCTTTAATCTATGAGGTTTTTGTTGTTATCTCTTGATGCTGAATTTTGCCATTATTATTACAAGAACAATAGCTAAGAGTATCTAGTTTTGGTAGTTAAAAAGTCAATTGTTTTATTATACAAGACATGAAAAGAAAAGCAGTCTTAAATACTACAAAATAAAAAGAGAAAGAGAGAGAGAGAGATAGAGATTGAATAGCAGTAAAGTATCTGAATATCTGTTAGGTTTTGTATCTACAGGATGTATGTATGTAGGTGTGTTTATATAGAAGTATTAGTGTTATAAATTTTATTTTATCTTATTTTGTTATTTACTCTACTTTAATATTTTTACTCTTATAAAAATAAGAAAATAACAAAAAAAAATAAATTAAAGAAAAATCACAAATGCTGTGTTGTGAAACACTTGATAAAAATTTGCATAATCCTGTGGGTAAATTAAAATGAAGAAAAATAAACATTTACGACACGAATTCGTGCAAATTCTATATATTTTTTTACATTTATATGTAGATGTTTAAACAAACAAACACACATACAAGTTGCGTATGTGTGTGATTTTGTTAGTGTATGGGCGCGTGATTTGATTTCGCCAAGTAGGCTGAATGTTTGGCTGGCTGTTTGTTTGTTGGTGCCATTAAAGCAAAGTACAGTAAAGTAGAGTTTTTACTCAAATGATATTAAAAGCTGATAAAAAAAAAATATGTGATGCTAAGCTTCCCGAGATTGGCCACAGTGTGAATATTTTGTAATTTAATCAAAATGAAATCGATTTTTTTTTATTCACAATATTTATGCCAATTCAAGATTTAAATGTAAATTTTGTTAAAGAAAAATTTTATTTATTTAAAATACAAACAGGGATTTGTCCACAATCAAGCATTTAATATTATACAATACATTTTCCAAAAACTTCAAATTAAATATTTATGATTTATAAATGGTAATATTTTCTAAAAAAAAAAAAAAAACTTAAAATTTGACCAAAAATGCTAAACAAGAATTCCATTAAAAAACTTTCAAATGATAAAACGCAATGAAAAAATAAACATATATTTTTAATATATTTATAAAATTTCTAAATTAGTAAACAGATTGGGGGACTTTGCTATGGAAAATAACAAAATTGAAAACATTGTATTGAGAATTATAAATTCTGAAATTGATAAATTAGTTTTTGAGATTGAGACTTTCTAAATAAAAAATCTGTTCAAAAAAAAAAAAAAGGTTTCTATTAGAATTAAGACTCTTTCTTATGAAAATATAAAAATTTTTTATCATGTTCTAAAAAATAGCAAAATTTTCATAATTTTTTTTTAGAAAATAGCAAAATGATAAAATTTCAATTAAAAACTCTTTCTAAAGAAAAATAGCAACATGTAGAAGCTATCTAAACGAAGACTTTCTATCAGAAATTGTTTTAAAAAACAACAAAAAATTAGCATAATTTCAATAGCAAATAGCCAACTGCGAATTTTTTTTTATGAACTTTCAAAATAGAAAATCTTATCAAAAACCTTGATCACAATGGACTCTATACGAGAAGTCTAGCAAGTGGGTACTCGTAGCAATGCAAATTTTAATATATATGTGTTTGTCACAGGCATTCTTAAACTCACCCTTCAAGTCGCCCATTTCTTATGTACCATCTGTACCAGATCATAACTGGTATTACTCGACGTTCCCCACATTTGGATTCCATATGTCCTTAATAGTTTTTGAATGCTTTAACTTAGAATGATTTAATAGTCATTGCAAACTTGAGATTTTTGTTTGTTAAATATCAAACTTGAAAAATATTGTTTGGCAAATAATAAACAATTTATAAATTTTCTTTGGAAAATAGTAATTTATGGAAAAGTTTTTTAGAAAAAATAATTAAGCAATTATCCTTAAAACATATCAAAATTGTGCAATTTTCTTTAGAATATAGCAAAAGTATTTTTTTTTTTGGAAATAACAAATTTTTTTTTACAAACTTTTAAACTTTATTTTAAGAAATATAAAAATTAGAAATTTATAGATTTTCTTAGGAAACCAGTAAATTAGTAACTTTTCTATAGAAAATAACAAAATAAAGAAATTTTCTGCAGAAAATAGTAAATTTTTTTCATATGAAAATAGAGAAATGAAAAATGGAGAAATTTTGAGAAAAGTTTTATTGAACTTATCTTTAGAAAATAAAGTGAATTTCATGTAAATATCACTTTTAAAAAGATATCCGTTTTCTTTGAATTTATTTAAGCTAAATTCTCTTAATTTGTATTGTTATAGTTCTCCTTATTTAAACTTATTCAAAAGTCGTTACAAGACATTTGTAATTAAATGTTTTTGTCGCTCAATTGTTTTAAAATGGCTTTTCCTGAATTTCACTTTTGGTTCAAATGCTGTAATTTTTTGTCTATGCAACATAAATTGTAGACTCGTAAGTATGAGTGTATGCGTAAGTCTGTACAGCATCTTGTAATCCATAGAATTTACAATAGTGTCGAGTCATTGTTCAAATAAAATATACCAATTGTTATTTTTTTTGTTAAAATGATGCTGCATAATCTGTTTGCCAACCTGTCTCCCAGCCTACAAAAGATGACTGAAATGATGATGATGATGATGATGATGATGATAATGATAATGATGGCGATGACTATGCTATGATAATGATGATGATGACGATGATATTGTAGTAGTTAAGTTAAGGCTTGCAAATGTGTGTGTTTGTGTGCGGGGCTTAAATATCTTTGTCTAACTGTGTGTACGTCTGTTTGCAGGAATGTATGCTGCTGTTTTTTTTTTTCTCATTTTTGTTGTACACACAACTTGCAGTTTTGCTGTTGTGTGTGTTGTTACCTTGACAACATATTTCCTTCATTTGCACTTCCATTTCATGTTAAAGGATATAATTACGTTTAACGAAATCGTGCAGTAATCTCCTGTTCCCGTTGCAGGAAACTAAAGCAAGTAGATTTAATACAAATTCAGTGTCTCTGTAGTCATACACGTGCGTTTGTGTTTTTGCATGTGTTCAAGTGTAAGTGTGTGTCTGTGTTTTTGTAAATCTTTGGATGCAGGTAACATCTATGCTGTCTACAATAACGTAGACAATGTATAATTATGATTATGATGTAAGGATGAAGTTGCCAACTATGCCTTTAACGCTACATTCTAAATATGTGTCCAATGGCATAAGAGAGCAGGTTGAAAATTGAACAAATACATTATGTGGTATAAGACAAGCTATACATGATGGAAGCACATGTGGTCATTGTCAATCTAGGAAAAAAAGGTGTGGACAATAAAGAAATATATCAGAACTCAAAAAAAAAAATTCTTTGGGAAACCCAAATCAAAATAGAATAATAGAGATTCTGATTCATAGTTCATACGGTTCATATGGCTTATCTTGGCGAGTCTTCGGAAGAAGATTTGTTAACGTGTCAAGTTTTTAACAATATTATGGTCACATTATATTATGTAATAATTCATCATGATTGTTAAAACCACATACTACAATCTTATATATGATTGCTAAAATATTGTGAATAGTAACTGTTATAATATGTTACAGTTACGATACGGATTCTGCAATCATATAAAATGTTGAAATTATTGCGAAAGTCATGTACAACTATATTTTTGGGTCGGTTGTACTCAAGCTAACACAATCTTCACTTGGCATATTTTAGTTCAATGGCTCTGCCATTTCTTGGTTCCGCTGTAATAAAAAAGTCTATCTGGTTTGTTGTTCGGTTTACGTGGTTGCCTGCTGCATACAAGCATAACACTGAAATATTTTGTTTCCGTTTTGAAAAAGACCCCACCACTCGCTAAAATAAATGATAAGATTAGATCGTATTCAAATGCTAGACTACTGTAGTAGTCAGTATGCGCAGGGACCCAAACTAGACTAATGTGAGTTAGACGACCATGTCTGTATAGTTGTGTTTTACATTGCCTGAGTAAAATAGATGTTGTAGGATGGAATTTAAGTGCCATGAGTACCGCCCCAGTAAAAAAATCGTGTTTTTTGAAGCACTTAAGAGGAAAAACGCATAATCGAGCGCTTCAATAAAAGCGCTCTTTTGAAGCAGTAAATGCTTACGAATAAAATATACAAAAATATGCTTTTTTGGTGCTGACAACGAAGAAGGTTTTAAAGCGAAAAAACAAAAATGAAATTATAGCCTACAGATTTACGTATGACAACGAAAATCAATTACAAAACGAATATCGCGCTTTTCAGTTACTATGAATTTTTCTTAAGCGAAAACATTCAGATAGAATTAAAAAAACATTTTAGGAAAGTGCTTTATTTGCATGTTTGATTAGGTTAAAAGAAGCGCTTATTGTCAGCAGAAAGTAGTCCTCCAAACCGGGAACACCTCATACAAAAATCATGCATCCCATCAGCAGGTTTGAAGCGATTTGAGGTATGGATTCATACATAAAACCTGCTCCTTTTGGAGCACATTTTTTACTGGGGCAGTGCTACCGCGAATTTTTCTTTCACATAAAATTTAAAATGCTTCTATTATCTCATAATAGATCTACACTATGTCTATCTGGGAGACGTATCGAGAGTTTTAAACGCCACACTCCATCTTTGAACCATTAGTGTAAACTAATGCCTTTTCTGTTGGTTTTTCAAAATACAAATTATTACAAGAGATTTTATTTGTAAAACATTATTTATTCTTGTAATTTGTAAATATGCTTTTTCTGGAATATTTTTTTTCCTAATACATGTTCTTAGCATAACAGTTTTACTCTTTGTATTGTCTTAAGTAAGACCAAATGCTCCTAAAGAATATTTCAAGCATGTTGCTATGTCATTGGTTCTGATTATATTTGACAGTTTCCCGTTTAAGAAAAGCTTTAATTAATTGCAGCTCTAACTTCAGATAGTTCTATAGAATTAAACAGGCTATGAATTTTTAATCAACTAAAATACTAACATCAAATACATATTTGCCAAAAAAAATTACTTTCTTTATAGTTTGGTAGGCATTTTTCAGACTAACCTCGTTCTAGCTGTACTTGTAGTAGTGTATGTTGCAATTTAATATGTTTTTTTAGTATTGCTGTTGTTTTACTGTTTTTTTTTAGTACTTACATTGCAACTACAAGTATCTAATGCAGTCTCACAACTAAAATAACAACAACAACATAAGCTACAACATTATACATCATGTCATGTAACATGGCAATATATAAAATTAGTTTTTTCCCCTCCCCTTATGCCATTTCTGGCATATTCTTCTGATACCATTTAGTACTTTGTGCAACTGTATGCATTAACATAACTATACTATAATCATTGTATGTTGCATGTTGCATGTGAGCATGTAAGTGTGTGTGTGTGTTTTTTTTTTGACGTTGTAAGTCTTTAGCTGTTTAACATATGTACAGATATTTGCGTATGCCAAAACAGAATTTTAATGAAATAGAAATTAAAAACAAAATGAAAAATTAAAATTTATTTAGCATGTATGCAAGGATACTTTATGCGATGGGAGAAAAGTATATTTCTGAAATTTTATAAAACAATTTTTGTTATTTTGTAATTTTTAAATATTACTTATCAATAGATTAGTATTAGAAACTTAGAAAATATTTGCATAGAATTAAATTTCGCTTTTAAATTCACTATTCAAATAATGTACACATTACAAAGGTCTAGATTTTGTAACATTTAGGATATTTTAGGGCAACATAATTGTTTCTCTGAGGTATACATGTGTATCTGTATGTTATGAATTTAATTAAATATAAGACATAAGATAAATTGTCGCATTTACGAGTAGGCTTCTAAGAATCCAATACCAATTATTGAGAATCCATTGCATGCTAAATGTGTGTGTGTCTTTTTTTAATTCGGCTGGAGATGCAGCTGCAATGAATGGATCACGCCATTGAGAGATTTTAACAACTAAATTTTACCTATTACTGATCAATAATATCAATTAAATATTGTAATTTTAACAGAACGGTGTCATATATCACACAGCCATCGGAGCAATAATTTTACTTGAGCCCCCCAAACATGCGATTTAGTACAATTTTTTCTAGGCTATAAAGAGCCAGTTCGATTACAGACATAAAATTTAATATCCGTAAAGTGATTAATAAAACAAAATTGCCAGAATCGTGTCACTAAACATTTCAATAATCTTTTGTTTCAATAAACAATGTTTAGATTGAAAAACTCTGCCTAAATTCCTAAAGAAATGGTTTCTGCCGTTTATTAGACAGCATCACTCTTTTGTACGATCAACATTATAGAAAAATATATGAACCGCCCTAATTGTCACCATCTTTGGCTAAATCAAACAATATTGGTATATTGCCAAAGAAGGCTGAAAATTGAATGAGTCCTAATTTGGCAATTAACAAATGTTAGCGATTTATAATAAATATGCAGCACTTTTGGATCGAATTGTTGTGCAGCAGCTAATCCAAAGCAAAAGTTAAACTAAACACAGATTTTTTTAAGCTCTTCTTAATCAACTCCTAATTTTTAAACAATTTGTGTCTCAAAAGCATTTCATCGCTTTAGTCGGCCGGAAATCACAATTGTTGTGTGATAAAACATAAAACAAATGGTCTCTGGTAATAAATATTTAAGTAATGAGATTAGGACTGCATATTATTGAATTCCATATCAAATGGAGATGGTAGTCATTCCAATTTATGTTAATGAGCATGTTTTTATTGGGTATTTGTTGAAATGATTTATATACATACTTTTGAGAGATAGATAAAACATTCTTTCTTCTGATACAACTAATAAATTCTTCTTCTCTGCCAGATAATTACTGCACCGATGGGTGCCCCAATAAACTGCTCTAGACTATCAGTCTGGGGGTTGCGTGTTGCATTCCCGCCAAAGGCTCTGGTTGTTTTCTGCACACAAGCCAAAAGGCTTCGCAGTTTGTGTTGGTTAAAAAGAGGAAACATTTGTAAAGATATTAAAGAATTTTCACGCTCAAGTTTACGACAAACATATTCGATTCATAAGAATACATAGTTTTATGCTTGCTAAAAATTAAAGTTATGAACAGTTAAATAATCTATATACCCAGAAAAGAATACACTTTTTTTGATAATACATGTTATTTAATTGCGACAAACATAATATATTGCAGTTACGATTAATAGTATCGCTGTTTTAATATTCGCTAACCTTCCAGCAAATATAACTTATCTACTAACTAATATTTAATTTGTTTAAATGCAACAAGATGTGTTATCCTTTCCTATATACTAATTTTCCAGTTTTCCTTAGCTCTCTCTGACTCACCTATTTCTATTGATAGCTATTAAACCTCAATAAAATCCCAAAAACACAAATTTTGTTAAAATTTAAGTTTTATCTTTGGTTTTTTTTTTCTTGATCTGCTCATATGAACTTTTTTTGCTAGAAATTTGAGCTGTTTATGTCATATAATGCACATTTTTGTATGCTGGTGTATACCTCAAACTATTCTCTATGCCGTGGTTAACTGCAAGTAAAGCACACATTTTCAATATATAGTTTCTTATGGTTTGGATGGATGGATAGATTTAGTTGATTATCCCTTAAAGAGTCTAAAAGTTACATTATTTGCATACAAACCTAACAATGTATCATCAATCACCATAAACTTCACTTTAGGTACTTGCATTTCGTTCGTTCGTTTGTTGGTTCGGTGCGTCTTCTTCCCCTTAGGTTTTTGCCACATGTTGCCCTATGAGTTGGTTAAGTAAGCTTCCTTGCTGGCTGATGTTGATGTTGATGATGTTTTCCCAGTAACCATTAAAGCAATACAACAACAATTTATTTGATTTTCCTTTTTTTTCTGCATTATACATATACATATGTATGTATATGCATATATTTATATATGTAGCTTTTTTGTGTGTGTATTTATAATACAACATTTGTTGTAAGAAAGATTTATGAAAAAAAAACAGTATAAACTGCAGTAGACATTCAAACATATTAATGTTTGCAAACTGCTGTTTTTAGCTATGCCAAGTGAACAATTTAAAGTAATTGAACAAAACAATTTAGATTTCTGTATTAATTTGCTCAATATACAGATGCTCATATCTTTGGCATTTATGGAGAGATATAAATAATTAATTTTATAAATAATGTGTAACAGTTCTAGTGGGCTTTCAATTTATTTATAAACATTATTTCCAAATGTTCGTACATTTCAAATTGTTACTCAAATGGTAATTGGGCTTCTTGGCTGTAATATTTATCTCTGTTTGCTTAACATGTGCGTTTTTGCACATAAATATACACATTAAGCTGTGTCTAATGTTTGATCATTATTAACGTTTCCTTAATTTTCTCTTGCCACAAAAAGTATTCATACTTTTCAGAAAGTTTTCAATTGATATTGAAAATAATCGTATATTTAAGTTGTTAGAAAAGTTTTCAATGTTGCTGGGGGATACGATTAGCCAGCAATTGGTGATTCGTAAAACAATGGAATCAAAATAAAAGAAAACCTTAATGAAACATTGCAAAAATTGTTTTAAAAACCGGAGCACACATTTAAATTTTGTTAGTGATTTGTTTTTTAAGCTCAAAACAAAATGAAAATGTAGCACAACTTCCTTTTCGAGTTCAATGATTGCTAAAGCTTCCTATTTGGATTTATCCATAATTTGTTGTACCAAAATCCTGCATAATTTTCACACAAACATTATTTGCAGGTTATTTATTTGCATGTAAATATATGTGAATCTAAACCTATATAAATATAAAATTTAGTTAGCACCTACAAACATATTATTTTGAGTATAAAAAACGAATCCTTTATTGGGTTAGAGCAATTTTTAACTTAAATTACTATCGTAACAACAACAGTTGAATATAACAAGCTGTTGGCAAGTTTGTGGCACATGGGGGCAGTGCAGAGCGTATGATTAGAAAAAAAGGGTAAATAATGTTGGTTGTAAATATTTACACACAAAATTGACGTTACATTGTAAGCATTAATATTTTGTTTGCTGATAAAAACCTACTCCTCTGACTTGTAACCCTGTAGCTTACAACTAATATAAAATCTATTACCATTAACCAGAATGCCTTAGCATCAGGTTTTAAAAGTGTTTGAAGTTAAGAAATTATTTTCAGTTGCTTCTATTTATTTTGTACGTGTGTGTTTTTCTGTAATTTGCAAAGTTTTTAAGGCGTAAAAATCAGCTAAAAATATTTTAAAATTTAAAAAAATCATATAAAAACACATACTACATCAACAACATTCTGCAAGTGGTAGGGAAAAGGTAGCAAAGCAAAAAATCAACTCATAAAATTGTTATGTTGAGCGAAATACGTACCTTTGAGCCATTAGTTTTTCCAATTTTCCATGGCAGCAACATTAACTTACACATACAGCACGGCATATCATTTTGCGTTTAAGCTGTGGTAACAAAACAAAAACGACATGCAGTAGTTGTAGTTGTAGTGGTGGCAATACACACACACATACATTCACCGATCAGCAACAACAACAACTAGAGCAACAATTTTATTGTAACATTTAGTTGTATAAGTGATATTAATTGAAATTGAAGAGAAAATCCCATTTACAATAATTGCCAATTGCAAAACGACGTATGGATGGATGAGTGAATCAATGGACGTATATATGTATGTACCAACTCACACATTCAATGTTATCTATACTACAACAAAAAAAAAACGAAAAACGAAAAACACACAAGCACATGAAAATCCTACCATGAATACAACAAACACATTTACTGCTGCTCTTTTTTTTCATTTATAATCCTTCAGTTTATAGGACTCAATATTTTATAAAGAATGAGAGGAATGCTGAATAAAATATAGAAAATAAAGTTGAAAAAAAAAACTGAAACGAAACGAAAATGAAAATGAAACTTAAAAAAAATCGATTACAGCAATGTCGTTTTAAAATAAATATTATGAAGTTTGCATGTGTGTGAAGATAATTGTGCATGTACACGTATGTGTCTGTGTGTTGATAATATATAGTATTTCGTTGTAAATTCAAGTATGTACAAGTAGTTGTTTTATATAAAACAGTTCTCGCATGGATAAGAGCCCCAGTATAAAAATAACAACAAGTTTAATTGCAAAACACAATAAAAATGTATCAACTAACTATTAGTGTATAAGTGGTTGTTGGCCAGCTCTTGTACATATTGAAGTTAATCTATTGTACACTCAAATATTTTATTTATTTAAATAGATAGAAATTTTCAACTATTAATAAAATGTATGACATACGATATAAGTTTCCACAGAAAATAGCGATTTTAATGAAAATAGCAAAATTGAGAAACATTCAGAATTATGTAATTGAACCACTTTCGGGAGAAAGTAACAAAGCTGAGTAAGTTATCAGAGCAAATGGAAAAAAACAGAAAAAATGTCAACAGAAAACTTTCAATTTCAAAATATTTGCCGAGCAAATAGCAAAAATTTTAAACCCGGTATAATGATCGATCGCGGTTGCCACTGAACTGAAGCACACCGACTATCCACCGAAGCTTATGCTTAGGGAATGTGTATGGTATTGATTTTGACACAACATAAAAATACCACGAATTGGAGCCATTACTCCATAACTCAACCTAACAAGAGCTTGCAAAATCATTGAAAGTTCCTCAAGCAGCAATATAAAAACGTTTGCGGAAAAGCATATGATGAGGGACCTAAAAAGAAGATTTTCAAGACCGAAATGCTGCTTAAACGTTATAAAAAGAAATTATTTCTTGCGATGAAAAATCGATTCATAACGATAAGCCGAAGCATAAGAGATCGTATGTGGAGCCCGGCCAGCCAAATAGCCGTGGCGCTAAGGAAATGCTAATCATTTGGTGTGCCCAAAAAGGGCCAGACCAGACCATTACAGGGAACCTGTACCGAATGCAAGTGATTCGTTTGCAGCGAGTATCGTCAGAAAAACACCCAGAATATACAGCTAGATATAAAAGCGTAGTATTTAATCATGACATTGCTTAGCCACATACTGCAAACTACTGTTAAAAATTATTTTTATAGAAGTAGTCGAAAAGTTTTGCCTCACCCTCCTTATATTGTAGTCCACACCTTACGCCGTGCAACTCCTACTTATTTGTTTCGATGGATATAGAACAGAGTATCCGAAGTAGACTTGATTTGTTCTTGGGCTTAAAAAATGCGCAATTCTTTAGGAGCGAAATCCATATATTGACAGAAAGATGAAAAAAAGTCATAGCTTAGAATGTTCGATACTTGATATAAATTTATATTGTACAAATCTTTCAAAATTAAAGCTACAGAACAGAAAATTCATTCATGTTGCACCCGTCATGGCTTAAAGAGCAAATTTCTTATTATTGGATTATATTTCTCTACGATGTTAGATTTGATAATCGTCGTCTGATATCTCATCTTTTACAATAAGAAAATACAATAAAATACAATAAAAGTTTAAAAATTAACAGAGTTTTGTGTTTTTGTGGTATGATCTTATGAAAGTTGGCCAATTTGCTTGCACCCGTCATGCACTTTAAAGCTCTCTCGTGGCTATTTGGTCGTTTCATATAAATTCTTGTAAAAAGAAAACAATAAAAAAATATTACCCCTTCTAGAAATAACTTAATTGAAAATGTGTTTCTATAGAGAGTAACAAAATTGGAAAATATTCTATCGAAAATAGCAAATTTTAAAATTCTTCTATGCAAAAAAGCAAAATAAAGAAACTTTCTAGAAACATTTACAAGTAAAATAGCAAAAAATTGAAAAACTTTCCAAAAAATAGCAAAAATATTAAATTTGTGACACTTTGCACAGAAACTGTTAACAACAAGAAGCCTTTCTTAAGGAAATAGCAAAACTTATAATCTTTTTAGTGAAAATATCAAAATTGACAAACTGTGCAGAGCAAATATCATTATTAAGAAACTTTTCAGTTGAAAATAGTAACATTGATTAATTTTTTAAAATAATTTCCAGAGAAATTTTTGTAAACAAGTTGGAAATTTCCAGAGAATTGAGCAAAATTGAAAAACTTTGCGGAGAAAATAACAGAATGGGGAAAATATCCATCGAAAATAAGGAAAATCAGAAAATGTTCATGAAAAACCCTAAATTAAAAAATATTGTAATTCAGAAATGATGAGGAGAGAATAGCAAAACTGTTAAACTCTCCAAAGAAAGTAATAAAATACAGACAGACAGTTTTCAAAAAATTAACAAAATTGAAATATAATATTTTTAGAAAATAGTAAATTTGAAAAATGTGCTTTGGAAAATAGCAAAAATTAAAAAAAATTGGACAATTTAGAAATTTTCTTGAAAACTGCCCAAGTTGTCCCTTTAACTAGCCTTTAAATTTTACCAGTGTGTTGTAAATGTTACAACCATTTGTATATGCCGGACATGCCGCGTAAGGTTTAGCTGTATGAGGGAATGCGTTTTTATTTTCATTTATTTATTTTGCACTTGTTATTTGCCACAGTTTCATATTTTTCTATTTTTCTGTTATGTTACTTTATTGTTGCTGCTGTTTTATTTATTTATTTATATTTTTTTATTTTTATAGCTAAAACAACAACAATAATAATTTATATTTATAGTAAAATTCATCATGTGTATGAATGGCGGAACTTGATAATGGATTAACACAATGTTCAACATATTAAATGCGGCAAAATAGCAAAAAATAAATAAAAACCTAAAACTACAAACGCAAAAAGGAAAAAGAAAACTTTGTCTATCCCTTGATAGTCTGACATTAAATTGCTTAAATTGTAGAATGTGGCAACAAATAACACAAAATAAATGGCTAAAAATTCATATTCGTATGCAACTGCTGCTGCTGCTGCCACTAGTGCTGCTTGTGTGTATTTTGCAGTTGTATTGTTTTTGTTGCTTTTGCACTATTTATCCTTAAAATGTGGCAAATATAAATTGTGCATATATGTATATATACGAGTATAAGTATGTAGTGTATGAGTAAATGTATGTGCTTTATTTTTGGTTTTTTTTTGTGCACACAAACGTTCATAGACTTTTCTCGGTTGTATTCATATTCTTTTGACGTCCGAAACTTGTACTTTATCAAATGGGGATCAAAAAAGCTGCTGAAAGTAGATCTTATTAAAATAACCAGCAAAAATATCTGTGCACACAAATACTACCGAACAACAGCCACACATGGCGGTGTTGTACATATACATACATATATACAAAAAGTTATACATACATAGATATTTATTTATTGTTACAATTTATATTTGTTTTTATGCACTGTGTGCCGAAGATTTAAAATTTAACTAGAAATATCTTTATAGTATAAATTTGTGGGCCGATATTAGTAATATAAATTCATATAGGGATAGAACTTTAAGTTGGCAGCCATTTAGTCTAGTCAGGCTGTCAAGTGATTTATGTTAAGATTGATTTGGCATTTCAACATGAATAGACGCTTGAAAAACGCTTCCAAATTGTGTAAATTTATTGTGTGTTTTGCCCAAAATGCAAGAGCTTGGCTTGCATGACATGTGGTTTCAACAAGACGGTGCCACATGCCACACAGCACCAATGGACTTATTGAGAGGCGAGTTCGGTAAACATTTTATTTCACGTTCGGGACCGGGCAATTGGCCTTTAGATTATTTTTTGTGGGGCTATGTTAAAGCTCATGTCTATACAGACAAGCCCGCTTCAATTGACGCATTGGAAGCATTTACTCATGAGATACCGGCCGAAATGTTGGAAAGAGTTTGCCAAAATTAGACTAAGCGGATGAACCATTTAAGGCGCAGTCAAGGTCAACATTTGCATGAAATAATCTTCAAACATTACTATCGATTCAAATAAAGATTTCATGCATTTTATGTGTTTGGTTTTTGAAAAACTTTCCTATAGCTTTTACAAAACCACCCTTTAGATACATATATTTAAAATGTTAAACAATTCTTACATATTTTCTCTATGATTATGATGGGAAGAACTAGTTTATTTAAAAAATAGTTTTTCTCTTACTTTTGTCTATGTTTCTATCCCATAGTGTTGTGTAGTGTTATGGTTTTGGAAAAGAATGAATATACGTAAATATGGTATCATCATCAACATGGTCGTCATCATTGCAAATATTTATAAGATAAAATTATTATGTTTGCGCCAATGCTATTGCTACCAACTACTACCACTGGTTAATGCTGTTTGCTGAACAACTGCTGTTGATGTTAATGCTGCTGATTATTATGTTGTTGTTGTTGTTTTTGTTTCGTCTCCTGTTGTTGCTGTTAAACTAATGGTTGCATGTATAAAAATAACAACCAAACAACAATTTAGCCAAAAATATGACTACCAAGAACTTTACTCATAAATTTTGTTTTATTATACAATTTCTCTTGTACACAAATATTTTGCTCATTTTTTTGTTGCTATTTCCTGTAATATTTGCGTTGCTGCTTTTATTTTATGTGGCCAAAAATACAAACAAACCTTTAGTTCTAATATAATTTGCACTATATTGTGCTGCTAAACACGCGCTCCGGCTTTACCAGAATGTCTCAACATTTCCTTACAATTTGTGCTGGCACCTCCTTCTACTGCTTTAGCACGCTAAATTGCCTTCTCTGGCTGCTAAGTTGACTTAGCTTTGTTTTTTTTTTGCTTTTTTTGCTTTTTTTTTTGTATTTTTTGGTATTTTTGTGTTCGGTTGCTGAGAGTATTTTGGTGGTTATAGTGTTAACTTTAAATTCAGTCGGGTCAAGTGGTTCAGGTGTGCAAAAGGAAAACAGATTGCGAAAATGTAACTAAAATTAGTTTTATGGTGATATTAGAGGTTTTTACAAAAAAAAAAAAAAAAACATACACACTCTCACACACACAAACATTTAACAATATCTACATACATTTACAATGACTAAACGTACATTTATTCCCTCTCTTATTCTTGTATTTTTTTACCATTTTTTTTTTACTTTGCAAAAAAAGATAAACAAGAATGTTAAAACTAAACGAAAAAGAAAATAGGAAAATTTGTAAATTGTAAATGTGCACGTTGAAAGCTTTTTGTAATTATGGCGCTTGGTTTTCTTTTTCTTGTTCTTTGGTGAAAACTGTTACAAATTTGCAAAATCTGAATAGAGCGCCGCGTAGAAAAGTTTTACTTAAATCTTATTTTGCATGCACTAATACTTACAGACATATGTACATACACATATACATACATATATCCAACCACATCACATTCATATAATGTTTATATACACAAACATACTTTTGTTACCTAGTTTGTAATGGTAAATACAACTGAAAGTAGGTGCTTTAAGTACAACTACTTACTCGTTTAGGGGGTGACGAGGTGTTAAGCTGAACAACAAAATGAAATTAGATACATGTGAGCTCGTTCTCTTACCCAATAATATATATTGAGGTTTTCGCGAGCCCTGTTTTAAAAGTTCTTTGGGAATTATACAAATATTTATGGTTTTATTTTGATAATTCTATAAACATTTTAATGATTGAGAATGCGACATTCTTTGATGTAAGTTAAAACTGTTTGTTCTTACATCCATTTTTATGTACTATTTTAGTAGTATTTTTCAAAATGTATTATCAATAATCAGGGATTCAAAAACGCGACATAAACTAGAACTATTTGTGAGAGCATCTGGAAAACAGCAAAAATCAGCAATTAAAAAAACAGAGTTTTTCTTAACTTAAATGTCGGACTGAATATTTTGCTTTAGAATGAAAATTTATTTTTGATACATCATTATATTCCATATTAAGAGAATAGAATGTAGACGAAGGTGATATGGTTTTCATTTAAAAATTTTAATCATTAACTACCTTTAGCACTGTTTTTAGATTTGGGATCGATGAGGCAATTATTTCTAACGTCGATGAGTAGGCCATAATAACCCAAAAAGTCTACTCCAATAATAGGCTTATTTATATCAGCAATTACAAAACACCATGTAACATTTTGCTTTAGTCGCAAATCGATAGATAGTTAGAGTTTTTGTTTCAAAAGTTCGAATTGTCGACTAGTGAACTAGGTTGTTGCTTTTGTTGTAATGATGATACTGGAATTATTGAAACGTCTGCTCCAGAGTCAACTAAAAATATGGATATCGATTTATTATCTCGAATAGACAGGCGACTTAGCTCTTGGCTGCTCTCATCCGTCACCCAAGATGAAGCGCCGATAAGTTTTCCTGATTCGATTAGTTTAAATTGCAAGGGACAACACATTTCTTGGCTTTGTTTCCAAATTTGAAATGATACCAACACAATGTTTTACTTTTTTTTTAAACTGACTTGAAACGACTACGTTTACCTGTTGTCTTGCTCTTACTGCTCGTACGGTTTTCTGGGGACGTGAACATCATAAGGAGTTCTGTATCTGAGCAATCACAATTTTTTTTTTTTTGCCTTGGTTGCCAGTTTCTCTAAGCGGTCTTCACTGATGGATCCAAAGTTGTATTAAAATATCATCCGATACTCTACGTTGAGCTAAGAAATGCATTTGACTTAACAAATCTGATGGTTTTCTGTCCAATAATTCGACTTCTTGAGACGCTTATTCTCAGAGTCAGAAAACGAACTGATGAGTTTTGTTTTCAAAGTTTTGTACATATTAGCAGCTGGAGGTTTGCACTTTTTCTAGGATGTTGCTCAATTATGTGAAAGTTCGTTGCGTCTTCAATAACACCAGCCATTATAAACTGCAAAACCAAAGCAATGGATCTGAACGCCAAAATGGTGGTGCTTTAAAAGCGACTCTTGAAATTTCCATATGAGGAGAATTTGATGTGAGACATCCTTATAACTTTAACTTTGTTGGCTCGTATTTAGTTTTTTTTTTTTTAATAAAAAGACCAACAATATATACATACACTAGCTGACCCGGCAAACGTTGCTTTGCCTTCAAATTTTATTTTTATTGGAAAGGTTTCATGCCAATCGGTCTATTATAATAAGAAAGGCCACCAGTGCCATTTTTAAAAAGGGGCGTGGCATTGCCTACTTCCACCAAAGATGTATAGTATCCAGCTGACACGGCAGACGTTGTCCTGCATAATATTTCAAGCGATTAGGATATTAACCAAAGTATGAAATGAAAGCCAAATAATAAAATAATTTCATTATACGTATACATAAAGAAAATTTGTAGGTACCACGCGTCTTTATCAAATCCCGCCCATATTTACAGCAGCACCAAATTTTGTTCAAATACCGTTATCAGGAGCAGAAATAATAGATTTTTAATTTGTGGTTTGTATTGAAGGACACTTTTTTACCGTTTTGGATTTTTTATGAATTAAAAATAAAAAAATTCAATTTTTAGGCAAAAATAGTTTTTTTCTTCATACATTTATTTATAACTGCGAAACTGCTGCTTATGTAGCGAAACGTTGTATAAACCGAAAAAAAAAGAAAAAATTGTAATTCTTAATTTTTCCAAATTTGTTTCAGCTTATTCGGACTAGTGGTTCTCGAGTTATGACAAACAAAAGAGCCTAAAACGTGACAAATTCCCTATACGATACTTACTAACTTCAAATTAGTTTTTAAATTACTTCTTCATGTTAAATGACCAAACGAATGATGCAGGAGTTCTTCCTTTTGGGGCTACTTTCATAAACAATTATCAGAATTGAGTCCCGAAATTATGTGTTATACAGTGTTATACATATAAAGATATATTTTGTTAGATTTTATAAAAAATATCTTTATTCCTTTAAATTTTAAAAACGATTAAAAAAAATTATTCTTCATTTGTATTTCTTAAAACAAAGTAAATGTGATTAATTTTATTTGTTATAATTTTTTTTTTGTGTGTCAAGTGTATTTTTGTAAAGTATTTGTTGTAGAGGCACCATAGTTGCTATGCTGAAATATTTGCAATATTTTTTTTTGCAATTTTTATTATGATTTAGCATGCGACATTTATAACGCGACATATTTTCCTGCCACGTTAGTAACAAGGACTACTTAATGTAATTTCAACCAAAGCAACCTGTATCCTTTATTAATTTATTATTTACTATTTCGATATATCTTTTTATTAAGGCTGAAATAACTTTTATCTTTTAACTAAGCCCAATATACATACATATGGCAACATTTTGAAAGCACTTCTCGAACTCACCTCAAAATTTATTTTGTATGTAGATTTTGCATCTAAGTAAATATTATATTTATACAATTTAGCATAATAAACTTTATCTTTTCTTACGTTTGCTAAATCGTCCTTAATGATCTAGATCTTGAAAAGTTTTTCTTTTTACTTTAGATTTTCTTTGTTATTTTATTAAATATAATATGGAAAAACATTTTCTTTTTATTTTGTAATAAAATTAAATTTAATAGATGCAAATAATAGACTTCCATAAAGCTCAACGTAGAATGGGTGAATATTAAAATCTTGAGTGACATGGGATATTAAAAGCTGCACTTAAGCTTAGTAGGAAATTGTAAAGTTCTTTAAGTAGAGCAATATGGGCTAAAAATTTGGCAAACTAAATATAAATTTTGTAAATATATGTGTTAAACAAAATCATGCAATATATTCCAGCAGAGTTATATTAGCAATATCTGTACAAGATTTGAGAACAATTTTAAATTTCGTTTCGTATAATGTGTTGATTTGCTTTGATCTAATCCCATTAGATCATCTAGCTAACCCTGTAGGACCGTCTGTGTGTGGAAGCATCTCTGTTCCATGTAAAATACCAAATAAAATAATTAAATGATTTTTATGCAGAATATTTAAATACATTGTTATTGAGAAGCAGCAAAAGTTCTTTATACTTATCCAGTGAATTCTAACAATTATGTTGCAAATTCATTTATTGTTAATGTGAAATCACATACGGACAAAATCTCAAAACCATGTCCACAACATCACTGAACAATTAGTATGTATATATGTTTTTAATTGCCTTAAAAAAAGAAAGGATAGGAAAGAAACGTAAACATAAACAAGAAAGAAAGTATAGTCTCTCAAGCCCGACTATATAATACCCTATACCCAGTATATGTATAAAATAGTTTTTCAGAAATGGGCGTTACATGGGAGATATAACCTATTGTGGACCGATCATCCAAAAATTCAGTTTTATCGCAATATAAATATTTTTAAAATATTTATGGAGCTTAAATTGAATTATAAAATTAGGTGTCATTATTTCTGTACAAAAGAAACTTATTTGTGTCAAATTTGAATACCAACATTTTTAAGAAATTTATGATCTTTAAAGTGAATTTCGAAAGTGGGCCTTATATGGGAGCTACGACTAATTATAGACCAATCTTCACAAAATTTTTAGATGTGATTTATCTTCATTTGTCACGCATTTGTAATGAAATTTGTTTGGATACTTGCACAATTCAAAGATTTATGATCAGTAAATCCCAATTTCGGGAGGACATTTGTATGGGGGCCAGGTGAAATAATGGACCGAATTCCACCAGTTTCAATCCCATCCGTCCTTGGGCCGAAAAACTATCACGTACTAAATTTTATCCAAATATCTTCATAATTACATCTTTAGATCGACTCAAAAAGTGATTCTGAGTCGATCGGTATACTTTATGGTGGATGTTGGACCAATATTTCTGGGCATTACAAACATTAGCACAAATCCAATATACCCTCCCCACTATGGTGGTGTAGGGTATAAAGAAGCAAAAACACTCACAATACTGCAAACAATAACATTAAGAGCAACAACAAGAACAACAATACAACAATTGTCCATATGAATTTATTGTAAACAACACCACCAGCTGCAAAACAAACAAAACCACACACATGGGAGTAAAATTTACAAAACACACAGCCAGACCAGAAAGACAAAAAGGAACAAAAAGAAAATGAAAATAAAACTCACAATCATTTGGGAGTTGTTGTTGCTGTTGTTGTTGTTGCTGCTGCTGAAGTACCAGTATGATATGATTAAGTTGCTAAATTGTTGTTAAACTGTAGCAAGTGCAAAATTACAAAGATAGAAAAAAAGAAGTTGTCAGACTATTTGAATTATTTTAGTCAGTCATTGTTACATACTCGTACGTTGTACTTGTTTCTTTTCAACTGTTGTACTGGCAACATTAAAAGCCTAATTCTTTAGCCAGATTACGCAAGAACAAAAAACAACACAAATAAATTATTGCAAAGAAAACAAAACACAAGTTTAAACTTTTCTGGCCCTAAGACAGCCGAAGAGAAATTGTGACTAACAAAAAATTAATAACAACTTGCTTAATGACTGAAGGTACGGACACACTTGTTTGCCGAAAAAGACGTAACCACTAAATAAAATATATTTTTTATTTATTTAAAAAAACTTTGATACAACAAATATTTAGCATTATGTATTTGATTTTATGCTGTTTGATTTTGCAAAACTCGTGTAAGAGTAAACAACGTCAAAGAAATGTGTGCTAAAAGAAGTGGTTGGTTACGTTTTTGTTTTTTGTGTAAATATTTGGCAAGTGTGACCAAAACATGCATAGTTTAGTTAATTAACATTATATAGAACTAGATTTAAAATTTCTCAAAACCCGATTTTACAAATTCGTATTTTCTTTCTCAGTGTATTGTAAGTTGTTCACATGAAACCAAAACAACATTAGTATTGGAACAAGAATTGTTAGATTGATTAGTTTAAGGTTCGGTTAAGGTAGTTTATTGAATGGTTCGCTAGTTTTACTCCAGTTAAGGTAGAGTTGAGCTGGCAAGTTTCTTTAGAAAATTCTGGCCATTCTATATGTCACCATACCTTATATTGAAAATTAAGTAACTTTTTTTCAAAGCTATTTAATGGAAATAGTTGAATTAACCGTTTTTAGTGATAAAAGCTATTTTTAATTGCTACTACATATAACACTATAATAAATAAATAAACAAACAAATTTTACCTCAAGCTTAATAAGGATAACAAAAAGGTCAAACAATTGATTGTGTGTTCATAAGAGTTTTTTTTTCTAATTTTAGGTTCTTCGAAAAGACCTGCCCCGTAAACGTACCAAACATTTAGTTCATACTCATCTTAATAATATTGACTGTGTGTAAAAACTCTTTTCAAAAATCGACCAGTCCCAGTTTCTAAGCCTCCTGCTGTGTTACCTTTTTGACTTTCTAACATTGACTTGGAACATTTTTTTGCTGTGTTGGTGTGTGTCTACCCTAAACATTTTGCTTTGTTTCTTTATGAGCATGAGTTTCTTTTTGATTGTCACTGCTGTTGTTATTTCAAAAGAAAATTCCTTTAATTGCAGCTCACCTATATGGGCCCGTAGGCAAATGACATTGTTTTTTTTGTAAAACTTTTTCTCTTTACATTTTATTTCCCTTTTTTTGTTTTTGTTCATTTGTCTTTCGAAACACAAATGTCGACGTGTGTCTGTCTGTCGTTTCGGCAGAGAGTTTGGCTTTGTGTATTGCTGGCCATTGTTGTTACAGCTTTTTTTAAGTTTTTGTGTTGTTGTTGTTGTTGCTCTGCTGCTGTTTCCTTTTTTTCAACTTTTGTTTTGCTTTATCGCCAGAAATGGTGTTTATCTGCGTGTTATGACCCTTCTTATCCTAAATCATTTTTATTTTTGTCCAGTTGTTTGTTTACTTGTGTTGTTCTTTGTTGAAAGTAATTTGTTGGTATTTATCAAGTGTAGTAATAAAAAATAAACACAAAGGCTGCTAAGAGATCTAAATGTATTTCAACTTACATAATATATTAGGGGTATTAGGTGTATTAGGTGTGTTGTAATTTGTTTTAATGAATCTATTTATTTCTATGGTCACCAATGTTGTTATACAAAACACCTACTACTTAGTTCATAATATAATTCCTCTTTTTGAATTATTGCTGTTCATTATGTTCTAAATGAATGATTCATAAATATGTATGTATATTGTTAAAATATGATTTTGCTGAAACTTTTGTGTTGCTCTTATGTGACCAATTTTTGTTAAAGTTTTCTAAAACTGACTAAATGTGTTTTTGTTAAATAAAAATAGTATGTTGAGAAAATTAAAATTTTTGTTTTAAAGAACAAAAATGAGAGAATTTAGTTACATGGTAATACATAACGTATGATTAATATTAATTGTGTGATTTGTTTTGATCACCTTATTTGTTGCCGGTTAACTTTGCTAAAAAATATATTTGATATGATTTTGTCTGTATATATTTTTTAGATGAATCCTTCCTTATCCTAAATATGCTTTTGCAAATCCCCAAACAACTGCTCTTATTGCCACACCCTTTAAGCACTTTACATACAGCAGCACGAAATTGATCTCATTGCACTTAAAGAATAAAAAGCAAAGCAAAAAAAGTGAAAATAAAGAGGGTCATTTAAAATTTTATTGTGCGTTCGTGTTAAGCGCCACAAGTACATGTTGACATGCACCCATACATGCAACAAAATAATGTATTAAAAATTTACTAGTGTCTTGTGCTTTGAATAAGTGTTTGTGTATAAAAGTAGGTTTAGTGTAGGTGTTGCAAGTAAAAAGACTATGCAATCACACTCACACACCAACAAACAAACAAACAATGCATAAGGTAAGGTATTTGCCATTGTTGTTCTTCTAATTGTTGTTGCTGTTGTATTGTTTAAATTTACTGTTACTAACGAAAACACCCATACACAGCCACTGCCACACAAACACCCTTGATCAATTTCTGTGTGAGTAATTTTGCGTGTAAACGAGTATGTTGTGGCAGTTTCTGTTGTTGTAATAGTTGCAGTATTGGTAGTGTTTTTGTTTGAGCCGTTCATGATATTGCTGCTGCTACTGTTGTTGTTCGTTTGCTGCTGTTTGTTTAAATTTAATTGAAGTTCTATAAGTGAGATTCGTGTGCAATGTGTTGCAAATAAAATTTTAATTAAGAACATTTCAAAAGTGCTGCTGCATTTAACTATGTATTTATGTATACATGTATATGCCTGCCCTTCTACTCTATCTCACTTTAACTCTGTCTTTCTCTCACTGTCTGCTCTGCGTGCATTTGAGCAACACAATTGGATTTTGAAAAAAAAAAACAAACAAACAAACACCAATAGTGCCAGCAAGCAATACCAAATAAGAAAAATAAAAACGCATTCATATAAAACAACAAATGAGATCCAACAAATGTTCATTCTCTATATCTATACAATACATTGAAAGGAATGATATAAAATTTAACTAGATATTTGTTTGTTTTTTTTGTTGTATTAAACAAAGATACCAACCAGTGTGCTGCAACTGGAGCGTATTAGTTTAAAAGAATATATAAAAAATAATTTCAACAATATTAAAAACAAAATTAAACGTTTTAATAAAATGTGTATGTAGTTATTTTAAAATACAAGTGTAACTGCACTTAAAAGAGACTGCTTGTTAAGCAACATATTAGCCATTGTTCATATAAAAGCCGGTCAAATTGGCAGACAATTTAATCAGTCAGAATATATTTGCACGAGTTTTGAGTTATGTTAAATTAAAATAAAAACAAATCTTGTAAAAATTTAAAAAGCTAGAGCTTTCATAAAATGATTGTAAATGATTTTATAAAATGGTACAAACAAACTTTAAAGCTAAAATGTTATTAAAATAAACCAGGGGAAAAATACTACATACATTGAACAAATAAAACCCCATTTCTCCAGCAATGACAAGACAATAAACGTCAATACTCTTCAATAAACTGTAGACCCGATTTAGCTCCTTGTCATTGTGAAACAACTGAAATGATGTGGCAAAAAATAAATCATATCAACTTAATAGAGAAATTACGTTTTCGGTTTCAGCGACGACAAATTGAAAAACGTTTGGCAACATTTGTCAATTGAAAATTTAAGCGGAATCGTGCTATAGTTGCAGATAAATTTAATCGCAATCGCATAGTTTATGTCAACAATACTTTAGATACGAATTAGGCGCAGGCCCAATTCATTGATGTAGTAAACTAAGATAAAACCAAAAATAAAAAAAAACTAATTGTGGCAACAGAAAATCACACATTTAAGGTGATTAAAATCAATAGCATAAATTGTAAGTAGTTCTGCAGCAAATATTTATTGCTAACCAAAAGCTAACTCTGCAATTATTTCCACCAACAATAGTGGTGAATAAGCCTACATATGTATAAGTTTGTTATTCTTATTCGTGTATGCACCAAGAAGCAATAATTATATGCTTTTTATGCCCCTCTATCTATCCGCCTGTGTACAAAATTTAATACTGACATTAATGAAATTCACTTAACAATATTTCTTATTTTGCTAAGCAAATTGATGGCGAAAATTAGCAAAATATGTTGACATAGGAAATAATTTTGCACCAAATTATAAGACAACCTCCAAAAATGTATGAGTTTTTCCACAACACAATTGCTTACGCTTAAGTTCAAAATGTATTTTGATAAACTTTAAAACTTTTTAAAACATATCTTCACCTTTGAACAAATTATTTGTTCTAATAAATACTTTATTGTGCAACATACTTGAGAACAATCTTTATATTTATACCAGCCGAACAATACCGTCATTCGCGTTCCTATTCTCCATCTCATTAGGCAGGAAACTACTCTACACTTTATTAAGAAGAAAACAATTTAAAAACTAAAATTTTTTTCAAGTTTTTCTTAATTTTTTATTTTTCGCTATCCAGCGTTTAAGGACATTTAATATATTATATCTTTATTTATGAAACACAAAAAGAAACAGTGGGTTTATTTAGATATTTGTAACAAAACTTAGGTTTCACAGGTTTTCACAAAGATCGGACCTTTTGGGAAAGAGAGGCAAACGAACATTTTGTGATAATAAGGAAAAAGAACATGAAAACGACATTTTTGTAATAAGGGCGAATTTTTGTCGCTTTTTTTTTTTTGAAAGAGAAAAAAAGGGAATTTTCTATACGAAATTTAATGTCAATGGAATCTGTTATTTATTTTCAAAATATTTTGATTCTGCTCCATTGTGCAGTGTAGCTCAGTACCCAATTGCCTGCTGAATAATTGAGTCCAGCAACATTATCACAAAGGGTATTGTAAATTCGTTGCGACCTTGTTTTTCACAACTAACTCTCAGCACTGCTGCCTTTTTCCATTGCAGAATTTCGCATTTCAATGCAACATTTATGAATCTCAAGTACCGTTAAGACATTTTATGTATTTTTTCATATTTTTCTTATTTATTTATTTTTTTTAAATTTTGTGATTTTTTTTTTTGCATTTTTCCAGAGAAAAAAAGAAACATTCTACCTTAAGCAAGGCAGAGTTTGTTTCATAGTTATTTATTTTTTGTTTTTAACATCAAGGAATGACATTACCAGACCATTTTAATAATCACCCGCAAAATATTACCACTGGCCCATTGGCCACCCTCTGCTAAAGCAAGCAACATTGTCAATGAATGTTGTATCTTTTCAGTTGCTGTTGTTTAGTCGCCTTTGTAAAAATTAGAAAAAAAAAAAGCTTTTTTCCCACCCTGTATTTATAGTTCTTTGAAATGAGAATTTCTCGAAAAAAAAAAAAAATAAAATAAAAGAAAAAAAAAACTACTTACATTTTACACAAAGGTGAAAAGAATAACTTGTATAAATTTTCATAAATTGTGCTTTAATTTTTTATAGTCATAATCGTCATTGCAACATAAAAATAACAACAAAGTTTAAGAAACTGAAATATGGGAAAAAAAACATTAAAATAAAAATAAAGTAGAACCCTGGAAAACTGTTAAATCTACATAGAATGCCAGCCATGAGTGAATGGTTGGCTGGACAATGTATCGTTTGTTGCTTGTTTACTTGTTTGTTTAAAGATGTTTATTTTTCATTTATGTTTTTAATATTTAAGTTTTATGTTTTTTTATTTCTGTAAATTTTTTTATGTTGAAAATAAAACATTATTCCTTTTAACAACACAATTTACATTGTACAATGTACAATAAATAAAAATGCCAAAGTTTAAGTTTCTTGTCAATTTTCTGTTGCAATGGAAATCATTTAGACGACTCTTTTCTTTCACCTGGTCGGTTCATATTTGTTAAATGTTTTTATTTAGTGTTGTTGTTGCGAATGAAGTGAAAGAAAAAAGTTTGAATATTTTATTGGTGAATTGTATATAAAGTTATAAATAAATGATTTTAGAATGATTGATAAATGATTTATAGAATTCAATTTTATAAATGTACTTTTTGCAGAAAAGTTCTTGGCTAACAAATGCTGTACTGTAAAAAGTACCTTTTGTTTATCAAAAACTTGGTTTGTGAAACAGTACTTTCGTTTTGTTAAACGAGCGATGTCATATTTCTGAAAAATAATACTTTGTAGGGAAAGTCTGTTTTTATTGTCTTTAAAATATATTGAATATGGCCAAATTGCTTTACTATCAAAAGATATTGACTGCTTTTTACTGGAGAAAACTTTTTTCTAGATTATTTTGCTTTAAAGTACTTTTGTTTTGTGATAAAAAACTTTTATTGAAATGCTTTATTTTTTCCAAAAAACACCTTTTTGGGCAAAAAAAAGTACTTTTATGCAAAACTTTATTTTTTGGGAAAAATTAAATTTTCAGAAAACGTACTTTTTGGTAAATACTGTCGTAAAAGTAAACTGCTAAGACCATAAAGTCCGGCATGTTGTTATTGATCAGTATTTTTTTTTTTATAAAAATATACAACAACCTAAAACACACCTCACATACTGTGACTAGTCCAGTCCAATCTCCTGATCTTAATCCAATTGTGAACCTATATAATGATTTGAAGCAATGTAGGACAACAGCGGCATTAAGGCCCAAGAATTTTGTACGATTTCTGATATTTTGTAAAGTATATAGTACTTACTATTACAAAATGTACATTGTTGTGAAAAAGTACCTTTTCCTTTAGAAATAAATGGAAAAGTTTTATTTTGTAGAAACTAAATTTTTGCAAAAATATGAAAGTACTTTATTGTTTTACAAATTACATATCAAAAAGTACTTTTTGTGGAAAATATATAAAATACTTTAATTTTATGGAAACAGTACATTTTGGTTGAAAAAGTTCCATATTGTGAAAAAAGTACTTTTGGGTGTACTTTTCCAAAAAAAAGATTACTTGAAAAAAGATCTATTGTGGAACAAGTTCTATTATATGAGAAGAAACTTTTGCTATTTCTATACAAAAAAGGACTTTTTTTATAAAAATAATACTATTTCATAAAATATAACTTTTTCTCCTTTATATATCTTCTACTCCCAAAAGTTTATATGCCAGATTTCGACAAGAACGAAACCACAAATTTGCCTCAGTGCACATTGCAACAGATTTATCTATTTAGAACACACGTTGAAACTCTTCTAGCAAAGTCTCATGTTTATAAATCACAAATTACAGAAACAAAAAACTTTCAATTGCAACAAAACTTTGGTTTGGTTTTTCTTAAAATGTTGTTGTTTTTATTCATGCTGAAAAGAAAAGATAAATTGCATGGCTAATTTATAAACTAATATTTATTTTCTTTATCTTGTGCATATATTTTTTTATAAACTTTATACTTATTTTTTTATTTTTTTGCTAAATAAACGAAATAAAAATGTAAATAGAAAAATTCTGTTAGAAAAAGTTTTATCAACTAGAAATGAAAAAGAAAAAGCAAAGATTTTTTTTAAAAGGATTTTCTATTATAAGTGTTTTATCCAAAGACAAGTCAAATCATATGGTGATTTAGGAAATACTTTGAAATAAACGTAATAGCCACAAAATCCTAAATGAAATAAAAAGGAATTGTTCAACGAAGCATGTTTAAAATTTTCAAATGAACAATGTTTGCCGGATTTACATGACACTCAATTTTCATGTCCGGTAAAAAGTCAATGTCCAAACAAACCATTAAAACAGTTCTTGCTGATCACATCATCTTTTGTGTCATTAACTGTTATAAATCAAGACATTTAATTTCCCTCTGTACATAAGCATGTCTCCTTAGTTGTTACTTACCTTTTAAACACAAATAAAATGTTTTTAGTTTTACTACATAAAACTTATGTAAATTATTTTTTTCCACCAAAAAGGAAAAGTCACATTGACAGCATTAATTTATGTGTACTGGGCCTTCTTACACCAGCAAACAATAGTAAAATATCAAAATTTTGTAAAAAAAATATTATATTGTTTGTCCCTTTAAATCAGACCGAAATCAACTCAACCAACATTTACTTAACCCGACCCAGAAAAGTATACGCAACAAATACAGCAAAAAAAGAAACAATATTTTAGTAACCCAAATAAAATAGGATTGAAAAAACTCAACCGAATGAAACAACATTTTTAAGCAGGAAAAGGCACCATGTTACTTATTTTTTTTCTGGGTTTTTTGTGTGAAACTTTAACTTTAGTTGTCACAATAATATTTTGCATGAATTGCTTTTAAAAAAAGTGTATAAAACTCGGTAAGCAGCAGAGATGGAAAAGAGTGCAAACAAACGCATTTCAATTAAATTAAAAATAATAATTTCACAGCTTTCGTTTAAAAGCATTATTTCAAAGTTTCTTCTTAACACTAAGCTTTTCTCCAAGAATGAAAATATTTTCACCGAAAATCACTAAAAGTTTTAAGAAATATTTGCAAACTTTATAACGAATTAGAACTCTACATTTATAACTTAACATTTCACGTTAACAGACACGTCATGTTCTTAATAATGAAACACATATGGGCGTTTATACAGTGCAGAACGTGACCTATGCCTTTAATTTAATTTTTCAATAGTACTTTTTTAGTATTTTATATATTGCAAAAAGTCGATGTTTTTGTTTTCTTGCTGTATTAGCAATAAAAATAGTATTCAGAACGTGACATTTAGAGAAGTGCAGCTAGAGAAAAATAAATTCATTTTGAAATGATTTATTTAACTAAAGTAAAATATGTAATAGCTTAAAACAAATTGTTTCTTTTATTGCTTTCAATATACATATTATAAATAAAAACGGTATCCAAAACGCGACAAAAAACAAAAACCCCTTTTAATATTTATTATTTATTTGTTCTACTTACTTCTTTTATATAATATACAATAACATTCACTATTTGACTGATAATACTTCTAGCTAGTGCATATTCAGTTTAATTAACTCTTTGTCGTTTTAACTCTTTGTGTTTGTCTATTTAATATAATATTAACTCTTTATCCTTCAGCACGTTGCCAATTTCGATGGCTTTACATTGCGATTTATTATTATTATTTAGTTTTATCACAAAGTTTCGCGCACTTTATATCAAGTTAACATTAAAACATTTGCCATAGCGAACGCGACACATTTTTTTAATCAAAATTAAATGTTTAGTTGGATTATTTCTAGTTGTGAAACGTTTCATAGTATCAGTAGTAGAATGATGAATTCAATTTCACTCGATCGCTGTATATTCGTTAAATTCATTCCAGAACAACCCAATGGCTTTTCTGAAAAGAAAAAAAAACATTATTTCTGACGAAGCCGATTTTATTATGTCTGTATACGTAAACAAGCAATGTTGTCGAATTTGGGCTGTTGAAAAGAGCAAGCTGAACGTGTCACTGTTGTCTGGATGTTTATTTGTTTTCCCCAGAATGTTATTCAAAGTTTTGACTAAAATTCAAAGTCTATAAGTAGACGTGGTGGACATGGGTTCAATATAATTTTTCACTTATAATTGTCAAATTTTGCTCTTTCCAATACAACACAAAATTGAATTATTTTTTATTGAGAAACGTTATTAAACGGGAAATAGTTATTAAAATTTTCGGTGCGGCTGAAGTTTTCTGTTGAACTTGTATTTCCCTTTAAGAAATGTTTTAATAGTAGGCTCGCACAATGTAATTATTTGACGGACAACTCATTACTTTACATAACTCAACCAGCTTATAAAATTTAACAGTAATACAGACGGACGGACTGACGGATTTAAAGTGCAAATGCCTGACTAAACAATGTTTAAGTTTGAACTCGTGGTTGCCATTAAATACATTTACATAACTTTCCAAACACGTACAACAAACACATACACTTACACCCAAACCTATGCATAGACATAAAAATAAACCTGTCGTTTGGTTAACATTTTTTTGGGCGGTTTCTTATAGTTTATTGTTGCAATTTTAATGTGTTGTTGTACGAAACGAAATAATTAATTATTCCCAAAGTATTATTTACATAAAAACTAATGTAAATAGTAAAAGTAGCTGGCTAAAAACAACAGCATTATGAAAAATTGTATGTAAATGCAAAATGTGTAGCTGTGTGTGTGTATCTTCTATGTATGTATTGTTGTATTGTATATTGGATTTATTTTTATAATTTTTTGTTATTGCTAAATTTTACATGTTTAGTTTAGTATTTTATTTGAGTTTTATATATTTATTTAACATTTTGTTATTTTTTGTTATTAAACATCTCCTGTTAATGCGGCCTGCGGGCAATAAAGGGATTAAAGTTCATGGCTGTTAGGCCTTGAGAGTTCAGTTTAGTTTTGTTAAATAGAAAAGCAAATTTTTATACTTTATATTTTTTGCTCTTTCTGCTTTTTAGTAAATGAAAGGCATAAAACCTACAAAATTAACTAGTTTGATTTGTTGTGGTTGGTGTAGTAAATGTAAGTTTTATGTAATTTAATTTTTCAATCATAAAATGTTATTTTTACAAGGATCTGTTCTTAAGCTTTATGCGGAATTTGTTTATGTTTTTTTATATTAATTTTTGATGACTTTTAAGGCATAAAGTTTGAGTAATTATTTTTGTGGCGTAATGGCGCAGCAACTTTTCCCGGGACTAAAAACCTTGTTGAAATGTGTGTGCTTGTTATGACCAACTTAAAAGAAAGGAGTTTTTCTTTAACCCTTCAATTTTGTACATTAAGGTTACTCTTCGTTGAATCGACGAACAATTTCTAAAAATAATTTTGGCGGAGCAGTTTTTAAAGTTAAAAATAAACAAAAATATTTTTATTTAAGTATTTTATATAGGAAATAAAAAAAATAAAATTTAATGTAACACAAATTTGTTTTTCTATCTTAAAATTCGATACGAATTTGACTCTTTTTTTATGAGTTATATGATACAGAGTAAATGAGCTTCGTCGATACGACCCATCCTGGGTTAAATAACTTGAATAATGGATTTTTCAACATGATCTTTGTTTTCAAACACAAAAAAAAAAACACAAAACAAAGAATTTACTCTGATAAGAAAATGTTGACCCAAAATATCACAAACTTAAACTAAATGTTGCTTTTACGAAACCACCCATTTTCATAATGAATTTCTTTATATTTGTGAGATTTTTTATTTTCATAGTACAAACATGTAATATCTTTATAAATTTAAATAGTTCACCTTTTGTTCTACTTATTTAAGCTGAAAAATTAAAATCCTAATTTTATTTCTCATGGCCAAGAAAATTACTTAAACATTCAGTAAAATTTCCCCGCAATTTCCATTCATTAATTCATTTAGTTTTACTCTTCAAGCTTCTTAAAAATTATATTCAGTTTAAAACAAAAACTAAATATTCTGTGTTCTACTTGAAAGTCTTTTTGAGCAATTATCTAATTCATAATTACCATTTTCTTTTAGCGCCTGCTCATGCTGCTCTCCTCATACCCACTACAAGTGCCAACATGAGACAAGACAGCATATACTCGTACATACATACATCTACCAACCCATTAGTGAGTGTGTCCTAGTTTATTTAGCTCCTTCTTTTCTGCATTATTTTTTTTTTTATTAATATTTGCTTTAATATTTTATTAGATTTATATATGCTTTTATTAGCCTGCTTTTTAGTAATCTATTTCTTCTATGCTACATATAAATAGTTTTGTGAAGTCCTTTTGGTTTCGTTTAGATTGCAATCCTTTTGATTTAAAATAATTTCATCTAGTATTTGAGTGTACGAGTATGTATGTTTGTCTATGTTGTACTTGGGTGCCACGTAACTTGCAATTGAAACAGAGCTGAAATAAAAATTAAAAATGGGAGCAAGTACTGGCAGTGGCACGAGCTGTAATTTGCACAATATTCAATGCTCCTTAAAAATACGTTTACAACTAAATTCGTCATCAGCATCATCATCATTATTATTTTATCTTAAATATGTCTTTCTCCTCCTTTTCTTTGTAACACTTTCATCTATAGTTGTAAAAATGTGTGAATATGTTTGAGAGTACAAGAGTGTTTGTGTGCAAACGAATGAATTAAGGAAATTTATTTAACACACTTTTTCTCAACTACTTTTCATGTTGAGAAATGAAAACGTATAAAAGTGAAATTTGTACAAAAAAAAAACGAAGTAAAAAAATAAAACAAAACTATTGCGGCAATGTTTGTTTGCTGCTGTAAGAAAATTATTTTTATCTATACTTATACACACATACTAAATTGTACTAAATTCACAAACTGCATACATTGAAAGCACGATTTGATGAGAAAAAAAAACCCCCAATGTTCATGCGAAAACTGAATCTGAAAGCAACTAGTACAAGTTAATATTATGGCTCTTGTTGCCTTGCTATGCGACAACAGCATAACTTGCTGTCATAGTCTAGAATATTATTATTTTTCTATACATACACATGCTACATGTTGATGATGAATATAATTTACAGCAACAAATATAAATGAGAAGCATACACATAAACAAACTCTTAACTATTCTTACCAGCTGCAAAGAATTACATACCAAAATACAAACAACAGTGGGGCATAAAACGAAACACGCGTGTCTACGATGCGTTTCTAAGTCCCATTTTACACAAAGCAATTTTTATTGAAAAGATTGTTACAATTTTTACCTTGAAATTTCTTCGGTGTTTACACAGCATAATATCATTTGAGAGTGTACACACATTTGTATACACTCACTTATTCGTATTACATATGTTTATACAAATGCGTGTATACTCTCTCACAAACATATGTAATACAAATAAGAGAGTAACCAGAATTGCTAGTACCATCAAGTGTGTACTCGTCTTAGCTCTTCCTCGCCCCCATTGTCTAAAAGATAATCTGCTATGCTTAAAGAATTGCTGCGTGTTAATTGGGACCAAGTTCTCTTTTTAAAAGAGTTACGAAATCTTCTTAACTGAATGATAATATATTACATGAGAATTGATTAGATGACATCTACAGATTAAACCGTCTTCCAAATCAATGTCTAATGTTTTCTGTCTTACAATATGTTAGTAAATACGAGTACATTAGTATTTATGTACGTTACTTTAAGGCTGTCGCTTAATTTGTGTAAGTTTATTTTAACAAAGAGTGCCCACTGTACTTAATTTTGCTATCTTGCGCTGTCTGTATATTTTCTACAAAACTAAAGAACGAAGGACATTCTCATTTATTCATTTATATATTCTACGTAAGTTATAAGTAGTATCAGTGATACTACCACTAACACTGATGCTGCTCTACTCCAGCTGCTTCTCCTGTTGATGATGATTATTATGATGCTGATGATAATTGCAATTGTTTTCATCATCATCATGATGATTGTGATGTAGCCACGCTGCTCCGTATTGTTGATATTTCTGTCATTGTCTTGTACTGTTTTTACATGATGTGTGCAAGTGTGGTGGTGCTGTTGTTACTAGTGATGGAAATAATAATGATTATAAAGATTATCATTTCGACATAATAGTTTATGAGGAAACACAATTTAAATGTTATAATTTTTGTTGTTGTTGTTGCTGTTGTGTTTTGTTTTGTTTTCTTTGCCAAAATACGAAAACTGTGATGATTGCGTTGCAAAATGTTTTTAATATGAATAAAAAAGATGATAAAGAAGATAAATTTAGTATCTGCTAAAGCGTCAAATAAATATTTGAAGATTATTTCTGTGCTTAAAATTATACTTTGTCGTAGATAAACTTTGCTCTCTTACTCATATGCACACAATTACACTTGCACATTTACAAACATACATACATATATTTAGGATATATTTGCTGGTGTAGGTTGTAAAACAGTTACAATAATTAGAAAATTTTCCAAAAGATTGTCTTGTTTTGGGAAATTTTATTTTCGTTAGGCTATTTTTGACGTTTTTTAAATGTCAGTACCTTTGAGTGATTGTGATTTAGGTTGGATTGCCGTCTAATGCAAAGTTTAGATATTATTTTCTATTATTTAAATAAAAAATTTCCGGTTCATTATACACGACGTATGAAAGGCTAAGGAAAGGGGACAGATACTGTGGGGCGATGACTAGGAAAGGGACGAAAGATGGGACTTGGGGTTGGGTTAGAACGAAATGGAAACGCGACTATAAAAGACAGACAGTATTACAGTCTTATTCAGAAAAAATTAAAGTAGACTTCAAATGTACTTTAAGAAAATTTTGTATGAAAATTTTTTCTAAAAGCACACTTCAAACCTACTTTATTTTTTATGAGTTAGTTGATAGAAAACAGTTGAACAGTACTGATACACTTGTATATTATTTAGCTGGATTAATGCTTTTACGTCAAGTGTGTAAATAAATGTAAATATTTATTATAACATTGCTTGTTGTGTTTCAGAGTAGGGTGTTAAAATTCTACATATATTTATATACATATATATATATATATGTATATATAAGATGTATTTATGTATGGGTTCTAATATTATCCAATACTTTTTCTTAATGCTTTAGAAAAAAAGATATATTTTCTGTCGCGTTCTAAATCTCATGTTTATTGCTTATATACTGGAAATGACAACACCTACTTTTTGCCACTAATGTTATTGAAAAATGCAAAAAAAAACAAATTATTCAGTTTTCTTTTTTTGTTTCAAAGGCCTATGAATGTTGCGTTCTGCAACATGTAAATTCCCATATGCTCTTACACGCATGAATACAAATGCAAGTATATATATATATGTACATTAGGGTGGCCCGTTTGTATGGAGAAAAAATAAGGTATCGATGTTCCCGTCTAATATGAAAGTTTGATTCATTTTAAGACTAAATTTCTAAATTTTTTTGTCCTGGGGACAATATTTGGTGAACTGGATCAAAGGATAAAAATGTCCTTTTTAGAGGTTTTTTGATTTTTTTCACGTTTCTTCCAAAGGAACTATATATAAATTTGGTATCATATGAAAGGTCTTTGAGAGGCGCATTCAATGGGTTATCAAAAATTAAAAATAAAAATAAAAAAAAATTAAAAATAAATAAAATAAAGTAAATTGTATAAGCTAAAAAATAGCACTCATGCTAAAGAAGAAATCAGAGTAACTATTTATTTGTATTTTTTCTTCTTGAAAAACAGTTACCTAAAGTAAACATGGTTCGGGTTTTGGCGTATGACCCACCAGGATATACATATATGTATATTACAAAAAGAATATTATAGACGATTGATTATCAGAATATATAATTTTCGTTTCAATATTGCAAATAGTTCCAATTTTATAACGTTTTTTCTCTCTCCTGTAAACTTTTGAAAACTGTTGATAGGTTGTTTGGTCTTTAAGGTGACGCTATGTATAACTAAAATTTGGGTACCCCGATAAATTAGGCGATAGTGTGCCGGACTATCAGTCAGAGGGTTGCGGGTTCGATTTCCGCCAAAGACTCTGGATGTTTTCTGCAGACAAGCCAAAAAGCTTAGCAGTTTGTGTTTGTTAATTTGAAAAAAAAAAATTGTGTATGCATGAGTTTTTCTATTTATGCTGCAGTTGTTTGTCTTGATTCTTAATCCCTTTTATGATAATTGTTAATTAGATTGATGCCAGCTTTTTTTCCTGCTCCTAATCCAGTCTTCTATTTTACTTTCAATTTCATTCTCTATTATTTACCATTTCAAGCAACCGGCTGTATCTTAGGCCTAATTATAATTTTAATTTTATTTGTTACAGGATCCTAGCAGGAACACAGAGAGAGAGAGAGAAAGAATGTGTGTGTGTGTAGGTAGGTGCATTTGTGTTGGTGTATAAATCTCAAACTCTTTATTGTTGTTAATTTTTCCGTAATTGCAGTGGGAGAAAACTCTACAAACAAACAAGCAAACAACAAAAAAAAGCGGAAACGGAAGCGGAAGTACTATTTCATCTATTTGCATTTATTCACTTCACTTTAATTTTATGTAAATGGAAAATGGCTCAAATTAAGCATAAAAATAATCCACAGTAAAAGCCATAGCAGCGGCAGTGGCAGCAGGCTGACTGGCATTTCCTTTGTAACACCAAAATGGGCAGTTATAAACGTGTTGCAAAGCAAATTTCATTTACTTCACCGACTGCCTTTACTCTCAACTTGCCACTTAACTGAGAGCTGAGCTGTAAGTGTGGCATTAATTAAAATGGCTGAATGTTAATTGTCAATTGGGGAAATTAACACAAATAATAACTAACTACAATCTTTATGCCCAGAATTTTTGTTATTGTTGTATAAAACTGCAAATTTTATTTCGCTTCATACTCCAAAGACTCAAGAGTGCTTAAGCTAAACTATATAAATAGCAAACTTTTATAGAGAGTTATATCTGTGGTTAGGAGCAACTAAGTAATCTCAAGTAGTATAAGAATTTTATTATATTACAATGTTTTAATTTATGCTCCATAAAAGGCTAAGTTTATAAGCTGGAAGCAAATTAAGTAATAAATACGAGGGAGTGTTAAATAAATAATAAATTATTTATACCGGGTTTTTTTGTTTCAATTCATTTTGTTAACAAAAACGTCTTGGTTTTTAAATATGCCAGTTTTAAGTAACTTTTTAAGGTTTTGTTTATTTTTCCCTTTCATTTTAGTTTTATTGCGTTTACCATTTTATTGCCTTCAATTATGTTGAGTGTTAATTTGTACTTATTGCTTAAACAAATCAAAATGTTTTATATTTATTTTCATAAACCTTTTTATTTCACTCACTTCAATCTCTCAACTCTAAATTGTATTTCGGCTGTAATCCTATTTATTGCAACAAGACAATACAAGTACAAATGCAAAAACAGTAAAAGGACTACACAAAATTTGACATGACAAATACAATATTTTCTACTTACAACATAAATACAATACAACAAACAACAACAGCATAAAAACTGAAAACAAAAACCTCAAAACATGAACACAGTGTTACAGATGTCCATCCCTGTGGAATGTTATGTGCACAATAAACAGTGGTGACAACAAGCATTAGTGAAAGAGAAATTTATTAAAACATTTTTAACGTCTCTTCCGGACCTTAATTTTTAAGCATAAAGGATAATATTGAGAATCAGTAAAATCGTTTCATATATGGTTCTGATGTCAACCAAAAACAGAAACAATTTAGATATTGCATATAAAAATAGATTGCGCATTATTATGGCATAGGTTTTTAAAAGTTTGTTCATCTAGATTTGAGAATGGAACCAGAGTACCAACGAAAACTTCCATTAACAAGTAATGAGTTAAAATGTTGGCGATTTCTAACTTACACAATATCATTTAACTCATCGTATTAAGTTCATGAGAGGCAAGTACTTTCCGCAACCGTTTATAAATATATAAAAATAATAATCAGGAATAACTTAAATACATTGTTAGTTAAGTCTCACAGAAAAAGCCGTTATCATAGTAAAGAAAACATAATAAAGATTTCACTACGTTACTAGTTCTAAGTAATGCAGTTAGTGTGTAGTACTCATTGAAATGTAGGTTGTTTAATTAATAACTGCAAGCCGCTGCCAAGTTTTAACTGTGGTAGTTTGAAGAATCAATTGTTTGGTTTTTATACTTTTATTTCTAATCACTTTACGATTACTACCACAACAATAGAGTTTTTGAAGCTTTTGAATTCATTGACAAACATCTATGGTTAGTATGATTCATTGTATATTGGGACAGAATCAAAATAATCTAACAATAAATTTAACATTTATATGTATAAATAGGCATGTACTGCTACATAGCCGATTTTTAATACCAAACTAGTTAGAACACTCATGACTATTTATATCCGAATATTATTGATTTTGGTTGTGTGTTTTGAATGTAAAGCTACGGTCATATTTGGCAAATATTTACTCAAAAAAGTTTGTTTTAGCACAAATTTGTTTTACGTTGTTTAATCTACAAGAGTTCAGCAGGATCAAACAGCATCAAATAAATTAAAACTAAATATTTGTTGTGATTTGGCCTAAATAAGAAAAGTTTTTTTTTAATAAATAAACAAGTTCAAATATATGTTATTGATTGGTTGCGTCTTTTTCGGCAAATATTTGCAATATTTTTTTCACTCAAATAATATTTTTTTGCACTTAATTAATGTTTCTCAATGTAGAAACAAATAATTTATTCCATAATTTAATTAAAACAAGTAAGAGTGCTATATTTGGCTATGCCGAATCTTATATACCCTTCACCTTTGTTGTGGATGCATAATTATATTGTATACATACATAAATACATATATTATATTGTTACGTTTTTACCTTTTAAAAACGGTGGTTTATTTCTTTTAAATAAACCGGATTCTTTTTAATTGCAAAATAAAAGCGTCAAGTAGTTTGAAGAAAATATCACGAGTATTTATTTATTTAAATGTACACAAACACAATTAAAAATGAACACACTGTGTTTTTACACACTTATATTACGGTTTAAGAACACACTTAAAGTTTTCGAACACTTTAATGTTTACACAACAATGACTCACAACAAACTGTTTCATTTGGTTGGCCGTGTTAGTCTATTTATACAGCAATCATAATTTCCGGAAGGTTCGAAGCTAAGATACTAGAATGTTCGTTACTGCAAGTCTAGAATGTTTGTGTCTAGATTATTCAGCCAAAGTCGTTAAAACTCAATGTTGCCATATTGCTATGTTGAAAACAGTTTATAACAATAATGTTTATAAATCAAAACTACTACAAATGCTAAACAAGTTGTATGTCGATAAACATGCCATCTGTTGATGAATTTGTTCGTAACACTATTAATACACTTTGATAGTTTTTTTTGATGAAAATTTCAGAGGTTTTCTCGGATTTTTGCTCATATCTCCGTTATTTATGGACGGATTTTGCTAATTTTAAATAGCAAACTCCGCTATCTATAAGGATCCAGAATATATATACTTTATAGGGTCGGAAAATTATATTGTGGAAACTACAAACGGAATGACCAACTTATATATACCCCTCTTATGAAGGTGAAGGGTATAAAAATCTGGTGTCAATAGAAGACTTTACAGTTATAACCTCATGTTCAATGACTTGCAATGACTGTAATATTGCCATCAGCTTTAACATAACTTATCACTTGAGATATTGTCCATTCCTTGAACACAAATTTGTTCATTCCACAATATGTATATACGTATGTATATATCGCAGAATTCTTCTGATTCTTATAAAGACTTTATATGAAATGTAATTTAATTTTCCTTATTACTCTCAATTTGCCCACAACTGTTGCCATGTCTGTATTTTTGTATATCCTATGGTTTTAAAAGTACGAGTATGTATGAATGTTGTATTATTATTTTGTGCTGGTTGGCTGGCTAGCATTTTGTGTTTGACAAAATATAAATTGTAATCAGGTTACAAAGAAGAACATTGATCGTTGTGTCATACTTGTAGTTTATATTATTATTTTGTTTGGTTTTTTATTATTTTGTTTTGTTTATGTACTTGTAGTTGTACATAGATTTTTTTGTATCTGTAGTTGTATTTTTAGTTATGTGTATGTAGCTGTTATTGTCAATCTTATTGTGGTTAGAGAAAACATGTATTTATGTACATATGCAAGTATTTTAGTTTTAGTTTACTCGTATTTATTTATACATATATACATGCATACATACATAGATGTGCTTACGTATTGTATTTTTATTATTGTTATTATTATTTTTATTTTGTTGTTTTATTTTTATAAATAAACACACTATTTGTTTAGTTGAAAGATAACAACAATAGCAAATATTTGTTAGACAGTATGTGGTTATACTATCAAGTACAAAAAGGAATTATTTGTTTAGTTAAAGTTTGCATTTCAGCCCAGAAATTAGAAATACAAATTAGCCTATATGCTGCCAATTCAAAGCTTTGAAATTATTATAAACAAATTCATTAAGCAATTTGGTTTACATAATTTAACTACAGATATGTTAGTTGTACTTTTCCTTATACAATCCATGAATTTGTAAAAACTATTCAAAAATTTTCCCATTTAATTTAAAGTGTTCTGTTGTTTACCATCAACTGTTTCGTAACTATAGATTTTGTAGAAAAAATATGAAACCACATTAATTTACACATCTAGATCACATAAAAATTTCTAAGCATTTGTATAATTTGTTCATACCCTGCAGTTTTATAGGTTACCAACTTCGACAGGTACTAGAAATGGTACACCCATAGATTTTTTATTTATTTTTTATACATTTTAAGAGACCAAGCTAAATTCAAAATCAAATTAATACATTCTGGAGTAAACAAATTTAAAAAATAATAATTTCTTCAGCATGTTAATTTGATTTGATTGTGAAAAACGATATTCCACAGCATTGCAAGTAGATTACTGGGTAACAAATGTTGTACAACGCCCTCACCCATATAATACTAGTGACATGAATTGCAGGGAATACTTGCATGTTTATAATATTCGACATGTCTTTTCCATGTCCATGTTTAATCGTGTCTATATTTTAAATATATTGGTATGTTTCTGCATAAACAAATAAACGAAAAATTATCCAAATAAAAATCTAAATAAAAATGTTTTATTCATTTTATGTTGCCCTTAAAAATGGCTTTAAAAATAAATACGTAAAAGTTGTTACATTAACTTCAAAAGTGAGTGATGCAAAAAACTAATTCTTATTGTGTATAATAATTAAACTTTTGATATGTGTTTACTTGAATATATAGAATATACGGTTCAATTCAAAAACAAAAATATCTTCTTTGGTGATATCTGGCACCTTTAGCCAGCCATTGCAGGATCCAGTTTTAAGGTTTTTCTGATTCAAAATTCTATACATCTATCTGCATACCAAAAAAGTAAGAACAAATATTAATTAAAATTTGTTACTAAGATATTAGAATTTTCTTAAGGCCTTCATTTACAGACTAAAATCCCATAAAAACAGCTAATAACCGACTAGCTAGTTTGATTTATTATAAGGACTTTTAACAACAAAATAATGACAATCTTCCAACACAAATTTTATATGAAGATGTAGTTGACACCTACACTTCAATTAAATCCGTCCTTCGCTTATAGTATTCGTGTTTAATTACATATTTATTATACACCATAATACATTGGATTTGTGCTAATGTTTGTAACGACAATAAAGTATACCGAGCGATCAAGAATCTCTTTCTGAGTCGATTTAACGATGTCACTCCGTCCCTCTTACTGGCTGACTGGCTGTCCATGTAAAGCTTGTCAGCATATAACGTCTACAAAAATTGTATGCAGATCTGTTTCAAATTCGCCATAGCTCCCAAATAATATTCAACACAAATATGTTTCATATACGAGTATATAAAAACAATACTGCCCAATTTTAGGTATAGCGTGTTATATGGTCTAGCTTGACTGACTATATTTTTTACTTGTTTTTTGTTATATAAAGTGTTGTTAGATCTAAAAAAAAGTTTATAAAAATATTTATTAAGTATTTAACTTTAAACTTTATAAAGTTCAAGGAAAAATTTAATAAAATAAAAATTGTGACTTATATTTTGTTTTTAAAAACCAATCGTTCAAAATACTTGTTATAAAATGATTTTCCTTAACATGGTTTGGTATAAACTTTATAGGTTTTTGTTGTTTTTTTTTAATGCCTGGGTGAGAAATCAAACTATTTCAATTATGGTAGATCATAATAACTATTAACATTCTTTCTGTTGTAATTACTTATCTACTATACGCACATTTTTTTTAATGTCAATTGTGGACTTAAAGAAATTTGATTTTCTTTTTTTTTTTAATTTATGATTTGTAAAATTTTAAACTTTTTGCAAAATTGTGGATTTAGTTTTAATTTTTCGAGTTTTTGCAAAATTGATGTTCTTTTAATTATGTAATTTTTTTTATTTTTATTTTGTCTACAATTTTAGATATTTTTTAAACTTTAAGTTTTTTTGTAAAATTTTCAATTTTTTGTGAAATCTTACATACAGTTATTTGTAATTTTTATTTTCAGTCATCATTGATTTGCATCAAATAAACTTTTGCCATTTAATTTTAAGGTTCGAAAACAAAAGTTGTAACATGTAACCTTTATACAGGGTGGGCCAACTTGGACTGACTGATTTGAAATGCTTATAACTTTTGCATCCGTGTTCACACGGATGCAACTGTGTCTACTCGTCGACGAGCTACTCAACTGAACATCTCCAGAACATCGCTACGACGTATTCTAAAAGTTGATCTGAAGATGTTTCCATATAAAATTCAATTGGCCCAAGAAAAGTTATAAGCAGTTCAAATCAGTCAGTCAAACTTGGCCCACCCTGTATAAAAATTTAATTCTAAATCACCCATCTTAATTATTTCTGTTATTTTTATATTATATTAAATAATATCAATATAAATAATATAAATACTTGTACTTGTTTGTTTTTTATTATTTATAAATTGATATATTGATTTTTTATGTATATTTTGTAATTATGATAGAAAAATTATTGAGATAATAAACTTTTTTCCTGTGTTTTTATTTTAAAATAATTATGTTATTAATATAAAATCAGAAATGTAATTTATTATTTTTTTTTAGATTTTCTTTTTCTTTTTCTCGAACTCGAAAGGGTTTTTACTTTTTTGTCACATTCAATATGATCAGCCTGTTGTACGGGAGACTTTATAAAGTTGTCTTTAATTAGCAAGCCCTGTCTATTGTTTTCTTTGAAAATATTTTCAAGGTCTTGCATGTGTTCCATAGTTTTTTTCAGTCGGCTTTGATAGTCCGCAGTCAGACAAATGATCTGCTATGGATTTATTTTATTTTTCGGGCAACAAAAACTCATCCATGGCTTTAATAACTTTGGATCTGCTGGAAAGTTAAATAAACTGATTGTACACGGCTCTTTTCTATTATTGTTACAACAATTTTTCACTGCACACCACATTTTAGTTTTTAATTTACACGATTTTTTTTAACTGTAATGACTTTTTACTTTTCACAATAAACCACATAGCCCTCTGTCTACGTCACAAAATCAGCTGAGTGAGAGCAACAAAACTAACGGACCTGCGCCATGCGTAATCTTGTTTCTTTCATTCATGCAATGTACTAAAATGTTTGGGTGTATGTTGGCAATTGAAAAGGAAGTTGGGAGAGGAAGAGAAATTAATTTTATTAATTTTTTTTATAATTTTAATAGCACAGCAGATAAAATTAACTTTGTTAATATTTACGGAAACTAATTAATATTAAAATCTATTCATTAAATTATTAAAGTTAATTTTTAGAAATCTAATGTATAATTGAATCTAATTATTTTATTTGTTTCTTTTCTTTTAATTTCAGTTTTTTCAAACTTTAGCTTATAATAAAAGGGTAAGTTTAATGAATTTGTAGAATATATTACAATGTAAAAATAAACGCAGGAAAGCAACAGCTATTTTAAAGCCCCTTAAAATCTGCCAGGCAGTCAATACTGTCACTGTTAAAAATATTTAACATAATCTAAACGAAATGTTTGTCAGACAACTATTCATACTTCTTTTTCAAAGGCCTTTTTAATTTTTGCACTTCTAAAAATCGTCTTCTTTATTTTCTACTTTTTTTTTTGACATAAAAAAAGGTTTAAGTTTTAGTTTTGTTAAAATTTGTAAGTCCCGTAAAAAATTAAAATACAAGTCAAGTTGAAAATGCTAATAATCGATGTTAAGTGCAAAAACTACTGTTGCTCTGTGTAATATGTAAAGTATTACACAATCCGATTACCTGAATTACATTTTCTGAAATATTTTGTTATTTTTTTAACAAAAATATTTCTCTATTTCAGTTGTTTTAATATTTTTAACAAATCTAAGCAAAACTGAATTATAATATAAATTTTTCCTAAAAAAAAAACTCACACCTTTTTAATTGTCTGGTTTTTTATTTCAAATTATTTATGAAAAAATATCTCTCATCTATTATTAAGTGAACGTTGAACTTGTTGTCCTAACTTTAGTTTACTCACATTTTATATCGTTTAAAAATTTCTACTACATATGCACATGTCAAAAACAAACATATTGTATTACCAAACAACTCTTCTATGTAGCCTTCTTAAATCATGTAGTGTCATATTGTCATTGTCTGTTGATAATCAATCAACATCACATGATAAAAAAAAAAACACATAATAAAAATTACAATAGAATGAAATAGATTTGGTATTTTTTGTTCTGACTGTATTTTTATTATATTGTATTCCCCACAAGGTGTCAAGACTTTAGTTTTTCGAAAAGAAAAATATAATTTTCGAAGAGCATACATAAAAAGTAACCATAAATTAATGGCTAAGCTGCAATAACAAAATAAGAAATTGTCCAAGCTAGAAAATGTCACAAGGCAGCTTGAGTTAAATTTATTTGTATTTATTTATTATAAATGTTTGCACATTTTGTTAGAAACTAAATAATTATTTAAAGCATTTCATTTTTGGTACAAAAAAAATACAGGTTTCTAATATACACTCAAAAATGTTGTGCCAAGACTGCAAATTAATTACTCTTATGTTATTAAATTAGTCTTAATTTGTTTATAAATAATCGATATATTAAAGAAAATCAACTATAATATTGTTTTTAATCAGCATTTCTTATTTAAAAACAAAACATCTGTTATCAGAAACGACGTTCTGTTAATAACATTAATAAAATTTGTTGCTTTCATTTTGTTTACGTTCTATGTCAAAGGGTTGTTTGTTTGGTTTTACAGTTCTTTTTGAAAGCTTTAGCTTTATTAAAATCACTCACTGGTCCCTACAAATTCGGATTTTCATTGAATTTGTTCATGATTTTCTTTCTATTTTGATTTGATCTTTTATTCATTAGCATAATTCTTTGAGCTTATTGCAAAATGTCGGAAATTTCTTTGAATTCAATTGTGACATACACAATAAATGTCATGTTCACATTGATGTATGTAAGTGTATGTGTGTGTAAATATGTAAGTATGTATGTTCAATAAGTCCTTGTGTATTTGAAATATTATTATGGAATTTTATTAAAATAATACACAATGCTCTTTGTGATAAATGTCAGTGTAAAGCATGTTACAATACAACAACATACCACAAAATGTTGCAAATGTAAATACATTCAAACATATGTACATATTACATCTTTATAGCAGTAGTTGTTTTAGGTGAAGCAGTTCAACAATGACGGATACACAAGGTCAGGTTAAATTCAAAAACTGATTGTTAAACTGACAAGCCAACAGAGAAGCAAACTACCGAACAGACCAGCAGCAGTCATGAACAGATGGAACAACTAACTGTTTGTTATGGGTGGATGTATATGTTTGTATCTGTGTTTTATGTATTGTATCATTGGTTTATTGTTGTTGGCAATTTAATTGAGTAGAAAAACAAAACATAATAACAGCAAAAACACAACATAAACCATATATAATAATAAAAACAAAAATAATGTTTACAAGATGATTAAATGTCTTTTTGGTATACCATCAGCAGCAGCAACAACAACATCATCGTCAACAGTAACAACAACATCACCATTAGCAATAACTTTGGCATAAACATCAGTTAAGCCAGCAACCTCAACAACATCACATTCAATACAACAGCCTCAGAAACAGCAAAATAAAACAAAACTAAACAAGAGTATAAAGTGTAGAGTTGAGCTGAATAGCATTATAATCTTACGCATACCTGTCACACGAATTGTCGCATGTCAACATGTAGTGTGTATCTCTGTTTGTGTGTTTGTCATTTTGTCGTAGTATATGTATGTAAAATGTTGTTATATGTATAAGTATACATCTGATCTTTAAGTAGTATTATTATTTTATGATTGATTTTAATCTTATTTTAATTAAAAATCAAGTGTGTAAAAATGTAATGGGTAGTTAATGAATTTGTTTATTTAAAATTTAAGAATACTTAATAAGAATTGATTGTTTTATGAATGCTTAGCTTGCGTATTATTGAATGAGCACTCTAATTCATTGTTTACATAGAACCCGGTCGCATTAGTGTTTTATTATTAATGTAAAATTGATACTCATTTATTAATATCAAAGAAAAAACTGAAAGAAGAAACTAAAACTAATATGCTCCTATAAAAACCCATGTTTTTGGTTTGATCAATACGATCTACATGCACTACATACTTGTTCTAAAACGCTTACATTTTCTTAGTGTCTTAAGCCATTGTACACTCCTCTTAACTGTTTTTTTTTTCAAATGGTTAAAACAAAGGACAATTAGGGGCGTTCGTCATGATTTCTTAAAAACCAAACCATTGTTGCTTACGAAAAACAGCAGAGAATTAAATTGAAACAAAACCTTCATTTTTTTTTTTTAATTTCCAAAGTCCTAGTTGAAAAGATAACAAAAGCGATGCACTTCAGGAGACAGACTTAAAAATTCATTATGAAATAACTTTTTACGAATTTTACCAATTTTATTAATTTGTGTGTGTTTATACAGGGTGGGCCAACTTGGACTGACTGATTTGAAATGCTTATAACTTTTGCATTTTTAATTTTTTTTTTTTGCAGATAATACAGAATTTTATAAAATTTCATAATGTCATCATACTCAGTGGAAGAACGTTTAAAAAAAATGACAAAATGACAATTTTTTGGATAATCTGATTATGAGCGATGAAGCACATTTTCATTTAAATGGATATGTGAATAAACAGAACTGCCGAATTTGGGGTACAGAGAATCCAAGAGCATTGCATCAGCGACAATTACACCCTGTCAGATGCACTGTTTGGTGTGGAATCATGGCTGATAAAGTTATTGGTCCATATTTCTTCGAAAATGAGCTTAATGAACCACAAACCGTCTCTGGGGTGGTATACCGGACCATGTTGGAAAATTTTTTACGTCCGATAGTTCTCAATATTCGTAACATATGGTTCCAGCAAGATGGAGCTACAGCTCATACCGCAAGAGCCACAAAAGTTATAAGCAGTTCAAATCAGTCAGTCAAACTTGGCCCACCCTGTATTTTGGGTTAGAATGGCCTCTTTTCGCCGCAACATAAAATGTGTGTCACGGTAACTTTTTAAGATCCATCTAAACCTATGCTTCAACTATAACTAGGCAGTTATTCAGCCTTATAATGAGTGTCGTTTTCTTTTTACGACAACAACTCTTTCGTAATAGATTAAAGATAAAATTAAATTTATTTCTTTAATGGGTTCCATACAAAATGCTTGGCTTTTACATCGTCAAGCAGGAGGAAACCTGCCACAATTGAGCTATCACCGAGGAATTGCTTATCGATATTGCAAATCTTATGGCAGCAAAAAACCACCTCAAAGTTACCCGATTTTTTAATTAATAAATTGAAGTTTTTGTTAAGTTTTGTTTATAAAATATATTAGTGTTATTTGAAAAAGGAAAGGTCGAAAAGTTGTAAGTCCTGCCCACTGTTACGTATATGTAACAACTTCTAAAACCCATTCTGGAACAAAAACAAAATTTTTTTTATTAAAATAACTTTATTTAAGTCAAATTACTTGCTGTTTAAAATTTCATTTAGGTACCTAGTCTAAATCGCTGTGAGCATTAATGGGTTAATAAATATAAGAACCATAACACAGCAAATAAATTTAGACCATTTAGTCTTTCAAAAATGTTCCTGGAAACACTGGTTCATGTTCATGTTAAGATCTACTAACTTAGTAATTTCTAAAAGGGCAGAATACGCTTACTTGTAGGGAAAGTATGCGGAAATAGTTTTCATAGGTAAATGATACTATCGAGGATATAAGGATACGACGAAATAAGGAATGGTATCATTTTACAATTACAATTTTTCTAAAATATGATAATATCCTGAATAGCAGTTTAGGGTGTGATCAAAGAAAAAATTGACAGGTAACGTTTTCAAGTGCAGTTGTTTAGAGAGAAAAGCAAAATGGAAGGCAAAAAATATCCACATGACGTTGTCATTTTAAATTAGACGTTTCTTCACATCATAAGAGAAAGTGCTAAATTCAGGGATTATCAAGCCTATTCTGGCTTGAGATTAAGCTCGGTATTCTTATCACAACCGACCAGAGAAACACTGTTTTTCGAAATTAGGCGATTTCAATATACACTGAAAAGGAATAGATGATAGTTTGAAATTTTCCACTGATGTTTCTGATCATTGAAAAACTTTTAAACTGTTCAATAATATCTTCACCGTTTTCAAGTTATAAATTTAAACAAAATTGGGTAAGAGTTAAAACTAGACGACCATTGGTATCGTGCTCATTTTAAACAGGTACCGCGGTTGCTCATAGCTTAACTTCTCTAAAATCAAAATTAATATAAACATTAAATATCAATAATTTAAATTCATTCATTCATTCATTCATTCACATTCCTTTGGTTTTGCTGTCACATATGATCAATCATTTGTAGAACAACCAGAATGGTCTGCCAGTCTTTGGAATGGCAAAGAACTAATCCCCTTATTTAAAAACTATTATTAAATTTAACAAACGTTTATTCAGCAAATTTTTATATGCAACTCTGTCTTAATAAATGTTTGTTAAATTTAATAATCGTTTTTGAATAAGGGGGTAAGACTCTTTTAGTCCTTATATGTATGTAGGCAATCAAAATTTGTATAAGACTATAGGTATAGTACAGTTAAAGTTATTTTGTTAAAGTAGGATAAGATTTGCTACAAGATGTCTTGGCGGGCCAAGTTATCATGTTCGGCATGGTCATGGTAATCAGGTAAGCGTCGCTGATGAATACAATTAAATTCACCACAGAATTACAGGCAACCAATTACGGTCTGCATCATTTTGAATCCAAATAAAAAATATAAAATTAACAATAATTTTAGATTAATGTCATGAATGAAAAAAAAAACGACCTGAAGGCATCTTTGCAAGAACTTTGTCACAGCTCTGATTTCGCTGAACTCTAACAGTTGCTTCCAAAATTTTTAAGTAAACAGCTTTAAGTTTAAACGTTTTACTCCCTAATTTCCAACTATTATTATTTTTATCTTCCACTATTATTTTCTTTATCATTCTGCTTTTTTCATCAAAAAAAAAACTTCTTATTACTTTATCTTCTTCATTATTATTATTATTATTTTATCACTTCGTATTTAGACAAACGGACAAATGATATTTTCTGCTTCTAATATAAAATGATAAATGACAAACAAGTGCTGTTTTGCTCTTATCTCCAGCATTTCTTTACGCGCTCGCCACTTGAAAAGCGTATTATTTTCCCAAATTTTTCCTTGTTCCATTATGAAAACATATTTTTTTTTCGTTTCTTCTTGTTATTTTTCTTTCTTTTTTTTTTCTTTTTTGCTGCAATTTTCTAGAAGATGTTTTTTCACATTAGGATGCATTAAGGGAGTGAATACAAGCAGGATGCACTACTACACTTTTGATAAAATCCAGAAATTAAAGATGAGTTTTACTGATGAGTTTTTCGTTGAAAGTAACGATCATAATCATACAATAAGCAATTTGGTTCTCCGTAACGTAAATAATGCTTTAAAAGGTCTCATTTATTGTTACCTAAATAAGAACTTTTCTTAATTTATTTTAATTTAATTTTAATTATAAACAAAATCTCATATCAGAACAAAGAATTAAAAATTAATTGCGAATTTTATTGAAATTCTTGCTTAAGCTTTTCTAAAGTTCCTTAGTTCCCCATTGCTAACACTTTCCCAAAGTTATTCTTTAGTTTGCATTTTTATTCATTTGTTTGCAGTTTATTTTTTATTTAATTTAGCGTTTGCGTTCTGTTATATTTTATATTGTCAAAATAAGCACGAATCTTTTTTCTTCGTCTCAGTTTTACATCCGCCTCCAATCCATTCATTATTTCAGTTGGCATAATAATTTCTCTTCTCTTGCGTTTCATTTCGTTTTTTTTTTCTAAGTTGTTTTCTGTTTTCTGGTGCCATAGTGAGGAGTTGGTGTTGTGTGAGTTTGTCAAAATGTTTGTAGTTTTTATAAATATCGCTTAAGATCTTGGCAAGGAAATATATAATCTGGTTAATTGTAGTTGGGAAACTCAGTTAAACGTTGAGCATATGTGTGTTTAAGTCAGCTTTGCTTAGACCTCTTATAACTTAGGAACGTATTTGCTGATCCTTCTAAACGTTGTAAGAAGTGGCTATTAAAAATCAACACAATCGTAAATATGAATGAAAATGCCGAAAATTTGCCAAAATAAAAACATTTTTAACATCAAGCCGCTAATTTGAGTTCAATTTAAATCTACTAGTTTGTGTGGAATTCAAGTAAAGGGTTTATAGGATTCGTTACAACTCAATAAAGCTGCTCTTTTACTTGCGCTACTTGTTAAAAATGTAAAAAAAAACTTTCCTCTGCAAATGTTGGCTAATTGTTGCTGCAGCTGTTTGCTTAAAATACCAAAGTAAATGTAAATGGCAGAAAGACGAGAATGACAACGACAGTTAAAAGCAAAATTTGTTGTTTTTTTTGATTGTATGCTATAGAGTTTCCGAAAAAATGAAAAAATTTTAAAACCGCAATTTCGGTTCTTAAATATACAAAATGCTTGAACAATTTTGTTCTCATTCTTTGAAAGATTTTGTGGCAGTCATTACTCAATTTAAAGTTTAATTGGTAGAATTCTTTGTTGGAAGGATTCTAACTATGGACTAAAAAGATCCTTGTTACCCATACAAAAGGAACCTTATATCAACTTGATTATGGAGAAATTTAACTCATTAAATAGTGAATATTTGGCCTAGAGTCCTTTAAAGCTGTATCTTGTATACTATAACTTGTTGCAAAACATGTAAATGTTTCTTTAGAAAATAGTATTTTTTACAGCTAATTGCAGTTAGAAAAATTTCGTAAGGATCTGATCGGAAAGAAATTATCACTTTTCAATTAAGATTTTATGCGGTTTCAAACCGCTGTTTCGGTTGCCTTTGCAACTAAACACAAAACTCTCGTGCACTAGCAGCTAGATGTACAGATGTTTGTCTTATGGCTGTTGTTGTGTCTTTAAAAGTTTTTCTTTAAAACTGTGTGTTTTTCAAGTTGTTTCTTTGTTTCTTTTTTTATTGAAACTGAAATTGCAACAAATAAATCACGTCCTGCTGATTTCTCTAAAAATCACTGCTCACATTAAATGTGGCATTAGAGTAGATGTGATGTTGAGTGTTTCTGTGCGTTTAGTTGCAAAAAAGATAGTCTTTGTAACTTGCTTGTTTTCTTACATTTGCAGCTTGTACGGTCTTTTTATTTAGGGGCTGGCGCTGGCTATTTGCAAACACCATCATCATTACGAGCATGCTTAACATCAGCATCGTTTTCCTCTTGCCAGCTGTAAAGTGTTGTATGTAGTCATTATATGTCTGAATCCAGTGCAGTGCTTGTTTATTGCCATGTGCTGTAATTTTTAAAAAACTCTAAATTGCTACTTTCACTTGTTTCCTTTTCTGTTTTTTTGAATTTGCATGCATATAATTTGTTGAATTCACATTGGAGTGATTGTTTTGCTAAATGCCAGTTTAACTGCATACAATAGCTGGCAAGGGTTTGAAATTTGTAGATTTTCTTCGGCAAAAATATGTCCTGTAATAAATATAAATTTAAATATAATTTTAATTAAACATTTTTTCAGAACTATGTCTGTAATTAATTATTAGCCAACTTGCATATTTCTATACAAGTGGTTAAACTTTGTAAATATTTGTTTTTTAATAAAAAAAAATGTATAATGCACTTAAATTTCTAAAACTAAGTTTGTTTTAATTTTTGTAAAATTCTAATTTACTTTATTTAATAAAAATTGCTCAAAAGTAATTGAAAATTTTCATATAACTAAAATATTTGCTGTGTCCTTCTAATAGCAAAAAGCAAAAGAACTCCCTTAAGTATTAAAAATTTTTTTGATGAATTTCATTTAGGTATTAATTTAAAAATGTTTGTTTACCAGTTTTATTAGCAAAATACATGTGTATGTATGGTATGTGTGTGTGTGCGTGTATGTTTGTTTTACTGTGTGGGGTTTTGTTTGCAATTTTGTTTACTCCCCAGGGGGAAAAATTGCAAGTGCTTCCATTTGCAGGCCTTATAGACGACTTGTTTACAAATTATTAAAGATTCGTTACTTATTCCACTATCTTTTCTCTCAGAAGGTGTAATATAAGGCGTTTCATACACTTTCAAAATTGCATTTCAAAATGTGAACAAATTATGATTTTCAAACATTATTTTGCTCATTTTGTTAAACGAGTCATAAAAATTAATAAAGAGAGCATCTATAAATTTAGTCTTTTATGAAAGTTTGTGGTGAAGCAGTATTTTATAAACATTTAAATTTAAAATCCTTCTTTTATTTAAAACCCCTTCTTACGCCTTGTATGATACATTAGTTGGTAGACCTTCCAATTGCCCTTCTCATGTAGGCCTATTATCAGGCACGTAACCAATAGCGAATAGGCAAGGCCTTGACTAACAATAACGCGCCATGTAAAATTGCAACAATCTGGCAGTGCGGCTGGAAACCCTTGTGACTGACAAATAAGGCCTTCTATAAGGCCCCTTTACAGCATCTTTTTCCTGCTGCTAAATACACACATAAATACATACTTATATTAACTAGACTTGTTTGGCTTGTAAATGTTTGCACGTTTTTGAAAATCAACAATATTATATTTTAATCATTTACAATGAAACCTAAGCATTGTTCACACAAAATCCGATTGCATAGATATTTATGTAACAAAAAAAATCATTAATTTATATTTTAGATTTATGTATATTTCACTTTAAAAGAGTTAGAACAAAAAACCTGATTTTGGTGGATTACATTAACAGTTGTACAACATTTCGATACTTGTTGACGAAGTTTGGGAAAAATCGTTTTCATTGCAAATTGGTCATGAAAACATTTCCAATGTGCTACGATAATCATGTGTAGTTATAGTATTATTTTTAAATAGAAGGCTATTTAAGATTCGTCACAGCCGCATAGATTATTCTAAATTGTTGTGTTTTTCATTTTGTGAAAAACATACGAATATATTAAATTCTTTACTCCATATGATTAAAAGTGCCCTACAGTGAGAGACAGGTACAGAAGCAACAAAATTTATATTTGATGTATGATAAATAAACAACATGAAAATGTAAATACGAGTATCTGTAATATATTAATGTGAAAACATCAATATGGGCCAAGATATGTTAATAAACACAATAAGTAAATGCCAACAAAAAAAAAAAAACAAAATATTTTTGCTCAAATATGTTGAAATTTACTTAAAATTTTGTTTATGATAAATTAATAAAGTTTTAATATTCAATAAAGCCAAATACACATATACTGTATAAACTAACACAAACATACAGAGAAAATAAATAGGAAATTTAGTTTTATTAATATTGCAGCTACAGTGGAAAGCAAAATTGTCCGTATGTTTTGCATTAAGGAAGTAAGGTAATGAAAATAATACAAATATATGTACGTAAATTATTATTTTTTTAATATAATTAACAAACACAAACTGCGAAGCTTTTGGCTTATCTGCAGCAAACACCCAGAGTCTTTGGCGTAAATCGAACCCGCAACCCTCTGTCACACTATCGCCCAGTCTATCGGGGCACCCATTCATATACATATATGCATTTTTTTATTCAATTGAACCTTATTCTAAATTGTAAAGCACAAAAACTCGCATAAAAAACAAAAAATTCACTATTCGGACACTTTTGCACTTTTGCTCTATTCAAATGTAACGTTATTTGACCCGTTGGTTTGTTTCGATCTCGTTATTAATCTTTTATTTCTCTATTTGTGCATTATAGTTTAACCTGTGAAGTGATTAACTTTATTTTTAAATAAAAATTAAAAGGTCTTTAAAAATGAGAAAAACGCCAACTGATATTGAAAACAATGTGATAAATTTGTTGCAATATAATTATTCATGCCGTAAAATTGCTGTAAACTAAATGATATAAAAAACGGCGTCATGTAGCTTGCAATAATAATCAAGGGGGTCGACAAAGACTGCTTTCTGATGGTGATGCCCGGCAGATTAAACGTTTGCTATATAATAAGGACTTCAAAATCCCGAAAAATGCTGCAAAATGTATTGGTAAGGAAGTCAGTTCCTGGACAGGTAGACGCGCATTGATTAGAATTGGTTTAGAAAAAGCCAGCACTTTCCTATAGATATGTGAAAAATGCCTTCATTTCTGTAAAACCCACTAAAACTGGACACAGTACTGTACATATTTATAAAAAATAAAGTAGGTTTGAAGTGTGCTTTTAGACAAAATTTTCATACAAAATTATCTTAAAGTACATTTAAAGTCTAGTTTAATTTTTTTTATAAATACGGCAGTAGATGTCTGGAAACGGGTTATTTGGAGCGACGAAATGAAAGTCAACCGATACCAGTCTGATGGGAAAAGAATACTATTGTCATAGGCCGCATGAGCCCATCCAAAAGCACCATCCTCAATGCAAAACATCCAGATAGTTTTGCTTTTCACTGTATATACATGTGCGTAAAAAAAAATTAGTATGTATTAGTATGTAAAGCAATATGTCAACAATTCAAGCCTAAAAAATATTCCATAATAATTTATATCTCTTCATTATAAAAAGCAACCCACCCACACTAAATATATTAAGGAAGACATCAAGATTTGCCAACATATCTATATTTCTGTTTATTTGAACAAACAGACAACTTCTACTCAGCCTCCTGCCTTCCGTACAAACCTATTACCATCATTCTCATCATTATTGTGCAGGCAAATTCATTTATTTTTTAAAGTTTATTTAATACTTAACAAAATTGCTGTACTTAAACTAAAAAAAAAATTAAGTTTTTTTCACCTCAATATAATATAAGAATTTCCTTAAGACCTTTGCTACCAGGAAGCCAAGTGCTTTTAGTGTCGAATGCTTTTTAGAAAGTTTATTGATTTTTCTTTTATTAAAAAGAAATGTTATTATTTCCTTTATCGACATTTTTTAGGGAAATATAATTATTTATTATTATTTAGTAGTTAATTATGCAATATACTACATGCGTACAAAAGGTTATTAACCATTACACAGCAATACGAGTATTTACATAAAATCCGGTAGCAACACTTTCGCTTTGTTCAGTGATTTGTTATTTAAATAAAGCTACCGTTATTCTGGCGAACAATTTAAATAGTCGGAATATATTTGTACGAGTTTATTTTTGCTTTTTTTTAAATTTTACTAAATAAGTATAAATTTATTATTCAATAGCATTCAAACGCTTATGAGACCAATTTTGTGTAAACTTTAACACTACTATTTACATTATGCCCCGGGGGCCGAATGCTTTTCGTCATTTTCACATACACAACAACACTACAAAGAGCGTAACAAACCATAATTTCATACAATTGCATGCTACCTTTCAAACAAGCAGGTTATTGTCGCTTTTTTATTATAAAACAATAGCAAATTAAGACCGAAAAGGCAATAAATAGATATTTTTTTTCGGCATTTTACACTTTGAATATTTTGGAATTGTTGCATCATATTGAAATGTGTAAAAATTTTATTTTTTTTATTAATTTCATTATGCATTCATATTTATATGTACAGTACAGTCCCAGTAAAGTCACCACCACTACACACACATTTTAAACTGTCGTTCTGTGTGAAGCCCACTGCTTTAAAACCATAAACGATAATGACATGCATATCTTTGTAACAAACATTACATCTAACATCTCTGCTGACTTGTGTTACTAATTTATACAAAAATCCTAATGGCACCTTCTTAATATATCAAACATTTGATGTTCCCGACATAACAAACAGGTTGTCACTAGTACTGACATATTACACATTTTTTACCTATTTTGCACATACAATTATTGTTTTCTATAAGCAGAAGACGGAGAGAAAATTATTCCTTCACCATTTCTCTTACAGAAGATGTGATTTCTGTATTGTAAGTATCTTGCGTTTTTGTGATTCTTGCAATTTGACTGTTTATAGTTAGTGAAACTAGTGAATTAGAGAGAAGAATAATGCATTTCAGTTGTCAATCAAATTTTGAAATAGTGAATATTTGGCGGCCACAGTTTGAGCAAAATCATTAATTTTATCACCTTGATATTTTTTAATTGTCAAAACTGCAACCGGAACGTGTCACTGAACAATACTCTTATGGAGCTGCTCAAGTCGATGATATTGATACGACAGACATGTGGACGACAATTAAATTATTGAAAGCATGATCTTGTACTTTTTCCTATTGATGACTAGATTTGGCTTTACTTTTATGTTGGTTTATCTCAATTGTTTGACGATACATGCCTGATACATTTCCCGGACGATTGTCGCACTAGATGAAGAGATTTAATATCATCATATTTTTTAGAGGGTTATTTCAATTCAAAAGCACATTAAGCTCACTACTACCATTGCATTTAATGGAGAAATTTAACGTTATATCAATGAAATTCAGTCACATTTATGATAATTATGATATGATTGAAAACATTCACTTTTATCTTTACTTTCATGCCTGGGTATCCTGAAAAAGAGTATTTTAATTTTTAACCAAAGTAGGCGCCCTTGGCAGGGTAGAAAATGTATTCGAGTTCTTTCAGTTATTAATTAAAAATGAACTCAAGCCAAAATAATAAGAAATCTTCTCTAATTATTATTGTGTGAAAATTACAAAATACAATTTCAATAGGTTTTAAAGTTGAGGAAATTTTTCTATCAAATTGCATTTCGAAATTTGGATCCATAAATTTCCTTTTTTGCTCTTCAGTGTTGCTATATACATACATACTTTTGTTTACTGCCTCCCTCAAATCGGGGATTCTGGAAATGGTTAAATTTTGAAATAAATTGTATATGTCACAAAACCTCTTTAGTAAGTGATTAAATACTGTACTATCATCACACTTGCTTGCAACCAAAATCTATTATGAATTTGTTAATGTTAGAAAATAGTGGTTAAAGAAGCTATAACATACATACACGTATGTATGTGAACTTTATAAATTAAACAAAAACAATACATTGAGCATTAAATGAACACTTTTAAAACTAAAGACTTGTAACTGGTAAAAATAATGTATGAAATGTCAAGTTTTAATTACATTAAACTTTAAATTACATTAATATTAAATTTACATGGTGAAATACAAACACAACATAACGAACAACTAAAATGTTTTAATTACAGATAAACTACTCAGAACTGGCGGCCAAAGTATTTAAATTTTTAAATATCTGTAATTACTAACCAAACGAAACTTGTCAGTTTAAAGTTTTTAAAATAAAAAGACGCACGCAGAAACACATATTCAAACTAAACTTCCTGTTGACAGAAATCACACACTATATGATTGAATGTGTTTGTAAGTTTCAACAACGTACAGCTCTGCCAGTCAGTCATTAACTGACATACTTATATACATACATATGTATGTATGTATACATGTGTGTGTACATATGAATAACATAATGTTGAGACAAATTAATGAGGAATTCAGTGGCGATGTTTTATTCTATTTGAAGCATTCACAACAAGAATTTGCTATTACACTTAAACATGAAATTTATTTTTGGTGTTCGGTGTTTTTGTTTGACCTTTTTTTGTGCTGTAATTTTCGGTTTAAGTCGAGGTCGAGAAAGTAAGATAACAAAACTTTTCAAATTGCGTTAAATTGAGTTTAACTGAAAACTTTTAAACATGTTTTCAGTTGTTTGGTATTTTTTTTTCGTTTCGTTTGGTTTTACGTTTAGCTACGACTGCTGCTAAAATACAACAACTTTTACCAGCATGCTACTACCCTAACAAGCCACTTGACTTGTCTAAATTTGTTGCCACTCCCACAATTTGTTTAGTTTCCCTCTTTTTGCTCTTAGTTTCAGTCTGTTTACCCTTCAAAATAGACATTGCGCTTAGCAGAACAAAGCAACAAAAAAAAAAATAATAATATCTACACAACAGCAACAGCACAAAACAAAAGAACACTTAAATTCGTTAAAAGTTTATCATTTTTATTCATTAATTTGGTTTTGGTTTCATGGTTCTTTTGAAAATACAGATAAAAAAAAATGGCAAAACAGCGCAACAAAACAAAAACGAAGTCAAGGAATACAATTTGATAAACAAACTCATACACACACAGCAACATAACTGAACAGAACAGATCACAACAACATTTTTGTTCAACAGTAAGAGACAAAAGCATGTCTGCATTTGCTCTTGTTTTGGGTGTGAGTGTGCAACTGATTGATGAAATAATTTTACTCTGGGATAATTCTTGTTGAAACTTGTTTGGCTGTACAGTGGGTGTGAGTGCTGTTATTTTTTTATTTTTTTTTTCAAATATAAACAAGTAACATATTTTCCCTCTTTAATTGCAAGAGTATATGTACCTATGTTTGTATGTGTGTATCTATATTTTTGTCTGTATTTGTTTGTGTGAATTCCATTTTTAATTACTTAAGTTGAGAGTTTTAATATTTATAATTAAATAAAATATTAATTATTTTGTTATTTTCGTTTCATTTTCATGCTGTTGCACAGTGAATTTTTACATTGTAAATATTTTTTGTAAACAAATCGAGTTCTCAGAAATCTTTGAAGTGATTTCTATGCATAGTTGTGTTACAAAAAATAATGTTAAGAATAGAATATTTATACATAAATCCACAATTAAGCTGCAAATTTAGATTCATAATGTAGATATTCCACAAATCTGTGAAAAATTTCAATATATTCTGAAAACTTTATTACTAAATATATTAATGGCAAAAAAGGTTTTTTAGAAACTTCTATTAAAATTTTATTTTTCTTAACAAAAACCCCTTTAGAAATATTTCATGAAAATGTAATTTTTATAAAAATAATTTCAATGGAATTTGGAAAGTTGGAAACCCAGTATTTTTTAAAAATAAAAATTAATTTGAAAAAAGCGGTTTGTTTCAGAGCAAAAACTTTAAAGTTATTAAAAAACATTTTCTACTAAAAACGCTTTTTTATGAAAAAAAGACAATCTGTGTAAACAGTTTGTTTTAAGAAATATGAAAAAAAAATATTTTTAATGAAAATAAAAAGTTTGATAAAGTTTGGAAAAAGCTTTTTTCATAGAAATTTTTTTTAGGTTTTTTTCATATAGAGTATTATCCATGGTGTAACTAAACAAGGTGACTGACTTTGTTTACAATTTACTACTGTCAAAAGTAATACTTTTTCAAGTGTTTTTGACAATAGTAGATTATTTTACACAAACAAAATAACTGTTGTTTCTATATTGTATTGTATTTGTTGCCTATTTGCACTCACCTTGTAAAATTACACCATTTTTTTAAATTTTGTTACACAATTTCATTTAAAACAACCCACCGTTCCTATTTATGTTTCTTATTTGCAAATGTTTCTATTATTTATTATATAATATTAAAACTTTAATAAAATTAATTTACTGTTTGTTGTTGTTCTTGTTGCTGCTGCCACTTGTTCGCCTGTTTGTTTGCTGCTGTAACTGTTTATCATAATTGTTATAATTTTCATGTATTTAAAAAAGTTTCTTGAAACAAAAACATCAGTTTTAATAAACAACAAATAAACCAAAGAAAATAAGGGGGAAAAAACAAATACAAAATTCAATCTCTTTGTAGCTTAAGATTTATTATCATATAAAACAGTGTGTCAGTTTTTCTTATTTAGACTTTTGTCTGTTTCGTTTTACTATATTTCCAGGATTTTTCTCTCTGACGTTTGAAATTCAATTATTTAAGCTACAAAACATTTGTAAGTAGAAAAACAAAGATAATAATAATAAACAAACGCACTCATACAGCCAGCAAAAACTTTACATACATTCCTAATTACAATAATTGCTTCTAGAATTCCTTATTTCGTAACCTTTGTATTACTAATTATACGAGGTCTGATCAAAAAATAACCGCTATTTTTAATATTTTCAAAAATTATTTATTTATTCATTAATAACTATATTCTCCCCTTCAAAGTAATTCACCTCAGATAAAATACACTTATGCCAGCGTTTTTCCAATCCTCGAAACACTTTTGAAACGCACTCTTTAGTAATCGCCAACAGCTCCTGTTTCGATGTTTCTTTTAACTCCTCAATCGTAGCAAAACGCTTTCCTTTCATCGGTGTCTTCAGTTTAGGGAAGAGGAAAAAGTCAGCGGTTTTATTTTTGGCCAAAAACTCACACACAAGCATCGACGCGTGAGCTGGTGCGTTATCATCGTGCCAAAATCGCGCAAACGGCACATAACTTGAAGGTAGTATTCCTTATAGACCGTACAACCTTGTGGCAAGAATTCATGATGCACCACACCATTGCAGTCGACGAAAACAGTGAGCAAAACTTTCACATTTGACCGAACTTGGCGTGCTTTTTTCGGTCCTGACTCTTCTTCACGTTTCCATTCGGATGACTTGGCTTTGGTTTTAATGTCACAGCCATAGATACACCCAGTTATGACTTTTTGGAGGAAATCTGGATCGTCGTTGACGATGTTCAACAGCTTCTGAGCGATATCCATGTGACGTTGTTTTTGCTCAAAATTTAGCAATTTTGGAATAATCCGCCGCACGTTTCATGCCTAAAACATCCGTAAAAATTGCTTGGCCTAATCCGAACGATATGCCAACATCACCAGCAACCTCTCTGATAGTGATTCGACGATTATCCAAAATCATTTTCCTCGCTGTTTTAATCGGTTGTTGACGTGATCGGGCGACCACGACGAGCATCGTCATTGACATCTTCTCGGCCTTCCTTAAACCGGTTACACCACGTCAACATTTCAAATGTCCTTGCGTATTTAATATCATTTTTTACACAAAACTAAATACAGTTTCTTTAATCCATTTTTTCGAATAGTAAAAAATCAAAGAGCACACCAAAACACGACTAAACTTTTTATCTGTCAAAAACAAACTGACAATCCAAAATGGCTGATATTACCAACATACTCATATAAACAGCAAGATAACAGAAAATAAATGCCAAAATCGAACATACGTAACTCAAAAAAATTTTAAAATAACCTCGTATATTAAAGAATTACTTTATATATACGAGTCTGGTCGACAATTTCCTATTACCTTTTAACTTAGATAATTTGTAAGTGAAGTTTTTGCTGGGTAAATAGATGTAAGCAAATAATGCAATTAGTAGGGTAATTATTTAAAAAGAACATTAGGTTTTGGAGTAATAAGAATATGGAAACTAGATTTTAGATAAGAATTTATTAGTTAAATGTAATAAATGTGAAATTTCTATTTATATATTTTAAATTTTAATATTTCGAAAAAATAGCAACACCCTACTAAAACGCACTCGCTCCCACCAACTTGCAAACGTAAATGCCAGCATATTTATTTGTTTATACACAGATTGCAATATTTATGTATTTGTATTTGGCTTAGAAGCGAAAGTACATTCATACATCCACATTCAGTAAATGTCGGTGTGTTTTATATTCTTGTTGTTTTTATACATGTGTGCACACGCTGCCTCATATTTACATATATGTTGTTGCATATATAGAATGTGAGACACATAATAAATGTAATCTTAACTGTGCCGTTGTTACTTTCGTTATAAGTAATATTGTTTTGTTGCTAAAATATATATTTATATTTGTATTATACTTTGTTATTACTTTTGTAGAACATTCATAAGCAGAGCTTTACATTAAACATGGTTTCATTTGTCAAAAACTAAAATACAAGTAAACTATTTATTTAAAAAAAAAAATGTTGTTGTTGTTAAAACCATTACTAGTGGTAGAAGTAACTAAAATAATTGAATTTATTGTTTTACTAAAAGATACGAAATCAATTTCATCTGTGAAAATTGTTGTTTGGAAGATCTTAATTCGTCATAACTATTATTTATAGCTTTTTTCAATTCAGAATATTATTACAAATTAAAAGGATTTAAAAAAATTATAAGTTTATTTTTTCGGACTTGTAATTGAGTAAACTTGATAATTAATACCTACATATGTATATACTCGTATAAGTTGTAAACAATAATTTATAACATTTTATTAAATTAATTTCATTTAACTTCTATTTCGATTTATTTATTCTTGCATGCTTTCTCTCTACGTATGAGTGATAGATAATTGAATGAATTTGAATTCATCGATCATATGAGGCGTATAATTAATATGTAATTCGTAATAAATAAATATTACGTTCACGCTAACAAATAATTAGAAATGTAGTATTACAGTAATAAAACAGTAATAAAATTTTAGCATTTATTAGGAATTCAAAAAAAAAATTATTTATCTAACTTATTTAATATTTCATTGTATTTATTAAGAATTACAACAACAAAAATAATAATACTTATTAGTGAAATAAATTTTGTATGAAATTTAGTTTAACAATATACAGTGGCGGACATGAGTTCAGCACACTTTATATATGCTGCTTTCAAAAGTATTTTTCTTTTTGGTGCACAGCTCAACAGCGCAAAATTATTCACCAGATGGACTTAATAGGGAGAACCATTACCAAGATGGCAAGTATTTTAATTTGCTGAAGCAAGATGTTCTACAAAGCATTTGAGCATTTTTTAAATTTGAATAATTCTCTAGATTTATAAGAAAAACACACGATTAGAAAAAATAATATCCTTTAGAACGACGAATCAATATGTTTTAGGTTCGGATCAGATGAAAAAAGATACGTATGGCGTCCTACAAACATGCGGCACAACCCAAAGTAAGCTTCTTAGCACATTAAACACTGTGGTGGAAATGGTGAACCTATACATAAGGTCGAGTGGATCAGTATGTCTTTTAAAGTGTGCTCTTAAATACAATGATTTCATAAGCTGAGGACAATATGCCACTTAGTTGGCGTTTTATGCACAACAACGACCCAAAGTACACCTTACACATTCACGTGAGAAGTTGCTTGGTGCAGAATAAGATTGCCGTGTTGAAATGGCCAGCCCAATTGCCAAATTTAAATTTAAATTCAAAAAAACGCATTATGGATCTGGTGAAGATAATGCCCAGGAGATATGCAGCTGTTATTAAAAACAGAGTATATTCTACTTAATAATATTAAGATTCAAATAAGGTTTTTATGTTTTTATAAGAATAAAATTTGTATTTAGTGCTAATTTTCTGTCTAGAGTTTTTTTTTTTTTAAAAAAAATTTAAAAAATATCCAACAAAGAAAATATTTGCTTTAATTGATAAAGATACCAAGTGTGCTAACCTTGTGTCACCCACTGTGATTATTTGCTAAAATTTTTAATTTTCTATTGACACCATATTAAATCTAATTATAAAGATTTGATTAAATGCTAAATATTAAATATATTTGTATCGTGATAAGTATATATTTTTAATAAAATAATATGAAATACATATTTGTTAATTGTAATAGATTATTGGGTAGGAGTAGGTGGAAAACCCTACTAAATCTGCGTCAATCAAGTTAAAGTATTTTTCGTTAAAATTTTTATTAGAAACAAAATATTTTATTCATGTTTTTATCACATAATTAATGCTTCTGAAGAATATTTCTTTAAAATCAGTTTTTTAAAAAAAAAAATTCGTGTAAAAATCAGCATTTTTTAAATATATTATTTAAATTTATTACATTTCTATGAAGCTTTGTAGGTTTCTCTTACAAACGACTATTCGCTGATTTCATTAAGAATTCTAACATACACAAATTTATAGTTAAGATCGTTTTCAAATTGAGAAAACTGGAAAGTTTGGTTATGAAATTTATTTATTTCTTGTTTATAATTTCTATACTTTGCCTTCGTGACATCATATCTGGGTCAATATATGGTCCCACGTGTAGTATCGATATATTAATGAGAATTTTGATTAAAAAAAAATACGGCCTAAAACAATTTTGGTCTAATTTAAGGGGTTTGCTTTGTGAAGACAATCTGAAAAATCGGTCCACAAACAATTTTCTTTCTACAACATATTTTTTTCTTCAAAAATTAAATATTTACAAATTTGTTTTTATCAATTTTAACAAGATATTTTTGTGAAGATTGTTTTTTATATAACAGATTCTTTTTCAAAATTAGTAAATTTTATAAAATAAAAATGCTTGGTATTATTTCAGATTTAAACTAACTGCATATGCCACTTGTCACTTTCCTCAAAATGAATATTAGTTACTGATAGCTTGTTTATAAAGCGAATATTTTGCAACGTCCTTATTATAAATATAAAATTTAAGCCCGTTTTTAGAAAATGCCAGTAATCAGAATTGATTGTTATTTAAATTTCAAACAAACAGGCATATTTATGTGCATATAATACTACAACTTTGAACGATATGTACAATAATATTATTTAAAACCAAAGTCCAACATAACCATCAATCAAATCCACTGTAATGCAAACATATGTACATACAGTTTATAAATCTAAAACTAAACACATGCATTTACTCGCATGTATATAAGTATTTTATGCATATAGTTTTTATGTGCATATTTTTATGAATATTTTTCAATCATATTTGTTGCTACTCCTCTTTCACTCTATTTTTCTTTCTAATGCAGTCAAAACGAAATTGACGTTGCATAGAAAATTTAAAAAATAACTAGAAAAACAAAAGCAGCAGCATTTCTCACATACAATAAAAACTAAAACAAATCATTACAGACGGTATATGACAAATTGTTATTCTAAATGTCACTCACTACATGTGAAAGGACAGCAGCAGCAGCAGCAGCAGCAGAAAAAAATAATATACAATAAAAATATGACAAAATAATAATCAGAATGCACACACTATAGTGAGTGAGTGAGTGAGTGAGTGAGTGAGTAAGTAACATAAAATAACACATTGGCTGGACTAAATAAATTCTTATGAAAAGTATTATTTACAACTTTAGTTTTTTTATTAATATTTGTTGCTTTATTTTCTTGGCGAAACAAATGACTTTTAGTATTGGCCAATATTAGCAGTAGTGCATTAAATTTTAGCAGCTTTGTTGGCTGAGCAATAGTTTCTTGCTTAAGTGTTACAATAAATATTTTTAATTAAAATTAAATTTAATTAATTTACACTGGCTAACACTTCATTTGTTTAAATGTTTCCTAAATGAAGGTCTTCAATCTCAAGCAGCTGTTGGCAAGTACTCAAGTGCTATAAATCCCGGCAACTCTTTCTTGTCTTAGAATTCCTGTAATCATTTGTAACAACTTGAAACGAAGGTTTAAACTAAAAGAAAATTTATCACAATTTTTTGTAGTTTGTACCTTACCAAACCCCCTCTAGAAACAGAAGAAATGGAATAGAAACTTAGTCGTATTTTATGTTTATTGTTGAGTTTTTTTTTTTCTTTAGCTTTTATTCAACCATTCATTTAGTTGTTGGTTGAATGCTTGACTGGCTGGCTGTTTGGTTGGTTGGCTGTTTTGTTTAATATTGCAGCTATTGCTATTGCTGCTGCTCGTGCTGCTGATGGTGTTGCACTTGCCCTAAAAGTGTCATAAACACGTACGTGAAGTTGCACTTTTTATATATTTTTCGTACTCTATAGTTTTTTAATTTTTGTGTGAGTGTTTGCAGGCTTTCTGTTACCGCTTACCAGCGTTGTCAACTTTATAATTTCAAAACGCACCAAAATGGAGAAAAAAGCGCAACTTTCTTTTTTGTTTCAAATATTTATATTGAATTAATTTGAAATTTTTTAATATCATAAATTCTATAAAAAAAACTTTTTATCAACGATTATTAGTAAAAGTGATAATAGTAAAAGCCTTTTTTAAATAAAGATAAAATAAGCATTTAACCACTCAAAATTTAACTCACAATATGACATTCGGAACTAAAGTACTAATTGGTAAAAAAAAGCTAATTTCAGTACATATTTGGTACTTTTTTTTATATATTTTTGTGTTCTAGTTAAAGTACTTTTATTTGATTTTTTCCAATAAAATTTGTTAAGATTCCACTGTTACTCTAACCCTGGTTGTTCGTCTACAGTTCAGTATACCAAACCATCAGGTTATACAAGAATATTTATTTACATGTTTAAAATGTTAATTTGATTTTCAAACAAAGATTTTTGAAGAATTTGATTTCATTTATCATACATTTTTTCATCGTATAGATTTCATGAGTTTCATGAATTATTAAAAAACTGCAATTAAAAATTAGTAAAAATAAAGATTTCGTCACATTTTCGAAAAAAATTAAATACACAAAAAAAAATGTTGCAGTGTTAAATGAAATGGTACTCAAACAGGTGTATTTTATTGTAGAAAGATTTTTTCTCATACTGAAACAAAAAGTTGTGTTGAATTTGCTTTGGTGCCACCAAAAATTAAAAAAAAAAAACGCACCGCGCACCAACTACAGAATTTTTCGCACCAAAAATTTAAAAAAGCACCACAAATGGTGCGAAACGCACCAAGTTGACAACGCTGCCCCTTACGTTTTCTGTTTCTCTCTGCGCTCTCTCTTCTCTTCAGTTTTTGTTTCTCTTACTATCATTGGTTTGTGTATTGAGTGCAACAACACGGCAATGTTTGGTTTGGCTGGTTGCCAAGAAACATGAACTGTATGAAGGCACAAAAATACAGGAAAATTGTACAAGTAAAAGTGTTAAATCCGTCTCGACCGAATACTTTCAATACACTATATGCAGGTTAATAAATATGGTTATTTCTTGGATGATAATGTTACCACAATTAAAGCTTATTTCATAAAAAATTACTGCTATCAAAAAACCTTTTAATAATTTTTTTACAATATACTACATAAATTAAAAATATTCAGGGAATTCACATGGTGTTGTATTTATCGTATGTGCTAAAACTTTACCACAGTTGTAAATATGTTGTTGGTATTTTTCTTGTTTAAATATTTGACGACAATACAAACTGAGGTTGTCTGTTTTTCATGTGTACTATGTAGTATGTTCAGTGTCAGCTGTTTTGTATTTTTTTATTCCTCTGTTTTGAAATAACCATCAATATTAATTTAATTAGTTAATACTAAAAAAAAAAGCAGGAAAGTTATACAAATTTAGAAAATGGAAGTAAAATAATCTATTTCAGTAAGTTTTTGTGCACAAAAAAAAAAGAAAAACTTTAATTATGTAACTGCTGTTACAGATAAAGCCAAAGCGGGTTAGAAAAAATCCCACAAGAAAGTGGTCTGTTGCCGAAGAAAATGCGCTTGTTGACTTTTTAATGGACAATCTTGATCAATCAACATCAAGCAGATCATTTTGATCCTAAAATTTTCATAAATATCGTCTTCCTCTTCTTCATCGTCTATAAATAAAGTTTTTTTTTCAAAAATAAAAACAAACAATTAAATTCTTACTTATTTCAACCATTAGTATGTTTTATGCGAACTTTTCACACATAACCGTAAAAATTTTGTCTTTTTCGCTTCTTGTCGGCATTTTTTAATATATATTTCTTTTTTTTTTTTTTGCTCTGACGTTGATTTGACGTTTTTATGGCTTATGATTTTGAAAATACAAAATCCTACTCACATATGTACTATTTTTTTAAATATAGCTTTACGACTTATGACTCAAACCCGCCATGTGAATTCCCTAATTATTTTAATATTTTACCAAAAACAAAAAAAAAAAAGAACTTTATTGAAAAAGTGATATTGATTGAAAAACATGACTTGTTCCGTAAAATTTAAGTTTTTGAAATCTACACACTCAATTTATCATTATATTTATATTTGTACCTGCTTTTATTTCTTTATTTCCAACGCGTATCCAAAAGTCGTTTACCACCTAAAATTTTGCAAATATATTACAATTCAAAACCCAGTTAAGCATTTCCAGGTGTTACCAATGAAACGAAATAACTTAAATATAAACTTGCCAGTTCATGGGTTGCTTCATCATAATAATACAAAACCCTAGAGAAGAAAAAAACTAAAAAATTCGCAAACATACAGCAGCAGAACAAAACACTGCATTTACAGTCCGTTCGTGCGCATTTTTAAGGCCGCAAGTGGATTTCAACAATTCGCATTTAAAAAAGAGAAAAAATCAAAAAAAGAAACAGCAAAAATACAGCAGAAAGAACCCACAGAAAAACTAAAATTCCAGTTAGAATTGCATTATTGTTGCATGAAGCACATTCAATACGTAAAAGTACGAGAAAAATAAAACCAAAAGCAAAACTAAAATATCTTGGACAAGCCCAACTTGAATGTTTTCTCTACTTTTTTTTATAAATCTATTTAATTTTTTATTTTTTTCTTTTGTTCTGTTTGCAAAAAAAAAAACCCCAAGAATCTGCAAAATGTTTGTTTTCAGTTTTTTGTTTTCTACATTTGCTGGCATTTAGACCTTTAGTGTTAAACAAAAGCTAAAGCTCACCCAGGCATTTTGTTACTTAAATGTGTCAAAAAAGATTTTCATTTAATGCTTAGCAGCAAAAAGTAAAAATAAGTTAAGCATCATTGAAATATTGTTTGTTAAATGGTTTTATAATATTTTCCGGTTAATAACATGATTATGAACCATGTTCAATGTCTGGCGTTAAAGGAAGAGCAGAGCAGAGCAGAAAAATATATAAATAAAGGACACAAATAGTTAATTGAGAAAGAATAAAACATTTCATAAAATAAATAATTATTGGAATAAACTTTGTAATAAAAACTTTAAAGAAATATATACATAATCCGCTTTCACACTCTTCAATTCCGACTCTTCAAGGCAAGCATTTTTGGGTGAGAAGGAAAAAATAGAGAATAGAAAGGGTACAAACTTTCCGTTTGTACTTTTATTTCATGCATGTTGATTTGCATTAAAAAGTACGAAAATTTAATTGACGTGAATTGAACAAAAACTGCTTAGCTAAAACTGAAATTCACACATTTCAGGACATACATATACAGTACTTTTCACTTATAGCGAACTTGAAGGGACTGGGCAAAATGGTTCGTTTTAAACGAAGTTCGCTTTAAATGAAGACTTGAAAAAAAAACCCATTTATATAAGTCTATTTATTAAAACATTAGGATATTTTAATACAAAAAATTAGTTTTTAAAAAAATCAGTCATTTTAGTTTGCTTATTACCAATCATTGACCACATTCACATTGACTTTCGCCGCCTCTCCAACTATTTTTCCGCTACTAATGTTGTGGCGTCTTTTAAGTCGTACAATCCAACTTTATCTGCACTTCAATTCAGAGTAGTTAAGTTTTTCTTCAAATTCTTGTGCTTACGCCTGTAAAACGGCATTGGTTATAGTCAAATTACTGTCTCTTTTCTGAGTAAACCATTTTAATAGGCAATGGTCGAGTTCTATCAAACAAGGCGTTTTAACCTTTTTTAGGTTTGAGGAGTTTTGTTGAAAATTAGTTAGGACCAAGTACTTATTTTTCCAAATTGTAGCAATTGTTGACTTGCTGAGGCCCAATTCTTGGCATATTTGCTTTTGTTTTACTCCTTGTTGTAAGTGTTTTATTATTTTATATTTCTCTTTTAAAGTAAAATATTTTCTTTGTTTTTCATTTGGTACTACGTCCATCTTGTAACTTTGCAATTTTCAACATTAAACTTAGGGAAATTCCCTGAATCGAGAACATAAAAAAAAAACACTGCGTGTTAGTGGTGCCAGTGCAAAAATATTATTTTTTGTTCCTAGCACCACATTTTGGTTCGTTTTAACCGAAAAATAAACAAGTTTTACGTGCAAATAAAGTTCATTGTAACCGAAAGTTCGCTTTAAACGGGTTCATAATAAGCGAAAAAAATCGCATGGTTTATTAGAAATAAAACGCGTACTTTTGAAATTGGTTCATTTTAGGCGAAAGTTCGTATTAAACGGGTTCGTGATAAACAAAAATTACCACAATTGCAAACAGTTTACATTTTTTTTAAATTATTTTTAAATTTTATCCGATTTCCAAGGTATGATGAAATTTTTTAAATTTAAGTATTTAAATAAGTAGAGCTCGCTAACTATACGAAATAAATGTAACAGGCAACAAGTTTTTGATAGGCATAATCAAGGGTTTTAATTTTGTCAATGAAATACAAAAAATATACAAGCCATGTTAGCATGTTTAATATTTGACACCAAAGCGCCGCTTTTTACTAATTTGTGGGTTCAACCATCTAAAATTACTCCCCTGCTACGAATATGTGAAATTTCATATCAATCGGATCAGCCAGATAGGAATTTCTTAATTTTTGGTTTCAATTCATTTCAATTTGAGTACAGATTGTAAACTCTATGTATGCAAACTCTATAATATGTATACAAGTATATAATTGTATGCAAGTATTCAAATGACAGTAAACTCTTATTTGAATTTATAATTTCAATAAAATCCCAGCACATTCGTTCACATACAGTGAAGCACAATGAAATTGGTCCATCTGTAACTAAAAACTTTAAAATGTAAAAAAGTCTAAAAATTTAAACACTAATGCGAAAACATTACTAGTTCACAAAAAAAAGTTACAAATTGCATTTAATTTAGCAAAAAAAAAATTATATTTGGCAAAGTAAAAGAAAATTTATGACACATTGATAATGTAATTACTTATTCACTGATACATTGCAACCAACGTCAGTTGTGATAGTTATTTAATTTTAAAATTCAAAATGGTTCTACACACAACGCTTGAAATTAGAAATTTAATAACTGACCATTATAAAAGTGGAAAAGTCGGAGATAAAATGTTAACAGAGCCCTCACCACAATAGAAAATATTATTTATTAGTCGTTTTAAAAATGAAGGACGAATAATACATAAGCCAAAAACTAGCAACAAAAGCTCTTTACAAATCGTCAAGAAAGATGGATTGTAAGCCACATCAAAATTGAACCAAGGCTACCAAACTACTAAAAATATTTTAATAGTGCTGCAAACCTGAAGAAGAACGGTGGATTTGTACGTAAGAAGCCGGTTGTAAGTAAAAAAAAATCAAATATTAGATTACAGTTACATATGCTGAATATTAGTTTGTATTCTGTAATTGAAAGTGAATATCACATTTTTGGTTCAGACGGAAGAGTAACCGTTTGGAGAAAACCCAGCGAAGAAATGAATCCAAAACATTTGCGCCCTGCAGCCAAACATGGTGGTGGGCGTGTAACGCTCTGGTGTGCTTGCTCGGCTGTTGGTTAACTGCACTTTATTAATGGAAATATCAACAAAATACAGTATTTAAATATATTAAAAAAAATAATTTTAAGCGAAGTGCAGAAAACCTTGGAAACTTGTAATAAAAATATATATCAGAACAATGATCAAAAACATACTTCTGGTGTTGTTAAGAAATTGCTATTGTATCATTGTCCTCGAGTACTCAAAATTCCACCGCAGTCACCAGACTTGAATGTAATGGAAAACTTGTGCCAAAAATGAAAAGTTAAACAACAGGTCTTCAAAAAAGACGCATCTGCGATTTTTTTACAATGGCAAAATTAGAAATTCGTGGTGTAATTGAAGATTTAGATAAAAAAAAGGTTTATCGGGACAAGAAATTCATAATGATATGTTGAATGTGTTCGGTGAAAGTGCTCCTTCATATGCAGCAGTAAAAAATTGGATTGCTGAATTTACACGTGGTCGTACAAGCATTGAGGATAAACCATATAGTGGACGCCCAAAAATAGCAACAACAACAGAAATTATAGCCATGATAGTGCATGATATGGTATTAAATGATCAACGAATAAAAGTGCATGAAATAGATAATATCATGGGCATCTCATATGATCGAGTCCATTTAATTTTGCATGACGAACATACATATGCACGCACGCAGATGACGTGCAACTTATTCTAAGTAGCTCTGTTCAAAAAAAAACGGACTCTGTTTGAATTCACACAAATCTAAATGCATTGTAATATGTAAAAGGAGCTTAAATCGTTACATTTGTGAAGATATTGTTTTAAATGGCGAAAAAATTAAAATTGTTAATTCAGCGAAAAATCTTGGTATAATTTTTTTCAATAGCAATTTGACATCGACTGATTATAGAAACTCACTGGTTGGTCAAACATACATAAAGCTACGAGCTCTCTGGTCTACGCAATATTTTACACCAATAAGCATAAGAACCCTTCTAGCCAAGACGTATCTGACTGATTCCTTCTCTAATTTATTTGTGCGAGTTATTTGGAAACTGTGATTCAAATAGTAAAATTAAGCTTAATATATTGTTTGATCATGTTTCTGCTGTTTCCAATAAACTTTGCGGAGTTTCACTTGATAGCCTATTAAAAATTCATATTCTTGCACAAAATAATAAATATTCAAACACCCAAATATATATTTGAAAAACTACGTTTCTTCAAATCGTCTCGAAATTGAAATATTATAACACCTCGACATCAATACCTAGTTTCTGAATGGCAGTTTTATGTACATCTTTGGAACAATCTTCCACGAAATCAACAAATAAATAGCAATGCTAATAGTTTCGGCAAATTTTTATATAACTTTTTCACGTCAATTGTCTCAATATAGGTTTTTCTGTAACAAGTTTGTTTATGCTCATGATAAAATTGTTTATAACGTTATGCGTTCCTGTACTATAAATATAAGACTTTCATAACTGCTGATGAGAGATGGATCCACCATTATACTCCAGAGATAAAAAACAATCTAAGCAATGAACTGAAGCTGGAGGAAGTGCCCTAAAGAAGGCAAAAACAATTCAATCGGCTGGTGAGTTTCTGACAACGGCTTTTTTGGACTTTAAAAGTATTTTATTGATTGACTATCTGCAAAAGGTAAAACAATAAATTCAGAGTACTATTGCAACATTTTGGATCAATTAATGTAAAAATTCGAGAAAAACGTCCTGACTTACAACAAAAAAAAATAATTTTTCATCAAGACAATGCACCAGCGCACAAGAGTGTTTTAATAATGGCTAAAATCAACGAATTAAAATACGACCTTATACTCCTGATTTAGTTCCCAGTGACTTTTACCTGTTCCCAAATCTAAAAGAAATCCTAGCTGGCAAGCGATTTACCTCAAATGAAGATGCAATTACGGTTTTAAGCCACTATTTTGAAGACCTTGAGAAAAAGTAGATATTTTAATCAAGGGATAGAATTGCTAGATAAGCGTTGGACTAAGTGTATTGAAGTTTCAGGAGATTCTATTGATAAATGAAAATCTTTTTAAAAAACTAACTATGTTTTCTCTTTCTGTGCTAGGCTAAAGCTAGATTTACACGATTGAAATTTTCTTCAAAATTGCTCTTCAAAATGCTTCAAACTCGTTTAAACAGCAAAATTTCTTCAAACTTTCTTTATTTAATAACTATTAATAACGATTAAATAAATAAATTATTATAAAAACTATTAATAACTATTAAATAAATAAATTTTGAAGAATTTTTGCTGTCTAAACGAGTTTGAAGCATTTTGAAGAGCAATTTTGAAGAAAATTTCAATCGTGTAAATCTAGCTTAAGAAGTTTCCGAACCACCTACGTACGTTATTTTAAGCGGACCATTTTAATTGTGACATAAGTGTTCTTTCACTTCGCCAAATATCAATTTGTAATGTAAATTAAACGAATTATTGAATTAAATGTATGAATTGCCGGTTTTTGCATTAGTGTTTAATTTTTGTGATTTTTTTTTTTATATTTTGAAGTTCTTAGTTACAGGTGGAACAATTTCACAATGATTCACTGTATTTTCAATTTCATTCACAAAATTTACATCTTTATGTTTTTCGTTTTCTGATTTTGTTTTGTTTTTGTTCTTTTTTTTTCTTTGTTATTGCGAAAATTAAATGTTGATTGAATTTCCCTAAATATTATTGACATTTGACTGTTGTGATCCATGGCACACAAAAATTTATGCTCAATGAAAAAAATGAAAAAGAAAAATAGAAATAGAAATAGAAATAGAAATCATAGAATTGTTTTTCCTTTTCGAGTTGTGTATTGATGTTTTTCTCAGTTTTTGTTTTATTTTTATATTTTTGTCCTGTTTTGTTCGGTTCGGTTCTCTATAGTTTGTTTTTTGTTGTTTTCTAATGATTGATTTTTACAACGCAATTATTTTTCATTGAAGACCAATTCTTTTTCTCTGTTTATTTTTTTTTTTTCTTTTTTGGTTTCTTAAAAAAAATATTCTGGTTGTGATTGTTGTTGGTGTGTTTTTTTTCATACTTATTGCATCTGATTACAAGATGACATCAAATCCTTTGACAATTTTACCCAAAAAATAATTCAAGTGTAAAATTTATGAATGTAAATGAAGCGAAAAGGGTCATACATAGTGATGCAGATAATGATACTGATGATGAAGACGCTGAGAGTAGCTCCGTGGCAAACGTTCAAACATACACATGTGCCTGTAAACACGAGTATATAAAGTTTAATACAAAAAACAAATAAACTACAAGAAAACACAATAAATATAAAATCATGAATTTTATAATAAATAATAATGTATGTACATATGTATGTATGTATGTATGTATGTACCTTTTTTGTGTCCTCGCCTCATAAAACAAGTGTGGGTAATAGTAATTTTATGTGATTTTTATGTTCTTTTTTCTTTGTCTCCTCTATAGAAATATGAAAAGAAACAAAGCAAAGATCAGCAGAGAAATTCAAATATATCATACTTTAATTTTATTCATGATGATTTTTGTAAGAACCAGGGCAAAAAAATATAAAACACGTTAGCATGAAATAGCTTCAAGAGTGAGTTACAAAAAAATGTTTACAACAAAGAAGAAGGTAACAAAAGAGAGATAACGATGACAGTTAATTAATTGGTTTATAAATAATGACAAGAACTTTTGATGGCATTCGATTATTTTCTGTTAAATAAACCCTTTTTTTCCTTTGCAATTCAGTTGCTCTTGGTGTCGTATCAATTGTGTTAGATGTTAGTCCCCAGAGTAAATGAGGATTTGATATTTTTAGTGTTCGCTACTCAAAACACTGAGTTGTTTTTACTTTCATTAAATATGTTACAAAATTTAGCCTTTGAATGCTCAGGAGTTATTTTTCAGACTAGTAAATTCTACAGTCACCTGTGTGTAGAAAACACTCTCATTTTTAAAGCATCACACAGAAATAAATTGTTTTTATACACTACGTTTAACATTGTGCTACTCTGCTTAAGTTTGAATTTCAATAGAATTTACTCAGTAAATATAAAGCTACAAAGCAAATTGTCACACAACTGCAAAAACAAAAATTCCTATACCTCTTTACATATTAATCCTTAAAAAGCAAATAAAGTAAATGTGTAAACGAATTCTAAATTTCTACTCAGACAGTAATATAAGGATATTTAGCAGTCTGTGCATTCAAAGCTTTGACTCAAACAAATCCTTCCAGAAATGACACCCATTTAGTTTCTATAAAACTTTACAGAAAATCTTTAACTTCAGTTTATTATAATTTAAATATATAAATATTTAAGTAATTCATTTTAAGTTTGATGTCTGTCTTTCGATTTCCTTGCTATTTATTTAAAATTGTATTACTGAATAAACACAAGAATTAAACAATCATGTGTATCTTTATATTAAAATGAGAATTGTTAAAATTTTTATGTTTTTATTTAAACATTCAAAGCAATTATAGGTATAGTAGTGTTCATGACCACAAAAAATTAAAAATAAAAACGAATTTTATACACATACATAAAAGCCTGTGTAAACCTCATTTCGTAATATAAATATTTTTTTTTTTTTTTGTTAATAAAGGCAAGACCAAAAAAAAGCTGATAGGCAGTTGTTTTATTCTATAGAAAAAAAATTGTTAGATTAAAAGTAACCTTTGCTGGAGAAAATTTCTAAAGAAAAATACTAGTTGAAGTAGAGGAAACATTTTTATATCAAAGTTCAACCCTAGTTTAATATTTTTAAAGAAAAATTTCTAGATGGAAAAGTAAATTTATCGGAAGCGACAAATTCTAAAGAAAAAATGAACCACCGAAAGCGGCTTTTTCTAGAAAAAGTTCTTCCACCGAAATTAACTTTTTCTAGAGAAAAGTTTCTTCACCGGAAGCGACTTTTTCTAGAGAAAAGTTTCTTCACCGGAAGCGACTTTTGCTAGAGAAAATATTATATATATTATAAAGTTTACCCACCGGAAGCGACCTTTTCTAGAGAAAAGTTACTCCACCGAAAGCAACTTTTTCTAGGATAAGTTGCTCCACCGAAATCCACTTTTTCTATATGGGTAAAATCAAATTGAAATATTAATTGGCTCATTTTACATTTGTAGATTGGCATTGTTGAAATATTTAACCGGGTACATTCTTCATAACCAGGTGAAAACTTTTATTATATTTGTATATGAGTACTCTTAACGTAAATTTTATTATTATTGGAATTTTTTTTGCGGTTTTCAATAAAATTGTTTCCATATATAAAAATTACTGGGACATTCTACTAGAGTTACTGGAACAAAACACAATACAAAATAAAAACATAAAATAAAAAATTTTTACCATTATGGATGTCAATATAGAAAATAAAAGATTTGTAGATGTGTTGTTACATGCATACATATTTATTTATATACACATTTGTATGCGTATACTAGTGTTTATATGACATACATACATACTCAATCATTTAGATGCATATGTATACAATAATAGCGCAATTCACAATCTTGTGCAAATGGTATTGCATCATTACATTTGCAAAAGGGTTTAGCATATTTATGCTCCACACTAACAAAGTACACAGTAATGCACATCGTAAACTTAAATTTATATGCAAGACTTAAAACCAATTGTTTTTATTGCAAATAAACAGCTGACTAACAATAATAACTACAAGCCAATCGCTTCTTATTTATCGCTGCTGATATATTATAAGGTACATATGTTTGTATGTATTAACTGCCGTATTTATAAAAATTAAAGTAGACTCCTAGTGTACTTTAAGAAAATTTTGTCTTAAAGCACACTTCAAGCCTGCATTATTTTTTATTAATACGGCAGTAAATGTTTAATACCTTCATTTAATATAATTTCTTCAGCAGCATTTTCTATTAAAAAGTCCACCAACTGGGACATATTGTTTTTACATATTTATTTTTGAGAATTTGTTTAATTGATAAAATCAAACTAAATTATAAAGATTATTCACAGTTGGTAGCATATACATATTTGCAATCTTAAATGCACAAGTTTGTGAATGGCGCTAATATGTATATAGTACATACGTTGTTGATATTACAGGTTGTACAGAAACTAAAAGGTATTTAGTGGTTTCTCTGTAACAAAAACTTAACAACAGCAATGGCAACAGCAACTAAGAACAACATCAGCAACTGTTTAGTAAGTACCAGTAGCGACATCAGCAATGCCTGCAGCAAGCTGTAAAAATACAGCTAGAACACAATACAAAAACATGATGATTGTGACCTACTTGCAAACATTCAATTACGAAAATTTTTTGCAACAAAACTACATGTTAAAATGGGTTAGAAATGGTCTAAAGGTACAACTTAATATGCCTGAGATTAAAAATTTACATTCATACACATCCATTGGCAATTTTTCTCCTGTTGTTTGTGTTTTTTTTTTTTTTTTCATTATTTGGTTCTTCGTTTACTGCTGGCACGCATTGTTATAAAAAGTTGCTAAAGTGTTGGAAATTAAAAGATTTAGAACAGTTTAGAGAATAGTGGTGTTGGAAAAGACATACAATTACCATGATCTAAAATAATTGCTAGAAAATAATGTTGTTTTTTTTTATTTATTTGCAAACATAAGTATTATTTAAGATAAGGATCTTACAGTAAAAAATTACTAATAATTAAGCTCATTTTTCCAGAAATGCAAAGAAAAATTTAGAATTTACAATCATTTCAAATATTTATATTTACACTACATAATTTTGAACTCCCAAATTAAGTAAATTAATTTACCAATATTTTTACTTTCATCTTAGTAGAATATTTAATTAAAACGCGCCTATAAAAGGCAACCATACTCTTTACTACAACGTAAATCAAAAGACCTGCAAAATATTTATTTTGAAATTATTTGTTTAAATTAATTACTTGCTTATAATTTACCTTGTTTTTTATTTCAACTAAATATGTTTTGTTATTTGAAAATTGTATTAATACAATCATGGTGTAATTATACAAGGTGAGTGCAAATTGGCAATAAATTTTGTTTGTGTAAAATATTGTACTACTGTCAAAAACACTTGTAAAAGTATTAATTTTTACATAAGTAAATTGTCAGCGAGCTGTGCTACTGCATTCACCTTGTATAGTTACACCATGAATACAATTGTTCATTCTTGAATTTAAATCAGAAAATAAAAGTCGTATTTTATATGGCTCAATAATTTACAAAAAGAAACAGACGAGTAAAAAGGAAATTATACTTACTAGAATGTATTCAATCGATGCTTCATTTTAATTTAATTGAAATATTTATGACTTTAATAGAAATCAAACAGAAGCACAAACGGAACAATAACACACTAAATAAGGGGGGGGGGGGGGGGGGAGGAAACTGTCGGAAAAAAATTAAGTTGTAAAATGTAGAGAAAACAAAAATGAAATAAATTAATTAAAAAGTGCAAAAAGCCCGCTTAATATGCGGTAAAGAAACTTTAAATAGTACAATAAAATAATTATATAATTATTTGTAAGCTAAATTCAATTTAACATATTGATAATTTTGTTTAGCGTTCAGTGTTATTTTAGTCGTTTTCTGTGAAATTAGTGATTTCTTAGTAAATCTAGTGACATTCGTACGCCCGATAAGTGAAAAAATATTTAATATATTATTATCTATATCCTTATATAGCATTTAAGAAGCATTATGTTTAGTGAAAATATAAGAGTAGAAGTTTCCAATTATAAACATTGTTGATGAAACGCTGTTATTAGCACGCAGTATGGCAACATTTAGTTTTAACGGCCATACAAAAGAACTTTTGATTCTCTTCTCTAGATGCCGCCTGAAATTCCTAGAAGAAGGCGCTATTTTATTAATAGACTAACAGGGCCACTCAAGTTAGTTAGTTTTTTGTGTGTCATCGTTGAGTGAACATCAATATGTTCTCAATGTTTAATTATCGTGTGTTAAAGTAAACTGTATATGAGTTTTTTAAAAGGTAAAATTTTTAAAGGCGGTATAACGCGGAATCTAGAAAATTACATAAATATATGAAATCATGCATTTTTTTAACTAATTTGACTTTCTGTTGTCATGTTGAAATATTTCCATTCACTTATTTAAAATCTTTATTAAGATTTAGTATATGACATATTATTTCGTCACATTAGGTTTTAAGTATTAAAATTCCTGAAAGTCGATTTCAAATGTTAACGCTAAAAATATGGCCATAAGATATCTCAATCACGTTTTAACAGACAGACCGTATTTATATGCATATTAAGATCCGTATCATTTATATGTCATCATCATTTTATGTTGCCCATTAGATAAAATTACAAACGTTATGTCTAACTTATGTACATCAGATTCACCAAGGTGGAGGTTCAGCAATATGAATTGGCTGTCGTGCTGTACATTGTCTAACTTTTTCAGTTCAGAGCCAATTATTCATTATAATGCAACTCCAGTAATTAACCCCTTTTTTGTCAACGCAAATAAATAAATCTTGCTAAAGTTTTGAGATTTATTTTTAAAACCAAGATTATGAGAAAATTATCCTGTTTGTAAATAGAAAATTTGTGCTGAAAACTTTAAATACATCCCTCGTACAGTATTTAATTTTAAATATCCAACTAACAGACGCTCATTCGAAGAAAAGCAAATGTTGTTTTAATGAAAAGGTGCTCTTAAACACAACTGTAATTAGTATTTTAAAGTGATTTTAATTAAATGTTTTAAGCGGAAATACAACATGAGATTGTGTAACAATAGTAAAATAAACACATATTGTATCCTTCAGTGAATAAGTTGCATGTGAAACCAAAACTCAAGCTTGCTGCTGCTTCCTTAGATACAAAATTTAAACATAAATATATGTTATGTCTCAAAAACACATTAGTTCTTTAAGCACAGCACTTGCACACAAACACACACTCATACACTTATAGGCATACCCACATATTGGCTTACATACATACACACACACATACATATGTATATACGAGAATATATGCATAAGTATAAACAGTTAACAGTCAATATTGTGGTATAAATCTGTGTAATTTGTATTTAATTGAATGTGGTTTCAAATAAAATTACTCACGACTACTTACACACAATACTTTGCACTAGCTCATATATACCCTGAATGAAACCTGGGGACAAGTATCTGCAAGTCACCACTTTTGTCTACTATTTTGGTGACGGTTTGGCGACATTGTCAGCAGCATTGGTTATTATGTATTATAGAATTATTTTTTTTTCAATTGTGTGCCCCAATAGACTAGCCGATAGTGTGCCGGACTATCATTCAGATGGTTGCGAGTTCGATTCCCGCCAAAGACTCTGGGTGTTTTCGAATTTATTTTTAATTAAATATTTTTTAGTATTTTATTTTTTTTAATAAAACTTCAAAAATTAGCAAAAAAATGCATTTTTATTTTCTATTTCAGAAAAGTACCAAAAGTGTAGACAATGTGGTCCCAAAAGAACTACCTTGTCAATAGTACCTATGTCAGTAGTGGATTTTCAATGGCACGCACATGTTAAATGTCTATAGTAATTAGCATTGTCTGGGGTATACTAAGTCACTAGTACTGGTGCATGTGTCAATAGTAAATCAGTACAGTTTCACTATTGACATTTCCTGCAGGGTATTTATACATATACATGTTTGTATGTGAATATATGATTGCGTGTATGTGTGTGTGTATGACTGCTATGGGATGATAATAAAATATTTTCGATAATGTTTTATTATCAAACATCAAGTTGTTGAAGGTGAGAATTAAATTGATGAAACCAACAGAAAAAAAAACACACACAAGACCTTAATTTGCATTGTTTTGAATTCCGTTTTTCACATACTGTGTCGTCTGTTCAACGATACAAATCATAAATGTTTTAAATATTTTTCTATACGCATTAATACTCTGTCTCTGTGTCAATCAAACCAACAACCATTCATGCATTCCACACATACATAAGTACTAACTTACATATTAACACATTCCATCTTTGAACATTCATTACACATCCTTGCACACTCATTTGAAAGCCAACTGAGGCGTATAATTTGACGGCTTTCTCTGTGCGAGTGTTTGAAATGTATGCCCCGTTTTAGTAGCTATATGTATGTGGCCTTGAGTTTGTTTTAAGAAAACTGTCTGCACAATTGTTATTGATAAGTTTCTTTTTTTATGTACTTTTATTAAGCATTTGCTGAAAAATATATGAGTTATTGTTTATTTCTAATTTTTACTTTAACAGACACCAACATTGGAAATTTATAAGAGGTTGGAGAGAAGAGAGTCGAAAAATGTATTTCCTTATAACTATTTGTAGATTGGAATAAACTTTTTCAAGACATCAACTAACTTACTGACATCAATTTGTACTGACATTCTATGCCTCGTTTTATTAACTAAATTCTCGTTTGTTATCATTAATCCGTGGTTGTTCTTATCTAGTGGATGAATATTTTACTTAAAATCAAAATTTAGTGGATTTGTCACACTAAACATTTTGTAGGTCGCGTTCGCTATAAATGTATAACTTGTCAAAAATAAATGTTTTTATTATCTAAACAATAGTTAATCATATTACAGTTTGTGCAAAAAACCAAAACAAATATCACTTGATAACTTTTAACAGAAAGCAACATAATTTAAAAAATCTATTAAAATGCATTTTCTAGATACAAACGAAATCAAGTGTAATTTCTGAGCGTTTTTAAATCCGTGTGTGTGGCTTATTTGAAACAATAATATACAACAACCAATAATGTTTATGATTTATTAATTTGTTTACTTTATAACTGTACGAATGACTCGTTCTTGATATTACCAAGTTGATAATTTTATATCTAAGGAGTCTAGCTAGCTTTTTTGTATGTGAAAATTAATCAATCTTTGAAAACTTTGCTAACTCTTTTAATCGATTTTAACTTAATAATAAGGAATTTTTTAATCAATTATTGCTCACACTCTACCAGAGAGAATCATAAATAAACACATTTCTGCGTTTGCTAGAGAAGAAGTTTTTGTACTCAACTGAGTGAAAATTTATAAAACGTGTAACAAAAACCAAACAAATATTTCCCTTGAAGCCTGACCAACCTTAATACAAAAAGCATTTTGCTGTAAGTTTACATTTGCAAGAGTGAGTGTGTGTTGGTACGAATGAATCTGTGGGCAAAATACTCGTATAGCGATCAGAGAATGCCAATTTATGAAAATGTTACTTAAACAAGGGAATTTGTTGCTTTCAATCATATTGAGTGGACGAGCAATGTAAAAGGCAGGATGAAAATGGATTTCATCGAAAAGCCTTAAATAGGATGAATGTTTGTTAATTTCGTCATGCTTACTGTGTAGCATTCAAAATACTTTTTTGTCATTTATAAAGGAATTCGCAAAATCAGTGTGGCTTTAAAATTTAGTATAAATTCATTCATTGATTCAGCAAAGTCTATTCAGATCGTTGTCGTATTTGAGTATGCCTGTGTAGGACAGTATTAATGTTGTTTCAACGTGCAATAATGATCAACTTACACAAGACTAACAACAATAAACAAACAAAACAAACAATGTAACAGCTATAAAAATTAATTGCTTTTGTTAAAATGCAAAAAAAAAAAAACACCAACAACAACGAAAGACAACAGTAATAATAACGACGACAACAGAACGCCAATGAAAAACGCCAGCAATATTACGCCATAAAATACACACACACAAACACCCATACAAATGTAAAAATTTCACATACACACACTTTCAATATACACAAATACTCCAGCAAGTATAGCAAGGACATTATCATAATTGAGTTATAGTGCAACAATTATAATTTCTCATACTTATTAACATTTTAATCAAGATAAAAATTGGCTTTGTTTATGTTTATGTTGTTATTGCTGGTATTGTTAACTTTTATTGTTGATAAAATGTTGTTGCTATAGCACAACTAACAAAACAATGGACAGCAGCAATGAAACTCCTTCCCTTCAGCTGCTTATCCCACAGCCAAACACTTGTTCCTAAGTTCATTTGTTTTTACACAGTAATTGTGTTTTAAGCAAGTAGTCCCTTACTGATAAGTGGCTAAAATAGTTGAAATATCCTTTTCACACTCTGTCACCGTTTATCTGTCCCTTAGTAACAGTTAATATGGAAGTTAATCATTTCATTTTTTACGTCTACATTTTTCCGGTGTTTTTAAGCTCTTTGAGTTTAATTTGTATGTTTGTAAAATATTTGTTTGTTTGAAATATTGTTATCATCACCCCCATCCAACGTTATGTTATAATTTATTTAAACTTGTGTATTACACTTACACCAGCAGCAAAAATACTGGCTAATTTTGTCTGATACACAGAACTATACTCGTTGTTATGCAAACAATTGTAATATGTTTTGTATTTATTTACTCAGTCATATACATACAACATATACTTATGTATATTTATATACAAACACACATTTGCAGCATGCTGCACTATACACACACACACATATCCATTCATACGCAGACAATGAAGCTGTTTACATTTAATGTTTGTATTTGGGCACAAATAAATACACAATAAGCCAGAAAGAATAACACTCACACACTCGTACTTGAACTCTTGCAAAACAACGCGTATTCATTCGGTGGTACTGGTTGATTAAAAATCTGCCAAAAACTGAAACCAACGAAAGACTTCCTAGCTAAACAGGGATATTAAGGGATGTTTGGAGGCCCTCCAGATAATTTCGGAGAAACTAAACCTTGAATGTTATTTCGGTCGATGGAAAATTATATTTTGTAAAATGTAATTTTTACCAAAATTTCTCTTTCTGTATACGAGTTTGAGGTTTAATGCAGAAATTAACTGCTTCTTTGTGTAATTATTGCTAAAAAAAAAAATATTTTTGAAAAACCTGCAATTTTCGTAAATTTTAGTATTTTCTGACAAAAACAAAATTTATTTTGTTTTATATGATCTCAATTTCAGTTGAAATTTCTTCGGTGTTTACACAGCGCAACATAATTGCTTAAATCACTCGTATTTTTACTTGAGAATGTGCACACATTCGTATACATACACATATGTAATACAAATAAAAGAGAAAAACAAACTGCAAGTACAATCAAGTGTGTACTCGTCGTATTTTCCCCTCACCACGATGTCAAAAAGGTAATCAGCTTAGCTTAAAGAATTGCTGCTTCGTGTAAATTGGAAGTTACATAAATAGATATATCCCTTCTAAGGCCTTGCTAATAAATTTGACTTCTCAGGTGCTTTGCTTTCTTGAACACATGTACCTATAATTTCTCCATTTCCATTAGGGATGCCAATCGCTCGAAAAATCTCGATGCCGGGATTTGTTTTAATAAATCCCGAAAATTAGTCTTTGTTTAAAATATCCATGGAACTATAATTGTTTTCATCTGCTTTTTTGACATACGCAATCTTAAGCATTTTTTAATAAGAGAAAAAAAAAGATCTACTGGCAGATTCTCCATTAAACCACTAATTGAAAAGTTCAGTAACATTTCAAAATTATTTACAAAGCCATCAACAAAAATTTTAATTTTACAAAAGTATGTCGAAGAAAAGGTGAAAGAATTGAAATTAATTTTGGCTTGCCAAACTCGAACGGAATATTAGATGTTTTTGCGCTTTAATTGATTTTAAAACTCAACAGATGATACATGCAGAATTTGTTTTATTTAGACAATTCGGTTAGAGTAACAGATGAATTCACCCATTCGTGCCGAAAAAATATTTGTTCGGACAAAGGTTTTTTCATATGAAGTTTGGGGGCTCTCTTTTTAAGAGAGAGAATATATTCATATGATGCTCCTTTATTTATGTTTAAAGAGATATCAAAAAGTGTTTGTATATTAAGCGATATACTGCTGAAATCTCTTCTTAAAAGAAACCAAGAAAAATTTTTAAATTTTTTGAAAAAAAACCCAAAATTACGAAGTGAATTTGTTAATGAGAATAGAAATGTTTGTTATTAGAAATGAATTAAAAACATTGATTGCGAATGATATATTGAATGTAATTGAAATACATATATATGAATGTAAAAGCTCGCCACAACATCTAATAATGTCTGTAATAATATGGAATCAAATATTGAATAAGAAATATAATTATTTATTTCAGAGGGTGAGAATAGAATGTCAATTCTCTTTACTTTAAATGTCTTAATATTTTTAAGAAGCTTTTTTAAGATCGAAAGTTAGTATTCTATTGCATTTAAATTAATATTGAAATTAAATGTTAAATGACACATTATTTTTGTCAATCTAATATTTCAATGTAATGTTATTAAGTTTTTAAATTATTAATATTTAATAATATTTTGTTTCCAAAATACAAAATTTGGTTTATAAACTTTTAATAAATTTAAAAATTATAGCTGCGATGACAGAAAATGTTTTATTTGAAACATATTTATATTTAATATACCTAAGTTATTTTTTTTTCAAATAAATAATTTTTATTATTAATAAACCAATTTGTTTTAATATGAAACAAAAATTGCGAATTCCCTAGTATTTGCTGATTTAAATTTTTAAAATTCTGAGTCCCGGAATTTGAAAAACCAGTCCCGTTTGGCATCCCTAGTTTCCATATAAATTAATATTAATCATACGCACCGTAGTTGAAGTACTGAAACTTTACTAAATAAAAATCTTCGAAACTATTGATGTGTTAGGAGAGTAATGTAAACGAAAACTCTAGAAAATAACCGAAACATTCAGGAGATTTATGAAATTTGTTTTCTTTTTACATTTTCCTATTAAAATTCAATGTTAAAGAAAATAAAAGGGAACAAATTTCATGTGGAATTTTTATTCACGATTGGGGTGATTATGTTAATTTCCATACAAATATTATTTTTTTAATCTGTATAAATAAACGTTTATTATTATATCAATAAGTACTGAATCAAATTGCACAAACGCTTACATAGAAATAAGTTCTTTATGAAAGGTTTGTTTTTGTCCGATAGATGACAATTAATAATAAATTTCCTACAACTAAATTTAGTGAGCTTATGCAACAATACCATAAAAAATAATTACTTATAATCAGTAACAAAAACCAGATTGAAATACGTAAATATTTCCACGGTCAAGAATGTGACATTTCTATACCTTTGAAGTAAATACAAGCATGCGACATTAAAGCTTAAATATGAATGTTTTTGTTTCATGGTTCATGATCTTGTTCGATTTAAACAGTAAAAAAAATTCGATGGCTTGTAATTTATTTTCTAATGAATTACTTGGACTGATTTGCTTAGGACACTGCATAGGACAATGATAAGTATTTTAAGTTATGTATATATTGGGTGAGAATGTGTTTCTTTAAACTTTAAAATTTAAAAATATTAATAAATACTAAAACATTTCTTAAACTTTACAATGAATTTTTTACACTCCAAAACAAATCAAAAATTTCTTTGATTTATTTTGTTAAGTTTCTTTAGGAAATATGAAAGATAATTTTGTTGCAACGATAGTGTTTTCTAAAATATTTACTTAGCTAATTGTATTCTAAACATACAATTAGGCCCTATGTTTTTTGTCCCATTCCTGCTTGTGATGTGTTTTAGTAATTCTATAACAACGTTCGTTTATTAATTGTAAATCTGCTTGTGGAGTATATGTGTACATTCAGTATACATATATGTATTTATATATAATATTAGGGAGGTCCTTATTTAAAATTTTTCTCATTTTAGATGACGCAAGTAAAATTTTTCTCCGTCATCTTCAAACCAATTGCTGAAAATTTTAGCATAATTGGATAAGGTTTAGCGGTTGCACATTTTAATTGATTTTTTGAGTTTTGGTTAAATTTTTTTAGCATTTGGGTTTTAGAAGAAGGCGGCCCTAAAGTTTATATTTTGGGTATATACTAAAGAGTTTATATAATTGCGATAATATTTGTGTAAACAACAAAAGGCTGTAACTGTAACTATTACACTTGTGTATGTATTTCTTTGTGGCTGTGTAGGTACATAGCGCCTCTTTCATCATTGAATCATACCTTAACATTATGTACGGTACGACAATACGGTAACAATAATACAACAAACAATAGAGAGCACTCACACAGCATGAACTAACATTTATAAACTTTATGTATTTTATATGTACGTGTGTATGTGTGTGTATGTATGTGTGTCTGAACGTATTATAAATAGTCATCGTACAAAGTATAATTACATTTCAACCATGGTCTACGCATAAACTGCCTTTATATGGCTCTTGTTGTTATTCTTTATTTTGTTGCTGATGTTTTATCAACATCATTAACACAACAACAAACAACAACAAGAACGAGTACACAACGGCAGCATTATACAAAATGAACAACTTGGCCTGTTGTCATCGTCGTTGTCGTCGTCTACTACTCATCATACGCTTTTATGAGTATGATAAAATAAAAAATATGTATTTTTTTGTATAAACTTCAAAGCTTTGAACTACACTCAAGTACATCTACACACCCACACAGCCATCTATAGTATATCCGTAGTTGTTGTAGTAGTTTTAAATACTTGAGCTCTCTGTGTTGCTGGTTATTTCTCTGTGGTGCCCTTTTTGTTTTTAAGTGTGTGTTGGCGTTGTCGTTGGTGTTGGTGTTGGTGTTAGTGTTTGTTAGTTTGTTTCATTATAGGCTACAATTATTTCATATTTCGTTTTCCTTTTCGTTCATTTGTGTGCTGTATTTTTAGTCCGGTTTTAATTAAGTTTATACCTTCATTTGGGACTTTAATTGCTTTTTGAATTATCGGTCTTGCCGTCTTTGCTGCTGTTGTTGCTGCTATATACATAGTTCTTGTTTATGTTGTTTCTGTTTCTGTTTTCATTTATACTCAATTAAAGGTGTAAATTTTCGTTAAAATACTTGCCAAACACATGTAATTTTATGTTTTACATTAAAGATCACAGCAACGAACAATCAAAACATTAATCTCTTTTTAATAATAAAATACAAACAAATGTAAATAAAGATTAACTATTTAATATGGTTTGCCAGTCGTACTTATGCCTTTTACATTTAAGTTTATTTATACGCACATAATGGCTTCACCTCAGAGCTTTAAATGGAGAAAAGTGGTCTACAGATAAACTGGCTTTAATTATGAAATGAGTTTTAATAGCTATTTGTGTATCTACTGAAAATGTATGTAAATGATAGTTATTAATAATTACAATTTCAATATGATTTGATTCAACGATTTAGTTATTCAACACATACATTTAATGCAATCATTTTAAATGCATGTAGTTAGAAACTACATTAGTCTGTGTAAGGATATTATCCTGTTTATAATACGAAATGTTTATAAATTCCACAATCATATGGCCATACGATAATATGGAAATGATGAAATTAGACATAAAACCATGTTGTTGATTCAGAAACTGAGCTGCTGGCCACCTGGAGTGTGTAACTACTTTTATTAATTAACTGAATTCTTACTTTTTGTTAAATGAAATAGGTAAAATAAATATAACAACATGTTGTCTGCAGATGTGCCATTTGGCTTTAGTTTTAACGCGTTTAAGGAATTGTGTATTTGATAGAAACTTTCTACAAACATTTCACTTTAGAAAATTAGCTGTTGTCAAGTTACTATTCGGGAATACTTGAGGTTTGGGTTTCATTGGCAAACTAATTAAATGTACAAAAAATGCGATAGTACAAAAAACTATGTTATCATGCTCTATGAATTATTTTAGCTATTTTTGAGGAATTTGCAAACTATTGAGCCGATCCGTCAAGGATTAAATTTTACAATTTGTCTTAATAACACTCTCACCTGAATGAATTCTAAAGATGTGGCATAGTTTTCAAAAATCCAAGACAAATGCAATAATATTTTATAGAAACTATATTTATATTATCCCTTACCTTGCCTTACTTACTTCTAATAAACAGCTTCTATTTTAATTTAGTTGTTGATAATCGAAATAGTATTTTAACTATTAAAACACATTTTACAAAATAGACTGCAGGATACTTTTAAATAATATAAAATTGAAATACCTATTAATTTTCTTTAGGCCATGAAAACATTAATAACGACAACATGCTGGCCAAATTCAATACTTGTTGATTAAACAAACGCCACAGGTGATTTAGTTTTTTTTTTTTGCTGACTGCCACTTATTTACATCAAGTTAAACTGACATGACACATTTTCAAATTTCTATGCCAATATAATCCTACAAACACATTTACTCACACATACTAGATGAATACTTACATAAATAAGCTGATTATTTTTTAATAAATAATTACCATTATATTTACATTTACATTTAGATATGCAATACACAGTGTACACACACACTTGTGCTAATAACTACATACATACATACATACAAATACATAATGAATAAAAAGCAAATAAAACTGTTTGATATTCTAAACATAAAAATCCTTTAAAGTATAAATAAAATTACACCCACATATGTATGCATAAAACACACTTACATCATGTCATGAAATTACAAATATGTATTTTAGCCTGTAGCCCACACTGCTACATTTTCACTAACTGTGATTACCTACTGTTTCCTGAGGGTAAGAGGAAGTAGAATTTCACTGTATGGAGGGAGAAAAATATATGCTGTGCTTTTGTCTACTAGTGGCAGGTTTGATTATGTATCACATATGCGGAAGTAATTAGTTGTCTAATTTTCCAAATAAATAAAGTTGGCAAAAAATAAAACTTAACGAAAATCACAATATTTTCCTTCTTTTTTTTTTTTGTTATTTTGTTTATTTTGGTTTGATATATATATATATATTTTTTTTTTTTTTTTATAGCAACATAATGACTACTTTACTTTTAATACATTCTTGACTCTTGTTGACACGACATCACAACACATCACATCACAAAGTTGAAAATCGTTACGATTTCTACTGCTTTTCCTCTTTGTAGTTACAATTTTATTTTTTTTTGTGGTATACAATAGTTGTTAACTAAACACATTGTATTTGGTATCGTTAACATGCTGTGACATTATGCGAAATAAAAGTTGGGTAGAGAAAAAAACCAAAGAAAATTTATTGTGTTCTTTAGAAAGTGACTATAAGAATGCCCTACTAAGGTTTAGTGCATGATAAAACTACATATACTCATTTATATAAAAAAAAAATGCAGGTTACTAAAGGACATCAAATTTCTATGGAAGATACAAAATACATTTTCATTTACACCTAATTCTGTTTTTACACGGTAATTGGTTCCAGGAAAATTCTTGTAAAAAAAAAAGATATTGTTTGTATATAAAATAAGTGATTTTTTTATGAACAGCTATCAGGTTTACTATTCACACTTATAATATTAAATCACATATGTACAATGTGTTTTTAAACAAACATAGTTATTAAAGAAAAGAAAGAAATTTGGATTGTATGCACTAAAAGGGATTTCCCCTAAATTTCTGCTATTTACAATTGACCATCTGACCAGTAAATTCTCTTGGATCCACAATAAAGGAATTCCCCTAAATTTGTGATATAAATTAAATTTAACCAAAAATATTTAAGCCCAAAAGATTTTGAATCATACTAAATAGAATAGAAGGAAATCGTGTAAAAAAAATTTAAAATTTTGTTATTTTCAAACCGTGTTAAATCAAACCCGTATAAAACCAGAATTAAGCGTATTTAAAAAATAAAACAGATATGTAGGTGTTTGGTACTTTTTAGCGGAGAAAGGAATATTCTAAACCAAAATTATTCATATTTTTAGGAAATCATTTTTAGTTCAATTTTTTATATAAATATTTTGTTGTGAACTAAAAATAAACAAATATTATTGGGTCTGTTTTGAACATTCATTCCTGTACAAAAATATTTCTTCGTCAAAATAAAAAAATTAAAAAACAAATCAGCTGAAAAACAAAATTAATTTGAATATGTTACAAACTTTATGAAAAACTTTAAACACTTTATTTACCCCACAATAGAAATTTTTGATATAAAAACTATATGACTTTCCGTGTACAATTTTTCTGTGTATATTTTTGTTTTACTTTTTTTTTGTAGATTATGAGGCTTTTATTTTATTTTTTGTTTAATACTCATAAGTTTTTCTTTGCTCATACTAAAACAATGTATAAGTATGGATACACTTAGAAAGACCGACAGTCCAACCATACCACCAAACAACCAACCCACCATCTAACCGGCAGTTATTCAGGGAAGCGAGATGGACATTAACATGACAGCACGCAAAATTACAGAGAAAGTATAAGGAATGGCACAAAGAAGTTTAGTTCAGTTTAATTTGAATGTTGCATGTTGAGAAAGTATCCTTCTTGCAGAAAATGGCAACAGTGTTTCCGTTTGGTTCGCGTAATAATTGTTGGGCGTTTATGGCACATCTAGAAAAAAAATAAGGAAAACGTAACAATTGCTGGTTTGGTGGGTGGTGGATGGTAAATGGTGGATAGTTAGTGATAAGAGGCAAGAGGGAGGCTTAAGTAAATCAAATATGATTATTTTAAACTAAATCTTTTATCAGAAATATGAATCAAAGTAAATGAAACTGGCATATTTAAAATACACACACACACACACACACACAATATTGGTATATAAGTATTACAAACGATTTTATATAATTGGATTTTTTGTTGTTATTTCATTTTGAACTTATATTGTTATGCTTTCATCCATAAAACATTTAAACTTAATAGTTATAGTCTATTTTTGGCCTCTCCCATTTTGTTTAAAAATATTTTTGTAGCCAGTCTTTGAAAAACTACACTTACGTCTAAGGAAAGTATTTGTCGACATTAGGGCTATAGAAGGGTTGGAGTATGACTTGCTGGTGTTAAAACCATTTAACAGACATTAAGAGGCTTGTGCTTTGAGGTCCTAAATTAAATTGGCAATTAAAGGAAGTTATTGTAAATTTAAAACTCAACTCAACTGAAAATTTCCTTACCACAAAAGTACTAAAACCGTTATTTGTATTTCATGACTACATGGCTGGCTTGTAAAGTCTTAGTATCGTTATGGCAAACAGTATTAAGAGGTCTTTAAAAAAAAATGAAAAAAAAAACTTTTAATTGTTGCCAAAGTGATTTCAATAGAAAGTCATAGAGCAAAATTAGTTTCGAACAAAAATTTACTTGCTATCGTTTAATTATGAAGCTATCAGGCAACTTACGTACTAAAATTCAGCACTATAATTACCAAAACTAGTCGAGATTATAGCAATTTTGGCAAAAACAATTTTAAATATTTTCTTCGATTTATAGGACTTAGCAACGAACAAGTTTTCCACACCTTAATCAATCATAATAAATCACACCTTATTTATTTAGTTTATAACTTATATTTACTAGTTCGTTTTGAATATGATGACAAAAAAAAATATTTATGGATTACGTTACATAACTTTGAAAACCCAAACTTGAAAAACTTCTCAAACCTCCAATGCAGCCAGTCAGTCTCACTGGACACGTACTAGTGTAAACGTAGCAGAAGTAATAATAGTAGTTCTCTTACTACCACTACTACAACTACGGAGTACTACTAACCAAGGAATTTAGTACACAATCATGTAAATATGCCGTTAATAATTGCACATCCGTATTAAAAAGTAAAAAAAAAGTACGAACGCAAACAACAAAAAAGAAAGGTGCGCTAATTCCTGACACGAATGCTGTTTTAAATTCCCAAGCAACTGGCTTCACAACGTACAGTTTGCTTCTTTTTACATTTTGTTACCACAATATTAAAGCTCATTCTCTAAAACACAACAATACGTGGCACAAACTTACTGTTACACATACACACCAAGTAGTGTTATGCCGCTGGCCGTTTTGGATGGGTTTTCTGTGCTGGACTCGTCTGAGCAAAACTACTTGAAATTCTATTGCTTTGCGTGCTTTGAGATCATTTCAATTAAACTAAGGCATTAAAACTTAAAACAAATGTCCACAATAGTTTTCATTTTTATTGCTTTTACAACGACCAACCGACCTGACCCTAGCGAAACGACCCAGCAACGCATATTTGTGTTAGAACACAGTAATAGTATTAGTTTTATTCTTTTTTCTTTTTTTTTGTTGTTTCCTATTTTTGTTTGTATTGCTATAGCCACAGTTGTTATTGTTGCTGCTATTGTTGAACAATGTAACACTAACATTTTGAAATTTTAATGGCCGCATACATTCAATCATGAACGTTTATATTTGATTAGCCCAGCCACTGCAAATGTAGGACAATGTCCTTTTGCACAGCTCAATTCTCGATTCTGTAACTTTGTGCAGTTCAGTTGACACCGGGATAACTCTCCACTTTACTAAATACACAAGCGTGTACTTACGTCTATAATCGCCATAATGAAGTGTACATTTTAACAATTTTTGCTTTTTATATTTTCATTTATATTTTTCTTCTGTTTTCTGTAAAGCCATTAAGCAAATTGGCAGACAGGAGTATTGATTTTGTCAGGCCATTTGCTGCACTTTGAATTGTTGGTCACAGATCTCCTAAATAATTGTTACAGATAAAATGCCTAAAAGTATGCCTTGTTTTTTATTATTATTTATGCAAGAAGTATTTTTATTACTCTGAGAGCAATTTTGATTATGCTATCTGCAGCGATGCCAACTTAGCACTTTTCGGGCTAGATTTAGCCCGATTTTAGTCACTCAAAACGCGAAAAAAGAAATTTGGCCCTAAACTAAAAAAATCTATTACGTTTTACAATTACCTTTTAGCCCGTTATTACCTTTTGCACGATATGGCTACATTTTAGTTTATTCGTACTTTTTCTTTCTTTAATCTAATAATATAGAAATAATGTTATTGGTAATAACCCATTCTTTAAACTGTCCAATTTTGCCATACACATATTGACATATCCGTACTCAAACGCAGAAGTTGAGAGGAGTTTTAGTTTAATGAATTTATTTAAAAATAAAATTAGAAACAAAATGTCATTAAATAGGTGTAACAGTTCAATACACATTAAATATAGCCTAAAATAAGATAATGTATGTTGTTCAAAATACAAAATACCTTACAAATTGTGCTCAAAAATTGATTCGAATGAAACATATAAAAAATCTAAATATTTTATTGATAGTGTCTTATGTACTGAAAATGATGATGAACAAGAAATCGAAATTTTGTTCAGTAACGACCAATTTTAAATGTAAACTATTTAATACTATATATTTAATCTACGTATGTACCTTATTTATTAAAATGTAATATGAAATGTAATTGAAATATGTATCTCATGGTAGTAATTTTTTTCTAATAAACTATTTTATAAAAATGTGTTTGTTGTTTTGCTTTTTAAAACAAAAATTTTATAATTTAGCCCGTTTTCGCATTTTATCAAAAATGTTGACAGGATGTGGCTTCAAACGGATTTTTTTCAATTTAGCCCTTTTTAGCCCTTTTTCAAAAATGTTTATGCGTTCTGAGTCTCAAAAGTTGGCATCACTGGCTGTCTGTATTATCACTACAATTTCTAATTAGAATTATTAACTATGGAACATTCTAGAGAATATTTGAAAATCGAAGTATGTACATAATTATTTTCAATTGTATTGAAAGTTTTCATAAATTCAAGTATTAAATGCCAAATAATCTACAGTTTTTCACAGCAAATATTTAGTTGAGAAGTTTCCAAGATTCGGTGTAGCCCTGCATACAAATGTTGTGTTCTATGTGGCTTTTAATTTTAAAATGACTGTTATTTAGTATTTGAAAATAAAAGTTTCTTTTAAAAATTGTTTCCATTTTGCGGTCAGTAATGTAACAATGAACTGCATTCAAATATGAGTGTGGCTTTGTGTGTGAGTGTGAGTATGTGGGTTTTTGCAGCTTTCTCTTTCACTCTATATTTTAGGTTTTGCTGTCATAAATCATCTTAATTATTTTTGGTGCTTGATGACCAAATTCCCAAATATTTTGTATAAATTGAAGTGTGTTAACAGACGTACACACACACACATACATACAAGCAGTCATTTGTAAAATATTGCTGTTTGTTGGTCATGTTTTTGTGGGTCTTACATAATTAAGCACTTTCAATTATTTTGCCCTTTTATGATAGTGTTCGTGGTGCTGTCGATATTTTTTGTTATTTCTATGTTTATTGTCAATTCAAACTGTCAACATAAATATCGAAATTCATCACCTGTTTGATTAATCGAATGTCAATTAGTTCATTTAGTTATGTAATAATGTGGTTAATTGTAGTTTGAGGCTAAAGCTCTAATTTCGGCCGCAAATGGGCTCATAAACTAAAACACTAGAATTTTAATTCTTTCACATTTTGGTGAAACAGTGAATGAGTGACATAAATAAATATTGTCATTTTTTTACTTTGGTTAGTAACTTATTAAGAGGTAACAGATTATAATAATGTAAAATATGCTTTATGTAAATTTGCTCATAATTCACATATTTATGGACCCAAGTTGCAACTGACAAGTTCTTCAAAACATATGCACTGGACCAATGCTTCAAAAAGATTACTCTAGGCATTTTAATTACAAACGTCATAACAAAATTAAATATATAAACTCTAATCAATTTGCTGTAGTGCACAAATATCTCCCGTTTTAATGACTTGTGTAACAACATCAACAATTTTTCTTTAAAACTCCAGCCATTTGTTTTTCCTCCACAACTAAATCATTGATGCTTTTTGATTTTAACTACTTCTCGCATCAGCAAACAATCTAAAATTTGTCTTCTTTTTTTGCAGTAATTTATAAAAAATTGCACAAACTTACGTTTCTATAGCAAAAACGAATAGAATTTTCATATTTTCAATACGATGTCAATTCCAATTGAGTTACAATCACTGACAATCACAATATTTTAATGTTGCTCGCAAGAAAAGGAAAATCAATACGCACATAAACAACATGATATAAAAAAATACTTAAAATTTAGGTTTTTTTATATAAAAATATGTACATATATAAATAACGATAAATTACAACTTAACTGTAAACGTTGGACTTGTAGACTGGTTGGCTTAGTCCGTGTGCCTGGCTGTCAGTCTGGCTGTGGGTTGCTCTTAAAGCTATATTTCTTTTTTATCCCAGGCATCTAGAAATTTATGAAGCGTATGAACGATTCCTGTTTTCAGTGTTGTGACACAACAAAATTAAGATAAGAAGAGCTAAAAGGAGAAAGAAATATTCATCTCATAGTTGCCAAGCATAAAAAAATATGTAGAAGTCCTCTTGTATTTGCCATGGTGTGAATATGTATATGATGGCATTGTATATAATTCAAATAAATTGAAATTGAATTCTAGCTCTATAATACATAAAAGAGATTGGAGTAGGCTACAAAATGAAGGGATACTCTAGGCTTGTGAGCAAAACCTAATCAACTATTCACAGTTAATAGAAACAATGTTATAACGTCCCTCACACTTTCACGCACTTGTTCCTATACTCACAAACAAACACTAAGTAACATCAACAAATATACACACACACATATAAATTTATATCAGACAACCAACTACATTCTAAGTTACAAAAAAAAGTTTAACACTTTCATTTCCGCAGCTAATGGAATTGATAAAGTTGGCAGCAGCTAAAAAGGGAAGAAGGCAAATAAAAAAGAAAAAAAAACCTAAAGCAAATATAAAATAAAAATGTTTTAGATAAATATTCAAGTACATAAATACAGCAGCAACAACAGCAACAAATGTTTATAGAAAAATTTGCTAACAACTGAAGCAACATCAACTTTCTTTTAGAGTATTAAAGTTTTATTTTTCTGTTTTTTATTTATTTTAATATTTGTCTTTTTTATAGTTTTAAGAAAAATAAGTAAAAATAAAATATCAGACTGTAGCAAATCTTAAATATTCTCTGAAATATTATACTCGTCTCAACATTTATGCCTATTTACACACACACACACATACTTTTACTGATGTTGTTGATGTTAATGATAGATTATATTAACTCATTTTATATGCTAGAGTTTTACATCAAATGCTAAGAGACTGTTTTGTATGACCAAATTGAAAACAATTTTTATAAAATCATTTACTTTTTAAAAATAATTTCATTCAAATGTTGACCGCAATTCTAACTTAACGGCATAGACATTTGACTTCACGTAATCGCAAAAAAAACAAATTATTTATAAAAAAGTTCTTTATAAAAAACTCCTTAATAAATAAGCAAAATTTAACATTTGTTTTACTGCTGTCTAAAGTTTCGCGTTTATTGGGAACGATTAATAAAGTAAAACCAATATTTTGCTCTTGATATTAATATTTACTACCAAAATTCTATCGAAAAATTTAGAAAAGAATAAATTTTAATATAAATTTTCTCAGTGTCGCGTTCTTGATCGTAGATATGTTTACCTTTCACACTAAACATATGTGCTACGAAATATCTATCAAAACTGACGTTGGAAATAAGCGAATATATGATATATATAAAAACAATTTAACTACTACAATACTCGTATAGTAAAAAATCGATACTACACAAACATATTTTATTGGCTTGAAAAACATAGTTGCCTTAAGGTGTGGTCACATTTGGCAAATATTTACTCAAAAAAGCGTAACCACTTGTTTTAGCACAAATTTGTTTCACATTGTTTACTCTTACAAGAGTTTTGCAACATCAAACAGGATCAAATAAATTAAAACCAAATATTTGTTATGATTTCGCAAAAGGTTTTTCATAAACTTATTTTATGTTGAAAAATTTGTTTCATTTTATTTATTTTTTTATCTTACAAATCACTTGTAAGATCAAATAGCGTTTAACAAAAGCGTAATAAAAATGGTGGTAACGCTTTTTGGAGTAAACATTTGTCGTGTGTAACCTTTATTTTTAATTTATGTGTAACTAGAAGAGAGTTTAGTGAAAAGTGACAAAATCCTGTAATCTCTTGTTTTGATTACACACATACATACATATTAATGTGTATATTAAATAAATTATTCTAGCTATTTCTTGTGGCCTTAACTTAATTATCATTCTAATGTGCTGTAATCTTAAAACCTATAAAATAAGCTATTGCTAGAATAATTTTTTAAAATATTCAAAAGTTTCAAATTAACATTTTTAAACAATACGTGCAATATATCTTTAAAAAAAAAAACTGAAACAATTTCTTAAAACGAATGATTTGCATTTTGCCATCAATTATTTAAGAACAAACCATGAAAATATACCACCATAAAAGTTAAGGCCAACTAAAATGTAAATTTCTTGTACAGCCCACTGTTGTATAAGCCAATAGAATAATATGTATAATAGAAATACATAAAGAAAATTCTTGGTTTATCAGTAACAAATTTGCCAAAGAAATAAATGACATCTTGGTCTAAGATTAAGATCAATGTGTAACTTTCATTATGTAAAATAATAGGAAATAAGAAAATAGCTAGAATCCAACAAAACATGAAAGTCAGTTTCTATATTTTAAAAGAAACAAAAAAAAAACAAGCTTTTTGTTTTCGTGAGACAAGTCTTAACAAAAAGTTGTTGATAAAAAAGAAACGAAACAGAATAAGAAAAGACAGAAAACCTTAAGGTAACGTCAGACTGGTCTGGTCTGTTCAACACAAAAAATCATAAACAGAAACAAATAGAAAAATTAAGAAAAGGACGCTAATTCGACATTATCAATTAACCGCAGAGAATAATAATTCATGTCAGACAGCTTAATGCCCAAAGACAATGGCAAAAATATCTACAAGAGTTGGTGAGCAGTAGGGCTGGGGTGATTTGTTGTTGTATTCTAAATGTAAAGCATTGTTCACATAAAAACCGGTCACACTACAGAAGAGTTTTTAGAAAACCTTTCATTATTTTTACTTATTTGGATTTTAAACATTATTAAACATTATGTTATTCTATCAAGAAATTTAATCAGTTGGAATATATGTGTACGAGTGCTAAGCAATGGAAAATCAGAATAGCAAACATATCGTTCATGAATTCCTTGAAAATCTGATATCTTCGTAAATTTCTTCAAATGATATTATAAAAGGATAAAATTATATATTAAAACGTAAATAAAAAGAAAGCAAAAATATTATTAAAATAATCCTAGAACTTGTTAAGACATTACTAGCCAAATCCGCGACCATTCAAAAATGACTGCCAAGCAGATTGGTATTGCTATTAAACTGATACGTATTATTTACGACAAGGTGTTAACAATATTTAACAACTGCCAAATTATGGACTGAGATTTGCAGATAAAATAATGCCTCCATAAACATTTACTAACTGTCACTCTCAAAACAAAAATCCGCAATTTTATAAGAGATATCAATTGTTTGCAATTGCTTTCTTTTTTTTTGTTAATTACATAAATTTTAAAACATTTATGTGGCCCGATTTTATGTGAGCAATGCTTTATGTCTGTTGGGAAGTATAAACGTATGTAGGTTTGAGTGTAAGTAAACAATGATGGCCTAAATGGTAGCATGAGAGTTAAAAGTTGGCTGGCTGTATGACTATAGGACCGACTGGATAGTTGTCTGGATGATTGGTTGGGGGCTGGGTATACTGTATTTGTTCAGTGTGGGGTGGGGGGCTTATTAAGTCGGCAAACAGCAAAAAAAAAAAAAGCAATGACTACTACTATATAGAATAGGCCGACAAACAAGTCATTGTGGAGAGATACTAAAACAAAAGAAGCTGCAACCAACAAAAAGTAAAACAAAAAAAATAGTAAAACTTTAGACAAGTCTATATATGTATGTTTGTATAAAAGTTAATTGGTAGAGAAGCTAACATTACGACGAAATTCTAGTTGTGTATGTTTGCGTGTGTATGTGACACAAACACCAAAAGCCCAAATGCAATTGTCTTTCCATGTCGTTGCTGCTTCTACAAAAATTGACGCACTGGGAGCGTATGTTTGTTTCTAAAAGTCTGCAACAAAGATAAAAACAAACAGCAAATGTGTCACACATACACCATGCATACAGACATACACACACATACATATTATACATGTTTATGTATGGAGTAAGTTTGCCTGTGTAAAAATGCAGATAATTCCATACTGCATAAGTTTGTCAAGATAAACATATATCTATAATACTTATTTGTTTATAGTTACGTGTGTGTATGTGTGTATGTTTCTATACACATGTAAGTGCATTTGTTAAGCTGTGTTAGTATGTAAACCTTATTATTTAACAAAAATAAAAACTACACATACATATATAAAACTACTAGAGTAGTTCCTAGTCTGTCAAATATTTAATGCTTACCATGCTTAATAATCGTCATCATATACATCCATGCATGCTCTCACTCACACAATCTTTCTTCCAGTTGTGTGTAAAAAAAAGAATTAAAAAATAAAATTGCTAAATTGTGTTAAATCCAAACAAGTATGCTTACCATATTCACATTACAGATAGCAGTAGTGTATCATAGACTTGCGCCTAAAAACACACACCATAAATGTGTAAGAGTAACTAACTATTCATACTCGTATAAGAGTATGAATGTGTTAAAGAGAGAGAGTTTGTTTTCTTTTTTAATAGAATTCAACACTTTCCTAACAATTTAATCAACTTTTTGCATGTAGCTTTACTCTTTAATTAAAGCAAAAGTTTAAACTAAAAGTTTAATGAAAAAACAGCTCTTTATGTGAACAATAGAAGAAGAATATGTTTTAAATGTGGCAATTTTATATAAGTTGGTTGTTTGATACAACTGGTTATAGGCTTTTAATCTGGAAATATATAAACTGTTTTATTGGTAAAATAAAAACGAAAAGTTTTAACTAAAAATTTATTTATTTTAGTATACTTTTTGGAGAAAAGAAAAAGGTATCAAAATTTATAGATTTTTGAAATTTTTTAGTATTTTTTAATAAATCGCATTAGGCAACTAAAATTTTAACAACAGCATTTAATTATGGTGTAATTGACAAACTTTTAAAGCATATCTTGCATACCTTCTCAAACTTGATACCAACTATTCAGTGAGCGTACAAATATTTTAAGGAACTCAGGATGATCACTACTTACATAATATGATTTTAATTCACAATTAGAGCACGCAGATTTCATTGGAAGCAAGTACACAGAAAAAAAATCATTCTTTTTTTTCAATTAAACCTTTAATTGATTTTAAAATAATTTTCAATTAAAATTTTAATTGATTCAATTACTTTTTCTGATTTTTCTGATATTTTCAATTAAATATAAATTTTTTTTTAATTGATACAATCATTTTGTTTACAGGTCCGATTTCAATTAAATTTTTAATTGATTCCACAAATATTTTAATTGAAACTCATGTTTTTTTTTCTGTGTACATTCCACAACTGCCTAATAATTATTTCAGTAAAAACAGATTGCGCTAATGCCAATAACTAGAAAATAATAGATTGTTTCCAAGTAACAGTTCTGCCATAAAGAGTACATTTCTGGGATGTTTTAAATTTTGGAATTTGTTATTAAATAATCATAATAATAATCTTCACAACAATAAATATGATACAATTTTGTATGGTCAGCACAAGTTTAAAGTGGTAGCTATTAAAAAATCCATTGGGTTCACTTTCAAATAAAAATTAGTGCTACATTTTTACACTAATTTGAGAAAGTAGCAAAAACTAGCTTAAAGAATATGTTCATGCCTTTATCGACTTTCAAAGTTTTAATAATAATCCAATCTATAAATACAGTCAGCTACACAAGAGCAAATTTGTAGAAACTAAATTAAAAAAATCGGACACAAAAAACAGCTGTTTCTTTAAAATGAAAAAAAAAACTCAATATCAATCTCTATTTTCTGACATGTGTGTGCATGTGGGAAAACCGTTATGAATGTTGATTAGCACATACATAGTATTTGTATGGAAAAACTCTTTACTTTTAGTTTCTCTTTTGCTCTCAGTTTATTGAGAATAAATGCTCATTTTATGAGAGGTCGTATGCGAACATGTGTGAGTTGCTATAAGTATGTTGTTGTTTTGTTTTCCTTTCATATTTTCTTAGTATTTTTTTTTTGTGAACGGGTGAGAAAAAATTAATGTTAGTTCTCAATTTACTTTTTTTTTTGTTGTTTTCATACTTTTGAAGGATTTCCTGTAGTAGTTTTGTTTTTTGTTGTTGCTAGAGTTTCTGTTGTTGTTCTATTATATATGCCATACAAATTGTTTCTTGTTTATGAAAAATTAATATAATAAATATACACAAGCACACAAACAAACATGCACAGACTTATAAACATATTTCAATTATCTACAAATAGATTATTTTTTCATATAATTCGTTCTTTTTTCGTTTTGCTTTAAAAACTCACTCACATTAAGTAGTCCCTGTATAATAAAATCGATTTAAATACTTTTTTGGATTATTTTTTTTTTGTTATCACATACACACACTTAATGATATACAAATGAATTCACAAACACTCATGGAAAAATACTTGCACTTACGTGTATAAATGTAAAAATTAATATTTACATATGTAGATATGTATGTAAATATAAATATTTTAATGTAAGGATATGTTAAACAACATTAGAGTATAACTTAACATGACATTAGGTCAAGTTAAGGTTCAGCCCTTCTCAATTCCTATATCCTGTCTTTTTATGATAATTTCTTTGTCCAAATTTAAATGCTTAGAGCTATTATTGCTTTTGTCTTTCTTGCTACGTTTGCTAGCATTAGTTAAGTAGCAAACCAGTAGGTGTTTTTCTATTCAAATTAAATAAAATCCAATGAATTCACAGTGGGTGGTTAGTGTGTTTGTTTCAATAACAATTAAATTTTCTGTTGAATGATTACCTGTTTTGTTTCTTTACTATACAAGTAGTCAATAAAAAGCTATGGATTTGCTTTTTAATTAATTTAACTTGCTTTTAGACAATATAGAAAGAAATTCTTAGAAAATTACTTACATTTAATTTAAGTAGATTAGGTGTTCTTAAATTAAACAAAATAAAAGGAATACAACAGATTTTTATACCTTTAAGTAATTAAAGTCGAGGGTAAGGGGGTCAAAGTCTTAAGTGCTTGACGCATTGACCTGGATGTTGGAAATATTATTAGAAACAATAAAACTTTGAACAAATGTGAAAAAATAAAAAAATTTAGAGAAAAGTGTATTCAGATATTTTATATTGCTTTTGTCTTGAGTGTTTTCAAATTAAAGTTTCTATCCAATATAGAGATTCACTAGACTTTGGACTCTTTTATAGCCTATATAGAATAATGTTAATATTATTAGAGGAAACGTGTTTCACCTTTATTAATGCTAGAATACAAATTTTTATCAGTTTATTTTAAAAACTACAAGTTAGCAGTTATATTTCAAACAAAAAAAAAATAAAACAATATGATAAAACTTTAGAAAAAAATTGTTAAGTATTAAATTACTTTAATTATGCTTTTTCTATAGATTAAAAAAAACGGAATTAATTCCACTTCCGAACGGAATTATATGCTGTGACATGGCTGCTAATCTGTATCTGCTTTAAAATTAATTCTAAAATTGGTTTTAAGTGCATTTATAATTTCTAACATTTCTAATTATTTTCTGTTTTCAAAACTGATATGTTCTTAAAGTCGGGATAGTGATTCACATTTGCACAATGTGGTGATAATACTGTTGTTTGTGATGATATATCTCTATATGTTTCATCAGATTTGTCTAGCTATTCTAATTGTTGGTTTATTTTTAGTTGTATCTTTACTTTACTACATGTTTCGTTGTCATTATCATTACATGATATTTTATAAACTACGTTTGTCATTTCTAATTTAGGTATCCTATCTTTTATTTTGCTGGATAATTTTACTGTATTATACATTTTTGAATATTCGATTTTTCCAATCTTTCTGACTTATTCCTTTTATTTTTTGAATTGTCTTATTAATTTACACATTATATTAATATTGAAATTATAAACGCTAATAATATCTAATATCATTTTAATTGTTTCAATATTTTTCTTGTGGAATTCCTTATTACTTATTGTAAATATTCTTTCTACAAGATTTTTAGCTGTATTAATAATAATTCTTTTATGATGTTTTGATTAGCAATTAATGAATTTCAGCTTTTTGATACCAGCCTATTAATAATTCATTACCTCTTCTTATTATTAAGCTGTCTAAATAAGGTAGTATAGAATTACATTCCGTTTCTATAGTAAATTTAATGTTAAGTTAAAATGAGTTAAATGTCATCAACATATGTATATTCTATCTCACTTTCTGAAATTATACAAAACAAATCATCTACATATTTAGTTAAAATGTTCAAATACAAGTGTCAAGTAATTGATAATATTAATATCAGCAATAATTGGAGAAGCTGGTGACTCCATTGCAAGACCTATTTTCTGTTCATATATACGCGTATTGAAAATATCGGTTATCAATTATACAAAATTTCAAAATACTTAAAAATAGATATTTTCTAATATTTGTATATTCTTTTATTATATTTCATTTTTCATCTATAATATCTAGTTATAACTAAGTCTGCAGGTATACTGGGAAACAATGACTCTACATCAAGTGAAAAGAGTTGTTCATTTTTATAAATTTTTACTTCGTTTATCTTATCCTTAAATTCTAATGAATTCTTTACATTCTATTTATAATCTATAGTTAAGTTTTGAATAATGTTAGTAATATATTTTAAATTTCATATGATGGAGAGTTAATACATGAACAAATTGGTCTTAAAATACATTTTTCACATTATATTTCAATTCAATTAAATTTTCAAAAATTTTAACACTTCTAAATATGTATCTTAAATTATATTTGAAATATCAAAATAAATATAATTTATATTTAAAATTTTTAAATTTTCAGGCTTCACTGTTCAAACGTCAACATTTGCTCCAGAATATCAGCTAGACTTTGAAATCTGTAAGTAAATGCAAATTTAATATATTAAATAAAAATTTCTAATTATAAAACTGATATAAAACATATATGTAGTATGAGTGCGTATGATTATTTTGAAAACAAAATGCTCAACAAAATACTCATACGTCATGCACTCACTCACTTACGTAGTGTTGGAGTATGATGAATATTTTAAATAACTAAAACTTGTAATTTAATGGAAAACAAGTGCTTTTACCGCTCTCTCTACTTTCCCTCTGCTATTCCTAGACCAATATGTCATTAGTTTAATTTTTTCTTTCCTATTTTTTTGTTGCATAAACTTTGCATGACCCATGTGTGTTTGTGTGTAGGGAAATACGTCAGTGGTGTATGAGTAAAATGAATGTATAGAGTGAAGTGTACAACAACGTTAGGTGCATGTGTGTGCCTGTGAGCATGCATGTCTCTATATGTTTGTTATTTTATCGCCATTATTAATTAGAATCACTTAACGTCCGCACATGCAGTAAAATTTCTAACATTCTTAGATTCTTGTTGTTTTACAATTTTTCCCCTCCAGCTTTTTCCTTGTGTTCCTACATTTTTGTTGTCGCTTTTTCATTTTGCAAACCATAAAATTTATAAGCAGTATTTTATGGTAAAAATGTGAAAGCACCGCAGCCGGAATAGAAGGTCAGTCAGTTAACCGAATTTGTTTTTGTACAAATATTCACATGATTTTATGTTTGCAAGAGTTACAGTATATAATTTTATACCCTACACCACCAGGGTGGGGAGGACTCAGGAAATAATTCTGAATCGATTAAATGATGTCTGTCCATCCGTCCGTTTGTCTGGCTACCTGCCTGCCTATGTAAACCTTGTGCGCAGAATGCCGGTCGCAATTTTGAAGATATTTCGATAAAACTTAGTGTCCGCACTTTTTTCGGCCCAAAGACGATTGAGATTGAATTTGGTTTCAATCGATTCATTATTGCGGCTGGCCATAATACAAATTTCCTTCCGAAATAAGGTTAATCGATCAGAAATGTTTGACTTATGAACGTATCCTAACAAATTTAGTCACAAATACATGAATTTACATGAAGCCTATTACTACCTAGACCTAGATTTTGTTCAGATCGTTTCATAATTGACCACATCTCCCATATAAGCCCCAATTTTGAAAACCACTCTAAGATACATAACTCTTTTGACAAATTTATTTCATATATACACAAACCATTCGGTCCAACTTTATAATGATCGGTCCACAATTAATCATAGCTCCCATTTAAAGCCAACTTCCGAAAATCACTTTAATAACCACAAATCTCTTGTATCCAAATAAAATTCAACAGAAATAAGTGTCATATATACAGAAATCATGACACAGTCAAAGACACTCTTAAGAAAGACACTCTTCTGAAAATCACTTTAACATGCATGACTTCTAAATTTAAATTCAAATTTAATGCAAATAATTTGTATAGGCACTGCCATTTCTCTGTTTACTCGCCTACTCGGTGTAGCGTATTATATGGTCGGGTTTGGCCGACTATACATTCTTACTTGTGTTTCTATATGTATACATGCAGCGGAATATTGTTATTTCTTTGGCCATAATATAGCAGCTTTATTACCTCTTAATGTTTACTTAACTCCGGTGCCGTTTCGCAAACGATACGTGCAGATGTAAGAGAGTGTATTACAAGGAGATTTGGTTAAAATAATTATTATTTTTTTCTCGTACAAATTCATTATCTAACTGAAGTTTATTTTCTCGGTGAAATTTTTTTTAAGGTTGTGTTGTGAATAAGGGAGATTTTATAAAGGGTATTCCACAATTTACGCAATATTTAAATTAAATAGAAAACATTGTTTTCTTCATTAAATTATATGTACAACATGGTTTTGCTGGCATATACTCTATCTTTTGACTAATCCTGTAATGGCCACTTTGCATAAATTTAGCTGTCTTTTATTATATACAGCCTTGAATTTTCTTCCATATTATTTAAGTTAATGGTGCTAAATTACATGGTCTAGATTGCCAAAATCTCTCTCGTACTTTAACTCAACTGTTACAGGTTGTATTTAGCAAGTAGTAACGTCTTGTTGAAGCCGCATTTGTCCACATTATATCATATGATTTAGACAGAAAGAACACAGTCAGTGCTTGGCCAACCACATTTAGGAAGAAATAAGATGCTTTTGTTTGACAATCACTGTATGAACCCCAAATGTAAAATGCTTTTATCTAACATAACAATTTCAACAATAGAAATTTGTTGTTCCTTTCGGCAACGCTACAGTTTAACCGACACTAGACTGTTAACTGTCTTAAATTTGTTCACAATTTTTGGTAAACTCCTTTAAAGAAGAAAAGGGAGAAATGCTTTAAAATTATTCACAGAGGATTTTAATTGCAGCACTTCTAGGAAATTTATTAAATGACTGAAATTAAATTTATGAAATTCAAATACTTTTAGAAAATTTCTTATAACACGTATAACACGTACAAACAAACTTATTATTATTGTATTTTATACATATGTCATTAATAATGTTTTTCATTGCGACATTATAAGGAATTAATTAAAAATTTATATTAATTTAAATGATACCAATTCAGGGAGTTCCCAACGATTTATCCGCGTATGTTAAAATAATTATTTCATATTTAATAATTTATGAAATAAACGGCAAAAATATATTTTTAGCTCGAATTCGTTAATAATTAAAAATGTTAAACGTTAATGTGAAATGCAATCTGCTATGATTTGTAGAAAATTTTTAGATATTGGCATTACAGCTGTTAAAAAGGCACATTCATTCCTGTAAAATACTTAAAATGCAGTTTTTTTTTTAATAATGGGTCTTTGATTTTTGAATTTTAATTGGTTTAGTTATTGTTGATGTTATAAAGTTAAAAATCCTTGATAATATTTTAACGTGTGAGGGCCACAACTCATTTAAGCGCGAGGTGTAATTATAATAAAAATTTTGTATGGGCATTTCAATGGTAAAGAACGCAACATTAATACGTAGAAACTTAAGATAAAAAAGTAAAAGTAATTTCAATAGGATTTATGATATGATATAAATTTGAAAAATTATGAAGCAATAATTTATAAACTATATATTAAGAATAATAAAAATTATATATGGGCGAAAATGTCGCGTTCTTGGTCATGGAAGAGCATAGACAATTTTGATATGTCTTTAGATTTGTTTATAAAAGTTAGATATAGTTATTTTCAATATGTTAGCATAATGTTGCTTTCTGCTGATAGTTTTCGTGGTGAAATACCTTCAGTTGCTTTTTTACAACCTCAAGTATGATTTAGAACTCGATTTCCAGCCACGTTTGTAATTAAAAAAAGCATCTTACTACTTATTATAAGCAGTAATAAACAAGCGTTTGCTCTTAACACTTTTTCTCTTATTTAAAAAAAAAACTTGAGAATTTATTGTACAGCGCGATTTGACTCATAATAATCACTAAATTATAAAATAATATTGTAGCATATTTCTCTCCATTATTAGTTAAAGGAAAGCAGCTGAAATTTTGGTGAGACATACGTGCATATCGCTTTATTTAACTAATTACAAAATAGTATCAACTAATTACCAATCTTTGTTATTACATTCTTAAAACACGGTATAATATTCATAAATTGTATTCACGTTTCATCATGATTTTTTCAGTATAATTTCCAAATAATACAATAATTATACATTGACCAAACGTCAAGAACTTGTATTAGCAAACGTGACAGACTTTGAAAAGCAAAACTAAGTACATAAAATGATTTTTATATGCCGTAACTTTTAATTTAGTTGAACTCTTAAGTACAAAAATGTGACATTAAACCATGAGCAAACTAAAAAAATTGCCAGAAATTGAGCATTTTTTAATTTTGTTGAACAATTTTCAATAAATAATTTTTAATAAAAATTACAGAAGTTTTTGTTCCTGGTGTGTGTGTGTGTGTGTGTGTTGAAATGACATATATATTTACATATTTGTTTTTATTATATTTCTTATATCATCATCATTAAGCTGGTTTCCTTCATTTAATCTAAAAAAAATATAAAAATAATCATGTAATTTAAGTATTTTATTTTCTGTACTATTTTATTCTAACAAGATTTCCTTGTTTGCTGAGGTATTCAATTTGATTATTTACTTCATTAGAAACTTCCGTATTTTCAATATTGCTGCATACAGCTAAACGTGTCTGTTAGAGCAGCATACATGTGCACTTTTCACTGGTATGCTTGAGCACATGCATATTTAGTAGATGTCTATGTGAGTGTGTGTATGTGTGTGTGTATGTTTAACTACAATTTATTTCGTCATAACACTAACGTGCCTTAACGATATTTTGAATGATCCCCATAACAGATGCGGCAAAAATAAATACAAAAAAAAAATAATACAAACTTACAGCAACAAAACTTAACAAACCTGAGATTGCCTTGTTCAGTGGCAGCCAGTGAGCCAGTGAGCCAGTGAGCCAGTCAAATCAACCATCCATGTCGTAGCACCATTTACCATTTTTACCTTACATAATGTCGACATGATTCCATGCATGGATTTTGTACTTTTTCTATCCCAACTACTTTTTTTTCAGTATTTTTTTTTTTTTGAAATTTTGATTCTCTTTTTTTTGTTTTTATTTTTTACCATAGTACATGAGAACATCTTTATATCCTTGACAATGTGGTATGTGTATATGTGTGTGTGTATGTGTGCTTTACTTTAGCACTTGTGATGGAGATGGTGTTAGTAGTAGTAGTTGCTGTTAATAGTGGAGGGTGGGTGACATGTTGATTTGTTATGTAAGTGTGTGTGAATTTATGCATGTGTATATTTGATTGTGTAGGTTTGTTGTTACTGTTGTTGTAGGACCTTTTTTTCTGTTGTTTTTGCTGTGCTGATCTCCCCTTGAGTAAAACTGCTGAATGTTTGTTATATACTGCTTTTCTTCGAGAAACGAAATAAACTGCATCAACACTTGATGCAGTTTGTTTTTATTCTTCTCGTTTGTTTGTTTGTGTGTTTGTTTGCTTATTGTAAATGTGAGAGTCTGTGTGGGTGTGTGAGTGTATAGATGACATTCCTGTTGTCATAGTCGACTACAGTGTTACCCTGTTACCAAATTCTGGCCTTTTTTTGATTTTCAATTTTGTTCCGCATGTTTGCATGCATCAATGTATTTCTTTTAATTTTTTTTTTCTCTACAGTTTGTTTCCTTTTTATATGTACTCGTACATACATGGTGAGTGTGCTGTGTACGTTCGTTACATTTGTTCATCATTTATTTTCTTTAGGCTGGTATGTTGATATCGTCGTTGCAATCATTTTCCATTACAATTGCAAACATGACCCAAATCTATGACGTCGTCATCGTCATCATCATCATCATCATCATCGTATTTGCAACATCATGATTCAGTTGCATAAAAACTACATACACACTTATACTCACATATAATTTTCATTACATATTTAGATCATTATATATTGCCATCTTCCATTCCTACACAGTGGTTGCAATTGCAGATTAAGTTGTTGACAGTTTTTCTCTTCACCAATGTAAAAAAAAAAACAAACACAATTTAAACCCTTTTACCAAACGAAGTTTTACACTCAAAATTAATCAATTAAAAAGGGGTGGATTTTTCTTTTCAATAGGGGAAAAATAATGATTAGAGCAGGTCTATAAAATAAAGAGGTTAAAAAATGTGTTCTACTTTTGTAATTGCTGCACTTACTAGCAAATCATTGCTCGATGACTTTCACTTTTTCAAAGTTTTTAGTTTTTTTGTTACAGCAAACTTTCTTTAAATTCAAATTTGTGTTACTTTAGAAAGTAAATATTATTTTGTCACTTAACGATAGCAAAATATATTGGTTACAAAAGCCAGTTCCTAAGAACTTATGGGGGAGGGGAGAAATATATTCACTAAATAGGCAACTTGTTTTTGACAAGTTACTTAAATATGTATAACGTTACATGCTAATTTTAAAAGGCCTTTATAGAAAATAAACAAAACTGCAGGAGTTTTACACTCGACGGAATTAATTATACGTATATATTTCATTGAAACGAAATAATTGTGTAAATGCTTATCTTATTTATTAAAGTTGATAATTGGAAAGATTTTGCATGTTTATTTTCAAACATGGTTTTTAATTGAATGCAAAACACAATTTATTGAAAATAAATCAATATGTGAATTAAACTAATCACCAAAGTAATTGCTTACAAAACACAAATCCAAATATATTAATAAACTTTTGAATATTAAATTTGAATTTCATTTTCAAATTCATTATGAACATGATTTGATGAACCAAAATATTTGAATTTATTAAAACCCTTGATTTTTTGGTGAAAAGTGTGTTTACGGTAAAAAAAAAAAACTTTGTATGTTTTTGGTAAAATTAATTTTTGGTGAAAGCTGGAATTTTTTATGAAAGTTAGATTTTTGTTAAAAAAAAACTAGTTTTAAAAAATGTTTTTTTTTTAACAAAATAATAAAAAAAATTTAAAAAAAAATACAGCTTTATATTATTTGCTGAAGAACAGTTTGATGAAAAATTTGATTTTTAGTAAGCAGCTGGTATTTATAATAATCGGGTTTAAATAATTTTTTATTGAAAAAAGAATTGTAAGTAAAAAAATGGAATTTTGCTTGAAAACTAAATTTTTGGAGAAAACTGATCCACAAAGTTAGTTTCAAATGATTTCTTAGCTCTGCATAATAGTCTCAATCGAAAGAAATAGAGCCAATAGTGGTATCTTCTAAACTAATAGTTTTATAGTGAAATTATGTACGAAGAAAGCGTAGAGAAGGACATACGTTTTCAGATAGTGTAATAAGTCATAAAAATTGCACATTCTTTTGTCTGAAAGAACATTAAGAAAAGGCTAGTTATTTAATTAATTTAGCTCTTATAGTTGAAATGATATTTAAAAAGCAAATAGACAGTACAGACAGTACTCATCATAATAAAGTATGAGACTACATGTTGCTACTTCCCTTCTTCGCCTTCAATTTAAAAACAAATTCCCATATACCAACTTATAAATGTATACGTAAAGTCCTTGCAGCACAGTGTCATTAATTAATACATATTTCACTCTACATTTATTTTGAAAAGTTTTCATGTGTGAAATTTAGGTCACTTTGTGCATAACTATTTTTTTTCTTTTGAGCTTTCCCTATTTTCATTGTGTTGCATTAGTAAAAATTTGTTCATGTATCCTTTTTGATTCACATAAAAAAAGAAACTTTTTTCTCCAAACAAAAACCTGTAGCACTGTAATTATTTCCTTTAAGAATAAATATTCCCATACCACTGTCAGTTTTTTAGATTCTTTTTTTTTTTTCTTTTTGGGAAATTTTTATTGTATTTACTTCCTAACCAGTAGTATAAATATAAAAACTATGTACATATATGTGTATTTGCTATATCTGTTTGTGTAAAACACTCGATAAGTAATGAATAAGGAAATATCGAAAAATTTTAATTAAAATGCATCGAAATCCATAAGAGTTTCAAAGAAACTGCAGAATTTAATAAAAATCATTTATAAATGCCTTGTAATTACCATACAATCAGTGTATAAAACTACAAAGTACAATTTGACGATTTTTGCCCTCAAACTGGCGATTTTTTTACAATGATGTCAATATCACTTTGTTAATGAATGAAAAGCATAAAACTATAAATTGTCTTTCTCTGTTTGACAACATGTGAGAAAGGAATAGCAACGGTTTACCGCCATTAAATAAAACTATCGAGACAAACTTTTTATTCTTAAATGATAATTTTGTATATAAAAAATATTGAGTCCACCACATTCGTTCATGAAATCATTAAAGCAAATAAGCAATCGAAACAAATGTCTACTATTAAAAATTAAGTAAAGCGAATTACTTTAATAGCTTAATAAAACCTGATATACTATTAGAAGAATTAAATTCCGATACATATGAATAAATAAATTATATTTATTAAATTAACTAAAAGGTAAATAATAATTTTAAACGTTTGTACAATATTATTAGAGAATTTTAATTATTTAAAAACTATTTTTAGTATTTTTCCATATAAATGATTTGTACGGCAGGCACCTTCGAAATTTTTACAATGTTTTTCAAAAGTTGTATGGAAGTTTAAGTTTTGCCAAAAAGTTCATATCTGTATGTTATACCAAAATTAATTTTTAATTGCAACTGAAGTGGAGGTTATTGCGTCATAAAGCATATTGTATTAAAAACTTCATCTTTCATGTACACGATACGGCTGTATTCGAATAGATGCAATCTTCCTCCTTTTACATATTTATTCATACTTTTTTCTTTTGGCATTTTGAAGGCTTGACAATATAAACATACAATAGTTGTATCATACAACACCTCACTTTGCGTCGTGGTTACGTTCCAAAAAAAGAAACACGACGCAAAGTGAATTAACATTTTCTATAGCAAACCATGTCAAGATCAAAGATAGGTTCTAAGACGTCGGTTTCTTTCACAAAAAATTGGCACAATGTTTGCTGAACAGCTTTTTTTCAACTTACAATAATTTTCCTTGTCTGTATTACTATCATCAAATAAACCTTTTGCTTTTGCTTGAAATACCATTTTACTTAATGATTTATTCTGCGAAACTTGATTTTCAATCCAAATAGAAAGCAAGGACTCCATTTCGTTCATCAAAGCACTTCTTGTACGGGTCATCGTTTTAGCATCTAATGATGTTGTAGATTTTGCAAAAATTTCAACAAAAAAAAATTGAAGACTAGACCAAAACAACGCACCTTCGAAAATCTAACGATGTACAGTGAAAATTAGTACTAATTAAGCGGCGAGGAAACTTGGAAAGAAAACCGCAAAATGAAAAGACGCAAAGCGAGGTATTGATGTATATTGTATATCTTATACTTCTATATACATATATTGGATTTAATTTTTTATAATAAAAATCGGAAATTTTATCAGAAAGTAACATATTTTTGTTTTCTGAAAATGTGACGATTTTAAAAATATATTGCCGATTTTTATATCTAGTTTTGACAATTTTACACAAAAATGATCTGGCAACAGAGCATATGATGCTTAAAATTAGAATATATTTTAGTGTTTCTTGAATTCCAAGAATTAATCCTACAGTTTTTGTCTAATACAGAAATGTTTAAATATTGTAATATTGTCGACTTTAAAGTTGTCTGAAAATTTGTCTCCTGCTGATATTTGACCAAAAAGCCACAAAAAATTTTTTTTTATTAAATTTTTGTTTATTTTCTGACTTTGAACACTTTCATAAACGCATGTTTTGTTACCCGTTTGTGTATAAATTTATGTCATTCCCAAGTACTTACAGACATCTTATTCCAAAATAACACACATTTCATATACCTCTTGTATTAAGCCTTAAACTGTATAGTTCTCTCTAAATATATATATATATATACATACGAGTATGTACATGTTTAAATCAATTTTATATAAATTTCCTGAACTACTAATTTATTTATAAAATTGCTTTGAACAGTTTTAAATTTAATAAAATAAAATTTAGAATTGTATCAATTATTCTTTTTCTCGAAAAGTCATTTTCATTTTTAACTATAAACTTCTGCAGCAAGAAAAATGTGAGTATTTAAAACTGAAAGACCGTAATAATTAATGTCCTGCTTCAAGTAGTGCCTAGTGTAGACAAAAACAGGAAATAAACACATACATATATATTTACATGTAGGCATATTAGGATGGTATCAAATAACTAGTTACCAACTGAAATTACAGGTAAGCTTAATTAAAGTGTTTTTTTTTTATTACAATTTAAAAGTTAGTTAAGAAATTCTAAAGTTACCCAATAATTAAAGTTATTAATCAGACATCAATTTCAAATACTTAATAAGCAATGACAATTACTAATTTTAAATAAATTTAAAAGTTGTCATGAAGCCAAAATGGTAATTAAACTACTCTAAGACTTGCTATATAAATAATTTCGGTAAAATAATTTAGATCAAAGCACAAAAATGTTGTTCTATTCTAAAGTGAAGGATATTAGAAATTAATTTTTGATATTTATTTAGTTAGGCTCGAGTTCATTAAATATAATTTTCATTAAATTATTTTTTACTGAAGTAGGAATTGTTTTACAACTTGAAAAGTTTTTATTATTAAAATTTTTTTTGATAATTTTCTTGGCTGTGATTCGAACCTGGGTTGCTGAATTTACATATGTTGCGAGAAACACCACTTTCTCTCATCAGAATTCTTTTGCGTTCTAACCCTCTGCACCACTGCGGTGCCTGCTAGCCAACAGACAAATATCAATCCTTTAACTAGTGTTACCTGGTGGTTCGAAATTTTCTGTAATTAACATTTTTATTTATTAATTTCTATTTTCATGTTGCCTCCTTTTCTTCAATTTTATATTAGATATTAGAAATTTATATATGAATGTTGAATTAATTCTAAACTATTAAGACATAATTTTCAGTTGTCATGGACGTTTTTAATTCCTTTCTTATTGAAATTCAAATTGATTTTTTTTGGTATACTGCACGTACAAGGTATAACGAATGTAGTAGTAAATAGTTTCAGTAAAATTATTTATATTAAAGAACTAAAATGTTGTTTTTTAAGTTTTTTTTCAATTTTGTGAAGCAATATTTTTTTCACACATACTTTAATATTATAGCTTTGTAAATTAATTTTTATGGTGTAATTATCTTAAATTCATACAAATTAGTTCCAAATAGAAATGAGTTCTGGTTCGAATTTAAGATTCTTGCTCATATTAATGACTTATTTTGGGGGGTGCTCTTAATATACTTAGTCATATGTAAGTAACTATGCATGATGATGCATATTTTCTCCAAATGATATTCTTATATTTCTCCCAAAAACAAACAAACAAACTCAAACTTTACCGTCATAGTCCAGCATTTCATTTGTCGTATCATTCTTCTATGCTATTTTTACTTAGTATTTCTTTTTTCTCATCAGTTTTTGGTTGATTTATAAAATAGCTTTTACTCTACTTAAAAAACTTGAACACAAATACACAAATTTCAAATAGTTTTGCATGATTTCTATACGAGTTAGTATGTCTAAGAAAATGTCTGTCATTCCTATTCTTTCATTCGTCGTACTGTTTATCTAAACAAATATCTCTCTTACGTTGAGGAATTAATTGAAATTTTGTAAAACTATTTATGTTTACATGAGCGGTATGTGTCAACCGACAACCGCCCCTTCCCCCACCAAAAAAAAAACGTTAAGAAAAATATGAAACAAAAACATTTTTGTTTTCCTTATGCTGCATGTTTTTGTTTTCCTATTTTTGCAGTTGCTTTTGCTGTATGTGTTTGTTTGTCATTTCCTTCTTACATACTGTTGTTACTAGGGGTAGTGGGGTTGTGATGAGGTGAGCTGTGTTTGTAAGATGAGAATACAAGAATATTGTTTGAAATACCAGACTATTTTCACAACTCATTCAGATTAAAAAGTAATTGCATCTCACCCATTTAGTTCCATTTACTTTTGTTTTGTTTCTATTAATTTTTCAGTTGTTGTTGTTAGTGTTGTCGTTTCTTTTTTCTACACTCAGCACATAGATACACATGCAGAGCATACTAACGTACATCTTCACAAAATACATAAAATTTGTTATTGCAACAATAGCAACATTGTCTGTAGATTTTCATACCTTTCTGCATAAATACGTATAAATATTTTTCCTGATGATGATGATGATGCTGCTGCTGCTTATACTGCTTTTTCGTGTTACTATTATTGTTGCAGCAACGTAAATAAGCAAGACACAACAACAACAATTCTAGGAGTAATATTAAAAAAGAAAATACTAACAAAAACAATTGCAACGAAGACTAAACGTTATGAGAGTGTAAAAGAAATTGAGAATGAATAAGTGAACCGTGCCAAAATTTTCTTGCCAAAAGATGTGTCTGCATTAATCCCCAACAACTGGCAGGCAGCAATGTTGTTGCAAAGATGAAACAAAACGAATGAATTACAGCAACAACAATAACATTTTTATACCAACACTGGCAACAATAAAAACGGTGATGACTACGTCGTCGTCATCGTCTTCGTAGCCGTAGTAAAAAATGGTTGATGCTGAAACAGAATCTGCCACTACATTACTGTAGCATTTGCCAAAAAAAACACACACACAAACAAATACATACTCGTATACTATATTTTAAGATAAGAAAATTCTACCAGTACAATGACTACACAGTGGGGTGCCGGCAAAATGTAGAAGTTTTTTTGTTTTCCTTCGCCAACACTTCCATTACGAAAAATAATTACACAACTTTTTGAATTAATTTACTAATACAGTTTCATTTTTCACTCCTTTGTATGTGCTTTTGCTAGAGAATAGTTGATGGTTTTTGTTTTGTGTTTGTGTTTGTTTGTTTGTGTGTGTGTGTGTGTGAATATTTTTAGAAGTATTGAAGAGCTTAACTTTAAATTCCTCGTTTTATAAATCAATTATCAAATCACATTTGATAAAGAAATGAATTTTTTTGCTAGCAGTTTTCGAACGGGGGAGGACAGGTGGAAAAAAGTTTAGAATGGACAATAAAAGTGGTTTAAAAGGGTATATAGTTAATTTTAACAACGAGGTCATGGTTCTGGTTTAAAATGAAAATTTATTTTGTTTTATTATAGCGTTTTAATAAAATGTTTAATACTCTTCTGTAGAACTCTTGGCCAATGAGGATATGTTGCGAGTGTAACACACATAAATATTTGTCTTAAATCTCACAAAATTTATATTTTTTACTTGTGTCTCTTATGATTTAGCTTTGTTTGTGTGTGTGTAAAACTCTACCACGTCCAAAAGACAAAACTCAAATTAATTAGAATTGTGGAAAATGTTTATCATTGTCTTAGGCCATTTGCTATTGACAATCAGCAAAATTCGTTTTTGTACAACAAAATATTTAAAGTGAAACAAACTCCAACAAATTTGTCCCGGTTTACATTATGAAATTTTTGTCGCTGCGATTCTTGTCGTATCTTCTTTAAAATTGTATTTGCGTCTACATTGTGAGATTTTTGTTGCAGAGATTTTTTGTGGATGTATACATGTTTTTATATATTTTTGACAATTCCTTTTCAAAATAAACAAAAAAAATTCAAATAAACACATGTATTTGATTGTAGCTAGCACATATACATATGCATACATACATACATGTGTGAAAATAAAAACCAACGAATGAGGGAACAAAGCGTGTTTCACGAGTACATGCATATGTGTACCTCTTTTAATACGACTCACCGCTCTCGCCTACGAAGCAAGAATCGCAGCGACAAAAATTGCATAATGTAAACCGGGACTTTATAGTGTTGTATGTCAACAACTTTTAACATTGCGGCTACTTAATGTATTATTGAGATGCGTATAAACAAATATGTTGCTACAATTATTGTATTTATAAGTGAAATCAACTGCAATGAAACTTAATATAGCAGTTCTTTGATTCTACTAAAACTAAATGTTCTTCTCAAAGTATACATTCCTTAAATTAAGCTATTTCAAATTAAAATATAAACTCTTATTAGTAATTGCAACAAACAAATTCCTTGGAAATATTTTTAATTTTAATTTGAAATTTTTTTCGTCTAGGAATTTGACAGTATATTTTTTATTCATCGTCCCCTTACAAACCACTGTCATTTTGAAAACAGGAATATTTCACATAAACAAGTCTACTGCATGAATATATTTTTCATATAAGTAGCCTGGAATTTTTAAAAAAGAAACACACAAAAAATAATGTTAAAATAAGAAAAATAAGTAGAACAGCACAAAAAAAGAAAAAATAAGAAAATAAGAATGCAACCAACCTCAAGTCAAATGAAAGAAATAAAGATATTCTTGAATTACAAAGGGAGCTAAGAGCTGAAATTTTGTAAAAGCAAAAAATAAAAACATTTTCAACAACATGACTTTGGAATTTGCCGACGTGTGCAACAAATTCAAAAATTGAAACAAACTATGGATGATGTCTATAAATAATACAAGAAAAAAAGTAGTAAAACATTTCTGGCATAAAACTTTTAGCTAGGAATAGAAATGGCATCCCAAGAACACAACAACAACAATAACAACAACAACAAGAAAAAAAATTAAAAACTAAGTGCAGCTGTAAAAATATTATGGTCTGTTTGCCGTACATTAACATTTGTAAATTTACAAAAGGAACATAATATTTGTTGTTGAAATAAGCAGGCAGTCAGAGGCAACAAAGATATGAATCATGCTTTTCTATTTTTTTTTTTTTATTATTATACAGGGATACATTTTGTTGAAATGCTGGGTAAAATAGCAAGAAATGTACATATAAAACCAAAAAATTGATTTTCAAAGACTTTTGAACCCAAAAAAAAAAAAAAAAAAAGATACATACATATGTACACAAGTTATTACAAACGTACTCGTATTGTAATATTTTCTTTTCATTAGACAGACAGTTGTTGTTATTAGTTGGATATTCATATTTTATAATGAAATTTATTTTTAATATTTACTTGAGATCTAACAAAATAAAATGTGCTGTGAGGTCACAGTCAAACCTCACTATAACGAATTCCTCGATTTAACGAATTTTTTGAAATGCCCTACAGCGCTCCATAAGATTTAATACAAAATAAACCTCTCTATTACGAATACATTTGTCAATAGCCTCGTTATAATGAATTTTCATTCACTGCACACTAGCGAAATAGAAAGAATTATTTACCTCTATTTAACGAATTTTGTCAACTTACAACCTTTGCATAATGATTTCCATCAATTAATCGAAATTATATGAAACAGATACACACAAAATTATTGTGTTTGCAACGACAACGTCCCCAGCAAACCTACATTCGTAGTCGTAGACAGCAGCATGCATTAGACTAACGACTGAAATATTTTTGATTTATTAGCGGAAATCGTTCGCTATAACATGGTAAGCAGTGATGATTAATATACAAAATGTTTTATTACCTCGTTATAACGAATAAAAGTGCAACTTCACCTCGATATAACGAACCTCATTGTAACGAATTATTCGATATAACGTTTTTTTTTTCTAATCCCCTTAGGATTCATTATACCAAGGTTCAACTGTATCTAGTATTAAGTAACATTGTGGCTTAAATGAAATTGTATATGAACCCGCTTATATAGTAAATATGTATATATGTATGTATTCGATGAACGTAGGAGTACAAAAGCGACTGTTCTAGAATACAGTCTCGTTCTTGTTTGGCGTTTGGAGCAATAATTTTCAGTTGAAGTTTATTTAGAGCGTTCCTGAAGCAAGTTATTTAATCAATGATTTTTCATAAAATTGTCACCCTCGTAGTTAGTTAAAGAAATTTTGTTGCTAGAAATTCTTTCTAATTTTAATTCATACCTTCTCGTTAATATACATTTTCTATTTAGTCTCAAGTGCCTGCACACAATTGCCTAAGCTTATGATTTTAATGTGTGTGTGTGTGTGTGTATGTATGTTTTGAATATGTTTGTAAAGGGTGTTTTTTCTTTAGATGTATAGAACATTACGTTGGAAACACTTTTTTAGCTAGCGGCCATTTTGTCAGCTGTCAAGTGATTTATGTTTAGTTTAATTTGGCATTTCAACACAAATACACTGACTTTCCAAATTGTGCAAATTTATTTTGAAAATCAGATTTACGGTCAACATAATCATCCATCTGAGCAATTAATTCCACGTTTTCGCACCACATATATCTAGAGAGATGTCGTGCAGTGAGTACAGAAGAAGTCATTGCTGCAGTAGAGCGCAGCATAGACGAATATCCGAATAAGTCTGTACGGCATCGTGCATAGGAATTGGATCTGTGTGCATTTACTATATGGGAGACTTTGCGGATAAATCTTGATTGACGTGCAGGAATTGAAGCCACACGATCATCTAACAAGACGTAGATTCGAAAGATGGCCGTTGATCCCGATTTTCATAAGCAAATTTTGTTTAGGGATGAAGCTTACTTTTGGTTGAATAGATACGTCAACAAACAAACCTGCCGTGTTTGGAGTGATGATAATCCTCATGGGTATATTGAGACACTATTACATCCAGAAAAACTGACTGTTTGGTGTGATTTATGGGCTGGTGGAATAATTGGTCCATACTTCTTCAAAAACAAAGATGGTTAGAATGTTACAGTCAATGGTGACCACTATAGAGCCAGGATTACTGACTTTTTCGTTTATCAATTGAACAATCATGATGTCCAAGAGTTGTGGTTTTAACAAGAAGGAGCAACATGTCACTCAGCTCATGCCAGAATTGATTTATTGAAGAAATCGTCTGGTATCCGCATTTAACGCCGCTTGACTATTTTCTATGGGGATATGTGAAGTCGCTAGTCTACGCCAATAAGCCTGAAACGATTGACTACTTGGAAACACACAAATGTTGGAAGAAGTCATAGAAATGCCAGAATTCATATTTAAATTATATTGCCAAAAGATTATCTCTTGAATAAAGTAAATTTTATTTTAATTTAAAAAAATCATTATTCTATTATTCCATTTCAAAGTTCTATACATCTAAAAAAAAAACACCCATAATAAAAGATTTTTCCCCCTAAAAATTGTATAAATCATTTCAATTCTTGGCTCTATCCGTCAGTATGTTTATATTTTAGCACCCAACTTCTAGACAAAAGTAACAACCAAACAAATAAAAATAATAACAATGAAATTTAAAAAAAAACCTTTAATCCTTTGCTTAGACATTTCATACATTTCCTCCAACTCATTGCAACATGAGAACGTATAAAGTATCCTTGGTATTTTATTTGTTAACACATGTAGACAAATATTTAAGTACGTCTATAAATTTTACCGCTGAAACGAAATATAAGACATATTTTCAGTTGTTTACAAAAAATATTTCGATTTATTACAAAGCCTGGCTGGCGGTTGGTTTTATTTGTTTCTATGATGCCTCCATTAAAACAATTGATGCCAAAAGGTGTCTCTCAGCTCAGTTTTTGAAGTAGAAAGAAAAAATAATCTGCATATCAAGAGTGGCATGATAATGTTTAGATGCTAACGTTCTCCTCTGCTCTGTTCATCATTGAGAAACGTACGACCAAGTGTTTATAGGCTTTGTTACCTTGCCGTTGTCATGGTTGTGACACAAACACTTGACATCAGCACGTAACATGAAAATATAAAAACAAAATTAAAATAAACAATAAGCAGAGTTGAAAAAAAAGCAATTCTATTCTATTTTGCTGTTAAGGATAAATGTAAAATTGTTTAATTTAGTGTAAAACGTTAGATTGAATTCGTCTTTTTTTTCTCTTGATGTCGCTGAGGTAAGAAAAGCGTTAGAAAGTTCTTTACAATAATTATGTAACAAAAACTCACATTTAATGAGATTTTTTTTTTTTGTAACATTAGCATGAAACCTCTTTTAGCCACTCCACTCTAGACAGTTTCTGTCTGTTTCTCAACATTTTCAAAATAACAAAAAGGAAATTTGAAATAATATTTATTTAGCATTTTTTCTGTTTTATTTTGAAGAAAAAAAAATACAAAAATCATTGTTCGTTCACGTTTTCAAATGTTAATGTGCGCAACATTCACCACATTCTGCTAGTATTGTCAGTTTTTTATTCCTTTTTTTTTTTTTTTTGAAAAAGCACATACTACATGCAAAAAAAATATCCAAAGGATATTTGTATTTCGTCAAGCAGTTTGTTTACTTTTTTGCACAACAAAAAAAAATGTAAACAGACAAACAAAAAAAAAGTTCATACAGACATATAAAAAATAATGGAAATACACAAAGAGAAATTAAAAAACTAAAATGAATATATAAATAAGCCCCAATGTGAATGAGGTTTCGTGAGTTATTGAGGTAGTTATGTATGAAATTTCAAAAAATTCCTTTAAAAATAAAAAAAATATTTCGCTATACAAATAATTAAGATAATTATAGTAAAGTATTTGGTGCTTAAAAGACAACATCTAAACTCCTTCCACAAATCCAAACTTCCAAACTATTTTAAAAAATTTTAAATTGACGGTTATTAAAAGCGAGTATAGTATATTCCAAGACGGATAAAATAAAGATTACGCCATGCGCATGATTTCCCGTTATGTGACGTAGAAGTTCCATTCTAAGGGTTACGAAGAATGTTTCATGTGTTAGAATTAAAATTTCTTGCGAAAAAGGTATGTTTTATGTGATAGTTGGCAACCTTGCAATTGAAATCACTTTGAGAGTTCTAAAAAATATTACATCGGGTTTTGATAAAATAAATAAATTTCGCATTGCATTTGGTGATAAATTATATTTAATTAATTAAAAACGTTCATTGTCGTGTAAAAAAAAGTGTAAATAAAAGCTGTTTAAAAAAGAAAAACAAACAACAGTAAAAAAAGAAGTGAGAAAAAATTAGCCAATAGAAACACAGAACGTGTGACGTCACAGTTCCAACATGCGCAGAACATTGTAAAATTTTACGTGCGTTGGCGTAATCTTTATTTTATCATTCTTGGTATTTGTTTAAGGGAAAATTGTTGCTTTTTTCTACTAATAGTATTTTTCTAAAATAGTAATTAGGTTGGTTCTGAGTGAGTAAGAAACCACAAATTAAGATACATGTTATTGTTCTAATGGTACTTTTTGAATATTGAGGAGTTTTCTTTGATTTAATTAAAATAAGCCTAGAAAGCCAAACATAATCATGTTTTTTTTTGTTAAAGAGATGTTACCCTCAGGCAATTAATATGCCTATATATACTTGCGTTACTTTCTTTGGAAAGGGGATAGTTGAAGAAGTAAAGGTGGTGAAAGTAGAAGACAGCTTTTTACCCCAACTCTGCAATTGCACATTATGTTTGTTTTTAGTGCAGAATTGCAGCGCCTCTGGTGGTAAGTAGGCGCACTATTTTTAAAGCTTGATTTTATAGCCTTCATTTAATTATTTTAATTCGGTGGCGTTTCAATGCTATACCACTGAAGAAGGGCTCTGTGATAAATATTAGTTATGATAGATAGAAGAAAACTAATAATTATCAGAAACTGATGTTGTTTGAGTGGCAGCGGCTGGGAATCGAACCCGGGCTACAAATACCAACTCATACTTAGTGATCAAATGCGCTAACCAATTAAGCTACAGCACCCTCATGCTTAATCTTAATAAAGACCACTACTGATCATCCTATTTAGTCGTACGTTATGTCAAAAATCGTGTGTGTTCATAAAGTATGATAGTGTGACCTAAAAATTTAACCAAATGACAGATTTTTTTGACAAGTCTATACGACTTGCAAAAGTTTTTAAAAATGTTCATAAAATGATAGTTTCTATGCGATCAGAGTTGTATTTTCTAATACAGCTGATAAGAAATTATAATTTAAAGGACAGACATTTAACATTTTTTAATTGTTTGTATAGTTTATACAATTTATTATATTCACATATGTATAACAGCAAAATACAATGAATAAAAGTATTAAGATGAGTACAATGTAAACTAATTGCAAGATGCAATGGCGGGAAACTGCGTTTGTTTACATTAGCAAAAACATACATATGTTTTGCATTTTTTTTTTTTTTTGTGTAATAGTGTGGCACCTATGACAGACTTTGTTGCGATATTTTTTTGAGTGTGATAGAAATCGGTCAGATTTTCCAGTGAATGAATCGTACGATTGTGTAGGATAGTGTATCACGGCCTTAAGCAGTTTCTGAATTCTTAATTAAAAATTTCTGAAAGTGTTTTTTTCTGTTTTAACTATGTTGGTATTTTATTTTTTGTTTCTTTCTTTTTCTGCATAAAATGAACATAATATTATAAAATTGATATAACGTGTGTGTATGTATGTATGTATGTATGTATGTATGTATGTATGAATATGCTATGAGTATGGCTATTTATGTGTTTGTTATAGCTACTATTGTGTACTCTGTGATTATATATGTATGTATGTGTAAATATATATGTATATGTATGTAAGTTTGTGTATAGAAACTCTGTTTGTCCACTGTGTACACTTGATCAAACAAATGCTTTTGAATTTGTTCTAATGAGAATAGCATATCATTTACACAAACCTACACATAGTACATGTACAAACAAACACAGACACATTCACATCAACACTTAATCAACCAGTTTTATGGATACTAGACTGATCCAGCAACATTTATTTATACCCATTTCAAAAGTTTTTTATTCTATTTGTAATTTCTAAATCCAATAAAGTTTACACAAATATTACGCATTCTTATACATAATAACATTCATACAAAAATATCCGTGTAACCGTAGATATGTTAGTTTGAAACAACTTTTAACAGGCCTCAGATATCTGATGGACATAAATCTAGTAACTGATATACATTTAAGAATTTTGTTATTAAAATCTGCAAATTCGGTTTATAACTACGATTACCTCCATTTTTTGAAAAACTCGCATACTAAATTGGCAACATAAATATTCTTGACAAGAAATCTACTTCGTTTTTCTCAGTGATTTGTTTTTTTAACATTGCATTATATCAAATTAAAGATATTTCAAACGTATTTTCATTTCGATTGACTCTTTTTGAACAAACAAATTTTTCAAATGATAAAAAATAGTTTCCGTCAAAAATAAAATAACTGTTCACCAGACAACTGAAGCAATATTGAAGCAAATTTCTAAAATTTCTAACAAAACGTGCTTTAATAGCAAATTAACCGATTTATGGGGAAATTATGAAATTGTGTTGCAGTATAATGTGGACCCACACATGTGAACGAATAGTAAAATAATCATCTGGAAAGATGCTGAGTGAGCGTCACACACTGTTTCAATAACACCAGCAGTAGTGGCAGCAGCAGCAGCAGCAGCAGCAATAACAACAAAAGTGGCAATAAATAAAATGTTCTGAGAAAAAGATTTAAATGGAATTTATAATGACTCGTGCAAAGTGCAAGGAAGAGTAAAAGTATTACAGTTTTGTATTTCTTTTGGGTTTGTTTTATTTTTAAAACAAGATTGAATTACAAAAATATAAAAAGATACTCAAATATGTCTGTATGTGTTTATGTGATTTTGTAAATAGATTCTAAATTTAACATTGAAAGCAACAACAATCACAAATAACGAAATACACCTAGAGAAAAAATGAACACATAAGTACGTGTACGATTTGACATCATATGGTGTCAAAAGTGTATCAACCCCGTATGTGCACAAATCATACATGAACGGTGTCAACTTTGTAACAATAACAACAATACTGGCGGCGTGACATAAAAAACTAATTCAGTTTCGTCGCTGGTTGCGACTCGTTGCAAGATTGGACGGCATGCAATTTAACAACATTGCGTTGTCGATTCGTAACCATTTGTTTTTTGATTTTTTAACGTCGTTTTTCTCTCTGTGTATTACACCACATTTTGAGCTTTTTTTGATTTCTTGTTTTGGAAATATAACTTTGTTGACATTTTAAGTACATGCTTTATATGTACTTATGTATGTATGTACGTTATCAATAAGAGATTTGTGAGGGCTTTACGCCAAAATTGCTGGACTTTATAATACTTTTAATTTAAGCCAAGTTATTGATGAGAATTCTTAACTGAAATTTTTATTTAACATATCATTTTTATTTATTAATGACAGCAATTAACTTTTCTTTTTTATTTTAGTTGCAATAAAAATTTATTAGAATTTATAATAAACTTTTAAGCTTAGTAACTAAATCCTTAAAATTCATAAAAATTAATTCGCCAGCTTTAATACTTTCTTTTTAGCAGCATAAATGTTTCGCCCAAAACACTAACGAATGAAAGCTATTGTGATTTTAAAAATGTTTGCTCTGTATTTGCCAACATTTAATGAATAACAGAGACTTATTGGCTTATTTCCAGGATTTCTTTGTAAATATTAAAACCAGATTTTAGTTTTTATTTTCCAATTTTTTGCAAAATCAATTTTATATTGTTAAACTGACTGGCACTGGGTATGTAGCATGTGTGTATTTATGTAAGTGAATGTGCAAATGTGGGTACGGTTTAAATGAATGCGTCATCAGCAATTGATTTGTTCATACAGCAGTCAGTCCATCTAACAACGGTAGCCATGGTATTGGGAATTGAAAGTTGCCGAGGGCAATTCCAACAATAAGTGTAAACACCCAGCACAGCATTAAAATTGTAAATGCTTAGCTGGTGTTTTCTATATAAACTCACACTTATAGATATATATGTGTATGTATGTATGTATGTATGTACTGTACTGTGAACCCTGTAGCCCATGAAATTGGAAACCAGGGGATATTTAAAGAATGTTTGAAATCACGAGGAATTACTTACACCGTATTTCTAAGGCTCTTAACTCACGTGACTAAAGCTAGATTTACACGATTGAAATTTTCTTCAAAATTGCTCTTCAAACTCGTGTAAACAGCAAAAATTCTTCAAAATTTATTTAATAGTTATTAATAGTTATTATAATATAATAATAAATTTTGAAGAAATTTTGCTGTTTACACGAGTTTGACGCATTTTGAAGAGCAATTTTGATGAAAATTTCAATCGTGTAAATCTAGCTTAACAAACGCATGTCATTGGCAAAGAATCCGTAATCAATAACTAGTAACATTTTTAGATAATATAAAAAACGATCAGACGACTCAGCGACTTGTCTAAAGGTACGGACTCACATGACAAATATTTGATGAAAAAGACGTAACCACTAAATAAAATATTTTTGAACTCGTTTATTTATTTATTATGTATTTAGAACAAGACACAACAAATATTTAGTCTTATTTTATTTAATGCTGTTTGATCTTGCAAGAGTACACAACGTCAAACAAATTTGTTCTAAAACAAGTGGTTACGCATTTTTGAGTAAATATTTGCCAAGTGTGACCGTATGTTAAGTAAAATATATTTAAATTTTTTTATGCATTTCAAAATTTAGCACAATTCACAAAAACAAATTTATATTGATTTTATTTTTATTTAAATTTGATTAAAATAGTGTCAAACAAATGTGTGCCAAAAATGTGTGTGGTTACGCTTTTTTGAGTAAATATTGGTTGTGTATGGCATTATATTTACCTAGCAAATGCCCACATGAGAATTGCTATCTTTAAATCTGCAGGGTATACACATCTAAGCACATCATACTAAAACATTTGCCAAACCATATAAATACACTCAAATCTATTCAATTTACAGGGAATAATATAAGCAAACTAAATCACAAAAATAATATTTGGACCTGAGAAAACTTTATAAAATATTTTCCAAATAATTTTCTTACGAATAACATATGAGCGTGCTGCTGTTAGTGGCAACATTTATAGAGAAATAATTTCGATTTTTATAATTCATGTACGTATGTATTTTATTTCATATTCTTGGATAAAGTTTCTAGTTTCATGAAGACAAATTGCAGGACGAATTAAGAGGAATTTTATTTAAATTTAAATTAAACTAGATTTTTTTTTAGACCTTTGCATTTAACAAAGTAGACATTTATAGAACTACATATCGTCATATGAATTCACAAAGGCTCTAAAGGTGCTATCAGACGGGATATATTTTACATATGTACTGTCACTTTTCTTACCCATATGTAATTCCGTATGTATGTCAAAAGTTCCATTTTACATACGATTCATAATTTTTGCTATCACACCTGCTTATGTTTTTCCGTATGACATAACCTATAAATGTAAAGAAAAGCTGACTTTTAAACGTGTATAAATTTCAAGAATTGCTTCCTTTGGCCAATCTAACTGCAGTAAGTATAATAAACATAATTTAGTTTATTAAAAATTGAAAAATACTTACTTTTCCATGTTCATTATCCATTTTCTTTAATTTTTCTTTACAATATATTTTTTCAAACAATTTTGTTTCAAAACAAACAAGCTGTTTTGTTTATGTTTGTCATAGGAAAATAGAGCGTATTCTAATCGAAAAAATTACATATGTATTTCCACATGTATTTTACACATGCAAAGTTGCATATGTATCACACGATGTGTACAACTTTTACAGATGGAATTTTTGACACTGCATATGTAAAATACATCGCGTCTGATAGCACCTTAAGTTACATTGAAAAATTTACAGGTGAAAAAACCCCAAAGAACAATTAAACAAAATTTTTTTTAGAATACGAGTATATTATTTTTAATCGTATTATTGTTATTATATAATTGAATTTTTTGGAACTTAGGGCTTTTTTGAAAACATAGCATGATATTTTCATTGAAAACATATTTTTAGGTAAAATTTATTAATAATGAATGAATATAAGTGATAATTAATTTTTAGAGAACTCAAGCCAAATTAAAATTTGTCTCTAATGTAATAAATATAAGTGATAATAATTTTTCATTTTATGTAAAAATGTGAAAATAAAAACATTACGTAAAATTGTAAAATTATATAAAAGTTTACAGTTTAAATAAAAACAATTCAGTCTCATTCTTTGCTTAATGTTTACAATGCCTGTAAATCAGATATTCTGCTTAAAATACAGTCGAACTTCCATAACTCGAACTAATTTGGTTGGCAGTAGCGTAAAAAAAACAAATCACATCCATTTTCCTTCCGTAACTCGAACTTCCATAAGTCGAAATTCTCTATAACTCGAACAAAAAGCATACACATGAACTCCTTAACTCGAAGAATTTTACTTGTTTTTGTTTTTTTTTTATGGTTTGTTTGTTTTACTTTCTTTTGTTGCTTGAGCTGGTTTGTACATTTTACATACTATTTTTGTTTATTTCTTTTCGGGGAATTACAAATTTATTTCTTTTTGTTTGTGTAGGTATCAATTCTATGCATAAGTCGGACTGGATGATAAATGTTGAAATCCGTTATCAATTAAATTGGTAACATTTAATAACAAAAATGCAGCTAGTGACAATTTTTGGCATCATGTAAAAAACAATTTCCTTTAATTTCACACAAATGTTAGTTACATACTGCCGTATTCATAAAAAAGAAATTAGGTTTGACGTGTGCTTTTAGACAAAATTTTCTTAAAGTACATTTGAAGTCTACTTTAATTTTTTCTGAATAAGACTGATAATGTATAAAATATACTTTAGGTACAACTTGATAGTAAAATTGGTCTAGTAGCAATTGTTGACGTTATGTAAACAACAATGTAAACAATTATACAAAGTAATTTAAATTCAATTAAAGAAAACGAAAGTTTCTTTGATTTCTCAGAAGCTTTAAAATTGTTCAGTTTCACACCTTAAACATTTTTAAGAAATCTTTGGACATTAAAATAAATTGCACAAATTTTTCAACAACAAAAATTCCGCGGGAGTTTTTCCCATTTTTATTTTTTTAACATTGAATTTGAATAGGAAAAATGGGAAAAGCGAAAAAAAAAATCCCACGGTATTTTTATTCATGATTGGGCTGGTAATATTTAAACGGATATTTAGCAAGTTATTAGGATTTTATAATTTTGAATTTTTTTATAATTTAAATTTTTTTTAATCGTCTGAAATATGAGTGATCACAGATGGAGAGCATTTTCTCATTTAAACGCTTATTTGCATCATATTAAAATTCAAGAAATTTCGACTGACATTTTCATGTTTCCTAATATTTCAAATAATGTAATAAAAATTAAACTAAAAAAAAGCTTTATTAATTTTAATTTTATCTTCTATATAAGAAATTTTAATTGACTTTTTAGAACATATAACCTACGTTTCTTAATTACGCGAACACTACTAATGCTGAAACAGTTATGTCAACACGAAAATTACTTGTATCACCCTTAGACTACTGCACTTCATACATTACATTCTTTCTCTACTCGTATTATTGCTTAAACACTAAAGGCTATTTAATTCCTTCTGGTCATTGTATGATTTAATAAAGTAAAGTCATCACTTTTTTATGAGTTTATTTGAAATTCTTCAAATATGATTTCATACATTGAAAATATTTTTCACATATTTTCACAGTGACAAGAACAATTACAGCGAAGTGGTGGTGGCAAGTGGCCACAGTTTTCATTTTATATATTATTTGTATTTTATGCCTGATTTTGTCCAAAAATTCTATAGAAAACAATTTAGTTTCACTTTTTACTTTTTCTAAACAATATGGGTTTTGTTGAAGTTTGCATTTTATTTTGTTGAAGAATTCCAAATTTTGTTCGTTTTTATTGATTTTAGTATTTCAGTTTTTATGTATGAAGAAGCCAGTCAGTTTTCACAATACGTAACAATACTATACTCGTATTTGCACCATATTTCGTGCATGTTTTTGAAGTTTGGGTTTTGAAGTGAAGGGACATTTATAATATGTCAACAGACAGACCTACATTTATTAAAAAAAAAAATTAAGAAAAAACTATAATATTCAGCAGGGGGTATGTTGGTTTGCTGCTGTATTAAAATGCCCTTCAAAAAGATGATATTTATAGTTGGCCGAGCAATCAAAATAAATTTAAATATATTTTTATAGTTTTTATGTAAAATAAAGGAACAAATTTTTTTAGGGCCAAAAATTGCTGCTGCCTTCATTTGGTTTTATTCAAATATAAATTTCAAATGGAAAATTTGAATGCTAAAGAAGTAGTGTTAAAAAAATCTCTTAAAATATTTTTACAACTTGCCACCTTTCACTGGATTACAGTTAAATAGTTTTTTGAAAATTGTCAAAAATGTACATTTACTTTGTTGGTTCTTTATTTGATTTTGTTGTGAAATAGTCTTTAAACATTTAGTAAATCCCGCATTAAATATAATAGGTAGTAATTTTGTTATTTTTTTAGTTATTAGAGTTTTAAATTTAACCCACATATAATCCTATCATTGAAAGCAAAGAAGATTGTAGAAATTTTACAGTAGTTATAAAAGTCACTATTTGCAATCTCTTTGCTAGTAAATCCGATTTAAGTTTTATGTGTCTGTCAACAAATCTGCAACTTTATTTTTCTTATTTGTAAGAAAAGAGAAAGTATAGTTTTTTCATGTTTTTTATTGCCATTGTTCACATTAAAGTTTCTTACAGCTTTGACAAGTAACGTGAATATGAATGAAAAATAAATGCTTGGAACTACTCAAGAAAAATCTTCTTTTTTTTATATATTAAAAATACTAGAGTCCCACCGAAACCAGTTTTTTCAGGCTGAAACCGAGACGAATATAAAAAAAAAAATATTTTAACAACTGATCGATTCATAGAAAATTGTGTTCATAAATATTGCATTTCTTTTTTTTGAGGAAATAAAATGGATTTTTGAGAGAGAAATATAATTGAGGTCTTTCTCCCATTTAAACGCATTTTTACAAATATAATAAGGATGTAAGATTTTCGAGTTTCTTTAATGAAAACTTGATTTTGAGATAGAAATATGAGTGATTACAGATTGAGTTTATTCGTTTGTGTGAGTCTCTTATCTCATTTAAACGCATTTAAGATTTTAAAATTTTTTTTGTACATAAAAAATCTATTTTGAGGTAAAAATATTATTGATTTCCGATTGACCCCCTTTACTCATTTAAATATATAGCAACAGAGATATTAAAGAGTTAAGATTTTTACAAGAAAACTCGATTTTGAGACAGAAATATTACTAATCACAGATTGGGGCCCTTTTCTCATTTAAACGCATATCTTGAAAGATATTAAGGATTCCAGATTTTTAAGTTTTTATACCCTCGACCACCATGACTGGTGAATGAAAATTTACATTAATTCTAATATGTATTTTAAATATATCGTTATTACGTAGAAATTCGACATGAAATATTCTAATATGCATAAAATTCACTGTTCCAATATTTAAGAGGTTCGGCCCATGCTTTGTCATAGCTGCCATATATGGACCATTTCCGAAAAACAATTTAACCCACAAAAATGTCTAATAAATATTGATATCGCACCAACTTTTATATGGATCAGAAATTTTAATCCAGAAGTCATATTAATATCGGTTCTACGGCAATTATGCTACTGGATTTTGTAGCTGTTAATCAATAATATCTCCTTAATTAAGTCCACTTTCGAGCATGACAACCAACCATACAACTCTTGTAAATAAAGCTACTGAGATGAAATTCAACCAAAATAACCCTGAAATACGTAGAAATCACATTAATGGATACTGGATTTAGAAGCTATCAGTCCATAATTGGTTCACTTCTACTATGCAACCCAGAAATCTCTTGGAAATAATATTATTGAGATCAAATTCTACCAAAAGAAACCTCACCTTATAATCATACCCTCTTTATACTCTGTTTCTTAACTTGTTGTGAATATGGAAAAATATTTTTTTAATTTTATAGATTTTTAAATTAGACTCAAGAGTATTATGAAAATCAGACAAACTCTGTAAATTACAGTAAGAATCGGTAATTACATCAATTATAAATGGTCAAAATTAGGTAAAATCTCAAATCATTTAAAATAAATTATGTTGGTCGTAAAATTGTCTTTCAAACAATATATAAATAAATAATAAATTTGCACTAAGACTAAATATAAAACACAGAACAAGGATATTCTAGTCTTTAAATCAGTGTAGTTTTTATATTTCTTATTACGTTTAGGTGGATGGTGTTTAAGATTCGGCATAGCCGAATATTGCGCTCTAACTTGTCTATATTAAAAATCAATTTTCAGCCTTTTCTCATTTAAAACTATATTTATCAAATAATTAAGGATTTACAAAATTATAAGTTTCTGCGTGAGACCCTTTTTCATTTAAATTCATATATATACATATACGAGTAGGTATGTATTATTTCAAATAGACGATAGTTAATCTATTAAATCTACTTTTACTGCCTTTTGAGAGTCTTTCAAACCTTTATTAATTTACTACTTAAATGCTCAAAAGAAAAAACTTCTTCAACTTTAAGCGAAAGAAAACACATTTCTAATTTGCTTAAACTAGCAATGTAGCTCCTTTGTATCTCAAATAAATTATGTTTTAATCTCTATCTTTCATTATGTCTTTTTTTCCCCCTCAAACAAATTATACTAGTATTATGGCAAATTTAAAATAATTTCAATTTATCTTAATTCGTATTTAACAAAAATAATTTCTCACAATCAAAGCATGTGTGTGATGTGTGTGTAGATAATAAGCAAGTGTATGTGTATTAAGGTGCTGCTTATTTTGCACTTTTGCCATCATCTAAACACCAAAAGCTGGGTATGATTAATTTGATCCCGATAATAATGTGATAATAATCAGATTGCGGTTTACAATTTGCAACAATTTGCAAGCAACAAAAATTCAAAAAGTGTAAAATAAGCGCCAGTCTAGTATTTATGTTTGGTCAGATTGTAAAGACTTGAACGAAATAACCCTTTTCCACTGAAAACATCAAAAGAACATAGAGGAGAAAAAGAAGAAGGAAAGGAAAAAGATTTATAAAACAGAAATGCCTTTTATTCTATTACGTTTGTTAATTTGTTGCTGTTGTTGGTGACAAAAATTCATATGAATTTGTCTACGTGTGCACAAGTATATTCGTTGTCATGTATGTGAACCCAGTTTAAAAGAGAATGCGAATGTGTTTCATTCATTTATTTAATACTTAAATTTGTTGTTCACATGCCAACCCATTCACTCGGTTCCTCAATTCATTTCCCATGCCTGTTTCTATTGTCAACCAATGTTATTTTCTTTACCGCGTTCTTTTCTGTCACTTACGACATTTTCTCTTCTTTCTTCTTTTAGTACATCATACTTGTACACTGGCGGACAAAATAAATGACGCTTTCAAATATTTCCTATTTTTTGCTTAAAACATGTAATTATAAATTATAGTTTTATTTTTCAATCAGTTACTATTTAAACTAATAATAATATGCAAAGTCTAACCGCTTTTTATATTTGCAGCTGGTAGAAAAGGCTTTTTCTTAGCGAACGTAATTTTTAGACCGCTTTCAATCATTTTTCTCTGGACAGTTCGAATCAAAATATTTAATTCTAGTTCCTTCTTTTATATCTCCGGCTGTCGTAAAAGAATTTCCTTTTGCTAGAATTGCAATATGATCATCGTCTAGCTTCCTAATCTTACATTTTCTGCCACATAAGTTCTTTAAGGTATGGTCACACATGGCAAATATTTATTTAAAAAAAAAAACGTAACCACTTATTTTAGCACAAATTTGTTTGACGTTGTTTACTCTTACAAGAGTTTTGCAAGCTCAAGCAGCATCAAATAAAATAAAACTAAATATTTGTTGTGTCTTGTACTAAATAAACGAATTTTTTTTAAATAAATAAACAAGTTCAAATATATTTTCTTTACTTTTTCAGCAAATAGTTGCACAGTGTGACCGTAGCTTTAGGCTTTTGTTTGACATTTTTATTTTATACAAAGCAATTGTTTTTCTGACTGCAGATTCCGATATCTTATATTTAGAACTTAAAGTGTTCTGTTTCCTCCCATTTTAACGATATAGTACCAACAAATCCTTTTTTTTCCTTTTCGGTTAAAGTCCTCATTTTTAAAAAAGTCTGAGTCTAGTCTTATTTTATGTATATTTAAGTAATATTAACTTAAATAAATATAATATATTATTTTTTAAAAACTTAACACAAGTTTTCCAAAAAAAATATCAATAATACAACTCTTATGTGGAGGAGATTTCTTGTGCCCTTCCATATATTATTTACATTAGAAATATAATTGAGCGATTTTATAAAATTGCAATGTTTATGTAAATAATTCAGATACTCCAACAAATAACGGGTCTGTGAATAAATCGTAAATAATACATGTTGAAGAAAAATATTAAAAAGGAACCGCACTTTATTTTGTCCGACAGTGTATATATTTTGTCTACATATTTTGTTTTGTTTTTTGTATAGTATTTGTTGTGTGTGCCGCATGGCCCTAACCGGCAATTTAAGTGACAAGTGTGTTATTAGGTTTATCAGTTGATATGTAACCTTCATGGCTGTAAGGGAGGAATTTTTGAAGTAATAATATTTATAATTTATGCAAAATGCTTTAATAAAGAATGATGTTGATTTCAGGTGGTTTTTAACACAACTTAGGTATGAGACAAAAAGATCTCTGCCAAAGAAAGGAAATTAAAAACTAGGCCAAAAAAAACTACAAAAGCAAAAATTCTAGCGATGGATTTAAAGTTCCAAGTTCCAAATTCCAAAATAATTTTTTATTAGTGTAGTGTAGTTATAGTATTTGCCAAACTAATTTTTGTCATATTGTTTTTTTTTATTTTTTTCAGTGTCTTGAATGCCTTTGGCGATATTGCTGGCGATAGGATATTTTTATGAATTAAACGGTTTACCGCTTGTGATGATATTTGGAATGTCGACAATGTCTTCACATGTGTGTGAATTTCTAGAAATACACATATATAGGGTTTAAATATATGATTGAAGTTGGTTTTATTGCCAGCTACACGCAAACATTCTTTTCGAAACACATAAACTTACACACAAAGAAGTGTTGCGACCGACCTCTTCCTACTATGCTCCTTCTACTGGTAGCAATGTTAAGGAAAATACGATGACTATGGCTATTATAATACACTTACATAAAAACAATACATGCATACAAATGTATATTCTACTCATAAATAACTGTATATGTTACCTTTCCAGGTTTTATTTTATTTTTTTGTTTCTTTTTGTCTTTTTGTTAATGGAGGCATAAAGAAATTATGTATGCCTGCAATAAATGAGTCTCATAAAGCGTAGAATTTATGCCTGTGCCTCTTTGCAGCAGGCAGTAGTCAACTTCAGTTGTACTTAAAACTTCAGCTTTAACTGTGACTACAACTACTACAACTATACTCGTACAGCACTATAAGTGCGAGGAAAACTCTTGCTATTTTTACATATATAGTATGTACTCCTTATTATGCCATTCTTATTATTATTGTTGTTGTTGTCGTTTTTCGCCATATTGTTGTCATTATTCTGGTGGGTAAAACAGAGAGAAAACGAGACAAAGACTGCAATTTATAGACACTTTCCCTCTTCAGTTTTATTTCCATTGTTTTTTTATATTTATTATTATGTGTGTCTGACACATTTAAACATAGTTTCTTTTTCTTTTTTTTTTGTGTGTATAAAGTGGTCCATGGTGTTTTAGTATGATGGAAGGGGTTAAAAATAAAACTTTTTTTATTGTAATGTAATTTAAGAAAACAATAACATTTTAAAGGAACTTACATACATCAAACAAATAAATAAAATTTACACAAAATAGAAAAACATTTATTTTGAATTTATTCCTTCAATGCAATGGTGTTTGTTGGTTTGTTGTTTGACATCAAACATGGTATTAAGTCTCACTCTCTCTAGCAGACTAGGAAATAGCTCATGCAGTAATTGAATTTTGTTACCGTGTCTACTTGAATCCACATCCCTTTCACATCAAAGTCATTATTTTTTTGAAAGAACTCTGTTATTAGATCGCAATATCCAGCATTTTAGGAAAAATATGGGTCATATGGTTTTCTGCTCAAATTCCGTTCTAAGTAAAAAAAAACGACTTTTATAGAAAAACGGTTTACGGGTTATTCGAAAACTTACCTTTTTTGAAAGACGGGTTTTTCATTATATGCGACAATATTTAAGTTTTTCTTTAATTTGTGCATGCCTTCGTGATACATTTTTATACATAGATACTCATATAATGAACAATATGTATAAAGGAAATCTATTGTTTTATTAACAATTAAGCTGTTGTCAAAGATCGATATATCTACTACATAATAGTGAAATGTGTCAAAAGTATTTCAAAATACTTGCAAAATATAGAATTTTTGAAGACCTTAAAATATATGGAAATATATGTACCTACGTCGTAAATGTCTCCTAATCAGTTGAAATCTATCAGAGAATATTTATTTTTGTTTCCCATGTTCAGTTCTATATATAGAGTGTTTTGGAGATGGCAACTCTTTTTTAACAGGCGGCCATTTTGTCAGCTTTTAAAAAAGTGTTGCCAAAATAAAGTTCTATACAACTAATAAAAACATCCTATATTTGTTAGGTTTTGCAACATATTTTATCAGCGTGAGATTTTAGTTACCAAAAGAAGAAAATATTGTCAAAATCTACAAAAAGCAAGCAGCAACAAGTGTTTTTTTTTTCGAGAAAAATTAAAAATTTTCTTTCTTACAAAAACCGGTTAACCGATTTCAAAAGAACAAAAACCCCGGATTGTTGTATAATTCGAAAATATAAAATATTTGAAATTGGTCGGTTTTAAATACTCCAGAAAATACTAAAAAATTTTGTGAAACATATATAAACTACACCATCAAATTAAACATTCCTAACTACAAAATATTTTGAAAACATTTTTGCTTTTAATTTTATTTTTTAATGTCTATACATTTATTTGCAAAATTCTTTTAATATTTCCAATTTCCTTTCTGCTGGAGTAAAAATTTTGACTTTTTCGTGTCAACAGCAAGCGCATTTCTATTATCCTCTTATATGTATGTAATGCAACAATATGATGTCTTGTCGTGTGTTGTTGTTTTTGGAAAACCCCCAGAAATTGTAATTTTACTGAGTGAAATTGACTAATGGCTAAATTCACAGTCTTTAGTTAGCTAATGGCAAAGGCTTCACTAATGATTCTTTATTCACAATGCTTAGTTTGCCATTAGTTAGACCCCCAAACGTCGTTGGTCAAATAACAGCTGTTGCTATGAAAATAAAGCTTACAATTGTTTTCGGCGACAAATTGTAAATATGTGTTACGAATTTCAATAATCGCTAAACTCACAGTCTTAATAGTAATAGTTAAACAATAGTTTGTATTTTAGTTTACCAATGGTTAACTAATGACCTAGAATTCGGCCATAAGTGTGTATTTTTTTTTTTTTTTTTTTGTGGAAATAAAACGGTAGACAAAAAACAAAAGTGTGAAAATTGTCAGATATTTGCTTTTACAAGAAAAATAAAATAAAATTATTTGTACTAAATGAGAATTTTTCCTCTTGCGAGTATTAAAAAATTTGTTTGAAAAATTTTTATTCGAAGTCTACTTCAGTTAAACATACAATATATTTGAAAATGTAAAAAATGTAGTGTACAATTATTTTCAAATATATTGTATGTTTAACTGAAGTAGACTCCGAATAAAAATGTTTTAAACTAAAATTATTTGTATTAAAATCTTTTGAAAATATAGAAATGTCATATCCAGCAAAAATTTCACTTACATTTTATATATATATATTTTTTTTTTTTTGATTTTATAATTATGACTTTTTAAGAATTATGAATGAAGTAATTCTAAAAAATATTTAATTAGCAATATAAAAAGCGGTGAATAAAGCCACAAAGTAATGACTTCTGGAAATCATTAAAATTTAAACTGTGAATAAAGATTTGTTGGATAGGTAGCAAAATTAAGTCGTCCAAAAATCCACAAAGTTTTAGATTTTACCACTTATTCGTAGTTTTAAAATATAAATCACTTAAAATAATTGTTATGACATAATTTTTTATAATTCAAGTATTAATAACACTCACAACACAAAGTTTTCTACTGTTTACTATAGACTTCTTCAGCATTATTTTTACTAAACTAAAGTCAATGATTTTTTACCCAATTTAGTCCTTAAAACAAATTTCATAATTATTTTTCTATTTTCTTTTACACATATTTTGTTAGGCACCCCTTAAGACAAAATGTAAGCAGAAATAATAAAGCCATAACTGCATTCAGCAGTTATATATGAAACAACTAGAAAAAACTTTTAAAATATTTAGTTAGAGTCCAGAGTGAAATACTTATTTATGTGTTTAAAAATCCCGCAAAATTTTAATACAAACCGTTAGTTTTTTGTGTTCTCCCTTTAGATTTTTAAAGATAGAAAATGCCATCGTTAACAAACGCCACGTTATAGATGGGGTGATGCTAGTGGAGACGATAGTGTCATATAGTTTATGTATATAATAAGTTTTCCATACACACTATCCTCATCCACTTGACTCATTCAACACACAAAGAAAACTCATCATGAACATGCAGAGATCCTACATGTTCATACTTTTATACAAACACTTCACTTTTACATATCCACTTCAATACAAGCGTATACATATGTCTCTTCATTCATTTATACATTCATCTATATACATATGTATATGTATGTGTGTACATATGAATATAATGTCGACCCGACCTTTGCCTTTAAGTGTTTGTCATTTCATGGCCTCGTTTTGTTTGCATCCTTGTTTTTATATTGTGCTTGTATGATAATTGTGTTACAACAACAACATCAGCTACAGCAGCAGCATCAACAGCAAAAACATACATACATTCTGTCGTATAACACAGCCGCTGTGAGGGAGATGAACATCATCAGCAAAGTTGAAAACTAAAAAGAGTTGTTGCTCCTCTTCCACATCACACAGCTCAAGTTATGCAAAGTAAATATTACGTTCTGCTTTCACTTTAAGCAGGCAGCATTAAAAACAATTTAACTCCCATTATGGAGTGTGTTTAAGTATTGATCGATTGATCGTATTATTTAAAAATCTCAAAACTCTGAAGAATTTCTTAAGCTAGGAAATGATGTAGACCAACAGTTCCATGCTGTTTAACAAGTGATAAAAACTTTAAAATTTTCCCTTAGGATTTTAGTAAGAATTTATATGAGAATAAATGTCAAAAAGAATTACATAAGTATTTATATCACTCTTTAATTTATAATAATTTCGCTGTATCTGCGAAATAAATCAAAATTTGTGGCCAATTTCGGCCGTAAGTTTACAAATTGTTTAATTTAAATTTTTGCTTTAAAAAAAAAATCACAACAAAAGTTTAATTTTTTTTTAGTTTTTAAAAAATTGGGCTTAATTTGAACCCAAGTGTAGCTTAATATTAGTTTTTACTATAATTAATGCTCCAGACCTCATTGAATATTTTCCAGAATTAAAAAAAAATTAAAATTAAAATTAATTCATTGACGTTTGATGAAAACTGAAATTTTGCTTCTGATTCCTGTAGTGGAAGTTATCTTCTCATAACTTAAATAAAATTATTACAAATTTGCTTTAGCAAACTGAGCAATAGAATAAAATAATGTCAGATTAAGCTAATTATTGACAAATGTCAAACATTTTCCCAAATCTTGATAAAGATCCCATTAAAAAGAAATTAATGCATAACAGCTATTTAAAGTGAATTATTTTGTAAAACTAAAAATAAGTGGTCATTTCTAACACATGCATTTAAGGACCAGTTATTTTATATTTGGTATCTGCTACAGTTTTAAAACAGCGCCGTTTTTAGATTTTCAAAGACCTCTTCAGATGGCCTTCATATTTTGTACTTTTTTTTCCTATTCAACCGTGTTTTGATGTTGTGTCATTGCTGTTGTGTATTTGTTTTTTATTATTGTTGCTGTTGTTTGGTAAATGAGCGAGTTTTAACTGTGATACTTACTTTTACTAATGATACAAGTTGCACAATTACATTTAACAAGTTTAAACTTTTTTCACTGTAATTAGTGGTTTTCCCCCTCTCAGTTGTAACTCTAAGCAAAAGTTGCTAATTTAACTAGATTTTCCCAATAGAATTTACGTTTTTTTTTTTTATTTTTCGGTTTTTTTTTTGCCGGCTTTTTTATGTCGTCTTATTTTATACAAAAGGTTTTGTTTAGTTTTTGCGTAAGAATTACAAGTACAACCGGAAGCAAAGTATTGCGTAATTTACTTCCAAGTAAAATATTTAAATAAACTTAATTTTATTGTGCATCAGAGTCCTCTCTGCCGGCATACAAAGTGGTTTTTGTGAAAAACTAAATATATAAAAGGATGTTGTAATTTAATATAATAGCAACATTTTAAACAGGTCAACAATTAGTTTTTCTCTGCAAAGAAAAAGGTTTTAAAATATTTTGTTTAGAACTAGACTTTTTTAAAAAAAAATGGAAAAAATGTATATAATTTTGTTTCATATATAATCTCAGCCATTTAGTGGATAAAGTGATTTTTATGACAAAAAGTGAAACCCTTTTTTCCATTTTCTAAATAGCACGAAATTACTGGATTTGCTCTGAAATGATTTTATTAATTTATATATTAATTATTCTTAATCGAAGTTTCAAGTAGCACACAAAAATCAATTTATTTTTTTCAAATTATGTATTTTTTTCATAAATTGGCAGCACTGTTTAACAATTTTTTTAGAGTTTTTAACTTTATTTTTACTTTTTTAATTTTAAAACTTTATTTAAAACACACAACAACTCTCAGCAGTGTTGGTGTTGTTGGTTGCGTAAACAAGGTTTATTATGTTTGTGTGCAAAATTTACTTATGTTTACAAAAATATACATCTTCATAAAGATGTATGAGTAAATATTGTGTGACTGTTTCACTCGCTTGGGAGTAGCACAGATAAGAGTCTTTGGCACTTTTAAGAAACTAAAAGTCTTAGAAGATGAAAAGTGCAAGCTGTATTTTTCAACAATGCACGTGTTTATTAAACTTTGTTCACATAAAATACGGCAGCATGAATGTCTTAATATCGAAACAATAAATACTTTTGAATCACAAATTGATTAAAATTGAATCAACCAGTACCACTGGTTAAAGGTTGCTTTTTGACTGTTGGCTAGCAGGCACCGCAGTGGTGCAGAGGGTTAGAACTTAAAAGATTTCTGATGAAAGAATGTGGTGATTCTTGAAACATGTAAATTCTACCCAGGTTCGATCCCCAGCTCAGCCAAGAAAATTAGCAAAAAAAATTTTAATGAAATTTCATGTTGTAAAACAATTCCTACCTTCAGTTAATTTAATGAAAATTTAATTTAATGAACTCATGCCTAACTAAATAAATATATCAGAAATTAACAGAAAGAAAATCTAAAAAAAGCAACAGCATTTCGATCTACATTCAAATCTTTAAGATTTTATTTACTAATAAGAACTAAAGTAACATTTCACTTTAACTTTAATTTGACAATAGCCCAATATTGTTAAATTAACCGAAGGGTTTCAATTCTATTATGGCGACTAGATTTTTTCGATACCAATGCATTGAATATTTTAAACACTGACATTGAGCTAAATATCACAAGTCATAGTTGACGAGCTGTCAGATGGACAACTGCAAATTGTTTGCAAAATAATACGTTTTGTATCAAATTTTGGGTCCTGGTAATAATAATAATCTCGTAGATAATCCGTTTTCGTTTTTGGTATCAGCATTTCTTTTCCATTACTAAAAAAAAATGTTTTGAAAAGAAACGATTAATTAACACAAAAATATTTATTTGTTTTATTCGATTAATCTATGTAATCAAATTATTTGCTATTTTAAAATAGCCATTTTGAAATTCTTGGAATAATTATTCGTTAGAAATTTTACGATTATTCCAATCATTATTATTCGAATGAATACCCTAGCACTGATACTGATGATGTATTTGTGTAAGTGAGAGCGTCCCGTATTTGGCTTTACTTATTTTGTGACATTTTAGCATTCATCTTTTTTACGATTAAACATGACACATTTGTGCAATATAAATTTGTTAGCTCTGAGATTTTTCCTTCTTCCTGGCAACCACGCCAAAAGAACTGCTCATCTTTTGAGGAACAGAACGTATTAAGCCATGTATCTGCTACCTTGTTGCGAAGTGAAATGTATCCCAGAGAATGCGCTCTGCATTGATCGAGGCAAATAGTATTCGAATGGGACATGCTCTGAACTATAAGGCAGGTGAGACAAAACTTGCCAATCACTTCTATTTAAATAGTTTTAACAGTAGTTTCAACATGTAAACGAGTGTTGTTGTCTTGATGGAATATTACGCTTAAATGTCTGGGCGTTTGTCGGCCAATGATTGCTTCAAACGAATCAGTTGCATTCGTTACAGATTTCCTGTGATGGTTTGTTCAGATTCCAAAGATAACACCATTTTAATCCCACAGGTTGTTAAAATTACACCTTATTGTGTCGTCAAGTTTTGCTTCCATACTTATTTTTTCTTTTCTAATTTGTTTTTTTATTTTTTTTTTCATTTAATACGAATTTAATAAATTTTTGTCTATTTTCCTACCAAAATATTATTGATCTGCGGATATTATTCTCTCATATTATAGACACGTGCTATATTAATAACAAACAAACAATTCAATATTTGTTAAAACTTAGTACTTAGTTATTCTTTATTTAGTTAATCAAATATGTTTGTAGTCAATAGACCACAAGTAACGCTCTCAGTGAATAATAATAATAATAATAAAATAATTAGATTTTTTCGCTTTGATTTGTTTGAAAACAAAAATTAAAACTTTACTCAGCTGGATTTGTGAGTGAAGTCGAAGCACTGCATTAGTTGGTTAGTAGATCATAAGCAGAATGAAATGAAACTCAGCAGAAAGTTAAATCAAACACAAACACATTCTAATAGCATACATACTCATACTTATTTCATGCATATATTGAAGAGATGCCGTAATGAAAAAAAAAAGCAACAAAAAACCTGCCAATGAGAATTATTTTCAACGAAACAGCAAGAAAAAATAAATTTCACAAAAAAATAATAAAAATATTTTCTTTAAACCAAAACAGAATTCAAAAACGTGCATTATACAAAACGAGATTCTGAAAATGTCTGTGGAAATTTATGTACATATGTATGTATGTATGTATGTATGTATGTATGTATGTATGTCTGTTGGTTTGTTTCTATTAAATATTTACATTTTTTATCTTTTGTTATTTTAGTAAATAACTAAACTTCAAATAAATAAATAAATAATAAAATTACCGCAGTCACTAACGTTTACATTAACGTTGCTTTAGTCATCAACATTGTTGTCTACTTTTACTTGTGAATACTTCTAAATCTACTTCGACTTCTGTTCATTATCAATTTGCAGGATAAAGATTTGCCTGCCATCATTTACTGTAAATTATGATGATGTTTGGCGACAACTTGTACACACAACTTTTATGAGACATTTTCAGTGTTTTGTTTTTGTTTTCATTTTGTGTTTTTGCCTTGGAAACTGATTTCAATGTTACAAACCCACACCTCACTGTTAAATTTATGTATACAAACAATTGTATTTTGTTTCTATGTAATATGAGCTGTGTATCAACCCCGCAGACCATGTAAACATTAAAGTATTGTGGCATTGACATATGTGGAATTCCAACAACATGAAAAAAACAGAAAAAGCTGTTTCTCTTAAATTTTCGTAGAACTAACCCATTCATTAACCACTATCGAATAAATAACTTTCGGAAGGGAAGAATCGCCCAGAACTGCTGGTTACAGATACTTTCACACATACATACATATCAATACAAACTGATTGGAGGATACAGGAATCTTTTTATATTTATAAACATTTTTAACTTGGCTTAAAACAAAAAACAAAGTTCACACAAAAATAGGGTGTCATTAGTTTAGCAGTGTGATTATAAGCTTTTTTTGGCAAGCTTCAAATAAATCATTGAAACAAATTTGAATACAAATTTGCTATCCTTTGACCTTTTACACTACTATCTGTTAATTCCTAAATTAATACAGAGAACATTTTAACATTATGAAGTAATGTGTGTCTGTTTATAGGTTTTGATCCAGTACTAGCCAGATTTTTAGAATGTCGAAAGCTACTTTCAAGAGCTATTACTTATATAAATTTTAAGCTCACGTTCTTCATATATACTACATTTCCGAGAATCGATAAAACTGAATTTAAATTGCCATATAGCACAGAATAAATTCTAGTGATATGAATTATAGATATCAACAGTTTGTAATCTAGATACTTCTCAATTCAAGTATTTGATAGTTAACGGTAGACTAAAGACGTCTTTTATTGCGTTCTGATTTTTGTAATTTTATCTTCTTTTGTTTTCTATAGTTTTTGTTTTGTTTTCTTGTTTTAAGAACTTTGTGTTTTAAGAAACAGATATCAACCAACCTGCTCATCAGCCAAAAACTACCATCGTTTATCGACAAAACCATTGTGTGTGAGAGTTTTTCTAAGTATACGAGAATAAGCCCAGCAAACATTATGTTAAAGATTTCAAATATTTTTATTTCAAATTTAATATTTCCGGTAAAATGATTTGGTCTATTTACATAAACACATTGAAGGAGAATGAAGGTAACATCAACTTGGAAAGTTTTATTTCAAATAAGTTTAAATTGGTATTGGCTTGTTTGCTGGGATTCTACGAAGCAGGAGTATCTATGTGTTTATGTGTTCTTACAACATTGTTGTAGAGGTCAAAAAAGTTTTTCTTTTCACAGCTTTTGTTTTTCTATACTATCTTTTGTTTCTGATATTTTTTTTAATTTTTTGTCTTCTCGTTTGTTTACTTTTACTTATCGAAAGTAAAGAAAGAAAGCGAAATTGTATTATTAGCACACATACGAGTACATACACACTTATAAGGTAGGTGGTCCTGAAAAATATTAAAATTTTAAATTTGGACAAGATACATATTTATTATTTTGTATAAATTTTGGCTAATAACTCTATTGAGGAATATTCGAGTTTAAATTTTAACAATGGACCCTGTAGGAAGGCACCTTATAGCCTTTTCACACTTGCCAACATCTAACATCTACCATTAATTTGCGAAGATGTTGAAATTTTCCCATAAGAAATAATAATAAATAATAAATCCTATCATTTATATCTTTTTCAAAATTAATTTTAATTTTTAAAAGCGGCGTGGTTTTTGTTTATTTTGTCAACTTAAATGATGGTAGATGTTAGATATTGCAAGTGTGAATGCATGTTTCACATTTTCAACATCTTCAATGCGTTCCTTCTAAATGTATGCAAATGTGAAAAGGCTATTAGGCAGGTTTTTAAATTAACGATTTTAACGACTTTAAACTCATCTGCTAGATGTTTAAAAAATGTTTGTGTATGCTATTTATCTTTTATAGTTTCCGACTTAAAATTTAAATGTATGTATGTATATTAAATCATTTATTTGAAGGAATAGGAAATTGCTCTTAGTTTCAATGTTTAACGTTAGAGCAATTAGTTTTACAAGTTCATCTTTCATTTTAGTATTCATCAATTTCCCTACATTTGGGAACCATACTAATACTCTCATACTAAATAAGTTTAGAAAATAAGATTAATGTTAGTTTGTTCATCATAAATACCGATGATATTATGCTTACATATACAAAATATCTTTGTACTAAAATATAAATTTTATTTCTAAACCCAGACATCTCTAACCATGTACATACTAGCGGAAAAAGTTGCAGGTGCTTCCATTTGTAGGCCTTATAAAAGACCTGTTTACACACTCTGAATAATTCGATTCGTTTCTCATTCCATTATACTTTTTCTCAGAAGATGTATTAGAAGGCGTTTCATTTCATTCATACGCAATAAATGTGCAAAAAAAAATGAATAAAGAGAGCATTTATAAATTTATGAAAGTTTGTGACGTAAAGTACGCATGATGCAGTAGTGTATATACATGTGATGTTTTTAACTAATTTAAAATGTATAATTAATTTACAAACCTTCTTTTATTTAAAACCCTTTCTTTTGCTTTCCTTAATAAAATTATTAATTTAGCAGACCTTTAATTACGCCTTGAATGAGGCATTTGTTGGTAGATGTCCAATTCCCCTTCTCAAGTAGGGCTTCTATCGGGCATCTACTCCGTAGAGAGTAAGCAAGGCCCTGATTGCCAACGACACGCCGTGCAAAATTGAAACGAACTGGCAATGCGGCTGTAACTGCAAAATGAGGCCTTCTGGAAGGCCTCTTTACAGCATCTTTTTCATGCTGGGTATATACATACATGCATATATGTATATATACAAAAAAATATATTTCTATGTAATATGTATGAGTGTTAGTTGTAAATTATGTGCCTGTATTAGAGTTTGTTGGAATTTTATGATATACAGACAGTTAAAACCATTCATATAATATATATTTTCTAAAATATTTCCTAAATCACAAGTTTTGTTTTAGAAAACAAAAACAAAAAAATAATCAAAAAACAAAAGCTCAGCAAGACTTTGTTATCTGTAAGTAAGTGTGTAAGTGTGTGTGTGTGTGTGTGTGTGTATGTGTTTAATTTTACATTGTATTTATTGCTTAAAACCAACATATGAATAAACATAAATATACACTCGAAAAATTGATTGACTTGTTTTTCTAAAATTGCTCAATTCCAAAAGTTGTTGGCCAAAAAAGGAATATCTATTTGCATAATATTTCTTGCACGAATCCTAAGGTCAGGAAGGACAGCATTAGTTTTATTGTTATTTTTGGAATAATTTCATTTACAATAATTTCATAACACACAACATTTTTTCTACGGTGTAATCAGTAGTAGCAGTATGTAGTAGTTGTTCTGTGCGTTCACTTGTATGATTTTGTGTTAGTTAGTTTTTATTTAGCTTGAGTTGAGTACTGATTGCTCTTACGAACAACAGTTCTTTGTATGTATTTGTTGTGTGTGTTTTTATTCTATAAATATTTTGTTATTTTCATTTTATTCCGTTTGTGTTGTTTTTGGCTACCAATAAATCTTCAACATTCATATCACAATGTGCCACCACGAAAAGCTGTCTTTTTCCCATACACACAAACACATATGTGCTTGAATATGAGTTTGTGTGTGTGTGTGTGTGTCGAATGTGTTTGTGTATAGAAGACATACTGGCAACAGCACCAGAATTTTCATTTACGTTTGACTTTTTTTTTCGTTTTTACTAAAGCGTTGTATTGTTTTGTGTTATTTTTTTTTAAATTTTTGTTTTATTTTTCATGTTTTTTTTTTTTTTTTGTTGTTGTTACTTTTATTTATTTCTAGTTAAATCAGCAGTTCGTTGAGATCTTTTGTATTTGCTTAGCTAAATGTTTATGTGTATATTTCTATTAGATGTATAAGGAATGAGATGAGTTAAAACAATTTCTCTAGGCTTTTGTGTTTTCATAACTTTTTTGTATCCTCTTTTTAATGAATTAAATGATTTATTTTACAATTTTTATGTAATAAAAGCTTTAAGTTCAATAGTAAATCATTGAATTCCGACATAAAGTTAACAGGAATTATCATTCAGATATTGGTAATGTTGACATGGAAGACAATTATCGGCCTGGCCAGACAAAAAATGTCAAGACCAAGACTTGGAGGCAATGCTCCCTGAAGATTGTTATCAAACTGAAAAAGAGCTTGCAAAATCATTGGGAGCTACTCAAGCGGCAATTTCAAAACAAATGCAAGGAAATTGTTTGATGGTTAATGATTTGCGTGTCAAACGACATAGAATGAATAAATTTTTGCACTGAATAATTACTGGCGATGAAAATATATCCAGCTGGATTCATCCATTTGTACCGAACAAAATATTTGTTCGGACAAAATTTTTTTCAAAAAAAGAGGCGTCAAACTTCATATGAAAAAAACCTTTGTCCGAACAAATATTTTGTTCTGAACGAATGGGTAAATCCACCTTAAGAGACAGTATGTGAAACCCGATCAAACAGCCGAAACGACAACAAAGCCAAATGTCTAAGAAATTTAATTTTCATTAATTATTTAGTCTATTGTCTGGTTTGTATTTGTACTATGGATGTAGTTGTAGAGCTGCTGAAATCTGGCCAGAACCTGTACTGAATGCAGCTGATTCTTTTGAAGACAGCATTAACCGAAATCGGCCAGATTATGCGGCCAGATATCAAAGCATAATAGTCCATCATGATAACACTCGGCCGGCCACCTGTTTAAAATTATTTGGAAAGAAGTAGTTGGGCATTTTTGCCTCGCCCGCCTTAAAATCCAGTGCTTTCTCCGGTAGTTTCTTGAAATTCCCGCAAATTTTAAGATTTACATCCAATAAAATATGTAAATTAAAAAAAAGGAATTAGTGTTGAATTCAATAACTCAAATCCGAGAAAATATTGAAAATTAAAATGTCTTAGTACTGTTCCCTAAAACAAACACTTAACTCAAAATAGACGATAAGTGGAGTCCAATCGAGTACAATATTATTTTATGGATTTCACACCTTACTAACGTTAGTGCGTGCATGAGAGCATGAGAGAGAATGAATATTTTGACGACTTGAGGTAAATTTAATTGAGGTAGGTTATCTCTTACACGAACGCACAGATACATACGTGTTTATATGTATGTATGTATGTCGTGTACACCACAATTGTATACATACTTATTGTTGTATTTTTTACATTATTCCGTAATAAATTCTAAAACAGGGCTGTTATGTACTTCGTGTACGAGTATGTGTGTATTTACTGTTATTATTTCATATGTTTGATACTGTAGCATACTTTTTGGGGAGTATGGGAAGAACATTTGTCATGTTATGTTTATGTTTCTGCTTTTCACATTTTATTTTCCGTTTCGATTTTTTTTTTATTGTTGTTGTTGTTGTGATTGTTGTTGTAGTATTCTGATTGTGGCTTGTTTGTATGGATGGATGAATGGATGTACATATGTATATGTATATGTATAAATAAATTTGCATGTCAAATGAATTTTTATTAATTTCAAACAAATTTTTTCTTTATATTTTACTTACACTTTCACTAGCAGGTTACAAATTTGCTGTTGTTTTTGTAATTTTTTGTATGTTTATATGATTGCTTGTTTGTTTGTTTGTTTGTTTATTTTAGCATGTCTGAATTGTTTTTTTTTTTTTTTTGTTATTCTTGTCCTGATTATGATATTTGTTGTCAATGTTTAGAGGTTGTAGCATTTCATTTTCCTTGAGCATTTGCCTCTTGTCTGTTTAGTATTTATAGCATGTATGTATGTACGAGTATGTAGTGTATAATAACAACAAGAAAGCATAATAACAAGAACAAAAAGAAAAGTATAAAAATTATAATAAATAAAACAAGTATATAATCACTGCTTTAATAGAAACACAAAAACAACAATAATAATAACAACAACATTGATATAAAAATATTGTAACTTTTTTCATTTATTTCAGGTTTTGCTTTGTTTCATTTCATTTCGTTATTATATGAAGGAAACATGTTTCAACAATGAAATTAGAGATGATGATGTTGCTGATGAGTTGTGTATGCTAATGATTTGTTTGCTATGTTGAATTAATCCTCTAAGATAGGTTTGATGCGACAAAAGTATATGAAATGTTTCAAGCTAATAACAAGACTTTGTGTTAAAAAGAAATATTTGTAATATTTGTTAATTGTACAAGCAAATATAAAACTAAAAGCTTAACTTGAATTTAATATTCATCATACGCCTCCAGGCCCAGTAGTTCAATCATACTTATAGTAATTTTATAAATTAATATTATTCATACGCTACATTAATTTATGTGTGATTAATAGAAAAAGACAATTTATTCTAAAAATTGTTACCGTTCAAAACAAATTATTTGTCTTTTTAAAGGGTTAAGACATTGAAAATTACGAAAATACGAGGGGAAAAAACAAGTAATTCTTCTACCATAAATGAACACATAATTGAACTTTTTTTCTCTACATTGTTTTACAACCTCCAGAGTCTATATCATGTTTCATTCAAAACTTTTTTTCTTCTTTTCAGTTTTTCATTTAATTTTCTCTTACATGACCATGAATTCGATATAATGTTTGTCAAACATTAATGTCATATTAAATTTAGTACATAAATTTCAAGTATATTTTTAAACTAAAATATTGAAAGAAGAAAAAAACAATGAAATTGTGTGTATAAAGCTTACAACAAAATCAATAATGTGGAAATCAAGGAACACAATAGGCAGACCTTCTTTCCGGAAAAAAAAATAAGGAACATTTACATGAAAAATTATTTTTTTGGCTGGAAAAGAATTTGTTTGACATCTACTTTACTTTCAAAAATAGCAGATTCCTACAAATTATTATTTATCTGTAGGATAAAGACATTAAAGGTTGTTTTAATAAGCTTCACATAATATAAAACTATAAATATTTTTTATTTTTTTTAGGCTAATAGTTCGAATTTTTTTTTTTTAAATAATTTTAAAGAATTTACAGATGGATCATGGACAATGAAAATTGCTGATGACGGCCTTGGCAGGGTAAAAAATGCATTCCAGTTTGCCAATTGTTTTAGTACATTACAATAGTATTCTAGCAGGCACCGCAAGTGGTGCAGAGGGTTAGAACGCAAAGAATTCTGATGAGAGAAAGTGGTGTTTCTCGAAACATAAGTAAATTCAACAACCCAGGTTCGAATCCCAGTCAAGAAAAATTATCAAAAATTTTTAATAATAAAATTTTTCAAGTTGTAAAACAATTGCTACCTTCAGTAAAAATAATTTAATGAAAATTAAATTTAATGAACTCGAGCCCGACTAAAATAAAATATCAAAAATTTAAAAATTAACAGTTCGAATAAAATATAATAAATTGTTCTTTGAAATTGTTTAAAAAAAATCGAACTATTAGCCTAAAAAAAATAAAAACTTTTCTCTTGAAAATAATATTTGTTCAATTATTTCTCTAATTAAAAATTTTATATTTGTATATTTTCCTTATTATTTTCCCAGTTAATTTCTTTTCTTAAATGAACAGCCTAAATATATATATTATAATCATCTTTTTTTTTGTTCATTTCTAATCCTTTACAATTGTGGCAAAATGACAAAAAAAAATCCACACAATGTGTTGGCCAAAAGGACGCCTCTTATCTATGTATACCCTTCATCGTGGTTCGAAAGGCTTAAATTTTGTCATTCCATTTGTAATTTTTACAAAATTCAATTGCCATTTTGCAATATCTTCATGTATGTTAAAATCAAGTTTACAAAATCTCCATAAAACTTAGAAATAGCCAAAGTATTATGACGAGGCTTGTTATTGAAACCAACAAAGTTTAGCATTTATGATTGAAATATAAATTTTCCATTACTGATGAAAAAAAAACAAACTTCTAGAACATTTCTTTTTTTGCTAAAAACCCAAATTTTCCATACTCCATTTAAGGTCTGCTAAACTGAAGGGCTTACAAAATTCGACATAACTTTTAGGTGTTTTTGTTTTATTTTTTCTTTGATGTACAATAAAAATCAAAATGTTCAATTTTTGGTTTTTGTAATGCGTGAAAACCACAAAACAAAATTTCCAAATTATGTGTACAAGTCGTAATAGTTTTTGGAAGAGACAATAAAATGTCAACCAAAAAAGTCAAACAAACAACAAATTCTTGCCGTCTGCTCCCAGCCACATAAAACACTCCATTAACAAATGAAACCGTATTGAAAAGTATGACACACGAGGACATTAATGGCATTATTTTTAATAGATTAAAAACGATTTTATGATGTACTTTTAGTCGTTTTGAGGTTAATAACAGTTTACAACGATTTTGGAATTTAGGCAGTAATGTTATGTAAAATAAAACCACAAATCCTTTAAGAAAATACAATTTAAGACGCTTTCTAAAAATCATGACACTTTAAGAATTAAAATAAAGATAAATAATATTGTTACACACTTTTTAACTTATTTTATTTTATTTTTTTTTTTTTTTTGTTTCTTTGCAGGCAATCCAACATCTTTAAAACCCACTTTACAGATGGCACAGATGGCACATATTCAGTTATCCCAGCTTAATTGTACTCAACATTTTCTCATAATTAAATAAATTTTATATTTTAAAAATAAAGTAAAACAGTTAATTTGATATTTAAAAAAAAAACTGTGTTTCCTTTAACTGCGACACTTTTCAAATGCTGCATTTTATCACGAATGTAAGTAAGTAAACCAATGTGTGTGTGCTTTATAATTAAAAACTCAAATTTCTGCAACATGTTAGTTGGAACCTAATTACTAACAACAATAATAAGCAAATAATGCAAATAATTTTCAACACATACATACATACTTTTTCCTCAAAATGTCAAAGTTATTACAGTTCAACCTTGATATAATTCGTTACAATGAGGTTCGTTATATCGAGGTGAAGTTGCACTTCTATTCGTTATAGCGGGGTAATAAAACATTTTGTATGTATGTCCTGTTTCACACTCATCAGTTCTGACTGTCAAGTCAAGTTATTTTTCAATGAGAAGGAAAGAGAAAATGATCTTTTATCTTTTTCCTTCTCATTGAAAAATACTTGACTTGACACTCAGAACTGATGAGTGTGAAACAGGTGTATATTAATCATCATCTGCCTATCATATTATAGCGCACGATTTCCGCTAATAAATCAAAACACATTTGAAGGAAAACACTGTAGTTTGTAGTTTTAAAATTCAAAAATAGTTTACATTTATAAAATAATAAGTCTGAGCCAGTGATTAACTAGCTGGCTTGCAACAACAACTGCTGCAACAAGCGTATGTACGTACAAGCTCTTGGCAACAATAAATTTTTCTTCGAATATTTCAGCCTCTAGACCTGTTTCATACTCATCAGTTCTGACTGTCAAGTCAAGTATTTTTCAATGAGAAGGAAAAAGATAAAAGATAACTTGACTTGACAGTCAGAACTGATGAGTGTGAAACAGGATTTAGTCTAATGCATGCTGCTGTCGACGACTACGAATGTAGGTTTACTGGAGACGTTGTCGTGGCAAACACAATAATTTTGTGTGTATCTGTTTCACATACATAATTTGGATTAATTGATGGAAATCGTTATGCAAAGGTGGTAAGTTGACAAAATTCGTTAAATAGAGGTAAATAATTCTTTCTATTTCGTTAGTCTGCAGTGAAAGAAAATTCGTTATAACGAGGCTATTGACATATGTATTCGTAATAGAGAGGTTTATTTTGTAGTAAATCATGATGAAGCGTTGTAGGTTATTGCAAGAAATTCGTTAAATCGAGGAATTCGTTATAGTGAGGGTCGTTATATCGAGGTTTGACTGTATTAGCTTAAAAAACTTGTAACTGCGTTATTAAACCATGAGACATTGTCAAAATATAAGTACATAAAATTCAAATTATTTTTAAATGCTAATAACAACTGAACTAATGCAGATATTGGATTAAAGGCAATGTCATATTAAAGAGGCCAACATTTTCTATTTAATTTACATACATACCATACCATACATGTATACCAAAAATCGACCTTTATTTGAAATATTGATATTAAAACCAAAAATACATGTAATAATTTTTATATTTTTTAATAAAACTGAATAGACAAGTTTCTGCTCTTAATCTCGGCTAAATTTTAATTTGGAAAAATAAAAACTGCCGGAGATATTCAATAAAACAAAACGTCTTGCCATTTGCATGCAGACAACACAAAAATAACAAAAATTTAAAAAAATTTACAAAATTTCAATGAGAAATTTTTTGTCAGTAACAGGTGAACATAATTTAATAGGAGGTAGATTTTTGCTATAAAAAATATTGAAATGCTTATAACTCTTGAACCACTGCAGATATTTCAATGATATGTATGTGATATGAAAGAGCGAAAATTAAGCTATTAAATTTATATATCGCCAAACGCCCACTGCCACGCCCACATATAGAAATTGTAAAGTTTACACTATATGCCTAATAACTTTACAACAAGTGGGCATAGCCATTAATTTTTATTGAAATCAAGTCGACCACATTTCTCTCGTAGTCTCCGTCAAATTTGAAATCGTTAATTCGAAAACTGCCGGAGTTATGAAATATAACTATTAAATATTTGCACACAGTAAATTGTTATAATTGAGTAAAATACGAATAATTTTAAAATGCTTATAACTTCTAAACTATTGAAAATATTGGTATAAAATTATTTTCACATATTAAAGAGCAGAAATTGTGCCATTAACACGCCCAAAAATAATGGTCGTGGCAATTTAATTTTAAACAAATTAAATGGACCATTTTACGCTTTCAATCTTTGGAAAGTTTTAAGCTTCCACATACGTTTCGGCACTTGTCTACAGACAAAAAATTTTCGAAAATTAGCAAAATTTCCTTGAAGAAATTTTTAGCAGTAATATAACTTATGAACTAATGCAGATATATATGCGCAAATAAAAAAGCGAGATATTAGCTATTAAATTTGTATAAATAGAACCGCCCACTGCCACGCCTTCATATAGAAATTTAAACGTTTTTTTCTGTAAACGCTCAATATTTTCAGAATAAGTTGTACAAGCAATTAATTTGTAATGAATGAATCGATATTCCGAAAACTTTCAGTTTGGCAGACAACAAATTGCCAAATCTCAAGTACTTATAACTTTGGAACTGGTGAAGAAGACATTTTTGTATAAACCTAATGTTACATTAAAGAGCAGAAACTGTGCTATTAAAGTTATATTAAAAAATCAACCACATATTGAAGATAATTGAATTGTTTTCTATCATTATACTTTATTTTCATAACTAGTATGAGTAGTGAAAATTATATGCTATTTAGTAATTTAATTATAATGTAATGAATGTTGTTGTTTAACGTCACTGATTATTGTAATAGTATGTGAGTTTTAAAATAAATTGCCATTAATAAAATCTTGTCATTAGCAAATTAATACAAAATGTTTGTTTTTGTTTAAATTTATATAACTGTTGGTTATGTTTGTTATTGTTGTAAGTTAATTTATTTTACTTTATAATTAATTAATTAATTTATATTAAATAATTAAAATGATTATAATAGTTTCATAAATAACTGTTGCATTTAATAACACAATACAATGGCCAGTTAATTTTAATATAGTATTTTATTTAGGTTAAGTTTTAGGAAGGCTGACTTTTTTCACCATAATAGAACTTGTTTTGTTTCCTGCAAAAAAAAAAAAGAAATAAGTTATTAGAACTATTTGTACATAAAGATCTAATGATTTTTCTCAGATGAAGTAAATTGAAACTTAGGGTTACTTAACAAACGCCACAGTTTTGAGAATAAATTTATGAGCAGTTTATTTCTATCAGTGTTAAATTTGTTGCAAATGCAAAATGCTTTATATAGTCGTGCTAGTTTATGGACTGTTATAATCATTATAAATATTTCATAGTTTTACTTTAGCAACTGACAAACGAAAAAAGCATTCATTAAAGTATGTAAGTATGTTTTTTTTTCTAGTTTACAAGTTGCAAATGCCTGTAAATAAGTTGTTAATGTGTGTTATATAAATGGTTGTTTTACGCCACCATCTACATACTTAAATTGGCAATTTCCGGCCGTCCTTCCGTCAATCTTTCGTAATTATAATTTTTAATTTGTTGCCGTTACAATAGCAAAAATTATTCACAATTTTATTTTATTTAATTTTTTGTGATTTCAATTCATTTTTATTACACAACAAAAATGTTTGTTGTCTATAATCATATTTATATAAAATAATAATAATAATATGTATTCAAGCAAACATGTATGTAGATTATGTATGTAAGTGTTCTTTTTTTTTTGTTATATGTGTATGTATGAAAGTATTTCAAAAAAAAAAATTTATTTAATTTAGCATAATTTGCCAATAGCAAAATATATATGTATGCATGTATGTATGTATGTATGTATATGTATGTATGTATGTATGTATGTATGTATGTATATGTATGTATGTATGTATGTATATGTATGTATGTATGTATGTATGTATGTATGTATGTATGTATGTATGTATGTATGTATGTATGTATGTATGTATGTATGTATGTATGTATGTATGTATGTATGTATGTATGTATGTATGTATGTATGTATGTATGTATGTATGTATGTATGCATGTATGTATATACATACATAAATGTTTAAATATTAAACAACAGAGGCATAAAAAGCTGATAAAAAAAATATTATGTGATGCGTGTGTATACTGATGATGATGATGTAGCAAAAAAAAAAAACAAAACAAATTGTAATTTGTAGAATAAAAAGTAAATTAAAAATTACAAATAAATAATTATGAAATTTTTGCTCTTAAAAAAAACAACGTCAAAATCAAAACCATAAAACCAGCTAACCCCTCAATTACACATGCTAGTACTTGCATGCGAGTGCTGTGTACGTATTATATACGCAAACATATTCGAAAAACTTGAATCATTTGCAAGTAGCATTACTGTTTACACAGGCCAGTGAGAGTTCATTTTCAAAATGTTGACAAAGCGTAAACTTCTACCGGCAGCTCCATTTGCTTTGCAATTGCTTCAGAAGGCCTTGCTTTTCAAATCGTTCCTCCTATATGATTTATCACTCATATCCCACAGAAGAGAAAGGGAACGATATAAATTAATTAATTTTATTATATTTTTTAAATTTAATTTTACTTCAATTTTTGTTTTGATTGAAAAATAGAGTTGCCGAGTTGATCACATAAAAATTTTTCATGAGGGACAATTTTCATTAACAATAATTAATATGATGTTAATGATATTTATTCGCCAAAATTAAAACATTTTGTTTATCAATATTATTTGAAAGAAGTTTGTTTACAATCACTCATAAAACTAATTAAAATTTCTATTATAAATATTATATTATTCACTTTCTATTCATTGCAAAATATACTTGGCAACATTAGTTTTTTAATTTGACTTTTACTGGCATGAGAGTGTCAAACATTCACTCGTATGCAAATGTAGCAGCGAGTAACTCTGCAAGTGAAAAAAAAATGTGAGTGTATTAGTAAAAAAAAATGTGAGTGTATTGAATTTTTCGAACTGGTAATCGCATGTGTAAACGGGGGGTAAAAAATAAATTAGTAAGTTATAGTCGGCTAAATGAAAACACAATTACAATTATTTGAGCTTAAATACTACATATGAAAATAATGATTAGCCTAATATTAATAATACTTATTAACTAACGCATGGAAACCGTTAACGCAATATGATCCGTGTATAATAAGTGGTTCCCATGCAATATAAATATTTACAGTATGCCGATTAAACAATGCACGCTTACAATAATGCCGACGCTGCACATTAGTTAATTGTGTGGAACTAACCAATGACAATAAGTGTCAGTTTCAAGTGTTTATGTGCAGGTCTCTAAAATAATGCAAACATGCTGAGTCTAATCGTACTACATTACCAATCAAAATAATGAAAATATAATAAAAAAAAATATATATTTGCTTTTTCTGAGTGTAAATAGTTAAATTAGTTTTAGTTCATGTTTCTCTATTGAGAACAAAGAGTTCTTCCAAACAAATCCAATATTTTTTTTACCAGCTTCAAACGATTACTACCCACTCTTAATGGTACACTTTGACACGCTATAAATTGATCAACTTGTATTCAAACGAGGTTGCGGTTTCATTCATTTCATTTTTCCATCCTTTCACACTCGGAAACATTCATTATTTATCTTATTGGTTGTTGAACTTCAGCGTCAGAAATCATCGTGTTTTTTTTAACAAACTTTTATATTTTTTTACAAATTTCGATTTAGATTTTTTAGATTAAAATCTTGATCAAAGAGCAAGTAAAGAAATATGATTTGGTGTTTATGGTAATAATTCCAACTTTTAAAAATCAACAAAAGTGAAACCAATAAATGATATTTATAAGACTGAAAGGCTGAAAACCGCAGCGTAGAAGAAAATATATTGTAAATTCTTTAGTATCTAAATCACCATTTCAATTCATTCTTTGAACAGGATTATAATATTTTATAATTTCAAAAATGAACACAATTGTTTTGCAAATTATTGCCTTTGTTAATAATTAGTTGTATTAATAAATCATTTAGCTACTTAATGGTAATAAAGACCTTAAAATTCTGACCACTACCACTTGCCAAAATAAAAAAAATTCATTAAAAATTGAAAATATACTGCTTTTTGCATTAATGACAAATTATAAACTTCAGAACAACAACAAAAGACAAGCAAAATAAATAACAAAAATAAAACGAAAACCTTTATCTTTTCCAAACGAGAAAATGCTTGAAAGCAATGAGAAGCAACACCCCACAATCAATTATTCTTTTCAAATCTATACAATTCAATTCAATCCAAGTATGTGTGTGTGTGTGTGTGTGTGTGTGTGTGTGTGTAAGGGTTCATTCATTTCACTCCACTTCACTTATTTATTGTTTTCAAAAAGGACACATTCTTCAAAGGTACATTCATCTTCTTTTAAATATGTTAGTAGGTACTATTCTGATTACGTACGAGTATTGTTCGTTAGTTCGTGTATAGTTTTCATACAAATACTTGGTAATTGTTTACAAGTGATTAATGCATTTTTAGTTAAGCTAGTTTTTCACAAAACCACATGCACGTAACCTCATCAAAATAGCAAATACAAGAAGACACAAGGGATGAGATGTATTACAAAAGGACACCACATACAATAAATACCTACATACATACATATGTACATATAAACATTAAGTACAAACTTTACAAAATACTGCAAAGTTAACCAATGTTGGACCACGTACATACATACGAGTACATATTTATTACAGACATACTTTGTTTTCTATTTTAAATTTTTCGTTTTGAAGATTAAGTTAATTTTGTGCAGTAATGTTTTTTAAGTATTTGATTTATGATCATTTCTATCTCCTATTCTCTGTGAGCCGTAAATTTTTGGATTAAACATTTCAAAACATATTTTGTTGAAATAGAAAATTGTTTCCTTTAGTTTTAAGTATAAAATATTTCTGTTATGTTTTTCTTTCAAATAAGACATTTTTAGTAAAGAAGTAGTTTTACTGGCATCATTATCGTTATCAGAAAGTTGTACTACTCGTATGTTGTTGATATGTACATATCTAGGGAAGTGGAAGTGGAAGTGGAAACGTTTCTGTCAAGAAGTAAAAACTAAGTTTTATGACAATTTTCTACCAAGCATTTATGATCATACTTGTATTTATGACAATTCTTAATATTTTTTTTTTTATTAAATGCCACTTAAGCAACAACAACAGCAGCAAAAACAACCGACAAATAAATATAAACAAAAAAAATACAAATAAACCGAACTAAACTAAACTTAACTAAACTAAACTACTTATCAAACCCTACAAGAAATTGTTTTATATTTGCTTTTTCTATAACAACGAGGGTATATTGTGAAGGTAACATACATATGATGAATATTGAAGTATACGCTCGCTGACTTGTATATAAGTTCATTAAATGAGGGATTCATGTCCACACCTTCCTGAAATTTTATAAGATATTCTACTTCACTATACTAAGTAATAATAAAATTCTATTTATAAATATTTCCTAGTTTTGTTTAAATTCCAAAGCTGTTTGCTAAGAAAATCAATCGAAAGGTCCATTGCTTTAGAGTGGCTAATTTAAAATATGCATTGGAATCTGTTAAAACCCATCCAAATTGACCCACCGTTTAACATTTAACTTTTCCCATTAACGCACACATCACAAATAAAAACGAAAACGAAAACGACAATGACAATGACAACAACAACAATTACAGTGACATATCTAAACCCGAAAAACCGGCAATCAAATTGTTGTAGTTGTCACAGCTTTTCCTTTTCGTTAAATTTTTGTTTGTTGTTTTTTTTTCATCATCTCCTCAACATTGATATTTAGCAGCTTAACTTTCAGTCAAGAAGAAAAGACACCAAAAACACCAGAAAAGACTGTAGAAAACATTACAAAGTAACGAGAAATAGACAACAGTAGCAAATGAGCGAGAAAGAGAGAGAGAGAGAGAGAAACGAACATAAAGTAACAGATATTGTCCGTATTTCCGTTAGAAAACTAAATGAGTTTTGTGGAAAAAGGAATAAAAAATACAAAATACTTGAATAATCTTGTAAGTACACAAACTTTGTTGCCAATTTCATGACTCATTTAAGTCATTAGAGATGTGTAGATATTTATACATACCAAAAAAAAAGCAAATGCAAAAGAATATACGTACTAAGTACAGTGTGTTTTTTTAAGATGTATAGAACTTTAAGTTGCCAACACTTATTAACTGGCGACCATTTTGTCAGCTGCAAGTGTATTTCAACATCAATAGACTGACCAACGCCTAAACAACGCTTCCAAATTGTGCAAATTTATTTTGAAAATCATGCTTCTGTGTTCTTCTTAAATGTATAGAACTTTGAAATGGAATAAAACAGAGATGATTTTATTAAATTGACATGAAATTTACTTTATTCTTAAGGCTGACTGGGATCTAATCATCTAATCTGCAGATGCAATTTTCGATGACTTCTTCCAATATTTGTGGCCGTATATGGGCAATAATTCGGCGTATGTTGTCCTCCAAGTGGTTAATCATTTCAGGCTTATCGGCGAAGATTAGCTACTTCAAAAATTACCGTCAGTTAAAAAAGTGTTGCCAACTTAAAGTTCTATGTATCTTAAAAAAAAAACACCCTATATAAAAAAAGATATACACGTATATTTCTTTTACTCTTCCGAACCCAGAATTAGTTTAGAAATATGTTTTATATACATAGAAAATTATTTTCTCTTTTCTTTTATGTTTTATAATTTGTGTACACTGTTGACAGCACATACACAGACAATTACATATTCACTCTACCTATACGAGTACATACAATGTAAAATGTACATACAGATATATTCGAAAATGAAACATTGTTACAATTTAAAGCCACATGTATAAGAGGGCAGCAGCATTTGCCTGCATATGTTAGTGTACGTATTGTCTGCATAACTGTATGTGTGTAATTGATATTTATTTTTTTTTTTATTTGTTACCGACTACAAGTTTTTAAATGCTGTCATAAAAACAAAACAGGAAACGGAAAGGCATTTCGTTTGTTTTGCTACTGCCACTGTGTATAGTTGTTAATGTTGTTGTTGCTTTTGTTGTTTCCTAAAACAGTTATTATTGTTAAATTGTGTGTGTGTGTGTGTGTGCGTGTGTATGTAAATTTGTGTGTGAGTATTATATAGTACAAACACTATTTACACACAGGATGATTATAACAAGCAAATATTCATACAAATATGTAGTTAAATTGTTAATCTGACAAAACACCCAAATGGAAATTGATATGATAAGTTTGATTTTCATGGTACACTGTAATCGTATTATGATGTTAACTTAAATATGTATTAAATATATATGTATTTTGCTTTGTTAAAGCAGTTAAAAATGTAAAGGTTGCTCTGGTCCATTCAAACCCTTTTTTCAATTGTTTTTGTCATCTTACTTTAATACAACATTGTTAGACAATCCATCATGGTAAAGCTCCCACCGCAACAATTCCCTAAAAACTATTCAGTTGTATTACGAAAATCAATGTTCTCTGAGATATGTGTGAAATAAACTTTATTGGAAGAAAATGTTGGTGTACAGCTAATTTCTTGGACCGCTAATGTCAACTGGCCGTTCTGGTAAGTTTGAGGTTATGTTCAGTCAAAAGTTGTTATTCGCGAGATACCGGAAACAATGTTGAGAAAAGAGTAAAAGAAAATGTTACTTTCCCAACGGACCAGCTACAGCTTAGTCGCGGCCAACACTTGGATGAAATAAGTTTTAAAAATTAAATATCAAAGAATGTTATTTCGAGCAGTAATAAGAATTCTGACATCTATTTCTATTTTAACGAAACAATGTAGTGCATTATTAAATATATCCAAATGTTATAATTTCAGATATTCTCAGCAAAAAAAAATTGCAAGTTGTTCAACTTTTCAATTTCGATATGACGATTTGGATTATTAATATTTCAGTTAAATTTACCTATACAATGCCTTCAAAAACTTGCGCAATTCAACACGCAGAAGATCTAAATATTGAAATATATACCACAAATGCCAGTAACGATGCTGATATCAAGAAATCGAGCATGTCAGCGAGAAGTCTAAACACGACGTACGCATCAAGATTTACTGATCTCTTCTATTCTGTGGCAGATTTTATGTCTGATCAGGATATTCTTGGGAGCACTTGCATTTTTTGTTTTCTACCTCCCTCCACCCTCAGCTGACAATGTAAAGAAATAATGTTCTGCATAGATTGTCTATCTGACTTTGCTAATATAATAAGCGTGATTAAGTTAATAAATCGGATGTAGTATCACCAAACATCTTTTAAGTAAGACCCGCAAAAACTTTTCGAGTGTAACAACAGTTTTACAAACCGTGGAAAGTAAGACACAATTCTTAAACTCCTCTTTGAATACCCTATCGATCTGTCACAACGAACACTAAAGACTGTGTAAGACTATTTGTTACCAGATTGCAACATGTGGCATGTAGTACTCATTTCATTAGCACCTTAAATATGAAGTAAAATATATTAAAGGATATATGCTCAAACACAGTAAAAAGTACCAAAACTTTGATTATATACGCCTTTTATTTCTGCTACTTTGCCAAGGAACATTTTTTATTAAAATCATGAATATCAGCAGCATTTTTAATATACATATTTAATTATTTTTAACAATATTTTCAATTAAATTATTTCACTTTAATTCTGCTTTGTAATTGATAAAAGAGCAACAATATTTGCTTAAAATGACACTATTTGGTTATTACTGCTTTTGACATCTAATTAAAGTATGAATGTTTGCATTAGAAATTTTAGCAATTATCAGGAATTGAAATAATAAAAAAATAGGCCAACAGAGTAAACGTAATACATATATATATGTACATATATGATAGATAGGTAATATAATATATATATTATTTCAAGAATTTTCTGTTCATGAACTGCTGCATCAGCAGTTTTTTAGGGATTTTAAATAACTAAGGAGATTTAAACAAATACATTTGCAACTACAAATACATACAGTATGATAGCAATGTATAGGTGCATATTTCTAAATTTCCAACTGGGCTTTGTAACAAGATGCAAGCTAAATATAATGATGATAAAATGTGGTCGCCAGAGCGGAAATTAAAACATGTATAGTACTTATGTTTAATATTTAGGAAATGCTTACACATGTACATACGTATGTATGACTATGCAAGTGTATTCATGTGTGTGTGCAGATACACAAGCGTACATTTAATACTTGGAAACATTAACATTTATATTCAAATGAATAAAATAACAAAAGTTCACATTGCAGATGATGATGGTGATGAGCATCATCATAAAGTACATTAGTCAATTTAATCTAAGTCTAAGGAAGTAATTTTGTATTTAATCTAATCAGAAATATAAAAAAAAAACAACACACAAACACAATTTGTTGTTTTCTTTTTCTGAAGGAATCTTTCTCTAAAAGTTACCCAAAATAGAAAAAAATAAGAGAAATACAAGTTAAAAGCAGTTAAATTTAATTAAATTTGTAATAGAAATGAACTTTTCTTTTTGTGCAAATAAAATTAAATTGTATAAATTTTCTTGATTTAGCAATAAATGTTAAAATATATTCTATTTCGCATGTTTACTACACATTTCTTTATTCACATCTTGGATTTGAAAGGTTTTTATGGACAGAGCAGCTCATGGACAAATGGCAATAAACTGCAAGTAGACCAATATAGTTGTAAAACAAAATTCCTAAATGAACACAATTTGACAGACAGCTGGATAAGGCGTAAGACGGATGTATTGACAGACAGGAAACTTAATAAATGTTTTTCTTTTTGTGCAAGGAGGGCAGAACAAAATTCGTAAGAAAATAAATTGATTATGTTCCTTTTTGTTATTTAACAGATGCTTTTGGATTAATACACTATTGTGTATGAATTATTAAAAAGTTGTATACTTCTAATAAAGAAGGGCATAGACAACACAAAAGATACTGCCGAAACGAAAAAGTCGGGATAAATATACAACATTACAATATTTAGAAACATACTCAGTGAAAAATATTTCTAAAATGTACTTTTTACTGTTGTATAGGATAATACCAAACTGAAGACACTGTTCTATAGAATATGGTCTGCAAAAGACACTGTTCTTTAGAATAGGGTCGGTAAAACCCACTATTCTTTAGAAAAAGTTCTGCAAAAGGCATTTTTGTATAGAAGGGTGGCTGAAAAAAGGCACTGTTGTGTAGAACAGGATCTACAAAAGACATTGTTCTATGGAATAGGCTCTTGAAAAGACACTGTTCTATAGAATATGGTCTGCAAAAGACACTGTTCTTTAGAATAGGGTCGGTAAAACCCACTATTCTTTAGAAAAAGTTCTGCAAAAGGCATTTTTGTATAGAAGGGTGGCTGAAAAAAGGCACTGTTGTGTAGAACAGGATCTACAAAAGACATTGTTCTATGGAATAGGCTCTTGAAAAGACACTGTTCTATAAAAGAGTGTCTGCAAAAGACACTGTTCTTTAGAATAGGGTCGGTAAAACCCACTATTCTTTAGAAAAAGTTCTGCAAAAGGCACTGTTGTATAGAAGGGGGTCTGAAAAAAGACACTGTTGTGTAGAACAGGATCTACAAAAGACATTGTTCTATGGAATAGGGTCTTGAAAAGACACTGTTCTATAAAAGAGTGTCTGCAAAAGACACTGTTCTTTAGAATAGGGTCGGTAAAACCCACTATTCTTTAGAAAAAGTTCTGCAAAAGGCACTGTTGTATAGAAGGGGGTCTGAAAAAAGACACTGTTGTGTAGAACAGGATCTACAAAAGACATTGTTCTATGGAATAGGGTCTTGAAAAGACACTGTGTGTAACCTTTATTCTACTTGCATTAATTTTGTTTTTCGAAACACCTATGTATATAATTTAAGAGCTACTCCATTACTGTAAATATAATGCCATAATAGCCAAAGAAAACACATTGCACATTAATTCTACTACTCCAGAGAATTTCCTATTTCTGCCGCATTGTTTATTTATTTATAAATTTGTTTCATTTATTATTTCCATTATTTTCAACAAATTTATGTTATTTTTAAAGGCTAATTCTCTGGACAACTATTAGAGAGATTACATGTTAAGTTGGTCTACTCTCAGAAAGAATGACTACCGACATTATACCATTAAATTGTCTTTCATACACTCTTAAGAGGAAACAATTTAGTTCTAGAATTTTAGATATAAAGTTTAATACTAATACGTGAAAGCAACAACACACGTACAAAGCATCACAACTTTAACATTAAGAAAGTAAACAAGAGTATATTTAACACACTTAATATAGATTGCTTAAGGACCTTGGAATAACTTTAACTTTGTTTAATGACTTTTTGATAATGTTTCGTTATGATGTTTTTCAACTTTACTTCAAATCTTAAAGTTTGAAAAAAATGTCAACCTCATGGTGCGTTTGATTAATTTCTTTTTAATTAGTTTAACACACAACCAAACAAACAAACAAACAACATACGTTCGATAAACGTTCCACCACTCTTTCTTTTTGAACTCTTATTTTCTGGCGCACAAAAGAACGTTATTCAATTCATACGTTTTTCCACACACTTTAACGTTTAAAAAATTCGTTGGCTGAATCGGCTAAATGTTTGCTGGCTGGTTGATTGGTTGGTTGCCTGTGAATTGGCTTGAATTGGTTATTGAAAATAAAGTTTGTGTTTTTTAGTTTAGTTTACTTGTTTTTTTTTTTTTTGCTTACATCATTGTCGGTAAGCACATATAGGCACTTGAAACATACACATTTATATTTTCATATTGTATACATTATATACTGTTGTATTAGCGATAGACAGAAGTAGTTTGGTAGCAGCAATGTTTATTCATTGCTGGACCAAGTTAAACAAACACAAACATAGGTTTTCGTTTTCGTCCATGTAACACTTAGTGGCTTGTTAATAGAATTTTATTTATTGAAGAATTTTTGTTAAACTTAAGTAATGAAATTTAATAAGCAAATTGATGGAAATATTAAAACATTATTACACTATGGGTAAGTTAACTATGATATGCTTTTTAAGGCAAAACCTTTTGATACAAAATCTATATTTAAATCTAGATACTTTCGTAAAACATATATAAGACCCTAGTTTGAAATAGTTTTTAATACAATTTAGAATTTTCAATAAAAGTTCTTTTATTTTTATGCAAAATTTTATAGAAATTACCGTTTTTGTAAAAGAACTTTTGATGAACAAGTTTTTAATGGCGACAAATAGTGTTTTTGTTTCCTGTAACATCATTATTATTATCGTTCAGCACTGCAAATATATAATATATTGTTATGAAATAAAAAGTCAATTTACTTTTAACAATATGTAACGGCTGGTATCAATACACAGCATGCTATTTAACATAGAACATGACTATCAACATTTGCATCAGTAGAAGTTTCTATATAGAAACATTGCTGATAACACAATAAGTTTTAACGGAACTCTCACTTGTCTTCTCTAGATACCGCCGGAAATTACTATTGTATAAATATAACAAACAGGGCCATTCGCCGTCAAACTGTAATTTAAATGTGTTGAAATAAACTGTAAAAGAGTAGTAAAAAACAGAGAGTTTATTTAAGGCCCCGATTACCGTTAACAACACTAAAGGTACGGTCACATTTGGCAAATATTTGCCAAAAAAAGACGTAACCACTACATAACATATATTTGAACTCGTTTATTTATATATAAAAAAAACTTTGTTTATTTAAGACAAGACACAACAAGTATTTAGTTTTGATGCTCTTTGATCTTGCAAAACTCTTGTAAGAGTAAACAAAGTAAAACAAATTTGTGCTAAAATAACTAGTAACGCTTTTGTGAATAAATATTTTCCAAGTATGACCGTTCTTTAAGATTACAAAATGTCAAAGCGAATAAAAAGATTTTTTCCCAGAGTTCATCATGGTCTTGTGACTCTTGGTTATTGAAAATCAGCAAAATCTATTCTTTAGAGAAAAGTTTTGTTTCAGCAAAATGTAAGAGTAGCTCTTAAAAATTTCTTATATAGAAAATTCTAAATCGATTTAGATGCAAGCGAAATTAATGAAATTCAAAATGTTTACATTTATCCTAAGCAGTTGGGTTGTGAAAATAGGTTAAAAAGGAAACATTTATGATCCAAAATGTGAGACAACCGCGAACAAACTATTAAGTATTTCTCCAAACAATTTTCAAAACTATTGTTCATTGCTTGTTTTTACACAGTTCAAGAAGCTGTATATTGTCAGCAACTTATCATTTTACTACGGATCAGTGACTGACGTGGTGTAAATATGAAACCTTTATACTATTCTGCTAGAAATTTTGTATAAAAAATGTTAGTATTACTAGTTGTGTTTTTAAAACAAGACATAATATTTTTAACAAAATAAATAAAATAGCCGGTACTTTGGCAGATCGCAACGAAGAGAGCAAATCAAAGTCTTTTAAGAGAGTGTAAAAGTGACCACCGCATCCCTAGTTAAAGATGAACGTAATCAGCATGAAGAGTTTTAAAGAATTGGGATCAGTCGAATAAAACAGTCTAACTTGCTAGGCAAGGTTTTGAATGTACCATGATGCCTGTGTGTAAACATGGTTGGGCATCTATGGTGAATTCAAAATAAATTCATTTATATTTCCATTTTATTATTTTTAGCAATTGAAATTATTTTTTAAGAATATAAAGCATTTCTCTGCCAGTTGACCCACAGTGCCCTTAAGTTTACTTAAGCAAACATAATCTCAAGTAAATCTAGCGAAAATTATTAGTTATAAATAAGAATATGTATGTATGTATGTATGTATGTATATAGAGGTATTGTTTCATTCTTGCTTACTTTGTTTGTATTTGTTCTAGCGTTGAAACAGAAAAAGAAAAGGCTAGAAAAACAATTTAATATGTTACAATAAATAAATAAAGATTTATTGTTTACTACTACTTGAGCCATAAAATCTTACAGATTCATAAACATACGAGCGAAATAAAATAATGGCAATGCTCGTAAATAAATACGAGCATTGTATACACATATCGTATAATCATAATACGTAAGTACGTACAAACGCTGAAAGTTGCAAGATGCCTTGTGTAGAGTAGAGGAAACAAATCAATCGTAATGGGAACTCAAACACGTAAATAAATTTCAAATAAAACACTGTGAGTAGTAACATTTCTTTATATTATTTTTTTTTTATTAGATTTTTTTTCTTCATTTTTTCATTCTTTCTTTATTTTATTGTTTTTAATAAATTTAACATATTTTATTCTTTTTTCTCATTTTTACTCTCTGTTGAATTATTCTTATTTTTTTATTTATTTAAATTTACTTGCTTTCAGTTTTTCATGTTGTTGTTGTTGTTGTTGTTTTTTTGTAAATATTTTCCAATATTTTGTGTGTGTATGAGTGTGTTTGTTGGTTTTGTTATGGAAACTTATTTAAATTACAATAATTGAAACATACTCGTTTATTTTTTTTTTAGTTTTTTAACTTATTTAGCATTTTTTTTATCATTAATATTAATTATTTTTAGTTTAATCAAACATGTGGTTTATTTTCTTTTTTTTTTCTGGGGGATTTTTTTATATGAATTTGTAGGTGAATTCGAAATTTTTTTTATTTGTCTTTTTAATATATCTTTTCAACTGATTAGATCTTTATCAACTTGCTGAAACATTCGTTGATTTGTTTGTTTTTTTGAAGTTTTTTATTGTTTTCTTTCTGGTTTTTGTGTGAAATTTAGTTGTGGAGTATATTTATTTTGTTTTATTATAGTTTGTTTGTTTTGTTTTTTTTTTTTTTAATTATTTCTTTCATTTAATTAAGCCATTAATAACATTTCGAAATAATTATATTTATTTAGGGTTTTATTTAAATTTTGGTTTTTTCTGTCATTTTTATTTAAACTTTGTTTTATTTAAATTTAAATGCATAGTTTTTTTTTTGTTTTTCTGTTTTTTATGCTTTTTTTATAGTATAATTGTACAATAATATAATAATTATTATATATTTGTTTATTTATAATTTTTTTATTTCTGTTGTGTCTATTTCTTTCACTTTTAATAATAATAATAATAATATTAATTAATAATAATTTACAAGGGTTTTGTTTAATGTTGGTTTTTTCTCTGTTCAATATGTGTGTGAGTGTGTGTTTTTTTGTTTATAATAAAGAGTACATTAAATTTTAGTTTTGTTTATTTTAAAATATGTTTTTGTTTTTGTTATTTCTTTAATAGCTTATTTATTTTATAAATATTTAACTAGAGCTATACATACAATTTAATTTACAATTTGTCATTAATTTTTAATATTTTTTTTTCCTTTCTATTTTTTTGCCAAACTGATTGATAAATAATTAAAATGGATCACAATAAAAACAGCAGAGAGAGAAAGTTCAACATGGAATAGTATAATTGTTATTAATAATTTGTTTTCATTAATTTATTTATACATTATTAATAAACTCATTAAACTCAAAACTGAAAGTGTGAAAAAACTGAAACATTTGAGCAAACTTTCGTATTTGGCTCAACTTTTAATTAAACATTTTTGTTGTTTTTTTTTTTTAAATGTTTGCCTTTAAATTTATTTAATTCATATGCTCATTTTATTTATTTGTTGGAAATTTTATTTTATTTATATTTAAATTCGTTTATTTTGTTTTCTATTTGTTATTTTTTAATCTGCGTTTTCAAATTGAAAGTATTAAATTGTTTATACATTTTTATTAAAATTTAATCGAATTGGAAAATAATTTAGCACAAATTTACAATTATTTCAAAAAACTGCATAATACCTGGCATTTGTCTGGTATATACAGGGTATTCCATATTAAAAGACAACTGGAAAATTTCAGCTTTTTATACTCTGTTATTTCGTTTTATTTTCAATAATAAAGAGAAATTGTCTATTATTTAATCGAACGTTACCTTGAAATGATTATAAGAGCTCTAAAATCATTTAACATATGGGGTAATCCATAAACAACATAAAAAATAAAAATTAAACAACTTGAAAATTTTAGAATTTAATATTTTGTTTAAATTTTAAAAATGAAAAATTAATTTAATATTATAAAACTTTTAAAATCATATAATATATGGGGTAATCCACAAAAAAATTATATGAAATTAAAAATGCAGCATCATAAACAAACTTTAATACAAATTTCGTTACAGATAAAAAATTTAACACAGATTACAGTATTGTACATTAGAAAACTCAAAACAAAGGCTAAAATAACTGTATATTTAAGTAACTAACAACATTTCCCCCTCAAACAAACATGCCCTGTAATTGTCAAACAACATAAAATATAAAACATTTCTCTAACATAAAACCTAAGGTTTTTTTAATTTGGCTATAACGTTACAGCACATGATAACGCCAAATAAGCACCCCAAAAATACATTTTTGCTAAAGTTCTTCTCTATAGTTTTACTAGTTAAAAGAATTTGTCAGAATTTTTATTTCCTAAATTTATAAAGAATTCATGTCTGTATAAAACATGCTAAGTTTAAGATTACCACAGCAAAATGAATAATTTTTAAGCCAAATATTTGACACTATGAAAAAATAATAAACAAGACTTCAAGCCAGTAATATCCAAAAATATCTACAAATAAACTAACTTCTTAATATAAAAGTAAAATATATATTTCTACTTCAAATATATAAAAAGTTTTAAAAATAGAAATCGTATCCTTTCTCTTAATAGCAAATAAATCTATTATTTCTTGCCCTTTAGCTTAACAAAAATAGGATTTAAAACTACATTGTACCTACAAATATATTTTCCTTGAATTGTTTATTGATAACAAATGTGTCTTCTATTCGTTTGTTTTATTAATTTTACACCTTTTTTAATGATTTAGGTTTATGCCTTTTTAAACAAAAAAAAAAACTTTTTTAAACTTTAGCATTGCAACAAACGAAGCTTATTTGTACAACGAACCGTATGATTGATATTTAATTGAATGTATTATAAGAAAAACACTCACACGCCTTGAGGGGCCAATGCTCAATGTTGCGTCACGTACACAAACACACACACAGTTTAATTACTAATTATGCATATATTAATACAATTAAATAGAACTCAATGAACGCCATCTTTTCAATTATTTCCATGAATAATTTAAATCTTAAGCAAATGAGCGCCTATGATAAACATTTCTGTTACAATATAGAGAGACACACACACATACATACATACTCGTATACATAAGCAAATGTTGAAATTTATGTGGGAGTATATTAAGTTAAGCATGTTAATTTAATATTCATGTTTACAATTTATGCTTTATTATGTGTTCTTTTTTTCAAATGGCAGCTAAATTAATATTATGCTAAAGTTGAAAGGGTTTTCTGTAAAAATCAATCAAAGGCAAAGCGTTTGCTTTTTTGTAATTTCTAAAAAAATTAATGATTAGTTCTAAGGGGAATTGAAAGTACTTTTAATTTGGTTTATGTGAAACTAAACTATCACTTTATCTAATGACGGTTTATGTCACTAAAATATATTGACACACTTTACATTAATCAAATTAATGTCAAGGGATTTTTTTTTTTTTTTTGTATTAAATTTTTGTATTTAGTGTTGTTGTTAGTGGAGAATGTTATAAAAGTGGGGAAAAGATTCGTCAACAGAATCGTTTTAGTAAAGGCTTTTGAATAGTAGTAGCGGCATTTGCAACTAAAATGAGAAAATTGGTAGAAAGAAAATTGTTAAAGTTGCGTGTTTAAAAAAAAATAGGTTATTACAATTTTAATAAATTATATAAAATTTTATTTTATTTCCACTGTCATTATTATTAATAAAACATTCTGAGTTGCTCGTTTTTAAACAAATGAAATTCCAATATAAACTCTGATTATAGTTGTTAGCTTATTAGGTTATTTTCAGCTAAGACGAACTTTATTAAACTTCTAAAATATTTAGAACATAATTACTGCCATGTAAACGATTTGTAACTCTAAACAAAACTGACTGCTAATTATCCCCTTCTCACTATGGAATACCCCTTATAAGCGTACATACTTCAATTGTATGCATATTTAAATAAAGCAGATAGTACCTATACATATTTACCTATGTATTTACACACATATTTACTATGTACACACGACAACATACATTTATGTACAAAGCTATTTAGCCATAATATAACAACAAAACAGCGAAAACAAAAACATTGTTTTTTTTGGAAACTGTGTAGACTACAATGGAATTACGAGTGTATAATTGTATAGAGTATATAATTGTTATAATCAATTTAGTACATTTAACTCATTAATTACAATTTTGTCTACACAAATGTAAATAGTGTGTATAAAGTTGTGTCACTTTGCAGAATTTTGTATTTGAATATATATATATATATGTGTGTGTGTGTTTGTGTGTATGAATGAAATGTGATTTACTTAACTACAATCAACAACAATAAACAAACATATATTTGCGAAGTAAAAAAACAGAACGCAGGTAATAATAAAATTGCATACTTAACGATTAACGATAGATAACTTTTAGATTATATACTACATATGTCATTTATATAAACATATAGACGTGCATATGTGTATGTATTTGAATATACCTACATATATATGTATATATTACGAATAATTTATAAAACACAAATAAAACAAGCAAAGATACGAAAAAGCCTCATTTGACAAATTGATTAACTAACTAATAGATTCAATTCAATAGTGAACAAGAGTTGGAAAAAGTGGTATTTCTTATTTATATTTAATGTGTAAATATGGTTAGTTTGATAATTTAGTGTTTTTTAAGGAAGTTTTTTTAAGTTTTTATGTAAGAATGTCAATATTTGTTAATTTGTAGTGATACATTTAAATGAAATGGTAGTTACATATAAAAGAATTCAGAATGTAAAGTTAATTTATTTGGCAAACTCTAAGGCATTCATATATATTTTATATACAAATACGTCATACAAATATTAAGTATTTCCTAAACATAATTCTTCATTTGCCTTTAAAACTTAAATTATCATATAGTCCGATTTATGTTTTAAAGGTAATTAAGGCTTATTCGCTTCTTTTTTTTTAAAATAAACCACCTAATTCTAAAATTTACGGATTAGACGCGTTAAAATTAAATTTTTATAAAATTTTTATTTAGCTCAAATTTGAAAGTGTTTCGTGATGGGCTGACCTAAGCGAAACCAGCGAAATGAGCATCAGAACTATATTTTCCCTTTCAGCAATACATTTTTAAAAAACTTTTTTAAGTAATAAACCATCACATTCGACCATTTGTATTCCACTCAAACACATACAATTGTTGCTTGTGTTAAATTTTATCTCGATATAAACACTTATAAACGATTTATGAATGTTAAAGTGTTTTTCAGAAGTGGCATTTATATGAGAATTTTGACCAACCATTATAAAATTATGTTGAATTTTATTTTATACCATAATTTTTAAGGGAGTTATGCTCTTTTAAGTGATTTTCGGCAGTGGGCCTTATGGTTAATTACTTTCTGGTTTGCACAACTTATTTGTTTGGATACGTGTATAAATCAAAAATTTATGACCGATAACACCCTATTTCGAGGACATTTATATGTGGGCTAGTGCATCGATTGCAACCAAATTCAATCCCATTGTCAACCCATCGACAGTTGTATCTATAGAAAATTGTTTCGTATTATCTTGGAAGCACATTTTCTCCCACAAGAAGAAAATTAAACTAATGTTGAAACCGATTTTAACTGAAACCCTTTTTCTAACCATTCGCACATTTTTGTTTATAACCATATTTCTACTGAACAGTTTTTTCTAATTTTCAGTACCACATTACCTGTGACATTGACAAATATCCTGTATGGCTATTGTTGACTTCGATATTAAAGTATGATTTACACATCCTATTAATTTAGTTTTCGCAGTTGGAACGTCACAGTATTTTACACTAATTTTATATATTTGTATATTTGAACTTTGCTTTAATTCTATCTATGAGAACTCTGGAATAGATTTGATAAAAAATTCTCAAATTTAAACAAAATTGCCTTTATACTTAAAGCCATAAGTGGAACCACCCAGGAAGAGAGAGAATTAGTTCTAGAAATAAGGCCTAAAGCCAGTACTCGTTATTTATTGAACACTGATATTTGTTCGGAAGTATTATCCTGAGGAAACTTTTTTGATTTATTCCAAATAGTCATGCTAAGACTTAGTTTCGAAAACTAAAAATTTTGTTTATTTCTTTGATTCAATTAGAGAATTAGCATATATTATTATCGAAATCGATTCATTAAATTTATTTCAGAACTCAGAAATTATTTACATTACGTCAATTGCAGAAGGAGTTTTAAAAAACATGCCTTAATATACTTGAGAATAATTTTGGGCCCTAAATACAAGTTGTAAAATTATCTAGAATCAATTAAAAAACCTATGATAATATAAAAATTGTTTAAGTTCTAAAACTGATGCTAAAATTGTTGTTAACTATTTTTAAATTCTTAAATTTTCTGAGACTTAAATTTCAAGTGTTTTAATCAGAAACGAAAAAAATTTGTAAAACTTTATTATAAGTATTTAAGTTTGAACAGTTTTTCAATAAAATTATTGCCGTTTGCCAAAAATTATATACAGCTTAGCAGTAAATCAAAAAATCAACTGAAATTTTTCTACAGGGCCATCTCGTATGTACATTTACATGTGTAGATGTAAAAAGTAGTATTACATACTTAAATATGTTTGCCTGCTTAAGTGTGTTTCGCTTTTTCGTTAATATACATACATATACACATATTAAATAAGAACTCTATCTATGCTTTTAGATCTCTTATAATTAATTAAATTACTGTCATCTCTTATTATAGTATGTAATCTTAAAATATCATCTTGTTATATCTTTATTTTACTGTTTAGTTGCATGTTTTTATTTCTCTTTGTTTGTTTTCTTGTTCATAAATTTTTTATTCATATTTGATAATTTTTATCTGTTAAAGGAAATCTTTTTATTTCATTTATTATATTGTATATGTTGCTGCTTTTTATACATAAAGCATTCTTGAAAATAGTTTCACTTAAATAAACTCCCCAGTGCATTTGTTGGAACAAAACAGAAAAAAAAAAAACATAAAATACACATAAATAATCACTCGCTTATTCACTATCTAGGTATTATTTTATGAAATTCTTTAAAGACACATTCATTAACCAAAAGCATTTATATTTATGGCCTTTTTAGCTGTAATAAGCTAAATTTATACTTGTAAATTTATAAATGTGTAAATGTATGTATGTTTATCTGGTAATATACATAATTACTTTTATTTACAGCAGAAACGGAAATAGAAAGAGAAACAGAAACAAAATTAATGAAATTCTAAATTTATTTATATTTCTTTAGGTGGATTAGGATTATTTTGTGGCTTAATACAGACACATTTAATACATTTAATGTTGTTGTCTGAATCAAAAGTATTGCATATTTTTAGGCGTTAACAAATGCATGGGGGAGAGAGAGTTCACATTAAATTCAACTTAACTGACCTTTCGAACCGTGTTTGTTATTTGTGGTTGTTGTGTGTAAGTTTTTTTTTTGTAAATTTTTATTATTTATTTAATTTTGTTTGGTTTTTATTATTTAACAAACATTAATGTAGCAGAGATTTTATGAGTCTATGTGTGAATTTGTTTTTTGGGTATTTTATTTGCGTGTCTGTTTGTCCTAAGTTGTAACATTTTATATATTTAGGGCTGTTTGTTTTTCAATGTCTTTTTTTATTTATTTAGCAATTGTTTTAGTTAATAGAGTTTTTTATTTTATTTGATTTTTAGTAAAAAAAAATGTTTATTTCTATACTAGACATTAAAGGAGACCGGCTCTTTTTTACAATTATTACTACAGTTTAGCTTAAGGAAAATTTTACGAGCGTCAATACAGTTTGAATAGTTTTTGTGGAAAATAGGAAAAAAAAATAATGTATATTAGCTGAAAATCTAATGCACATATGATCTAAAGTTAAATAAAATTAAAAGTTGAGAAATATAAATATTAACAAAAAAAAATAAACACTAAAAATATTATAAAGAATGCAAATTAGAAGCTGCCAGCAAAATTACCAATTAAACAAATTTTAACCAAAAACTATTTTAAAAATTTTCAAAAACTTTAAGAAATATCAACAATTCCTTTCATATTTATTTAGATACTTTCATATCCTGAATTCGGCCTTTTATACTCTTACATATGTTCAAAATTGGCAACGCACAGTAATTTGTTCTGGCTATACAAAATGAGAAAACATTTGGCACTTTTCAAAGTCAGAAGAAAAAAGTCGCTAACATAAAAACACTGAATTTGTTTAAATCATATTCTTAATTATTTTAAATTGTTTAATTTAAATTATCATAACTTTAAAATGTGAAAGAATAGTCAAAAAATTTCCTATACAAAGGATTTTTTTTTTCATTTCGAAACACCAAAGAACTTCAAAAATTTCATTTCCTCTATATTCTCATTTTTTGAGAGACATGACAAAATGTTTAAAAACTATATACAGAACATAAAAATAATGTTTAACAAAAGCCAATGTTTCATAAATTAATATCTTAAAATTATTCTACATTTTTGTAAAGTACAAACAATTTCCTTGGTCTATATTATATATATTGTACAAACATTTATCAGAGTACATAGAAAAAAACGAAATTCGCATTATCTTTTGTTAAATAAATTGTTTAATATGAATTCTAGCAATATGTTTTATATTAAAGCTGTCACAGCGAATGATTAATATTTATTTATTTTCAGACAAAAAAAATAATAATCATACGCCTACGTGTGATTAAATCAAACTGTCCATAAAATCTCATTTTGAGCAGAAATAACAGATTTGAAATCAAGCATGAAATTTCATGTTTCATGTTCATGTTTAATGAAATATCTGAAAATTTAATGTGAAATCAAACATGGATGAAGAAACATTTTCATATACTCCTGGTTACATCTAGGACTTCTTAATGTGTTAAAAAAGATTTAATATTACAATCCCTTGAAAAAGTCGACAAACAATCGACGAAACGTCGGGAAAATATTGTAATTAAAAATTGGATTTTTATTTACATTGAATAAATTTAGGCCATTTTAGCTTGAAAAAAATAACATTATAAAATTTTAATATTATTTAAAATAAAGTTGTACGATTTTAACTGTCATCATAACTTTAGGTTAAAAAATAACTAGACTATGTGAAAATGAGGGTTAAACAAATAAAAGAAATGGTTTAAAAGAATAAAAATTTTAAATAAAAGTTGTTTAAATTAATGACTTAACAAAGATAAATCTTATTCATTTGTTAATAATTTATTCTAAATATTTGTTTTTTAAAAGAACAACTCCAAAACAAATAAAAACTTGTTTAATTTCATTAAAATAAATGCAGCAATTAATTACTAACATTTGAATACACAGCCAGACTTTCAACTATTTATGATTTCTTCAAAAAAATTCTTTTACTCTCATTTACTAGTTTATATGGCCAAATATTATAAATTCCCTGGCATATAAATACCAAATAAATTCTTAATGCCACATGACAAAGACATGTGAAAAATTAAAAAAAAAAAAAACAAAATACAAAATACAAAAATATTTGAATCTTTTTTCAACAGTAAGTAATAGAAATCATTTATTGTATTATTGTTATTTTTAAGCAATAAAATTCTTTATACTATAAATTTTGTTAACACAACTTTAACACATATTTCTAATAATAAAGTAAACTGAATTTAACAAATAAACAACAAAAACCAACCATCAAATGTTTGTAATTTTAATAAACTTGTCAGCAAAGCATTTTAAATGTAAATCACCAGCTTTAGAATTATTAAGCAAACATAAAAACAATATGCAAATTATTTATTTATATAAAAATGTAGTAAATGATTTTTGTTCAATGAAGAAACTGTACCAAAATTTTTTGTTTCAAACAAATCAGCAAAATTGCAGTTTGCATCACAGCAGCTGAAGACAGCTGAAGCCAGCTTGTTGTGCTGCTACTTTTTTAGTAAGTCTTTGCAGGCAAGATGAATATTTTTAACAAGCTTCAAATGAAATCACATTATGGTATAAATTTTGTTGGAGAAAATTTGGATTTTGTTTTTTGCGAATTGCATACAAAAGAAGTTCATCAAAACAGTTTTTTATTTTTCGTATTCAATTGTAATTGAATCGCGTGTGTTTGCTATACTTCTTCCAACAAGAAGCAACAACTTTGTTTTCTACCTACACATTTATGCACCACTAGACATTTACACTTATGATGCTAACACACACGTTAAGATTTTCCTAAAATACACAAACATGCTCTTGAGAATATGCTTGAAAATTAGTTTCCAAAGGTCATAGTTCAAGTGAAATTTAATGTCAGGCATTATAAAACAAAATAATATTTTATTATGCACATAATTATGTAAAACATTTGTGTGTATGTGTGTATGTATACTAAACTCATTTATTGCCTAACTATGGCTGCAGTTTGTAAAGGTTAACAAACAAAATTCCTTTAAATTGCAAATCATTTCCAATACAACCCCCAACTCTTAAATGTCATTTTCAATTGAACATATGAACTTTATTTCAAAGTATTTTAAATTAAATTAAAATTCTGAGAAAAACTTCCCTAACGATTGGCATTATCACGTTTTAAACATTGTTTGTTTCCTTTTTTTGCAAAAACTTTTTCAAATATTTAAGGTTTGTTGGCGAATTTCTGTGTGAAAAAAAACACAAATAACACTTGAAGAACACAAAATATACAACGCATGGGTTGGCTTGTAAAGGCCTTTATTATTTAAAGGGAAAAATGTTAAATGAATGTGGGAAATTTTTAAAGGTAAAATGTTTTTGTCAGTTCGTATATGCGTTTTGTTTAGTGTGATAAATAATAATGGTTGCTTTAGAAGAGTTGGAAATTCAATTTAATAAATCTGTTACTTGCCATCAATCAACTTGACAAATCTTTTTTAGGTCATATTAACAAGTTGTTTTACATTTTTATTTGTAATTTCCATAAAATTAATATCTGATCCTTTTTTAAACATAATTACTTCATATTTATTTGACTTCTAGCGAACATTTCTCCAAATTTCTAAACAGGATTTATGCAGCGGATTAAATACAAATTATAGCTTTCAAAATTTACCAAACAGGATTATAAATCACTATACAGGAAATTTCTATTGGTATTTTCTGTACGCGGTCGAGTAACAATACTTAAGTGTTGTATTCCATTTTCGATGGAATATCAGTAGTGACACTAGAAAATGTGTTTAGTCCAGAGAACATCACACTGAATTCTCATGCCTAGAACATCAATAGCTTCTGATTCCATAATGTTGACACCGCCCATAAAAACAGATGAAGTAACATTCAGGGGTGTCATAGGTGTCATAGAAATCAATATTGTGAGAATTAGTTTTAAAACCGACAAGAAAAAATGCTTTGGTGTCATAGGGCACTGCACTGTGATTTCAATAAATATCATGATACTAGAAATATCCCTATGACACCAAAGCATTTTTTCTTGTCGGTTTTAAAAGCAATTCTCACAATATTTGTTACTATGACCCCCTGATGATCTGCCGTGCGTTTCTGTGTTAAAATACAATTGAGTCTTACAAAAATTAATACCGACTCTATTCGCACAACCCCATTTTGACATTGTTACATTACTTTAGATCATTCCTATCATTCATGTTTTGCCTTATTATATTAATCACCAACAAGCTTGGTCTGTAGTAGAATGAATATGACTGGCAAATGTTTAGAGTATTAAAAAAAACCCCCGACTTTTTTATAAAACCGATTTTCGGGTTATTCGAAAAATTAAATTTTCTAAAAAAAAACCCCGGTTTCGAATATGGTTTTAATTAGCAATTAAGTTGTACAACAAATAGCGTTAGATCTACTACATATCAGTAAAACGTGTCAAAAGTATTTCTCAAAAAAAAAAAAAAATAGGTTTATGTTACAAAATTAAGAGTTTTACTCCTTTGTTGCAAAATAAAATTATTTTTTCCTTATCAGCAACTTTTCATAGATAATACATAAACGATTGTACAATAAAAAATGTATTTTTCAAACAAAAAAAAAACTATTTTTGGAAACTGTTTTCAGAAAAAGTATTTTCAACGACAAATTTTGCTCACTATAGTACAATATTGACTTACTCGTAATAATATCCATTAAACAAAATAGGAAACAAACAAAAACTGACAACATTAAATTCTCTAAACATATTTATTTGCTTCTAATTATCCATTAATTAATGGTTAATTCCAAAGTCTAACAGCTTCAAGGCAAACTTGTCAATAATAAATAAATAAATAAATACGAGTACATGCATAATAATTTTTAAATTAAATACAACTCAAACTCTCAGCTAATTGCTAACTAACATTTCTGCTTTCCATTTAGGTGTTTTCATAATGACGTATTAAAAATGTTCACAAGAATTTGTTTGAGTTGACATGGCGTATGATTAATATTTATTTCCATATTAAATAAATAATAAAACTCATACGCCTACTTATTGTGTTGCTGCCAAGTAAAACAATTCCTATGAATGAATAATACGCGGAAATTAAAATCAAACGATATAGCCAGCCACATACAACATACAATAAATCTACAAAGCTACAATATTTGCATATAACAAATAAATCACAGTGTACGGAATGAAAGTGAATGGCAGGCAGCATTAAAAAGGATACAAATTCAAGAATATACATACGAGTACTAACAACTCTAGTCAGTCAATGAGTAATAGTATTAATTATTCAATTATAATTTATCAAAATAATCTTTATTTGCCACAACTAAGTCAACCAATTACTTATAATGAATGGCCAATTGATATCATGCACAATATTTAACGTGACTGACATGAACGTTATATACGAGTACATACATATGTATGTATATATGTATGTATGTAGATAAATAGATAAACTGTTTTCATACATTAATTCATTCACCAATAACAATTATTGTTAAGAGCAACAAATTCAAATTCAAATTTTATTTTATTTGATTACACTGACATTTAATCCTGTTCGAGTTACGTGTTGTTTCGCTTTCAGTATCAAAATGTTTAACTAACACAGATAGAAAAAATTATATAGAATTTGTACATAGTTAGTTAATTAAAATCCATAGATGTTTGCTGAAATCCATCTGTACATTTTAATAAATTGCTTTAATGATTGTGTTTGTTTAACATTTTGTAACATTTAGTTATTATTAGTTGCACATAATCTAATGTGCATATGTACAACTAAACTGCAACATTAGAGATAACAAAACTATGTGGTTGAAATAAATGTTATTTATATTGTTAATATTTATATATGAGAATGCGTGTGGTTGTATGTGCATGTATGCACATTTGTATTTGTATCTATTTGCAAGTATTTAATTTGTTAATGACTTTCCAAGATTAAGCATTAGGCAACAGATTTAAATGATCATTTATACTTACAACACATACAATTAACTGGTATGAATAAGCAGTAGTTGAATTTGAAAACATTTTTACTATGTACACTAATAAAATATAGTACAAAATTTATTCGAAAACTAAAACTTTTAAACATAAAACAACATATGTACAATATCACTAATACATACTTGTCACATGCACTCTCTCACATTTACTCCCCATCCATTCATTTTGAATATTGTTTTTCACTTTTTCTTTTTTTTTTTTTCTTTCTTACACTCACAATACTTCAGTCGTGATAATGTATACACATACATATGTAAATACTTTATTTGAATAAACATAATTTATACGTTTTTTTTTAAAGATTTTGTTTGTTTTATTGATTTTTAGCAATTTATGTAAAAATATAATTTAATATACAACATAAAATGAAGTCAATATGATATAAGTAGGTATGTGTAAAATGTAAAAATTATATAAAGAAATTCCATATTAGTAATTACTTTTAATTCATAACAAAACTATGAGCAAACAACCTTCCAGTCTGGTTCAAAATCGTGCAAATTAAAATGAAATTAAAACAAAACAAAACTATTTGCAAATTAAAAAAAAAAAAAAAACTTCCAGTCAGTTCAAAATATCTCGAAATACGTGATTTGGTAGGACTATTTATGGCTTCTGTATTTGAAAAAATATTTGTGTTGAATTTTATTTGAATGGCAATATTTTTGGAAGATTAATGCTCATTATATTGAGTTTCGCATCCACAAACGGTATCTACCAACGTTTATCGAAATATCTTCGAAATTGTTATCTGTACTTTGTATTTTTCGAAAACGCACGGGTATCGTGAAACGACCCATATAATAATTTTAAGTCCATTGGTATAATTAAAGATGGGTATTTTTTTGAGAATTACATACATCAGCATGGTGGTGTGCATTCCGAATTGGATGCATTGTCAATCCAATTTATACTTCTGTTCAAAGATTGAAAGAATTCACGTTAATAAAGAAGAATAAACCGCGTAAGTCGTGCAAGATATTTATGGACTGATTTTCATTACCAATATACACCTAACTGTGTTTTTACACGGTCTTTTTGTACACAGTGAACTTGTTATAAATTATTTTTTACGTTACTTTTTTTTCTTTAAAAACTATGTTTGTGTAAAAACCAAATCGCACCTACATACATATTGATAATATATGTATATGTGATTTAATGTTATAAACCTGAATATATGTTCTTAAAAAATCCTTGTTTTTCACTAATTTCAATAGGTTTTAGAGATAAGGAACCAATCACCTATTTTGCATGCGATCAATGTGTTTTTTTACACGGTTTTTTTACACAAAGTTTTCCGGAACAAGTTACCGTGTAAAAACAGAATTAGGTGTACTCATGACAATATCTGAAATATTGTTACCACATGTGGGTAGGTATGTTATCAATCAACACACAGACCTAAAAGCGGTTAATATTTTTTTAAATTTAGATCTAATGTTCAGTTTTGCAGAAAGTGTTTTAACAATTCAAATTCAAAAATTAATTATTTTCGAGTATTCTAATGACAATATAAATAATATTACCATAAAAGAGGCCAGAAATGTTTTCTCATTATGTTGAAATTTGTCCCAATTTATGAAAGATTGTGTTAAAATTTCCTAAATTCTTTCTAGTTCAACTATTTAAGACAATATTTAAACAAAACGAACAAAATTTACAAGCAATTTATATAAGGAACTAAAAATTCACATGAAGACTTTGAGTATTTTAAATTGAAAGAAGACAAATAATTTAAAAAAAAAAACTAAAAACTCAAACTTTTAAACTATATACCTCCGAAAATATTTACCAGCTTATTTCTACTGAAATGTCCACACAAAATTCGTTTTAAAAATCTTTGTTAAATAAAAAAAAAATGTCCTTAAAAATATCAGCTTTAAATATTTACAAAAGATTTTCAACTAAAAATGTTTAATAATTAAACATGGAACTCAACTCAGGCCTTTAATTGCTAAGAACTCAAAATAGTCTGCTTAATTTGTTTAAAACCAAAAAAAAAAAATTAAAATTTGTCACAATTTAGAAATAGGTTTCAGTTTAAATTATTTTCAGTTGGTTTTTTTAAATATAAATTTCCTAGTTTTCTTGTTTTTTCGGATTGGATTCCGGTTCTTGAAATACACATTTACGAGTATGTTTGTTAGTATGAGCTAAGATTGAGTAGTTTCTTTTATTATTATTATTTATTATTATTTTAATAAATATTATTTTAATTTTTCGTTTGTTTTTTTTTTTTTTTTTGTTTATTAGTATTAGTCGTAGTAGTGTTGTAGTTGTTAATTCTTTTTGTTTTATTAAAGTTTTGTTTTGGTAGTGTTAGTAGTTGTAGTATTTAGTTAGTAAGAGTACTTGTATAAAAAGGAGCGCGAGGATATTTAATCATACGTCATTGTATTGTACAGCCATTAGAGATTGGACTCACCTTATATCGGATTCACTGAAGTACTCAGTTGTAGTTGTTATTGTTGTTGTTGTTGTTGTTGATTGGTTTGGACAAAAACATTTAATAACAGCTAAATGACATGTTGAAGCACAACAACGACAACAACAGCTACAGCAAAGGCAGGAAAAAGCACAATTGTCCATCAAGCAGACAGTTGATGAAAATGGCGCTGTCGCTGTTGCTGTTGTTGCTGTAACTGTTACTGATGATGCTTTTTTAAATAAATTATATTCTTTAGAATACAATAGGTGACACCAAAAAATATCCACAGCAAAAGAAAGTGTGTATGCTGCAGATAATGCTGGTGATAATGACAACGACGACAATGATGATGGAGCAGGAGATGATAATGGCGCTGACAATGACTGACGTTTACACGTAGATTTAACAATAGCTGTTGTTGCAGTGGTTGAAGTGTTTGTGGTGTTGGTGCTACTTGTAGTTGTAGATTTTAATGCTGTACGAGTCATATGATAATTTTCGCGCAATTGCATGTAGTAACAACACGTTGTATTCGTGTCGGTAGTATTGTTATCACTACTGCTACTGCTATTATTCGCTTTGCTTGCTACTACCACTGTCTCCGTTGTTATTGTTATGCATTTCTTATTGTTTTTGTTAATGTTCGTTTTTGGATGCAAGTGCTGCCTTAGCAGTTTTACAAAGCCAGTCACCAGTGTCAGTAGCAGAAATCCTAACAGTTGTAGGCACGTTTCTATCACATGACCACAGCTTTTAGACCATGCACTACAGCCGGTAGCTTTGTGTAGTGCCTGACATATGCTAAGGTAAACAAGTACATTAACAGGTACACTAAGATATAATGACTTTGAGACATTCGATGAAGTGCTGGTCCCGCGCGCTGCATTGCTGCTGGGAATTCCCCTGGAAACAGAATGAGAAACACCTGTTTAATTTACATCTTTTTTGCTGTTCTCCAACTCAATCATAGTTTTTATTATTTTTTTTTTGTTTTTGTTACATATAAATATATAAATATACTATATAGTTAAAGTAAATTCAATAGAATGATGTGAGAAAATTTTGCGCAAATTAACCTTATGGTAAAATAATTGTACCAGCAGTTCTGCACCAGAGATAAAATATAGTTGCATATGATCACAGTAATAAATTTAGCATGACTACAAGATAGTTAACAATATTATGATCACTGTAATTATATATATGGTTGCAACAACCGTAATATAGTACAGTTGGAAGTTGCATGATTTCAGTAATCATATATATGATTGTAGTATTTAAGTATATGTTTGTGGTTATCATATCTAATATTTCTGAAATCTTTAGAATCGTATCGGCTAAATAAAGAACCTTCAGTCGCTGGTATCTGTGTGTGGCGAAGACTGTTTTATATGTTTAAGTATTTGGAAGCTTTAAAGCTTTAATACTGGAATATTATTAGATCTCGACCATAAACACGCTCAATTATGCAGCAACAATAATTTGTATAAACTTTATTGACATATGTATTTGTCCTGGTCCCTGGTGACTATGAGTGCCGACCACTGATCTATACTTATATGTTTAAGTATTTGGAAGCACTAAAGTTATAACACTGGAAGATTATTAGATCTAGGGGTCAGTTATAAAGTAATCATAATAGTTCTTAGTAAAATAGATAATATACGAACAGTTATTAAACTTATAAATTAAACAAACAACCCCTAAATTTATTTAAATAATGTAATTGTTGTTTATTTGATTTGGTTTGATAAAGTTTGTTGTCTTCCATCGCCTTTGTTGGGTGGTTAAGGGTGTGAAATAGTAAATGATAATCTTGATTTGTCATAATAATTCTCAATAACCACCAAGTAATGGGATTAAAGGTGGTTACCAGCCACAAAGATAGTCACATTCACTTGAATTACATTAAGTTAAACCGAAAAATAAAGATAAATCAATATCTATTAACACAAGAAGCCAAAAAAAAAAACAAATAACTTCCTTTGTAATTGTAGTTCTAGTATTTAGGTTATCAGCAATTTCATTAACTGTTTTAAATAAATTCTTGCTAGCCTTTAAATTTGGTTTTTATGGCACTTAATATTGTTACTTATACAAAATGATGGCAGTCATAATTTCTTTTTGTAAAGCTATTGTTGTTAAAATGTCATAAGTAGGAATAGTTGGTTGTTCAATCATTTTTGAATACTTACCATTGAGCACATGAACTGTTACACTTTTCGGTTTAGCATTCGATGGATTGCATTGATAATGGCCAGAATCTGATGGCCGTGCAGATTTAATCAATAGAAAGGAGGTCGTTGTTTCGCCTTTATTTGTAACAACCGAAACACCGCCTCGCGGTGAATCATAGTTGATAATCTACAAATAATCCAAGAATAAAAAAAAAGAAACAAATATAGAGCAAAGAGGAAAAACGAAAAAGAGAAATAAGTTATTGGTTGGTATTAAATATAATACTACATTTACTTAAATTGTTGTCTGTACTTTGAACGACCGGTGATGGAATGGATAATGATGCAGACTTAAGAATAATACAACTAGAAGGTTTCATACTCGTACCAAGTGGTAATTGCTTTCTACTTATAAATGTTTAAATAAAAACCAAGTATATATTAAAGGAATATATTTGACTTTAGGTTTAAGGGAGTTTTCGTACAAAGTTTTGCACTTTTTTAATACTACTTCACCTTGAAACTGTACACAATTATAGAACAGAATACACTTTTAAAAAGTTTCCCAGTTTTTTTTTTTTTCAACATTCACGTCATGTTTCTGAAATGTCTGCACTCTAAACGCCTTTCACAGAAAAAATTAAAATTGATTTTTAATTCAAATATTCGTATATTAAATTAAAGATTTAATTGAAAGTGGACCGATGAAGGAATTTGTAGTATCAATTAAAAAAATTTGTAAAAATTTAATTAAAAGTAGTTTTAATTAAAAACAAATATTATTTTATTTAATTGAAAATTGTTTTTCAATTAAAAATTTAATTGATATGATTAAAAGATTAATTAAAAATCAATTAAGACTCAATTAAAAGTTTAATTAAAATTTGTCGGGCAATAATTTTTTCTATGTTGAATTTAAAATATCTGTGGGAAATTTCATTTAAATAGAAGATTTTGTGATTGTGATTCTTCCTTGATTTTTAAGTTTCAGTGGTCGGCACATACAGAACATTATTAAATGTATTGTAATGTAGCATGAATCGAATTTTATTAATTTGTTTTTGATGCAAAATTTCCCATTTGATGATCATATTGAACCTTTTTACCACAAAATTTAAAGCCAAAATGGTTTTTATGAAAAAGTAGTAATATTCAGACTCTTCTTGATATGAAACCTCCCTGCAGCACAACTCTTAAAGGGTAATGTTTCGAAAATAAAAATAAATGCAATAAAAAAATAAAAGAAAATAGAAGAAAACATACATTTTACAGAAAACGAGATAAAAAGAAAAGGAAACCCATAAAATAAAATTAAATTGATGAAAAGAATGCCGGAACTATTAGAGTATCTACACGTCAAACTGAAAAAGGGGGTTTTTCACAATTTGTGTTTTTCTGACTTTTATTTTTCTTTTTGCTAAAATGACAATAACACACCATCATCATCACAACACATTGAAAAGTAAAACACATGCAGCAAACAATAAAGAATCCCTTGTTTTAAAGAAGCCATTGAAATTCAAAAAGTAGAGAAAAAACCAACAACACACAACACTGAAAGTAAAAAAAGCATTTCAAGGATTTGCACGAAAAGATAAAAAAGGATTAGGTTGTACTTTAGACATGCATAGAAAAACTAACTGGAGCGAGATAAAATGTAGACAAAAATGTAATAAACACATAAAGAAAAACACAGCGGAAAAGAAGGTAAGAGAGAGGGAGAGAGAGAAATATATATGTAAGTCAAAACAAACTTACCGCATTATTATGATTCCAGAATATGTAGGCAGGCGGTTCGGGTGAATTTAAAATAACGCAGGTTAGATTTATTGTAGAGCCACTTTCTATATAAAGATCGGGAGCACCTATAATTTCTGTAGAGGGTTCTGTACCAATAAGCAACCAAAAGCAAGAATGAAATAAATATTAAATAAGTCTGCTTCACGTATTTTATAAGTATATACAAAAATGTAGTTGAAATGTGATCTGGTAATTTTCTCTTACTTACCCACAACATTCAGGTGAATATAATGACTCATATGAGGTGTAGTCGATACTTGACACTCATATATGCCGGAATCTCTATGCTGTGGATATTTTATCTGTAATATCCAGTCCTCTGTCTGTGGCTGATGTATTGCACGAAATCTTTGATCTGATGTGTATGTATAACGGCCCACAGTTAGCAGGTGTATGTCACGATGTCGTACCCAGGAAACTTGCAGTAACATCTGTTAGCAAATAGAATGGAAACATTGATTTGTCAAAATTTAATACAAATTTAAAACGTAAAATCAGTGCAAGTTTAAATGTAGTACTAAACAAAATTTAAGCATGTTCACAATACGCACAAGTAAGAAAATATAGTCGTGCAAGACCGACCATACGTATATACAACCAGTATATGTATGAAAGAGTTTTTCATCTAAAATTTAATTGGTAGGAATTATGTTTAAAGTGAGTGGCGAGCGCTACCGTGAGATGATTAGATGATTTGTTTGTCCAAAATAGAAGAGCTAAAATTGGCTGACAATGGCTCAATTGTGAGGCAAGTTCAGTAAACAGTTTATTTAACGTTTGAGCCGGTCAATTGGCCGCCTATGCTATGATTTGTGGGGCTATGTAAGAGCTGGAAGCTAATATTAAAGAATTCATTCATGAGGTAACGGCCAATATGTTACAGAGGGTATGCCAAAATTGGACCCAGCATATGACTCATTTGAGGTGTAGCCGCTGACAACAATTACATGAAATCATTTTTAAACAATGAATTATATATCGTTTTATAGATTATAGATTGTTCTATCGACTCAAATAGGATTTTCATACATTTCTCTTAATTATATTTGTTTTTTTTTTAATCAAATTCGAAAGCTACCAAACAGTAGCTATACTTTGTTCACATGGACATGGGGAAGAAATTTTAAATGAATTTTCAATAAAATCAAATTTTTGTTAAACCTATTGACGTTAATTTAGTTCATTTTTTTATTTACACTTCTGCTCAAACGATTTCCTTTAACTTAACACAAACAAACAAAACTTTGAATATACAGTTCCTAAAAAAAACATATGGTAAAGAAAATTACACATAAAATTAGTATTAAGGGTAATACAGAAAGAAGCCTCTATAGATTTTAGTAACTAAAGTGTTTGCAAATGTAGCATAGAAAATTGAGTTTCTAATGTGTCTGTCACATTCTGACAGTGTATCTGATTGACTTTTCCTTTTGTAGTTGGTGTAAATTTGCTATATTCTTGGAAAAAAATAAAAAAAGAAAGCTTATCAAAAAAAAAAAATGAAACAGAAAAGTAGGTACGTATGTATGCATATATCCTAGGGCAAACTTCAGATCTTGATTGTAGGGTATGATAAACAAAATACAAAAAAAAAAAGACTTTAAGTAAAATGAAATTAAATTTTGAGTCTTTTGTATACAAACAATCGACCTTCAACATACTAATGTACATATGTATATGCCCAGCATTAACTTATAGCATTATCTTATAACCCTTGTCTTGTTAACGGGTACGTTTTGTATTTTGTGTATATTGCTTAACAAATCAATATATTTCATCCAGGGAATCCAATATGTTTTTCTTCCCCCTTCTTTTTACTATTTTGTAAAAGAAATTACATTAAAATATTCTTATACATATGTATGTATGTATCTATGTAAGTAGTGTACAGGTATAAAAGTATATATTTATGTTAATGCTTAAATGTACTATATATGTATAATAGTATACTATAGAACAAACAAACGAAGCTACCAACAGAAAAGAAAAAAACTACACCAATTTTAGATTAATGTATTCATGTGTGGCATAGTTAATGTGAACTAATAACATACATAATACTTTCACAAACACAGATACTCGCAATCTAACAGAAATGCAAACGTAAAAATAACACGACACACAATCAAGTTTACAAAATAAACATTCCACCAATATACAAACAAGTTCTCTTATATACATAGGTATACAAATATATTAGGGTGGCCCTTATATTGGACATTTTAGATTTTCGGTGCTACCGAAATCTAGAATTGTTCTCTTGCATTCTTAAAACCAATTAAAGGAAATATATTTTCAAATATTTTATTCTTTTTTCTTACTTGGACTTTATTCACCCATGATAACCAAATGACAAAAATACTATTTTCAGGAGTTTTAGTTACTGTTTATTTGATCTTACAAGGTAGGACCACACAATTCCTCTGCAATCTTTTTCATTTGAATGCCTAAATATTTGGTCAAAGATAAATGGACATAGTTTGGACATACGAGTATATTTAGTAAACAATTTGAATATAAATTTGTTCGTTTGAAATGTTATCTTTAAACATATTAAACATAAATTTTAGTTGGACCATCCTAATATATATGCAGGTGTTTATAAGTATGCATAGAGAAGGTAGTTAAGACATATATTATATAAATTTATAAACATATTTGTCATGTTCTACAAGTCGCAGGTGTATTGTACCTATAATACAGCGAAATAAATGTTAAAAAACAGCAAAAAACACAGAAAGCGAATTTCCAAATACGAGTACATTATTCCAAAATATATCTACGAACTCCGAAGTTATCTCAAACGATCATGAGAAAATTTGTTTGGCATTGATATTAAATATTATTATTTATCCGTTTAAAAACGTTGGTTTAATTCCATTTAGTAAACCCGAATGATCTGGAATAATTTTAAAGCAGCAGACTCTTATGTTACAGCTTAATGTTCAGAAATTCACGTACGTTTGGGATTAGTAACAATGATGTAAGATGAGAAAGAACAACGCATTTTCATAGTTGAACAAAATAATAAGAGTTTGAAAATTACAGAATATAAACTCAGCTTCCCACAACGGCAAAGAGAGTATTTGAGAAATTCAGGTATGTTGAACCGATTGGGGATGCTTAACAAACAGGCCAAACAAGCCGTTTAATGGTCAATATTCAAACAGTGTATGTCAGTATTGATCCATGCCCATAAACATCAATTCGTCCTTGTGGACATGAATTGAAATTTTCAAGAAGCTCATTGAAGATCTATGAAAGAGTTAGCTAAGATGAGTGGATGCTGATTGTTGGTAAAAACAATCTATGTTCAGAAGTATATGTTTAGCTTGATGTCAATGACAAGAAGCATCATTCAACCACAATTCTTCGAACATGAGACTGGTAAGCAGTGACTATAGATCCTGCTGATATCAGGACAATGATGTGGACAACCAGAAAGTCTGTGAAAAAACGCAGTTACTGAATGATATATTGGCTGATTGTCGTTCCGGTGCTTAGAACTGTTTGATTTAACATTATTGAATTTATTTCTTAAGGTTATTTAAAATTAAAGGACTAAAGCAAAAAGCCCGCAATCACAAATGCTTAAAAAAAAGGGGATAAGAAAAATGTAAAAATGTTCATTTTATTCCAATATCCGAGGCATATTGGAAAATAAAGTTCTTGTGGAAAAACCCTTAACCTTTAAAAATTGTGTCAATGACTATAAAATAAAGTTTTTGTTAAAAAACCTTTAAACCTTTAAAAAATGTTCGTAATGTCTCTTTAAACCCAATAATTTTCTTAAAAGCTGCTCCGCTTCTTTGCCGTTTTTCATTTAGCGTTATTTAAACCGAAAAATTTCTCTGAGTGTTTAATAAACCTGCAATACGAGTTCAGGTGACTGTAACCATAGGTGACTGAGTATGTTTATGTGGAAAAAGCGTGTTGGTGCGATGGAAGTGTTTTCATTTTGTAATTTCAGAACATTTGTCGTCTGTCACCTGTGACCCATGTTAATGAACAAGAACATCAAAAACAATAACAACAACAACAGCTGCTACTACTACTACAACATACACTTTTATTTCGTATACATGAAACGAAATATGTATTCATAATTCATAAAAGAAAAATTATACAACAACAAAAACTTTTACATATTTTCACACACTCACTCCAGCTCACACTTGTATAAATAAAAAAGGCACACACACATTTGCAATTACATACAGACATAGATATGTATGTATGTATGTATGTATGTATATACAAACAACATCATCATAGACATCGTTTATGTTTGTTGTTTTTTTTTTTTCTTTTTTTTTGATATTTCGTTTTAATACATATTGGCAATTTTGTGTTACAAAATAGCTCATACCTGTGCGTTTCACTAAACGTGTAAATTTGTGTGGTGTGGGATTGCTTCAAAGAGAGAGAGAAAGTGTTTTTTTTTTGCATGTGGATTTGTTTGTGAAACCATAGAAACAGTTGAAAAGTTTTGCGTTTTTTTTTCTACACAAAAGAATAATTATCACCTGTCAAGCTAATACGCGGTAAACGTACGTGTACGTGTGGCTAAAGCTGCAAGAGTGTACGTTTCAAAGTTGTTTATGTGTGAATATTTTCTTCACCATCAACACTTCCATCAGTGCCAATAACCACTGATACCAACAGCAATGGTGGAAACAAAATAACAAAAGTACCAAAACAATATGATGGATGGCTGAATGAACTTGGAAACATTTGTTTCGAAATCATTTAAAAACCATACTGCTTGTAAATGTACTATACATGCATACATATGTAAATATAAATCATCAAGAAAACAAGTACAACAACAACAGCAATAATAATAAGAAAACGAAAAACATGTTGCATTTTGTTGTGAATTAGAAGTGTTTGGCAATTGAAAGCAATGCTAATTTTTAAAGGACTTGTTAAAGGATTTGTTAAACGACGCTTATAAATCAATTACAGAATTTTGTATATATGTTCCACCGCTCATTGTCAACTACCTTTTCAAAGCTTTTGTAACAATTACAAAACCATTGAATGCGTTTGCATACAGACCAGGACTTTTCACTTTCTTTTTTTTTTTGAAAAATTTAAATAACGAAATTCAAAGTTGGAACCGAAGCTTTCTTATTCTTATATATCCAACCGGAAATTTTATTACAAATAATTTTTCGATACGAAAACACATTCAATTGCGAATGCAGATGAAATAAATGGTGTTTTTTAGATGTATAGAATTTTAACTTGGCAACACTTTTTTAACTGGCGGCCATTTTGTCAGCTGTTAAGTGATTTATGTTAAGTTTGGTTTGGCATTTCGACATGAATAGACTGACCGACGCCAGAAAAACGCTTCTAAGTTGTTCAAATTTATTTTAAAAATCATGGTTCTGTGTTTTTTTAGATGTATAGAACTTTGAAATGGAATAAAACAAAGATTTTTTTAAATTGATATGAAATTTACTTTATTTAAAAGATAATCTTCTGGCTACTAACTGGTTAGGACGTAGTCTAATCTGGAGGTTCAATTCTTGATGACTTTTTCCAACATTTGTGTCCGTATATCAATCGTTTCGGGCTTATTGGCGTGACTTCAAACATAAATCACTTGACAGCTGCCAAAATGGCTGCCATTTAAAAAAGTGTTGCCAACTTAAAGTTCTATACATCTAAAAAAAACACCCTATATTATACAACTAAACTCCATATCACAAATTCAATTTGGACAATAGAGCAGTGTTACAGTAAGGTTTGACAATTGTAAATGAAAAAAATATTTTGACCAGATGATCACCCCGACCTTGTATACATATTTCGATTCAGATATAAAAATTTTCAATGACATTTTGCAAAAATGTCAGGTCTTCTTCGTTAATCGCATCACGGATTTTAAGTTTAAAGGCTGTAATCGATTCGATTGGCTCTTTATAGAATATCTTTACTAGCTTTTTCATAATATAGAGGGTAACAAATGGTGGAAAACGTACTGTTTTTTATCACCCACTAAGCGGAAGAATTTCCAATAACTTCTAAACACGTTTCAGGTATTTTTGCTTCAGTTGAATTCAGTTTTACAAAAGTGCTTTCAGTTTACAACTATGAAACGAATTTAAAAGCGGCATTAGAAATCCAAGCAAGCATTGCAAATTACAAACATGTTCCAGTTTCTATATCAATCATTAGATTTTTCATTAGGTTAAAAAATGTTCTTAAATCATTAATTTAAACTTTCATTATGACATATTAAAGCAAAAAAAAAAACAAAAACAAAGCCAGCCTTTCAAAACAACTGGTCATTATATTTAGATTTTACTGCTTCCTCAACACATTACCACTTCCAACGTACTTAATGTTAATTCTCTTAACTATTCGTTAACGTTTTGTAAATGATTGTCATTTGGTCGGCATGTAACTAGTCTGCTATACATTGAAGTATTTCTATATTTGTCCAACTAATTAATGAAATAGGCGGACACTTTGCACTAAGTTGTTGAAGATGAATATTAGATTGTGGATGTTTTCCCTTTTTTTCGAATTAATTACAGCAATCAAGAACTGATTTTAACCAATGACTCCTAACAATCTTGAAGGCAAACATGTGTTTATGATAGTAGAAACTAATAGTTCACAGGGGAATTTGTAACATATTTAGATTGTTAGTTTGTATGTTAAATTTAGGTGGGGATAGATACTTACAGTTTTGTTGCCCAGATTTTTAACACGACAATTTAAATACGCTGTCTTGCCCAACAGAGCGGTGACATTCTTTGAGGCAGCCTTATCGAAATAGGGACCATTCTGCTGGGTATCCTGCAGTTCAATGGAATTACGTTGTGAGCTAGATGTTTTGTGGGAGCTGCTACTGCCACCACTAGAGCTAGAACTGGAACTGGAACTGGAGCTGGTGGTGTGTGTTGATGTGGTGGTGGCATAACCACCACTGCCAGCTGAACTGCTGGTGCTGGTTGATGTGCTGGTGGATAAACTCGTTGTGGTTTTTTGTGTATTAAAAGTAGCTGAGCCAATATTTTTGTTATTATTGTTGACATTGGAATTTCCGTTGCTAATAATATTATTGGCATTACTATGGCTGACAGTATTTCCGTTGCCGTTGCCGTTGCCGTTGCCATTACTTGAACTACCATCAACGCCGCCACCAACACCATTACTCACACTGCCCGCACTACTGCTGCCTATTTCATTTAATATGGCATTTGCATTATTATTATTGTTATTAATAATACTATTCGTATCTTTGGGTTTGAATGATTCTCTTTGAGCGGCAAAAGCTAAACGAAACGAAACGAAACGAAACAAAACAGAAAAATAACCATTTGTTATTTCAGATTGATTTGAATTTCAGATTAACAAATTTATTAAAACTAATGTCAAAGGACGTCCTTCCTTTCATTGTCTGCCTTAGAAACAAGAAAAAAAGCTATAGGCTGTTCACTCCACGTGTTTGGAATTGTTACATAATCTCTCCTGCCAACATGTTTGGCTCAGCCATCAGATTATCCCCTGATAGGTAGGCCTTAGATAATGCTGTGTGCTTACTAGCCTGGGGGTCATAGTAAGAAGCATAGATAACAAGCAATCATTTGTTATTTTTCCATCCAATCCCTATTTTATTTCAGCTCTACTTATAACACTTACATCATGCTCTCAAGCAGAGTGTTAGTTACAGACAAAAATTGTATTAGACAATATAAATACACTTGCACAAAGAATATGGACAAAATTTTCAAATAATAAGATTAATTTTTTTTCCATAAAAAATAAAAATATTTAGCATATTTCCAAATTGATCAAACTTTTATTTAGAATATTTATTTGCTACAGCTGCCTACTGGCTTTTACTTCACTTGTTATAAGTTCAAAAAAAAAAAAACCTGTTAAATTTTGGCAAAACAAGAATTATGTACTTTAAGGCAATATGATACGATACAGCTTTTAATTTATTTTAGCCAATAACAGTTTTAGTTAAGGAATAGTGTGTGTGTGTTTTTCATTTTGTTAGAAATAGAATGAATGTCACAAAACTTTTTGCTTTGTTTTTTGTTTTTTGTTTTTGGCAATTAAGTAGCTTACACATTAGCTTATTCGTACCATACATTTGAAGAACACATACACTAAATTTATTTTTAGTGTTTGTGTATGCGTTCACAAACAATATTCCGTACACTAGGATTGTTTGTGAGATTGGGTTCCGTACACTACAAATAACGTACGAAACAAAGTAGTGAATGTGTAGATACTTTTGAAATGTTCACTACGTTTAGTGAATTTATGTGTGGTATGCGTTTGTATGTGTGTGCGTGTGTGTTTGGGTATTGTGTTTATATGTATCAGTTACTTGTGTTGTTAACTAAAATTATAAGCATGAGGTTATAACTCCTTTTTATTATTTATGTGATAATAAAAATATTGTTTTTATTTAATGAAAAAAAAATGTATTTGGTAAGTTTTAATTTAAAATAAAAGCAATTGTATAGGCTGACTTTAAAATTATATATACAACAATATGTATGGATGTAGTTCATATCTATATACATACATATATAAAATACAATGTTTGTATGTTTGTCTTCTATAGACTCTAAAACTATCCAACTGATTTGGCCCAAACCGGTTTCATTTGAAAGGTTATAGTCCAAATTAGGTTTTTGGCTATATATATTTCAAGTGGGCGTGGCCCCTACCACATAAATTGAATAACATCATATATCTTGACTATTGTGATAGCAAGAGTTTTGAAACATTGCAGTATCCCATATGTTACTGATTTGAATAATCAGGAAAATAAAATGGGTGGAATCGGACCAGTGGGAGTGGCAGCTCCCATACAAAGTAAATATTTAATATCATGTATCTACAGTGCTATAATAGCCATAGTCTTAGAAATTTGTGCACGTTGATTATTTGTTATAGTCATGGGAAAAATGGGCGTGATCGGACCAGTGGGTCAGCTCCCATACAAAGTAAATATATAATCTATATATATAAAAATGAATGTTTGTATGTGTGTCTTTTATAGAATCGTAAACTATGCATTTGGTCATGTGATGATCTTCGGCAAAGTTATTGTGCATGAGTCCGGGAAGATTTCTCAGTTGGTATGACCACGCCTACTTTAACCCCCACTTTTTTAATTGATTAATTAATTGCTTCTGTATGGGGTTTTACAGATTCACTTCAAACAATTTGTATACACATCTTACTGAAGGCAAGGTAAAAATAAAAATTGTATGTGCCAAAGCTTCTTATTTCGTTTGACCACTCCTACTTTTTTAAAATGTATAATAAATGTTTTAACATATTTACTTCAAATCGAATACACATATTACTCTAGGTGAGGTAAAAACTAAGATTCATACTCCACGGCCCCATTCACGCCCCATCTCTTGCACGACAACGCCTGTCGGGAAGGCCAGACCGCTGGACCGATCTTGCTAAGAATTTAACGAAATATAACTAAGACTCCGGCATGACTACTTTTTTTTTAAATTAGAAAAATCAATAAAATTATTTAAAATGAATTGAATATTTGTGTGTTAATGTCTTTCTTTCAAATTTATTTTAATTGTTAGCGTAGCAACGCGCGCAGGGTACAGCTAGTATTGAATATTCAAAGTTCTATATTATACCTACATATATACAATTAGGAAAAAAATCAACTGAAAACAAAAGATCATTGTTGGTAAAAAAAATTAATTGTATTACTACCTGTTCCATTAATTCATTGGAATCCTTTATTTTAAGGTTTTTATAACGCACAAAACTATGCAATAATATTTATGATTCTGCCAGCTGTAATAATGTGTGAAATACCTCTAATTTTAATGAATGGCATTGTTTGTTTAATGCATTTGCCAAAAAAAAATGGCAAGAATAATTTATTTTAGCTTAAACTGAGTAAATATTTTCAACACATACTAGAACACAAAAAAAAAACTAATGTTAATGCACAGAATATATTAAATATTACTATTCAAAAAGTTTACTCGATAAACATTTAATAATTTTATATAAGTATGTCTCCTAAAAATTATTTCTTAAGAAATTTGTAACAATTAAAAGCAACAAATCACTTAAATTCTTGCCTGTCCGTCATCACACATGCATCAATACTCCACACATTAACAAGTGTTCGCTAAAAGTTCCGTACACATTCACTAAACGCACTGATGTCACTGCCACTAAACATAGTGAATGTGTACTTTCTTCCGTGCCTTATTCGTAGTGTACGTAATATAATCTCACAATCGTAGTGAGATCGCAATATTGTTTGTGTACACCTTCAGAAACACTAAAAAATTGTTTGGGTATTTCGTACATTTTGTAGCGAATGTGCATGTGTAGTGTAAGTGAAAATATTCCGTACCGAACACTAACATTCGGTACGTTAGTGTTGTTTGCGAACGCTGCTTGCATACATACATATGTACATATATATATTTTAAATAATGAAATCAATTTGCATACTTTTGGGATTATAATATCCTACGTTTAAAGGGGTTTTCCAAAAATTAAACCCTTTAAAGTGTGCAATTAATTTTTAATTATTTCTAATATTTTAAAAATTATGTACTTTATTTATGTTCAATATAGCTTTATTTTTGAAGACTACAAAAATAATGAATTCTACAGTAAAACATTCAAAATTTTTGGCAAAATAGCGGATCTATTACTTTAATCAGTCGATTTGATTGGCTCTGTATAGACTTTCTGCCGTATCTATAAAAAATAAAGTAGGCTTGAAGTGTGCTTTAAGACTAAATTTTCTTAAAGTACACTTGAAGTCTACTTTAATTTTTTTATAAATACGGCAGTTTATATTTAACAAAATGTAATGTAGACATGTAGCACTAATGAACCAATAATGCCTCCAGACCACATAGCGCACCATATAGTGACACGTTTAGAATGCAAATTGCTCTTGGATTTTCAGAAGCAATTTTATCGACCAAACTCCTAATGTTGACCCAAAAAATATCTTGAATTTCACTAGTACACACTTGATTGTACTAGGAATTCGATTTACTCTCTTATTCTTATTATGTTTATAGAAATGTGTGTATACTCCCAAATAAAAATAAAAGCGATTTAATCAATAAGAAATGTGCACCGAAGAAATTTCAAAGAAATCAATGTATCAGTATTTTGAATAAGAATTGCTTCGTGTAAATTGGGACTCAGTGTAGTTAATTTTTTGATACTAGACCTAATTAATGTATCCATACAGCTATAATTACCTACTATATAAGTACATACATACATAGATGTACATATATATATAAAATTTACAGAGATAATAAACTTTAAAAGCTTTTACATTTATGATATTTACAAAGGATCCATAAAAGAAGCTTTATTTATATTTTGTATTTCTAATTTAAACATCATAAAATAAGAAAAATACCAAGTAAACAAAAAGCTTATTTTTTCCCTTCAACTCCAAAACAAAGAATATAAACGAACAAATTGTTTATATTTCAAATTAATTGTTTATATTACTACTGGCTGGTGAAGAGCAAAAATACTTTGTTTATTTTGTTGTTATGGACATAATATATTTATTTCGTTCAGTGTACAGCTTTGTATACAGACATTAATAATGTTTCTGTTTCTTTTTCGTTTGAATTTTGTTGATGGCACTATGAAAAGTGAAGGGAGTAGGGTAGTACAGAGCAGACTTTTTAATAAACCAATTCCCTGCACTATTTGCTGATGTATCCTTCTCTGCTAGACAATGAGCACAGGCAGTGTGGCGGTAGCTTTATGTCCATGTCGTCCTTTAATTTATTTTGTGTGGAAAATTTATTATCTTGTCATCTTTCTTTCTATTCAAAAAAAAATTATTCTGTTGTCATTTTTGGTTGGTGGTTGGTTATATAAATAAAGGTAAATAAAGTTAAATAAATGTAATGAAATAAGTTGATGTATAATTTTTTTTATAAAGGAACGTAACGTAACGTAAAACAACGTTAACGTATTGAAGCATTTATAGTTGGGAGCATAATTTCGAATGTGTTTGTTTGTTATCTCTTCAAACAATAAATGTTTGAATTATTTGTGTTGTAGCTTGTTGAAATGAAAACTTAGAAAGAGTTTTTCAATGCTATTACAAAACTCATTTATTCGCTTATTTTCTTATTTTGCCAACATTTCGTTTTAGCAATTTATGCTTTAATTTTATTTTTCCATAATTAAATTTTCAAGGTTTGAGGCTATAACAACAAAAAATCCAAATATACACGAGTATTTTTACTGAAACATGCACAAAGTCAGTTTTATTTTAATATTTTTTCGTTTTTGCGAACATATTTTACGCATCCTTTGTTAACGGACGGTAACGGTTTCTGATTGCACTGGGGAATTTTTCCATTTTTTTTCATGCCATTTGACTTTGTTTCATTATGAATATTTTTTTAATATTTTTTGTTCAATTTTCTTGTGTTTTTGCTCTTGATGAAAAATGCTTGGAGTATTTTTCTGTCCTTTTTTCCGTTTATTATTTTTGTTATTGTTGTTATTTGCAACGTATGTTCGTTTTATATTGAAATACAGAAATATTGGACAGGAGAGAATATAAACGAACAAGACAGTTGACAGATAAGATTACCAGTTTGGCTTTGATGTTAATTTAAATTGACAATAACCTGGGAATACAAACGAACAGCAATAACCAGAACAAAAACAGAACATATCCATAGTAGTAGCATATTAGTCTCACTACCAAACACAATTAATTCCACACTCTAGATGCTTGTTTATTAAAATTTTATTTTGTCATATTATTGTCAATGGTTTTTTGAAATGTTAATTATAATTATTATTATTCAATAGGAGTATTTCAATTTAATTAGTTAATAATTGTTAATTTATAACACAAAGCTATGCTTTTAACTAACATAATGATTGTTTAATATTTAAGCGCATTTATGACATCGTTTTTGAAACAACAATAGTCAAGGAAATATTATTTGTGGTCATTGATATACTTTAAATAAGAAAAAACTTTGAACTACTGACCAGTACTGCCTGGAGGCAAGCAAAGCAAAACCTCGTAGTGTTGACCAACATTCACAAAACATGTATACAAATTTCAGTTGCAGACACAATTTTAAAATGATATCGTCAACTATTAAATCAATATTTGGCTGCAATAAAAGATTATTTTCTTTAAAAATAATTTTATTTCCTTTTACACTAACATAACTTTTTTTCTACTGAACTCATTTTGCCAATTTTCAATACCAAACTACTTAGGTCAGTAATAAATATACTAGGTAAAAATGATTTATTTCGTATTTGAGATTTCGACGTGAGAGTGTTTGAAACAAACATGCTGACATATGGACTATCATTGACTAAGAATCTATAACCACTATGTCATAAATATTTAATAAATACACATTCTCTAGAATGTGTCTTAAATTACTTGATATTTCACTAAATGCCTTTTGTTTAATAGTTGCTAATTTTACTAAGACTCACAGCACTCTGACTTGTGGGTTTATCTGGTATTTAATGTTCAACATATTGTTATACTCTTGTTTTTTACACATACGAGTATTATGGGACAAATTTTCAATTGCTGCATTAATCTACAATTAAAAGATTAGGGCTGGTGAGCACATACGGCATTTGTTTTACAATAAGCAATAAGAAGAAAATTTAATTATAATTTCTAATTTCCGTAACAATGATATTGTTTCCGTACTTTTATGCGTCTAATAAATTATTTAACATCCAAGGAAGAAGAACGTTTTGTAAACAACACAAACAAAAGCCTACAAATTCGTTAAGATTCTATCTAACACACGCTCAAGAAGTTCTTTCTAAATTAATATGGGAGTAAAAATGAAAACCTATGCAGAGAAAATCATAAAACTCACCTGAATTTCCCGATAAAACAATTGATATTACAAACAACATTGTCATCATAATACAGGTTAAATCATGTCTTAAATAAAAACAACTCCATAAATGTCTACGTATGTGTTGTAATGTGTTTGTGGATGTTGCTGGTAATGAGGGCGTTAGAGGTGATGCTGGAGTTTGTGCTAGAGATAGTAACAGACGTGGTATGTGTGAGCTACTACTACTTCCTGTCAATGATGATGATGTTGATGATGTGAACGCTTTTGAATTTATACTTTTTGTTGATGTTGTTGTCGTTTCCGTCGTCGTTGTTAATGGTGTTAAAGTTTTATTGAATCCCAGTGACGCCGCTCTAATTTCACTGCCACTTCCACACCCACTTGGTATATCCGTTCTTCTGCTGCTTCTACTGGACAGCGACTCTACGGGAGTTGGACGCTTTAAATGAAATGCTTCCATAATATTTGCCAACAAAATTGAAAGCCGCCAAGTTTCTTTTATTTCGACACCTGGCTAAATTTTTGAAAGCTTACAACAGCCAAACAATTTTTATTGTTTATTCTCGCACTCTCACTCTTTCACTCTCTCCCGCTGTTACTTGCTTTTTGTTTGTGTGTGTTTTTCTGTTTTGTTTTTTTTTTTTTGTTTTTTTTTTGTTTTTTGTAGGATCTGGGCAATTTACAAATGAGTCCTTGTTTATTTATTCATTTATTTATATAGGAGGCTACTAATGGCGATTGTGCTGTTTGTTGTTGATGTTGTTGCTGTGGCATGACTTGTGCTACATCTCATTAGGTGGACTGTCTGTAAACTATGATGAGGCCAATGTAAAAGCAACATGATGCTGGTGGCTTCTGCTTTGTCGATGATGAATGTCGTGTTGTTTCGTTTTTTTTTTTCGGTTTATTTTTTTTGCGGTTGAAGTGGTTTTCTTTTTATTCGTTTTGCTGTTTGCTTTTTTTTTGTTTGGCTTTGTGGTCTTGGTATTGTAAATTTTGCTGTTGTTTTTATAACTTAATCACAAAAATATTTATTCATTCATTCGTCCATTTATTTGTTTTCGTAGCTCTGTGCTTTTTTGTTATAGTTTTTGTTGTTGTTATTTTTCAGCTATATAGCCTTTGTTCATTATATGATTATTGATTGTCCTTGTAATCTGCAAATAAGAGAAACAAACCCAAAAAGGTTTTAATTATGAGCTCAAGGTTAGCAGAGGATCAAAAGTATAAGGATTTCATTAGATTTAAAGTGGTATTTTCTAATGTTTGTTAAGCAAAGCATGTGTCCAGTTTGGATTTCAATAATTAAGGGTTAAAACAACAAACAGAATACAATATATATATTAATTACAAACAGAAATGGCATAAATTAAAAACTATAATGTGTAAATTTGAAAACCCTTCCTAAACATCCTACAACAAGCTGTACATTGGAGTGGCTCGCCTTCCATACAAAAATAAAAAGTTTTGTCAGAATTAAATACAATGTAAAAACAATTCCAATCATTTAATTATTACATTGGCATGGTATATGAATTTACATTGAACAAATTTACATATTTTAGCTACACATATTATTTAAAATGGAATAATTTATAATATGAATTATAGCCCAAAGGCACACAAATATTTCTATTTAATTAAAACAAATTGAAAACTTTCATTTAAGTTTTACTTTTTTATTTAAATTAAATTCTCACAATGCAATGTTTGCAAAATGCAAAAGTGTGTACTATTTGTGAGCCAAATTTCTGAAATACAAATGGGAAATTCTGAAAAGTTTTATTGTTAATAAAGATTAAAAAGAAACTAACAATGATTATTTTAAACTTTATATCTGATGAATTTTAATTATTTAGTCCAGCCAGTGCGGGACGTAAATTGTTTATCTGTTGTTGTTTATATCTATTAAGCTGGCATTCTTGTCTGTGGCTCAGATCCGCTGTATCTCTTATTATTAGTCGAATATAGCCACTAGTTGCGGGCCAATGGGTTTTGAAATGGGTTTAAATATTGTTCTTCATACTTTTGAAAATATAATTAAAAACTTCTCAAATATTTACAATGGCAAATGTTGTAAATGTCTGTTCGTGCTAAACCAAACATTGTCAAGTCATGCCAGATTAATGAAACGTTATCAGCTTGACATAGGAAGAACTCTACTCAATTAAAGTGTGACATGAATAAAGAAAAGATACCGGTGTTTTTCATATTCAATCATTCACCCACATTCCACATGAAATTTGTTCCCTTTTATTTTTTTAACATTGAATTTTAATAGGAAAAATGTGAAAAGGGAACAAATTTCATGTGGAATTTCTATTCACGTCTAGCTAAATGAGACGTTTGTTAATTATATTACCGCAATTCACAACATTGTGCAAATGGTGTTCCATCATTGCATTTGCAAAAAGGTTTAGCATAGTTTTGCATTACAGTAACAAAATACACACCAAGAGCAAAAATATGCTAAAACTTTTTGCAAATGCAATGATGGAACACCATTTGCCCAAGATTGTGAATTGCGCTATGGTTTATTAAATGCATGCAATAAGAACATTTCGAACATGCAATTGACCATTATTAGGAGTTTTTCAATTACTTTAAAATAATTTATTTTAAAAAAGAGATTATTCAAATGTATAATTTAATATATGTGAACCAGCCTTATGACTCAAAAAAGAAATTGCGAGACACAGCTGTTAAAGATAAACAATGCATTTCGTCAGTTTCTTAGTAGTTTTTCTTTTACATTATGGACAGTCATGCCCAAAAGGCAACCAAAAAAGGCAAAAGAGCATAAATGAGATAAGTTCGATAAGCTTTTTTTTTGTAAAATCGTTTTTGCAGCGTTCAATCCTGTTTTTAAATTTTTCAATAAAATTCTGTTTTTCTTTCATTTGTGCTCTTCTTTCTCTACATTTTTAGTACACTTCTGAGCAAATTAGTTTTTACCACGTGAAAGAGCGTCTCAAAAACTATCGAAACCAAAAAAAAAGTGGAAACATTTTTTTGAGTCATAAGCCACCTTTTCATAGGCCGGGTCACATATACATATGTATTAAAATTCTCAACATCTAAATAAAAATGAGAAAAACTAGTGCAATATTTAAAGATTTTAATGATTTCCACTGTAAAACAGCAAACAATTTCATCATTATTTACTGAAAGTCAAATAAATAAAAAATATTAAAACTTAAGGTGCAAACTTTTGGCACAGTAATTCAATATACACACAGCTTCAAAAGTGTGTAAGCATCAGTGAATTTTTTGATTTTTTTAAGATTATGAAAAGCATTATAGTTCAACTTAAATTTTTGTTTTTTCATAACCGAATCTATTATTCAACCAAATGTCCAACAAAACGAAACTTTTAAATTTCAATCGATGGATAGATTTTAGGATTTTCATTGTCTTGAAAAAATCAAATAATTTGTTGTGTTTACTCACTTTTGAGGGTCATAGTACATACATACTCGTACATATATTACTCTACTTAAACATTGCAACAGCCAACCCAATACTATTCTTTGTGAACCAACAATTTGGTTGAGTGACATAATTTTGAGCAAACATAGCAATGCACATAAGCTCAACATGTGCAAAGCTTGAAATATTTTTAAGTACAGCATATTTGTACAGAATCTTTTTGTGGGCTGGCCTGTAATATTTATTAAACAATTTTGTGGAAAGCATGACTTATTATTTGATTTCAAATTTTCATAAAACACATTTATGCCATTTTTTTTTTACTTAAGAAAACAGCCTTGGAACGCAAGTCTTTATTGTTTATAAATGTTTGTTTATGCTACAAATAGTTATTATATATTGCTTTCATTTATTGCCATAAGTGCAATTTATAAATTTCTTTTAAATCTTTTATTAATTTTGGATTGTCACAAGAGGCCGTTGTTTTTTCTTCGGATTTTAATATGCACATTTGTTCTTAATGCCAATGTCAATTTAATGAGAAATAAAAGGCATTCTTGTTGTAATAATTATTATTTTCTTTTTAATCTTTACTTTACTGGCTGCAAAAAAAATTAAAGCACTGGTACAGTGTGGTGCAAAAATTGCATTAGGATTAAAAAAAAAAATCAAAGAACAACTGTTAAATATGTCAATTCTCAATGATTGCAATGTTTAATAAAAATGGACTAGTGGACAAACAGATTTATTGTAAGATTTTGTTGAATTGGTTCTTATTCACTCGTTTTGTTCCAGTCTATCTTCTATTCTGCGTTACAACTTGTTTACACTAAAGCCTTTTTGTTGATATTCCAACTAACAGCGTTGTCAACTTTGAAATTTCAAAACGCACCAAAGTGGAAAAAAACCGTGTCATTTAAAAAAAAACACACCACATTTAGAATTTTTTTTTAATTTCATAAATACTATCTGCCGTATGCATAAAAAATAAAGTAGGTTTAAAGTGTGCTTTTGGACAAAATTTTCATACAAAATTTTCCTAAAGTACATTTAAAGTCTACTTTAATTTTTTATGAATTAGGGCATATATATGTATAACTTTTAAAAAAGAGATCAACGATTAATAGTAAGAGTAATAATAGTAAAAGCCTTCAGTTTAATAAACGATAAAATAAGCATTAACTAACCACTGAAAATTTAACTTACAATATGCTATTCGGAACTGAAATACTAATTGGTAAAATATGGCTAATTTCGGTACATATTTGGTACTTTTTTTTAATTATTTTTGTTTTCTATTTTAAGTACTTCTATTTGAATTTCTTTCTATAAAATTTGTTAGGGCTTAACTGGGACTGTAACCCTGGTTGTTCGTCTGCAGTTTAAACCATCAGGCTATTCAAGATTTTTTTTCCATGTTTAAAATGTAATTTTAATTTCAAGCAAATATTTTCACCCTATTCACCTTTAGCAACAACCTTTATATGACGAATATGTGATTATCATACATTCGTATTTAAAATACATTTTTCATCGTATCGATTTCATGATAATGAATTATTAAAAAACTGCAATTAAAAATTAGTAAAAATAAAGATTTCATCACATTTTCGCACCAAAAATTAAAAAAGCACCAAAAATGGTGCGAAACGCACTAAGTTGACAACGCTGCCAACTAAATCTGATTTGTGTCTACTTTTTATTTGGTTCTTAAACGTGATTTACACCAACCAATTTTATAAGAATTTTATAAGAAACAATAATATAATTACTTAGGGAATTTTAATTTTAATAATTTTAACTTGTATAAATTGGAAGTACATTTTTTGTTTAGTTTTTCAGCAATTTGAAATTCAGCAGCTTCAATTCTAAAATGATTAATCTATTATTCGTAACTAATTACAAATTAAGTTAAAAATAGTAATTATAATTAATAAAGTAAGCATTACAAAAAAGGTTTATTAGGCAATTTTTCTTGAAAATTCGTTTAACGAACCTTTGTCAGCTTTAATTACTTGTGTTTACCACAAGCAAAATAAAAAAAGAGTTTGTTTGCAGTACAAAATACATAAAAGCAAACCCAGCAAAACACGCAAGATTTGAATTTGCCGCCAACTAACTTATTGAGGCTAGCCAAGCAGTGATTGTTATTTGGCTTCATGCTAAGAGTTCTTCCTGAATAAATTGGATGCTGGCGTAGTTTCAGGGGACTAAGAGAAATTCCTAGTCATCAACTCTTTTGTTTCTGTTATCGGGATTGGTCAACTAGATCATGAGATTTAACACCATTAGATTTACCACCTTTGCTACTCACTGTGTTTAAGGTACAGAAAGCACTAAGACAGTTTCCACTAAGATGCAGAATTGTTTAACATGTGTGACGGTTCACTTTATTTGATTAATTATTCCAAACCAACATAAATATTTTCTATTATCGTCCCGTTCGTGTCATCACTGATATTTATTTTTTTTATCCACCTGTTTGTCTTGTTTTACTTTATTCATTTCATTATTCGTTTCAATTACATTTGATTCTCAATGAAACGACTGAGTAATTCAATGAAATGAGTATGTAAAACGTCTCAATGAGTGAGTAAATGTTCCGTTAGTTTTTTTTATAATTAGGTTTTATGAATGAATAAAATAAATAGTTATAATGAAATTTAATGAGTAGATTTTATGAATGAGTGAATAAGACAGGTGTATTCACACGGAAAATTCGAGAAACTAAAATAGACTAAGCTCAATAATTAAATTAAAAAAAAAGAGGAAAAGAAAGAAAAAAAGGCATTCGATTAATGACCATCATTGTATAAAGAGGTTAAAAAGTTATTTACCTACATATATTAAAAAGTGTTTCAAATATAGTTTGTTAAAAGTATAATTTAATAAGTAAATATAAAAGAAATAGAAAAATCAGAAAATAAAGACAAATTTTTCTGGAAGCAAATTTAAAGAAAGATTCTTGCCAGATTAGTGGGCAAAAAGACGTAGCCTTATCTACCAGCAGGCAATATTTTTTTTGTTTGGACAAATGGTGACGATAATCCACGTGCTTCATTTTGCAACCTCCGAAGACTTCACCAGAATATTCACCATAACCTCATCATACCCATAATAAAACTTTGGTCATCGAGAATATTAATTAATATCAATATTTAGTCATACTATCCATACGACTTTTGACGAAATTATATCAATACATTTAATTATTATTATTAATTATTTTCAATTCGTTCATAATTTTATGTAACATCAAAATAATTAAATTTATGTAAAACTAAATACCTAATAATTTTCATAAACATTTAAAAAGAAAAGAAAAATGTATTTCTTTATATTTTCCTAGTAATAATTTATTATTAATGAAAATATCTTTATATAAGTGTATGTATGTATCTGTAATTACCTAGGTTCAATTTACAATATTCAATTATTAATTTTACTAGGATTAAAATTTCTAATTTGTTCTAGGTTGTAATTCTATACTATCTGTGAATACCCCTATTTTGTTCAAGTTAGTTTTGTTATTTTTTTTCATCAAATTCGTTTTATTTTGCTTCTCAATAAGACAAATGTCTAAATTTTATAAATGTTGTTTCTCTATTTTGTAAACCTTTTTTTTTATTATTTAAAATCTCCTATATTATTATTGATATTTTATTTGTAACATAGCTGCTCTATTTATAATTGAATCAACAACAACAACTGGGTTTCATCAACGAAAATGCACAGGCCTGAGCTACGTGGGATGAAATTACAGTAAGTAACAAAACAAGATTTTTTTTATTTTTATTTAATATCTGTTTATTCATTTAAAATTAGTATATCAAAATAACAATTATGATAATACCTTTATGAAACAACAAATTTGTATATTTTTTTTTTGTTTTTATAATAAATTGGTAATATGAAATATTAATATGAAGTAATTAATTTGAAGTAAAGGAGCCAAACTAGGTTGGTGTTGAATATAGGGGTTCTCTAAGGAATTAATAGGAGATAAAAGAGAACAATGGTTGGAGAGGGCAGGATCTATCAAATCAGAAGATCCAAGGAATGTGTCATTGAATAAGTCAACTTTGTGTAAGCTTCCGGTAAATTGTTGTCCGTCCGAATAATTTAGATATATTATATAATTCATAGATTTTATAAACACGTTCAATTTTGTTATGGTATCATTGGGACATGAATGTGACTAAGAACCCCACCCCATCCGGCGAGTATAGCTTGAATTTGAACGTGTGGTCACATCTTTCCTGAAAACTCCACCAAGATGAAAACTAATAAAAATTAACGAAAAACACCATTACAAATGGCGCCCAACGTGGGGCCCGAGGCGGTCTAAATATATTAGTAACTTCAATAATTAGATCTTGTTACAAATTGATTCGTCCAGCTCTGCTAACACTTGATATAAGTTTAATCTACTGGAGATTCAAGTTATATTGCTGAATATATGCTGATTAAACTTGACCGTAGATTATTCTAATTCACAAAGTCTTTTCCAATATCAAATTTCATTAAAGTCAATAGCTACTTAGAAAATATAAACTATTAGATTATTCGAGATTATTTGGAATTATTACTTTTATTGTCCTTTCTCTAGACAAATCAGTAATCCAGTAGTCAAGATTTTATTCGGAATAGTTAAAATATATGTCATTAGAATACTTTTTAGAATTACTTATTCAAAGTACACATTTTATATTCAACACCACTTTCGTTTGGAATCTCTAATACTTCTTTAAATTTTATGAAATTTCTATTATTTACTATTACTACAATAAAGAATGGAACCAGTAAATTGTATAATTTGTTCAAGTCCTATGGATAATGCTGAACCTTTAGTTTCTACTAAATGTCTTCACACATTTCATCAAAATTGTATGATTAAATATCTTGAGAAAACTCCTTTTTGTCCGACATGTAAAAAGGCGGTTACCAATTCTTCTCTTACCAAATTTTTATTACATTCGGGTACGTCAACTCCTCAAGGTGCTATACCAAAAAAAAAAGAAAAATTTACCTCCAGCCCCTTCTCACAATACTCGATCCTCTACTAGATTGATTCATACTAATGAAAATATTGATTTGTCTAGCCACGAACAACTTTTAGAAGACTGCACTGTTGTTGAAAAGTCGAATCAAAATGAAATTGCAAAACTATATAAAATTATTGAGGATCTTACAAACAAATTAGAAAGAATTGAGATATATAGAAATGTAGAACAAAATATAGAACAACATTTTCCTAGAGAATTATTTCCTCCAATAAATCGTACCTCTATAGTTTCAAATCCCCAAAATATACAAAATAACGAACAACTTCTACAGTTTCCCAATTATCATAACGATGATAATGATAGAAATAGTGCTCCCGGAAATCAAAATGAAATTTCTGCTGTAGCCTTAACAAACAGTAGTAAAGTTGTTAATCTGATAAATAGCTGGAATATTAGGTTTGATGGAAACTCAACTAATTTTCCCGTAAGTAAATTCATATACATGATTACTGCCTTAACTAAGGATAATTTAGGTGGGGATTTCCGCTTACTCTGTGATCATTTTCACATTTTAGTTACCGGAAGAGCAAGGGAATGGTACTGGGAGTATAGGAGCTCTGTATCGAAGATAGTTTGGGAATCTCTTTGTAAGGCCATGAAAACCTATTTCGCTGACCATTTCTCCGATAATGATATCAGGGAGATGATCAGAGACAGAAAGCAGTTATCAGGGGAGAGCTTTGAGGAATACTATTCAGCAATCATAAAACTCTGTGGTAGGCTACAATATAAGCTTTCAGAAATCGAACTTGTTGAAATCCTTAGAAGAAACTTAAGACCACAGCTTCGCAAGGAATTATTTTATACTAATATCAATAATGTAGCCCATCTACGATTCTTAATGCTCAGACGTGAACATTTGAGTCTAGAAATGGACAAACTTAATAGTGTGAGGTCAACGAATAGGAAAGTGAACGAAATTGAATTTAACGAAGTAGAGCAAGAATTTAATGAGGATATTTCGGAAATTAAGAAAGTTTCAGATATAATTTGTTGGAATTGTAGGAAAAAAGGTCACCGATTTACCGATTGTCTTGAAGAAAGATCAATATTTTGCTATGGTTGCGGGGCTCAAAATGTATTTAAACCAAATTGTTCCAATTGCAGGACCAGGGAAACGGACGAGCGAGCGGTTTCCGCTCGGAAAAATAAAAATATTTGAAACAAGTTCAACTCAGACCTCTAACCCTGTAACAAATATCGGAAACGAAAACAAACCAAAGTTGACCCCGTTACTTCCGTACCACGAAAAACTTTTAAAATATCAGAGGGCGCGTGAAAAAATTTTTTGTGAGGGTTTTAGTTCAGAAAGAGGACATAGCATTTCTACAGATAGAAATACCAAAAGATTACGACAGTTCTGGAAAAATGTTGTTTTTGATAGAAAAGTTATTAATCACTCTGTACAAGCAATTGAACAAATTCAGGACGATACACGATTTTTTGTAAAAATTACTCTTTTTGGAATAAATTTAGCGGGACTTATAGACACTGGTGCTTCAATCACATGTATTTCAGGCTCAGCCGCAAAAGATTTTTTGAGAAAAGACATTCCTTATAGACAGTTAAGAGAAAGTGTAACGACTGCAGGTGGAAAAAAATACGATGTTTTAGGATATATTGAAACTACAGTGGAATTTAGAGGTATGAATAATACAATTAGGATATACATAATACCAGATCTGAAAAATGAGTTATATTTAGGGATAGATTTTGTTAGGAAATTTAACCTTATGAATCCAAGTTTATTAGAAATTAATAGCCTAAATTTACCTGCTTCAGGATATGGTCATAATCTTACCACCTCAATGCGTTTACAATTAGAAAATGCAATTAAACAATTTCCTTCGTATGAACGTGATGGCTTGGGTAGAACTTCATTAATTTACCATTCAATAGAAATATTAAAGGATTCAAAACCTATTAAGCAGAGGTATTTTTCAGTATCCCCAGCCATCGAGAAATTGATTCACGCAGAAGTTGATAACATGTTGGCTATGGATATTATTGAGGAGGCTCCGCCCAACTGTCCGTGGAGTAGCCCTGTTACGCTGGTTAGGAAAAATGGGAAGTCCAGGCTATGTTTGGATTCAAGGAAGTTAAATTCCGTTACAGTCAAGGATGCATATCCTCAACCAAAAATTAGCAATATTCTTTCAAGGTTGCCAAGAGCTGAGTTTATAACTTCCTTAGATCTCAAACATGCCTTTTGGCAAATTGGATTAGAACCGAATTCACGTGATATGACAGCTTTTACTATTCCTAACAGACCCTTATACAGATTTAAAGTAATGCCGTTTGGGCTAACAAATGCACCACAAACCATGAGTCGTCTTATGGACATCATTATTCCACCTACACTTCGAAATCAAGTATTCATCTATTTAGACGATTTACTTTTAGTTTCACAAAATTTCAAAGAACATTTGGATTTATTATTAGATGTTGCCAACATATTAAGAAAATCTGGTCTTACATTAAATATTTCTAAATGCCATTGGTGTTTAAAGGAAGTCAGATACCTCGGATATATCATAGGTAATGGCGTTATAAAAACCGACCCGGACAAGATACTAGCCATTAGGGATTTGCCACCTCCGAAGTCTGTCCGTGAGGTCAGGAAATTTATGGGCCTTGCTGGTTGGTACAGGCGTTTCATTGAAAATTTTTCCGAAATGACTGCACCGATTTCAGACCTGACGAAGAAAACAAAAAAATTTATATGGACGCAAGAAGCAAATGTAGCGTATGAAAAAATTAAATTATGTCTAACTACTGCTCCAGTTCTGATTACGCCAAATTTCGATAATCCATTTATAATACAGTGCGATGCATCCAAGCTTGGTATTGGAGGAGTCTTAGCTCAAGAGGATTCTGAGGGAGTGGAGAGGCCGATTGCCTACTACTCATACAAGCTAAACCAAGCCCAAAGGAATTACTCCATTACCGAGCTTGAATGTTTAGCAGCTGTAAAATGTATAGAAAAGTTTCGTGAGTATGTTGAAGGCCACACATTTAAGGTAATTACGGACCATGCAAGCCTGCAATGGCTTATGAGACAATCGGATTTAAATGGACGGTTAGCAAGGTGGTCGCTTCGACTCCAAGGCTATGATTTTTCCATCGAGCATCGGAAAGGTAGTCTTCAAACCGTTCCCGATGCCTTGTCTCGACTATCTCTAGAGGCCATTTCTCCTATAGAAGTAGAGCCAGAAATTGATATTCAATCTCCCTCTTTTGATAGCGCGGAATACATTAAACTTAGACATTCTATTTCTGAGAATGAAAACGATTACCCGGACCTGAAGGTCATTGACAAGTTTGTTTATAAAAGGACTAACTTTTCAAACGACAATCCCTATAATGAATCATCTTCATGGAAACTATGGGTGCCTTCCGATCTAGTAAATGAGGTCATTCGTAGAGCGCATTGTTTGCCTAATTCATCCCACTGCGGTGTAGGGAAAACCATTGAGAAATTGAAACGTAATATGTATTGGCCGAAAATGTCCTTAGATGTTAGAAATTTTATTAGTTTATGTAATATATGTAAACAAACAAAGGCTCCAAACACTATTCTGAGACCTTTAATGGGGGAAAGGATTATTTCGGATAGACCCTTCCAAAGGCTCTTTATGGATTTTTTAGGTCCCTACCCTAGATCCAAGAATGGCTATGTGGGAATGTTAGTTATAGTGGATCATTTTTCTAAATATCCTATTCTAAAACTTATTAAAAGATTTACCTCAGTCGAAATATGTAATTTTATAGAATCAAATGTTTTTCATTGGTTTGGCGTGCCAGAGTTTGTGGTCACTGACAACGGTAGCCAATTTAAATCTGTTTTGTTTAGAACCCTGTTGGAAAAATATGGTGTGAAACACATATTTACCGCAATGTATAGTCCCCAGTCAAATTCTTCTGAAAGACTAAATAGATCTATTTTGGCAGCTATACGTTCGTACCTTGATCAAGATCACCGTAATTGGGATTCTCATGTTAGTAACATTTGTGTAGCCCTACGTAGCCTAGTACATTCTTCTACTGGATATTCCCCATATCATATATTGTTTGGTTACCCTATGATCTGTCATGCAAAATCGTATCAATTATTAAGAAACATAAATTCTTTGGAGAATGGTGAAGAAATTGAACATTTTGATAAACTTAAAATTGTACGTGAAAAAGTTCAGGAAAATTTAGAAAGAGCATATAATTCTTACAAAAAACAATACAATCTTCGTTCTAAAATTATTAATTATAAAGTTGGTGATGAGGTGTACAGAAGAAACTTTGTCTTAAGTAATAAAGCGAACACCTTTAATGCAAAATTAGCTCCCAAATACCTCAAATGCAGAATAGATAAGCGAATTGGAACTTGCTACTATGAAATATCTGATTTACAGGGTAGGAAAATAGGCACATTTCATGCCAAGGATTTAAGGTCTTGACAGTTTTGACATAGTACCGTTTTCAGTTAAATTTGGCATTTAAATATAAATGAAAATGTACCTGTGTTGTGACGGTTCACTTTATTTGATTAATTATTCCAAACCAACATAAATATTTTCTATTATCGTCCCGTTCGTGTCATCACTGATATTTATTTTTTTTATCCACCTGTTTGTCTTGTTTTACTTTATTCATTTCATTATTCGTTTCAATTACATTTGATTCTCAATGAAACGACTGAGTAATTCAATGAAATGAGTATGTAAAACGTCTCAATGAGTGAGTAAATGTTCCGTTAGTTTTTTTTATAATTAGGTTTTATGAATGAATAAAATAAATAGTTATAATGAAATTTAATGAGTAGATTTTATGAATGAGTGAATAAGACAGGTGTATTCACACGGAAAATTCGAGAAACTAAAATAGACTAAGCTCAATAATTAAATTAAAAAAAAAGAGGAAAAGAAAGAAAAAAAGGCATTCGATTAATGACCATCATTGTATAAAGAGGTTAAAAAGTTATTTACCTACATATATTAAAAAGTGTTTCAAATATAGTTTGTTAAAAGTATAATTTAATAAGTAAATATAAAAGAAATAGAAAAATCAGAAAATAAAGACAAATTTTTCTGGAAGCAAATTTAAAGAAAGATTCTTGCCAGATTAGTGGGCAAAAAGACGTAGCCTTATCTACCAGCAGGCAATATTTTTTTTGTTTGGACAAATGGTGACGATAATCCACGTGCTTCATTTTGCAACCTCCGAAGACTTCACCAGAATATTCACCATAACCTCATCATACCCATAATAAAACTTTGGTCATCGAGAATATTAATTAATATCAATATTTAGTCATACTATCCATACGACTTTTGACGAAATTATATCAATACATTTAATTATTATTATTAATTATTTTCAATTCGTTCATAATTTTATGTAACATCAAAATAATTAAATTTATGTAAAACTAAATACCTAATAATTTTCATAAACATTTAAAAAGAAAAGAAAAATGTATTTCTTTATATTTTCCTAGTAATAATTTATTATTAATGAAAATATCTTTATATAAGTGTATGTATGTATCTGTAATTACCTAGGTTCAATTTACAATATTCAATTATTAATTTTACTAGGATTAAAATTTCTAATTTGTTCTAGGTTGTAATTCTATACTATCTGTGAATACCCCTATTTTGTTCAAGTTAGTTTTGTTATTTTTTTTCATCAAATTCGTTTTATTTTGCTTCTCAATAAGACAAATGTCTAAATTTTATAAATGTTGTTTCTCTATTTTGTAAACCTTTTTTTTTATTATTTAAAATCTCCTATATTATTATTGATATTTTATTTGTAACATAGCTGCTCTATTTATAATTGAATCAACAACAACAACTGGGTTTCATCAACGAAAATGCACAGGCCTGAGCTACGTGGGATGAAATTACAGTAAGTAACAAAACAAGATTTTTTTTATTTTTATTTAATATCTGTTTATTCATTTAAAATTAGTATATCAAAATAACAATTATGATAATACCTTTATGAAACAACAAATTTGTATATTTTTTTTTTGTTTTTATAATAAATTGGTAATATGAAATATTAATATGAAGTAATTAATTTGAAGTAAAGGAGCCAAACTAGGTTGGTGTTGAATATAGGGGTTCTCTAAGGAATTAATAGGAGATAAAAGAGAACAATGGTTGGAGAGGGCAGGATCTATCAAATCAGAAGATCCAAGGAATGTGTCATTGAATAAGTCAACTTTGTGTAAGCTTCCGGTAAATTGTTGTCCGTCCGAATAATTTAGATATATTATATAATTCATAGATTTTATAAACACGTTCAATTTTGTTATGGTATCATTGGGACATGAATGTGACTAAGAACCCCACCCCATCCGGCGAGTATAGCTTGAATTTGAACGTGTGGTCACATCTTTCCTGAAAACTCCACCAAGATGAAAACTAATAAAAATTAACGAAAAACACCATTACACATGGCAACCTACACCAAACATTGTGTCAAGTCATGGCATACGTGACATATAAACTGTGCAATGTTAAGCTCAACTCAAGTTAATTGCAGCATTTTATTGCCAATCACTTATCTTACATAAAGATGGGAAAAAGATATGTTTTATAATTTAAATGAGATATTCTGTTAGTTGATTTCAACTGAACAACTGAAGAATTCGGCCATGAAGACAATATCATTACATTGGCACAACGACACTATTTTCACTGTGTAAAACGATACAGAACCACAGTTGGCATAACATGACAATATGTTTAAGCTGACATAGCAATTCACTGATTTGAGTAAACAAAGCAGAGCATAAAACCATTTGTTAGTTTTTAAGCAGCTTCTAAAAAGCAAATATCATGTGTTATAAAAACACTAAAATTAAGCATAAATTTTGCCAAAATTATGCCTCTTACACCCAAGGAAACCTTATTTGTTGCTGGTTTATGAATTTAAATTTTCTCCTTATTTAACAAAATGTTTCTTGATTTTTGTTTTAGTAAAAACCTTGTTAGATAATAATTTTAAAACGGAATAAAAGCTATTTACAACAGAAGTAACTTAATGCTGGTATCTAAAGCCTTAAATACACAAGGATTTGCAAACAACCCAAAACAAAAAATAAATTTTTACATAAATTTTCATATTTTCATATTTTCTTTATTAAAACAATAGCGTTTTTTTTTATTTTGTAAATACTTTCTACAAAATCTTTCTTAAAAGCTAAAATTTCTAACCACCCCCCTCAACAACATACAATAAACTTTAAACCAGTATAAATTTCCTTTCCTTCCTAGCTGACTTTAAGAGGATTGACTTAAGCTGTACTGGGCATTTCCACTCATACTCCTTTCCGTTTTTGACCTTTACTGTAACATTTTCATTTCAACTCTTTTTTATTTTTCTGTTTTATCTTACTTTCATTCTGTCTCTGTCTCTGTTTCTTTTTGCATATATATACATAATATTTTTTTATATTTTGCTGTTTTGTTTAAACGCGTTCTTACAATACATAATTGTTCGTATTATGAGCATAATACTACAACGACGTCATGGCGTCAAGGTTGTTATTCTTTTATAAAGATATGAGTAGAAGCGAAGTCCAACCGTGCCATCTTTTGGCTTGCACCTAAAGTCAAGTTAACAAAAAAAAAAACAGACAGCAATACCAAATCCAAGCCCAAAAGCAAACCCTAAACACTCCATTGATATCTGGCTGCCATTCATTTACATTTCGTTTCGTTTTTGTTGTTTGTGTTGTTGCATTTCTCCCTATGAAATGATGAAACAAGACTCTTGTTGCTGCCAAAAGACAATGGGTAACAAGGGAATTATCTTCTTTCTTTATTTATTTATTTTTGTTTTTGTATACTCTTTTATTTTATGTTGTTTTTGATGTTGTTGTTGTTGTTGTAACTACTGTTATATAGTAGACTATATCCTGCCATTATCTTAAAATTTCATTCACAATCATTTTATTATCATACGTATGTAGTATATAATGTGACACACACTAAAACATAACATCATTTCCCATTACTACGAGTATTTGCCTATAAAAATGAGTACAGTATTTAATTACTGTCCCAATTAAATCTTAAATTAAATAAATGTAAATACACAGACATAATTTCTGTTTTATATTTTATAATTTTATTATATGTATTTTCAAATATGTGTACGATTTCTTTACTATATGTCAATCAAATTGATGGAAAAATAAAAAAATAAAAATACATGTTCTTGGTAATTCTGAGTTCATTTACTTCTAATGTCGCGTTCTTGTACCTATGGGTATAAGAGTTTATAAGCCATTGATTAAACAAATTAGTGAAAAACTATGTAAAGGCAGCCCACAAAAAAAACCAAATTACACGATTCAGTGACAAATTTATTGTTCATTTGTTTCTAATGTCGCGTTCCTCGTTTCTTATCAGCATTCCGCGATCTAATCAATTGGCAGAAAGTTTTAAGTTAAATCAACGTTTAGATACGTGTCGCGTTCTCCATCGTATATGCATAATTGTATTCAAAAAAAATATTTTTTTATTTACAAGCCTCCTTACTCCTTGTAATTTTTTTAAATACAATCGAAAACTAGTTATATTGTTTGTCTCAGTTTTAAACCCATATTTTTTTGAATATATTGGAAGCAAAACAAACTGAACAGCCTTTTTTAAAAGCTTTCGGATTTGATTTAAAAAACACATAAAATTAGAGAAATGTATGGAATCTTTATTTAAGTTGATAGAACGATATACATACATATATAATTAAATGTTTAAAGATGATTTCATATAAATATTGACAGCGGCTACGATTCAAATGGTTCATACGTAGGGTTCAATTTAGCATACTCTCTTCAACATATCTGTCGTTATCCCACGAATAAATTCTTCAATGTTAGCTTCCAGTACGTCAACCATTGTGCGATTGTTCCTATAGATGTGAGCCTTAACATAACGATCTAGACAACCAATTGATCGGCCCCAAACGTGCTGTGTGGCATGTGGTACCGTCTTGTTGAAACCACATGCCAGCCAAATTCAGCTCTGTCATTTTGGGCAAAAAGAATTTTTAATTATCGCACGGTAGTGGTCGCCATTCACAGTGACGTTCCTGCCTACGTCATTTTTTAAAAGTACGCTCTAATGATGCCACCGGATCATAATCCACACCAAACAGTGCATTTTTTTGGAATTAATTGGCAGTTCTTTCAATGCTTTTGACTACTCTTCACACCAAATGTCAAAATTTTGCATTCAGCCAGAAATGAGCTTCTTCGCTGAACATTATTTTCCAATAAAAAAAAGTGCATGATGCTCTTTCTTAACCGGAGGATAAATTTTTATAATAAAACTCAATAATCTGCAGGCGTTGTTAGTTGTTAGTAAGTCGATTCATGGTTAAATAATAGACCAAACTGAACATGTTTAACAATACTAACCTGTTACACGCAAAAATCTGAGATGCCAAAAACAATTTTGCCAAAAACGAAAGTTGCTTAAAAATCAGCTTTTCATTAGGAATAAACATGGGATCAAGAACGCTACAAAAACTAAAACTCACAAAACAAAAACAAACTGAACATGTTCAACAATAGTAACTTGTTACACGCAAACATCTGAGCTGCCAAAAACGAAAGTTGCTTAAAAATCACCTTTTCATTAGGAATAAACATGGGATCAAGAACGCTACAAAACCTAAAACTCATTATCATTTAGATAATGAGTATAACCTAAATAAAGGAAATGGTGTCTTTTGAACACTATACTTTGTCTCTTTTATTTTAATTTTAAGTTCAACAGCCATTATAAATTTCATTTTTATTTTTTGTTTTGATTTTTTTATTCATGGAATTTTTATATAATTTTTCTCTTTATTTATTTCTTTATTGTGTGAACTACTAGAAAATGAAGAGGAAAAAACATAAAAAGGATTTTCTTGTAATGTTTCACAATCTCTGGCTCTGTCAAGAATGTCGTTATCTCCAAGTAATAAACATGACTAAATAACAGGGCTAAAAGACTCGCAAGAAAAGATATTAAATGTTGGCAAAACAAAAAAGAAAGGAAACACATATACACATACAAAGTAAAAAGAATATTTTAGCATAAAGAATTATGTAACAATTAATGGCATAAAAAATGGCTAAAGCTCCATTAAAAATGGCCTAAATTGTTGTGTCGTTAAAAGCCAAGTACTTCAACTGGCAAAGAAACTCGTAAATGACAAAGGGCTGTGAGACAATGTCGCTGTCGCTGTCGCTAACACTGGCTCAGGCTGAGGCTCAGGCGACCAGCGAAATAGATTTAATATACTTTATAGTGGCGCATTGTCGTTAATTTTGTTGAGGCTAAAAAAAAATGTTAAGAAACATCTTTGATTGTTGCAAATGACTTTTGCAAACTGTATGTATTTGTATTTTGTTGGTGTATGAACGGTAATACATAATTGAATTGTCTATCTACTTTAAAGGAACGAGTTTAACATTTTACGAGTAATGTTTGCATTAAAGTACTTAGCTGGTTGTTTTATTTTGCTCTGTTAGATGCTTAGAAGAAACGGAAGTAAATGTTTGAAGTTTTTTGATGATGTTGGAGGGTCATTTCCTGTATAACTGTTTATTTTATAATTTATTAAATTTTCCTATTAATTAAACAAACACCGTGTTTTTTGGACAAGGGTTTCACTGTTACTGGGTTTGTTATTTTAATGCTTTGGGAGTTTCGAATATTTATCATAGAGGCTAGATTAAACTTATTGTGTTGTATTTGTATTTTTTTTACGTTTTAAATGCATAAATTCAAATAATTGTTGTACTTTTTTTTGTAACTAAATATATAAAATAAATTAAACAGATTTATTTAACAATTAAAAGTTTCATTAAATAAGATTTATTTAACTTTAATATAAGGAACTTATTAGAATTTTTAAATTCTATTTTATCGCATTAATCAATTAATAGATTAACAGAATATTAAAAATTAAACTTTCTCAATTACTGAATGCGAATAATAAAATGTTCCATTAATCGTATAATTGAATAATCAGAAATTTGTTTAATCTGCAAGTTCGATTAATCGATTAACCGCAAATATGTATCTAGTTTGAATGCCAAGATTATTAATTCAATTTTGAAAATCAAATCAAATTAAATTTCATTCAAGAGTTCATTTATTTCGAATTAGTTCTTAGATTTAATTATTTAGTATTTCACAAGTATTAAATTCACTCTGCATAGAATTAATTCCTTATTAAATTTTCTTTAATTCAAATGTATTATAATATAGTATGAATAATGAATTTCTTCCATTTCAAGTCTATTACAAATATGTAGGCATTAGATAGATCGTCTAGGTGCTATATTCCACTACAAAGTGAATCCAAAATCGTTTTATATTCCACATAACTCAATCTAGGAAACGAATGAAACTTTTATTCTACGTGAGAACAAACTGGAAATGATATTGTGCTTTTCAAATTATTTTCACAAATTTTAGAACACAAACTTAAGGAAAATTTCACTTTAACTTCATTTTTGTATTATCAAGAAAAATAATTAAAAACAAATTCAATAAACCAAAAATGAATTGCAAGCATTTTTAAATTCTGAATTCTGATTTAAGGGCGTTAAGCGAAATTCGAACCTCCGTTTAGAATCGTTCGCAAATTGAACTATGTATACATATATTAAAAAATTGGCTGTGAAATGTTTTTACACTGAAGGTCATATACAATGTATATACATGACAATATGAGAAAGCTTCGAATTCAAAGAGCAGCTAGGACACTGCCATTCTTTTTAACATGTATATTAAGGTTTTAAAAAGTATAAAATTTTATGGGAAATATTAACAATGTTTGCTGATGATATATGTATTTTATAAGTACAAACGTGAAAACAGAAAAAGCATTTTGAAAGCATTGTAAGTCAAAAATATTTTCAAACCATTGTCAGATACATAAACTTAAACTTTGCACATCTGACAATGGCATTATTGTCAGAGAAATATTATGAGTACCTTTGTTCCGTTATTTTTTCCAGTTCACACTAAGAAAGTGAGCGGCAATGTTTGGCAACAAATCTGCCAATTTTTGCAATACAGCAATCTGACAACAGTGTGAACAGACAATTTCTATGGACAAATAAATGTATTGTGTGACAATTATCTGTCAATGAAATTGTTAGGTTTTCTTACAATCGTCTGAACTGACAATTTACCTGTTGCTAACAATGGTCATTGTCAGTACATTACCATCACATTTCCAGATTTCAGAACATTGTAAGATCTAACAACCGTCTGTACATAGCTTAACGGTGTCTGCCCGGTTAAATAAAATGCTTTTAAATTCCGATAAAAATAAATTTTTACGATTTAGACCACATGTCAAACGGAATGAGTTTAAGTTACAATTTGCACATTGTTATTGCTAATAAATATTTCATAATATTGCAATGCCATGCTACTGTCTCCATAAAGAATAAAGGCGGTGAGACTTTAAATTAAAAATTTTAAACAATAAAAATAAATATATTAAAAAAAAATTTATAACATGTAAAAAAAATTATTAATTCCCGAATTACAATTCCCAATAAGGGTGAGTTAAGTAGTTGATGTTTTACTGTGGATCTTGAACAATGAACATTTCTAAAGATGCAGTTGACGATGTAGAAAATGCATTCCTATTTGCTAATATATTCTTTGAATTATGACTGTAATAATGAACTCAAACCAGAATAAAAAAATTAAAATTCACTAATATTTGTCAACTACATATTTTAATGAAATTATGGGAATAATGGGAGATTTTCAAAATCTTATTGGCAATTTATAATAATTTGTGTGTTTTAACACACGCTACATTTTCTTTAGTAAACTTCATTATACTTCAGGCTACATACATAAATTCATATTTACATTTCACATTTGACTTTTCAACATTTTCATTTAATTGTAAACATCAAAATTTAATTAATTTGTCAATTTTTTTCTCCGGCCCATTGGCGTACAAGGAAAAAATTATAAAATTCTTTTTAATCTTCTTTTCAAAACAATTCAATAAACATTTTATGTATTAAAAATTGCATTTGTGGAGATTTTTTAATAAATGCCCATAAAATAAAACAGATTAAAATTTATTCCATATAAAGTTAAAATTGCATTATTTTTTGTTACAGCCATCATAGAGTTTTCGTTTAAAATTGGTATTTTTATTTAATATAAATTCGTATTTGTGGCAGATGAGAAACAATCTTTTTTTTCCATAAAATATTGTATTATGCTAACAAAAAGATTATTCAATGTTTATTAATTAATTGCAAAAAATTCTATTGCTATTAATAGTTTTTTTTTTTATATTTTAATATAAATTACTTATGTATGTACTCGTATTTATAAAATATTTTAAATTTATGAAAATTTAGTTAGAATTTTCAAGGAAAAAATAACTATTATTATTTTTTATTGTATTCTAGGTAAACAATATGTTGTTAAATTAAAAAGAATTATTATAATATTTAATGTATTGTTGCTATGACGCCAGACTCCCGCCTGCAGTAGACGTATTAAAATAAAAGGAATATGAAATAAAAATATTGTTAAATGTTAAACAAATAAAAAAAACTCAAGGATAATTGCAATTAAATGACATTGTTTGTATTACAACAATAATTGTAATTGTAAATTTCTACAAGCAGACTTTAAGACGCTTAGTAAATTCTGCACGAATTCTTCTATTACATTTAAAAATTAACATTTGCGAAATATTATTAATTTGGTTCTTTTTTTTATGCTCCAAAAAAATTGTTATAAAATCGTTTTTAGTGTTTAACTTATGATTTGGAATAAAAAAAAAATTAAATTGTCTATTATTAAAAAAAAAAAAATACCTAAATGTCCACATCTAGAGATTCTAACTAAATCAACAGTGAAATGCAAAACTTCAGCAATACAATCCTTTAAAATTTATAAAAAAAATTAATTCCACAAACTTTAAAAATATTCCACAATAATACCATTTAAACTGTTGGGAGTGGATAATGCGTCGGTAGTCAATGGGTTTCAGAGAGTTTGCCAAAACTGGACCCAGCGCATGAAGCATTTGAGGCATAGCCGCGGTCAACATTTACATGAAATCATCTTTAAACATTGATTTAAATAGATCATTTCATCGACTCATATAAAGATTTCATACATTACCCTAAAATTTTATGAGTATTTTCTTAAATCAAATCCAAAAGCTCTTAAAAAATCACTCTTTAATATGCGATATATATGAAAATTTCGTTCTAACTAAGAACGTTCCAAGGTATATAATATTAAATATAATTAGATGCTGTTTACACTAGATCTTGGCCAGTGAAGATTGTTAATAATGCCCTTGGCAGGGTGTTAGAAAATGCATTCCAATTTGTTAATAGCAAATTGCTACATATGTATTTTCAATATAATAATTCTGAAATATATTTGTAAAGTAATTTTTAAGAAAAAAAACTTAATAAGCTTTTTCCAAAAGCTTTTTTATTTGGATAGATTTTATTCATTGTTCAATGAATTCATAATAAAATTAATTCATTTTCAAATTTCATTAATTCAAATCATATCCAAATTGAATGAAAACATTGTTCTTGTTCATTTGATTTGGTTTGTTTTGTTTTTAGTCACTTACAAAATGTATAGAAGAAAATTGTAGTTATAAAACTTTGAATGGAGAAAAACTTAATCTTTCAATAAGTTTTATTAAGACATTTTGTAATGGATTTGAATTAATTAAAAAACTTGAATGAAAACTTTGAAATTTTTCATGTTCTTCTAAGTGGATAAAAATTGTAGATGTCAATTTGTGATTCTTTAAGATAGCGGTCTTTAAGTCTTGTACTTTAAGTACTTTAAACTTTTTACGAACAAGAACAAGGAAACAAATTGTACAGTGAATCAAATCAGCTGAGCACAAGAAATTATTAATTATGTGTAGAAATTTATTATAAATCAAAGTGTTTAACAGCCAAGTTGGCATCACTGCATAAAACATGGCAAAATTTTAGACCAATGATCAAAGAAAATAATTGGCATAAATTATTCATTTACTTTAGCAGAAATTTTTCAATAAAAAAAAACTGTTTTCAAATTGAAAACCTAAGATTAGTGCTAATGTAAGTATCTTTATTATTATTATGTATTATCATTATTATTATTATCAGCGTTGTCAACTTGTTGCGTTTCGCACCATTTTTGGTGTTTTTTTTTTTTAATTTTTGGTGCGAAAATCTTCTTAGATGATGCGCGGTGCGTTTTTTTTTAAATTTCGGTGGGTTTTTTAATTTTTTTTTTTTCGAAAATGTGATGAAATCATTATTTTCACTAATTTTTAATTGCAGTTTTTTTATTAAAAAAGGATTAAACCAACTGAGTTACGTGTTCATAAGTACTCGAACCCACCCGAAAATAGTTTTTTCGGAATAACTCCGAAATTTAAGGGTGTTTCCAAACTTTTAAAAATTGATTTATGATCTACTCAATAAGGTCTATAACCTACACTAGGTCTCTTTTCAAATATAAAAAAGTGCTCATTTGTAGCACCGTGTAATCAGCGTTGTCAACTTTGAAATTTCAAAACGCACCAAAATGTAGAAAAAACGCACCATTTGAAAAAAATCGCACCAAGTTTAGATTTTCTTTTTCTTTTTTTTAAAATGTTTATTGAATTAATTTTACATAAAAATTATAATATTTTTGTATTATAAATATAACATTAAAACAGTCTTCAACAGTTCAGTGTTTCTAGAAAAAAATAAAACTTAACAAAAATAAAAAATTAACTAAATAAATTTGTTTATATTCCTTTGTACTAGATATGTAATTTTTTAAAAAGAGATCAACGATTAATAGTAAAAGTAAGAATAGTAAAAACCTTTATTTTAATTAACGAGTTAATAAAGATAAAATAAGTATGAAACCACTCAAAAGTTAACTAACAATATGCTATTCGGAATAAATTGGTAAAAGAGGGCTGATTTCAGTACATATTTCTTAAATATTTTTGTTTCCTATTTTAAGTACTTCTAGTACTTCGTTGACCCTATTCAATAAAATTTGTTAGGGCTTCACTAGGATTCTCACCCTGGTTGTTCGGCTACACAAGCATATTTATTTTCATGTTTAAAATGTTCATTTTATTTTCAAACAATAATTTTCATCCCATTTAGCTTTAGCAATAACCTTCATGTGACGAATGTTTGATTATCATACATTCGTATATAAATTGCATGCAATGAGGTCCTTTTTCATTGTATAGATTTCATGATAATGGATAATAATCCATTATCATGAAATCTATTGGTTTAATCCTTTTTTTAAATTAGATTGTTTAGAAACATACCCTTGTGTATATATTTCATTATTTCAAATTTCTTTATTTAGAAATTGAGAATATTTTATTAAAAGTGCTTGCTAGACCTCTTTCGTTTGTACATCAAATTGTCTGTTTCTCGCTTAAGTGACCAGCAGTAATTTGAAATCATTCTTACTTGGCTTTTTCCTTCGAAGCATCTTTCGATATCCAAAATCTTTTGGTGAAATCGTTTGCCTTGCTCATTACTAAATTGTCCTAGATTTTCTGGGAAAAAATCTAAATGTGCATGCAGAAAATGGACTTTAATGAGGCTTATGCATCCCATTTCTGCATAAGCCTCAAGAAATTAATTTACTACATCAATATAATTTTCACTTTTTTTCATTTCCCAAAAAATTTTCGCATAAACTAATAAAGCTTCTCCATGCTCTTTTTTCCACAACATTTAATTTCATTGTGAATTCTTCGTCAATCATGATTTTACGGATTTGAGGTCAAAAAAAAAAAAAATACAATTATTTTTAGAAATCAATAAACATTTGTACCTTCTTTTACTTTTGCTTCACTTATTCTTGGGAAAACTGATTTTAAGTGTAAGAAGGCATCGCTTTCCCGAACTGCTTCATGTATCCCAATTTGAGGTGTAATGGTTATTTTTTCGGTACTCACTAGTGGAATTTGTAAGACGTTTTTCTTGCCAATTTGAAAAATTGTTCTTGATGACCAGTTTTTTTTTTTTGCTTGTATTGGTCTTTCCCACGGAATAACAACTCATCTACATCTGATACAAGGTTGTTATTATCATTGTCAGCTTTAAAAATGTGCTCACACTGTATTTGGGGATTGTCTCTTGCAAATGTTACTTTAAAGTCACTTTTAGTGATGTTTCACTGTTTTAGTCGAGACGCTAACATCTCTGTTTGTCTCCATGATAGTTTCAAATCTCGAACAAGATCATGAAAATCTTCATTTGTCACTAAATGGGGTTCTCTTTTATCTCAATATAAAAAAAAATTATTCTCACTTGAATTTTTTTCCGCTTGGCAGTGTCAAGTGCTTTTTAAAGCTCTTTAAATAAAGTTTAATAATTTTCACAAACATTATCCGATTTAAAAAAAATTCTATTCAAATTTTTTATGCAAATATATCTGCTTTTATAAAAAAAATATATAAAAAAAAATAACTCAAAGTTAAAAAAAAATAAAAATTTCAGATGTTATTACGAAAATTACTACCAATATTTAATTAATATAGCCTAAAATGTATACGATTGGAAAGTTCTATTCTTTGTCTTTTCGAAACCGTTTAAAATTTGGATTAAAATCAACTGAGTTACGTGTTCATAAGTACTCAAACCTACCCGAAAACAGTTTTTTTTTTTTTGGAATAACTCCGAAATTTGAGAGTGTTCCGAACTTTTAAAAATTGATTTATGATCTACTCAAAACGGCCTACAACTTATACTAGGTCACTTTCCAAGTATATTTTCACTGTAGCACCGTGTTATTATTATGTATTATTAGATTTCTTTCTTCCATAAAAAAAGCGTACCCTTGCAGGCGGATAAGTAATATTAATCAAATACACTAACGAGAGTATTACTTATACGCTCAATTAACTTAACAAGAATTCTCATCAATTATCGCTACTACCACATCAAACAAATTCCTATGAAACTTGTTAATTATTAAATTATGTTTTGTAAAAAACAACCCCTTGAATTATTTATAGGCATTTTCTGTATATTAATTTGCCACAGTAACCTACTTGTAATTTAATCCTTTATAATCACTACCGCAAATACAAAACTACTTCTGTTATTTAAACAAATATTTAAACATTTAAACAAGTTTAGCTAAACATTTAGCTTTCAGTATAATTTTTAGAAATTGAAATATAAATCTCGAATTTTAGAAAATGGCAATCTCTTGTAACCTCTATCTATAAATTTATTTTTCTAATGCGACAAAATTTCATCATGCCCAGCAGTTACCAGCAAACGGAATTCACTTGAAATGTCTGTGTAAATACATAGATTAAATTGAAATGATTGATTTATTTGTTGTTCAAATTTTCATTTGCATTTTCAGTTTGATGTTTTTCTTTAGAATTTGGATTTTAATTTTGCTTTTAACAGCATACAAATTAGGTCTTATCTCAAGGCCATTGTACGGTTTTAGTTTGTAATGCAATTGACTGAAATATATTCAAAATGGTAACAATTTTTTGTGATTATATCGATAATGGTATTTTTAAATTGATTTATTTAACTTAAATCGACTTACATACGAGTAAACCTAAAAATTGTTGTTCACATAAAATCCGGTCGCACCACAGAAGCTTTTTTTTATAAAACCTAGTGACAAAACTTTGATGTTCAATAATGTTCAATAAAGTCAAATACGGCAAAGACAACGCCAAAAAAAAAACAACTCCACTATAGGTAGCTTAAATTGTAATTAGAAGAATACATTAATACTGGTTTTCAAATCTATATGGCAGTTAAATATCCAGATCGTAATGAAAATTAAAAATGTGTTGCTATAAAATGAGCACGCATTATTTACTACTAAGTTTTAACAAAATTCCACATCAGCCTTATTGTGCATGATGAAACATATGTAACAGGTAAGAAAGTATAGTCGGTCAAGCCCGACCATATAATACCCTAAACCAGTATATCTGCAAAAACAGTATTTCTCAAAATGTGCGCTATGTGGGAGCTATAGGCCATATGGACCGAAATATATATAAAATATAAAAAAAAACTCAATATGAATCGCCCTCAGAAAAATCCAAATAAAATATGTATGTGTTTTATGTGCTTAAAACTTTTCTACACACATATAAAATGAATAGCATAGAAATAGTTTGGTCAAATTTTCTGCTTTGTTCCCATACTAGTCAAATTAGAGGGTAACATTAATAAATGTTTTCTTTTTATATTTCTAACTAGAACAAACATCGTATTAAAGTTTAATCCCTAACTACTTTCAAAAATCACAATTATTAACTTATTTTGTATTCGCGTATTTAACAGAAACTTACGGACATCGGCTTAGAATTCCTCAAGGACTCAGATTATATGTACGAGTATATGTGTATATAAGGGTATAGATCATCAAATTAATATACAACTACGTAATGTACAACATAGTGCTAACATTGGATAATGAAATGTTATGATAATTTCTCTCCGCTTTAACATTTTTCAAAGCTTAAGAGTTAAATTCCCAATTCATAAACTTTATTATTAATAAAAATCTAAAATCTTTAAAACAAAATCAAAGTTTTAAATAAAATGCTCAACAATATTTTTTAGAAAAAGTTGAAAATATTTCAAATTCCAAAATATTTTCTTAAATAAACTCGCTGGCAAAATGCCAACATAATTTTATTAAAAATAAAAGAAACAAAAAAAAAGCAAAACAAATACAACAAATTTTTGTCATAACTACCTGCAGTTTTTTTTTTATGTTGTTGTTTGTACTGAATATGAGTTATATCCTTAATTACAATGGCGCCACAACAACAAACTTTGTTGTGGGTTTCGTTGTAATCCGTTGTGACTGGTTGGCTGACTGACATACATTTGCCAACGTTTCTTAATAATTCAAAAGTATTTTAAAGATTTTTTTTCGTTTTTCACAACAACTTTTCTTTTTCTTTCTTTTACATTTACATTTATTTTTATACTACATATTTATATATATATATATGTGTGTGTGTGTGTATTCTTTTGAATCTTAAAGCCTGAATGAAAACTGTACAAACAAACAAACACACTTTAAAATTTTATATTTTTACTCGTACTTTATTTTACTAGTAGCTGCCAAGGCAGTGCTTGGGATTGAAGGTGCTTTCTGGTTGCTTTACAGCCGCTAATATTTAAGCTTCAGTAAATTATCGATTGTTAAAGTGAACACGTATTGTAACTTACACGGACTCACAAGCACACTCACATAAATATAGATTTATTTATTTATTTATACACATGTAGCTATTATCTTTGTTTGTAACGGTAGTGGTAGTGGTAGTAGTTAGTAGAAGGTATTACGCCCTGGTTTTTATTTTTCTCTGTACGAGTTTAACTTGTTTGTTATTGTTGTTTTTTGATTTAGAGACTATTTTTTCTCCTTTTACATTAATTTTACTCACTGACTGACTGACTACTAAATGCATTTGGAGATGTTGATGATGATGTTGACAACTGAATGCTCTTGGAATATTTTATATAGAATTTTTACTCATCTCCTTTTAATTCCTTACGTTTTTTTATTTTTATTTATATTTTATAAGCACAAAATTTATCACATTTAAATTTTTAAACATCTTGCACCTGTTTTTTTCTCTATAATTTTTACTTGTATTGGTTTTGTTAAATAATTTATTCATACTCAATTCGTATACACGTTCCCAAGAAAACTTACTTTTACGAATATTTTTTATTAACGCCGTAACATAACGCGTAACGACGGGGGCAATGAAGAAAACACGCGAATAATTTTTCTTCGAAATTATTTGTTAAAATAAAAGAAAAAACCAAATGATTTTTATTTGTTATGTGTCATTTTTATCCTTACATACAAATAATTTTACTTCTGTAACTTTTCTAAGAATTTCTATTTAAATTTTCCGTTTGTGTTATTTAAACGTTATTGTGTCTAAAGAGATTTTTTAAATTTATATGTTTTTCATAGAATTTTATTCTTAACAAACCAAAAAAAAAACATGGATTGACTGAGTGAAAATGACTAAAAAATGTTGTGTTGGTTACACAGTTTTCTTTAATTTCTTTTAAAGAAATTCCGTTATTAGGCGAGACGTCTTTACTACACAATTGAACTAGAAACACTGCCAGAAGGGATGAAAAATATTGTGTGAGTTTGCATGAAAATGGAAAGTGAACTCTATAAAAACAACAAACAACATTGTTAATGCTCAAAAGCTTTTTTATATTCTAAGACTAGCATCGTATGGGAAAATCCAACATGTGTGTGAACTTTTTTTTATTAGTTAAGAAAGGTTCCATAATTAGGAAGAGAGTAAGTACAACATAAAACTGAACAAAAACTCTCTTAAACAAATCTAACAGTAAATATAGACATACTGAAATATAGGACTTAAATCTTAGAGATGTTATGAAATTTCTCTTTAATTTTCAACACCAAATAAAAGAGCTCACTCTTTTCTATGTTTTCAGTAAAGCCGGGATTTTTTCCATGAAATTGTCTTTTAATTCTCTTTATTCGAAAAAAATGTTTAACACAGCCAGAACATTTTGAAAGCTGTTTTAATACTGTCATAATTCTCTTATATGTAAAGGCATTTAGCCGGGTATTTTTTAGTAAAGCCTTTTGTAAGCACATAGTACGTAAAGAGAAAAGCCTTTATAGTTATGTATAAAGTTCTATTTGTTTTTTATTAACCTTTGAAATTTAAATTGGCCAGGATTTCTTAGAATTCTAATTTGTAAGAGATACAATTTTCTAGAAATAAGAGCTTTTGGGCATAAATAACCATTTATTGGCCATAACAGCACTACGAAATTTTAAAGCTCGTATACTATTTGCAGAGCTGGGAAACGTTAATAGAAGCATTTTATAATATACCCGTCTTTTATGTAAACCGGATCCGAGTAACGTTTACTTTTTAAAATGAATTAATTTCTGTAAATCAAATCTAGTAACTAGTTAACTTAGAAGAAGTGAGAAAGTATGGTCGGCCAAGCCCGAGTATATGAACAAAAACTGTTTTTTTGAATATTGCAACTATGACCTATTACATATTATTTCATTAAATTGTATCTTGATATCAACACTGATAAAAGATTTGTGAATTTTAAAGTGACTTTTAGAAGAGGGTCAAAAAATTAGACCGAATGATTTGTGTGTATTCGAAACATATTTGTGTTGAATTTTGTTTGGATTCCAAAATTTTAAAGAGATTTATGGTCATTAACTTTGCTTGTATACGAACATTTTTAAGAGATTTATGGTCATTAAAGTTATTTTCGGAAGTGGGAGCTATGCTCAACTATATACCGATCCTCAAACTATTTTCAAATATGATTTATTTTTATATAAAACTTATTTGTAGCGAAATTTGTTTGGATACCTATATAAAACATATTTCGGGAGAACATTTCTATCAGAAGCTAAGTGAAATAATGGACCGATTTCAACCAATTGCAATACCAAATGTCCTTGTACAAATATTATTAACATATATATCTTCAAAATTGCGTACTTTACTCACAAGCTTTACATGGGCAGACAGCTAGGAGGACGGACATCGTTAAATCTACTTAGGAAATGATTCATAGTCCATCGGTATACTTAAGGTGAATGTTAGACTGTTATTTTTGGCCGTTACTGACATCGGAACAAAACCAATATATACTCCCCACTATAGTGGTGTAGGGTATAACTACCTCGCTATTTGAATATTTAAGTACTTGTACTTAGAAAGAAAATCGTGCACAAATTCCTTGAATGTTAACAAAAAAGCTAAAGCTTCCAAATAGTACAGTAAATGTACTTTTGTAATGAAAAGCAGAATACTATTGCTGTAAAGAGCCATGCAATCGCTACTATAAAGTTTTAACAAAATTAAACAATTTGCAAAAGCTCTAATACGAATATGGTTTATCCATTATCAATATTAAATAATAAAGTTATTAATATTTTGGTACACTAATTCTAAAATTTTTAAAACGTTTTTTATAATTTATTCAAGGATATACAACTATGGACAGAGAAATAGCGTACTTTACTGTTTTAATGGCATATAGTATATATGTACATACAATTCTCCATCAGGACCAATCAGTGAAAATTTTGGTTTTCTTTGCGAAAATCACTATTTTCCAGAATTTTATATTCTTGTTTCGGTGTAGTTTTGCAAAAAACAATCGTGCCTTTATATTCTTTTTTGACTAAATTGGTTTTTTCCACTTACACGGCCATAAAGAACAATGTTCCCTTGCGCCATTTTGTTCGACATGATGTCAGTTCTTGGTTCAATGACTCTCGTTTTCAGAGTGCAAAACGTTAAAGGAATGCAGCTTATCGTGCCTATATTATAAATAAAACAACAATAGATTAAAATCGGTAATAAGGAAAGTTCGTAGGAGAGAGTGCATTAACTATTTTTCTAACTGTAATCAGAAGCAATTGTGGAGGAAGTTAAGGTCTGTAGGAGTACTTGAGGATAATGGGATGGACTTTACACTAAATTTGGATGATTTTAATGACTTTTCCTGTTTGCCTCAGCCAACGTCAACGTTATTTGATCCCATGTCATTGCCCTATAGTGAAGGATTCTCCTTCAGTAATGTTACTGATCATGAAATATATACCGCTATGACCAAAATAAAATCTCAGACAATTGGGAACGACGGAATATTTCTTAAATTTGTTAAGTTAATATTTCCAGCAATATCAAGTCAATTTACAAATCTCGTAAATTTTATTCTAACAACCTCTACAGTACACATCTGGAAGGCTGATAATGTTATACCGATTCCCAAGATTAAATATCCAAGAAACACTTTAGATTATAGACCAATAAGTATTCTAGCAGTTTTCTCAAAAATCTTGCAAGTTATTCTGAGGCAGCAAATGTTGACTTATTTAGATACATCAAGAATGATAAATGATTTTCAATCCTATTTCAGGAAAAGGTACAACACTACTGCAGTGTTACTTGATATAACTGAAACCGTAAGAAAAAATGTGGATAAAGGAAATGTGAGTGTTTTGATATTTCTTGATTTTCGGAGGGCATTTGACTCTGTTAATCATGATATTTTTGTGGGAAAACTACTTAATCAATACGGTTTTGGCTCGTGTGGTTGCAGACTTATTTATTCTAATTTATGTGGTCGTAAAGAATTTGTGCAAGTGGGGACGTTAAATCCACGATATACATAAGTACCTTAATAGAGGAATTCCACAAGGATCAATATTGGGACGTTTATTGTTCTTGTTATATATTAACGACTTGTTTCAGAGATTATCTTCTTTAAATTTTTATACTTACGCTGATGATATACAACTTTTGGCCAGTTCACACATTTCTGATTTGCTAAGGTTTCAGAACTGTATTTATGAGGATCTTGATTATTTAGTGGAATGGTCTAGGGTAAATTCTTTGGAATTAAACCATTCTAAATGTAAAGTCATGATTTTGTCGAATAATTTGGATTTTAACCTGAGAATTTTAATCGATAATGTTCCTTTGGAGATTTTGTCACAATATAAAATATTGGGTGTTATTTTGGAAAATGATCTTTCATTTAATAAACATATAAATTATGTTATTACAATTGTTTGTTTGACATTACGCGGCCTTTATAATGTGGCTTGTTACTTGCCATTGGCTGTGAGATATCGTGTTGCTGTTTCGACTTGTCTTCCACTTTGCCTGTATTGTTTAGAGATTTCGGGCACAATTGCCATAAATATTGTGAAACTACGACGATGTTTCAATAGAGTAATTCGATATATTTACGGTCTATGTGTTCGGGAACATGTTTCCGAATACCAGAAACTAATTTTAGGTTGTAAATTTGCCAATATATAAATATGAGGAAAATCTTAGACAGTTAAATATGGAAATCCATCATATATGTTACAAAAATTTATTTTTGGTAGTTCTAGTAGAACGCAAACGCTCATTATACCTAGACACTTCTCAGTTTTTATGAGTCGATCGTATTGCGTGAATATATCTAGATTATGGAATTCAATGATTCCAGATTCAAGGATCGCAGATTTTCACACTCAAACTCATTTTCTTGTCAAATTTATAAATGAATATTGAATAGATATTTTTTCTCTATTTCGAGCTGACCATGGCACATTCAAACAGGCAAAATTATTAGGAGTGCCATTATTTGTAACATGGGTTACCAATCATTTTCCTGCAATTATACATTATTTATTGGTTTTGTGCAAATATTAGGGACTCTCTTCATTATTTTTATTTTAATATTATTTTTTTCTATTTTCTTCTAAATTAATAATTATTGTAATATATCTAAATAATTGTATTAATACGAGTATTATTGAATTGTTAGTAGTACTGCTAATTGGGCCCTATGGGCCTAAATAAAGCTGATTTTCATTGAGGTGTATTGGTATAAATCTACTAGAAACATTTAATCCAAATTCCTCATTTATTTTAGTCATTATTGTTATCGATGACTTGAAAGGATGTAGCTTCCTTTTTTGACTATTGCCTTATCCTCACGAACTGTGGTTTTCGCGGTGACTTCCTCCGATCTTTCTTTACACTAAGCAAATTTGCCTCTGATTTAACACATTTAATGACAATACTCGTATATTTAAACCATCTTTCGAGAACATCTAATTATTTCAGCTATTTTTGCTGTTTTGTACCCATATAACCTTTTTTTCTCAAGTGGGCAGTAAGGTCCTCTTCCAATTTTAGTTGAGAAAATTAATGATAAACAATATATTTGTTAAATTACACAAGAATTCACCACCGAAATTAGCATAAATTATTTTTGTTTAAAATCGAAATAACTGTGCGCTATTTCATTGTCCAACCAAAAAATAATTCATTTTAAACAAAACATGACAAAAAAAAAAGAAAGTGCAAAAGTTATATTAGATTTACAAAGATTTTTTGGAAGAGCTGAGTGCAGCAGAAGAATAGCATAGAATTACATGTTATTATTATTCTATTTTTCAATATAGAACATTGGTGCGCTATTTCCCTGTCTATAGGGAAACATTTTGGAGAATTAAACAAACATTTTATTTTAAAAAATATTTTAAACAAACATTTTTTGTAACCATTCTTTCAGTGCCTGTAATGCTGTCTGACTATCCAAACAATACAATACCTTATTTCTTCCTCCAGGTGGCGTTCTTTAACACAAGATCCATGTCCTTCAAATTTGCCATTTTTTGATCAGAATCAAATTTGCACGTAACCGCTTTCCAAAAGATTGAATATTATTTTATATATATTAGATTTTAATGAAAAGCCGTACGTGTTGCGAAAATCTATTAAAAAACTGATATCAAAAATCTGAAACCTATTGTAAAGCATGACGAAGGTTCGGTAATGGTTTGGGGTTTTTTTTTTGAAACCTGCAGAGTGATTAGTTAAACATTTTACAATAAAATTTGCTAACAGTCAAGAAAAAGCTGCTTCTTAACAACAACTACAATTTCTACCAGAACAATGATCCATATCTATTGAAATTATCCTATAAATAAGAAAATGTAGATATAATTAGTTGTTTTTAAACAAACAACAAACATAATCATTTAAGTTATTATGCTAGATTATTGAAAATAATAAATAAAATAAATTCTACTTGTAAATAAAATACGGACAGTCAAATGCTTATTTAGGACAAAAAATGCAAAGTTGCTTTTTTCCAGAAAAAAAAACATAATAAATAAAGGACTAAAACAAACAGCAATTTTCTGAAAATGCCATAGTTACTACTTACGATATATTTATTCTTTAAAACTCAGGGCGCTATACATATTGAAAGTGTCTGTGTAATAACTAACTGAACTACTGACTTTGTTGCATGGAAATTTCTTTAACAAATATATTAAATAAAGTTACTGTAATTGAATTATAAACATGGAATGCTTTTCATATGAAGAACAATTTCTGTTGTAAAGTAAATGCTTTTAACAACTTGCATTTTTCTTTCAATTGTTGTCTTTTTTATTTCAATATTACTTCTAATTTAATATAACTTTGAATTATTTTTAATTATTGAGAATAAAAATTGGAGCAATTACTTGCCATAATTGAAATTTAGTTGTGTAATTTATAACCAGTGGTATCTATCTGTAAGAGAAAGAGACTAAAATGAAATAAAAATAAAAATGAAAACGAAATTAAGAAAATACACATTAAACAATCGATATATTATTTTTTGTTTTCATAAATTGTTTATTCTAGTTATAGTTTTGTTTGTCTTACAATTAGAAAAAGAAAACTAAACCTTTTTTTAAATTAATCTTTTAGACATCTTAAAAAAAGCCTGCTCTCCCCCAAATTGGCTCTCAAGAGAAAATGGGGGAGCCAAATTCGACTTTTAGCTAAATTTTTTTTCAAAAACTAATACACACTTATAAAATATCGTTTATCATTATCATTACGTACATACGTATTATTATTAATATTTTTAGGCTTATTAGAAATTATTTAGGGACAAAAAAATAAGATAGTACTACAAATTAAAGACCTGCTAGACCCAAACACGCCTTCACACTTATTCATATACTTAATTTAATTAAATTAATTTGAGATGTTTAAATAGAATTGAGTAGTAGACTTTTTTGGGTAGATAGGTGCAAATTATTCAGCCTTATTATGAGTGTCGTTTTCTTTTTACGACAACGACTGTTTCGTAATAGATTAAGGAAACAAACTTAATTTTATCTTTAATCTATTACGAAAGAGTCGTTGTCGTAAAAATAAAACGACACTCATAATAAGGCTGATTATTTTCTTTGACTTTTTTTTTTTTTTGTTATTATTTTGTTATGGTATTGTTTATGATCGAGCTGAACTGTCCGACTCTGTTCCACAAAATACAATATATAATGTATGTATGTGTGTAAGTAGATGGACTGACACACTGAAACACACAGACCTACTAGAGCTAGCTAGCTAACTTATAAACTAATGAAACACAAAGCGTTTGCTAAATTTAATAATTAAATATTTATATACTTTTGTTTAATACATTATATGTTTTGTGTTTTGTTTTTATATTTAAGATATTTAAGATAAGTAGAGACTAATGATAAACAGTTCCAAGAGTTAGATAGTTATTTAAATATCTACAGTTAATATGATTACGTTACGAAACGAAATTTCATTTGGAAATGACAACATTCACTCGGTTACAAACAAATGTCATTCATATTGCTGTCATTTCTTTCATACGCAATAGTAATTGAATTGAATTGTTTTATTTCGATTGCATTGCATTAGCAAATTTCATATAATTAGTACTATTATGGGTATTTACATGTTTGTGGTCTTTTTTTTTATTATAACTGCCCTAAAGTATTGTTGTTCATTTGCTCTACTCGCTCCTAATTTTTAATAATAAACGTTAAAGCAAATAATAATTTTAATAAGAACTAAAAACAAAAAAATATTAAAAGAATTTACAAAGAAATAGAAAAAAACAACAATACAAAAGGAGTAGAGTAGAAATTGTAGGACATAGAATTATATAAATTAAAGAATTTCATTTAATGCAATTTTTTGCACTTTTCTTTGTCTTAAACAACAACAAAAAACTGAACTAATTATATGATATAAGTATGTATGTTTGTTATAGATTTATTTAGAAAAATAATTCGTTGATTGCAACTTCGTGACTCTTTTTTAAAGAGAGAGAGCGTAGGAAAATTATTATTTTTAAAAGTAAAGGAGGAATATTTAAATGTATATATGTATAAATATAACCATCGTTGTTTCTGTTGTTGTGTGTAGGTTCGTAATTGATTTTTGTAATTGTGTGTAAGAACGTTTAGTTTGCTTAAAACAGCCAACTCGGAATAAACGAAATACACAAAAAAATAAGGATAATGATAGTTGTTTACCTCTTTGCTTCTTTTTTGTTGCTTCTCAAAACAACTATGGCCGAAAACAACAACATTTAATGAATCTCAATAAATTTGTGTAGAGCTGTGGGCACTGTGTCATATTTGATATTGTGTTTTTGTATGGTTTTCGCTGCTAGACAGGCCAACGTGGAGTATTTGAGAGGATTTGCGATTTCACTTATTTTCTTGGGTTTTATAAGAGATTCAAATGTTTCACCAGCATTGTTACGGGCATCCTGGAAAAATTATAACAAATATTATAATTAAAACGAGTTTAATTTTTTGCAAAATGTTGAGTAAAATTTTTCATTGATTAAAAAAGATTTAAAATAATATAAATCAGCATCATAAAAAATATGTTAAATAATTTTAGAATTTTGGTGATATTTTTTTTGAAAATTGTTTGAGTATGAAAATAGAATTGACCATTTTTTAGGCAATTACAAATGTTGGAGATGGGAATAGTTCAAACAATATATATCTCTTTTCTCAAATTCTATTTTTAAACTTAAATTATATTTTAGAATTCTCAAATTCTATATTAGAACTCTCAAATTATATTGCTCAATTCAAAATTACTCATTTTAATTTAAAAAGAAAATAATCAAATGGTCACAAAACAAGAAAATATAAATTTTTTGGATATTTTTGGCATTTTGAAGGCTTGAAAACATACATTTAAAATTGTGTTCAGACTTATATACATAGTACAATGTACAACATACAACATCAGTTGTGAACTGAACGTATTTGAAAAGAGTTCTAAAATCTTAAATTTTATTTTAAAATTCTCAAATTCTATTTCAGAATTAAGTCCTCTTTTAGAATTTTTAAATTCTATTACAGAACTCTTAAATTGTATTTTAAAATTCTCAAATTTCATTTTAGAATTCTCAAATTCAAATTCTATTTTGGAATTTTCAAAAGATGAAATGTCTTTTGGTAAAAATAAATCTCCGATGAGAAAATATTTTTTGTTGGGTGCACTTTTTTAACTCACAAAAAAAAAACTGTGAAAAAATTTGTTTGAAGTTTAAATGTAAAGAAAATTTAGTACAAATTATTAAAACTTTTGAGATATTCAAAATTTGTTAGAGCCACACAAAGCGGATTACTTTATACTATGATTCAAAAGAAAATACTTTCGTATTACAATATAATTTAACATAATAAATTAATTCAATACATTTTAATTAATTTTCAAATGCAATTTTATATGATTTTTAAAATTAAATTAATTAATTATTCTTTCGTAGAAATCTTTAAAAATAAAAATTCGAACTTACTATATGCGCCCCATTATCCAATAATATTTTAGCCAAATCCTTTTGGCATGGCTGGGCTAAAGCAGCTAAATGTAACGGTGTATTGCCAGCATCATCGGTGGCATTGGGATCAGCGCCAACCTCTAGCAAAGCCTTGGCCAACGAAGGCGAAGGAAACTGACAAGCCGGATACCGGCCAACAAGCGTACCCTCCCGGTAGCAGGCATAATGCAAAGCTGTGCGTCCCGAACGTACCGCTACATTAAGACGATTTAATTTATAAAGTGCCACCAGAATTTCGCGGCGCATTTTCAGGCAGAAAGTATCATCCTCGACCAACCAGGCCAAGAGACAACCAATATGTAAAGCACTAACCAAAGCGCGACTCAAAGCATTAGGATCATGATTGCAATCATGTACCGAGGTAACTGCCTGTTGTTGCTGCTGCGTCTGTTGCATTGTTTGTTGCGGTGTCTGATGATGTTGTTGTTGCTGCTGCTGCTGAGATGAAGTGGCTGTTTTCTGCTGTTCCACCGACCAACTTTGTCCTGCAAGTGAGGAGGAGACGTTTGCACTAGATTGAAGCATTTGATAGTTTGACAAACCTCTCTCAACCTCTAAGACAGCCTTATTGAAAATCATCAGCATATCGCAAGCCTCGATGGGTGGCACCACACGTCCTCGAGGTAGCAAGCGTCCGGCTTCCATCAGCATGAAACTGAATAATTCGGCAAAAGACAAGAGAGAAGACTGTGTCATAGGACTGAGGGGTGGTAAGATTTTTTGTTGCATTGTTAAAGCATAAGTCCAAAGGTCAATACAACGGTCAAAACGACCTGCGTCTGCATAATGAGCCCCTCTGCAAGAAAAACAAATTAATTAAATATTTTTTATGAATCGAAATAATCTTAAGTTATACTTACCTAAAACGTATATAATAACTTGTGTCTGGATGTGTTGGACCCAATATCCTTTGACGTATGACCAAAGCTTGCATACGCATTTCGTCCGGATCCAAGACCAGCTCTTCTAAATCCTCAATTGTTGTGACTTCTGCTACATACTCGTAGGCCGCAATAGGCTCGTTCACTACTTTGGGTATCTTTGGTTCCTGATTGCGTTCATCCATGGCCCGCCTCCACAATGACAATGCACTAACCATATCACGTTTCTTATCCACATATGTGGCACCCAGCAACTCCAAGGCATCAATGCGACTCTCGCGACTGACACTGGGCAATGTTATGAGATGTTCTACAATGGGCAAGTGACCCGTTACACTAGCTGCCAGCAGCGGTGTCATGCCATAATAATCTACTTCCATTGTGGCACCATGTTTCAAAAGCAACTGCAATATTTCCAACGAACCCGACTCGGCACAATCATGCAAGGCGGTATTGCCTTTAGCACTGCAACGATTTACATTCGCATTGAGCGACAACAAATACTGGGCGATTTTGAAATGTCCCTTATAGCAGGCAATCATTAAACAAGTATGGCCATGACGATTCGCTACCTCAAAGTCAGCTCCATTGTGTATTAGATACTTGACTATTTCAAAATGTCCATCAAAGCAGGCCGCCCTCAATGGTGTGGAATTCGTACGTGTCGTGCTGTTGACATTGGCCCCATGTCTCACCAACAGTTTTACTATGCCCAAGTGACCGGCTGCTGAGGCACACCAGAGTGGGGGAGCATCTTCTATAGGTTCACCATCGAAGCTAACGGAGCCAACCTGTTCAACATCAGCTTGACACCATGTCAATAAATATTCTACAATTTCACTGTGTCCATTACGGCAGGATATAACCAGGGGTGTGGCTCCATTAACTTTTGACGATATTAGCATAGATATCTCTGAAGCTGATCTGCCATTGAGAGCATTCTAAAAATTGTTAAGAAGAGAATGAAATTAATCAATGTATTTTAAATTGAAATATAATAGTTTGTAAAGAAAATTTAAAAGAGTTTAAGTTAGAGGTTTGATTGCTTTGATTTTACACAAACATTTTAGATTTGGAATATTTCTGAAGGGATTTTTTTTTTTTTGCATTCAGTTCAGAATAATTCAATATCTAGAGGAAATTAAATATGTTATATTCTTTAAACTTGTAATGAACTTTCGGTGATTAATTGAGACTATGTTAATTACAATTTGGGTGTAGTTTATAAAAAAGCAGCATTTGGGATTGTGAATCACAATCAAATTTCTATCTAAAATATAAAATTATATTTATGTTCCTTAAATTCTTATATAATTTTGCTATTTTTTAGCTATAATTAATGTTTATAGAATTCATTTAACAAATTTGTAGTTATTATTAATAATTTTAGGGAATTCCTTTAGAAATTCAGTCGATAGCGGAAAACGTTTGCTGATTATTTCCTAGATAAAAATTCCCCGGTAAAAAGAATGCGGACATAAAGTAATAAGAAATACATACTTAAATCATCTCAATATGGAGTACATGGTGCAACTATACAAGGTGAGTGCAAATCGACAACAAATACAACACAAAACAGAAACAACAGGCATTTAGTTTGTGTAAAATAATGTACTACTGTCAAAAATACTTGAAAAAGTATTACTTTTGACATAAGTAAATTGTAAACAAAGTCAGTCAGCCGGGTTACTGCACTCACCTTGTATAGTTGCACCATGATTAAGTAATTAAAACTTACGGGTGCTTTCAATTCTATAGTTTTTGTAAAACCAAATTATAAATTTTATTTGCTAAACAATAGAAATTTAACAGTTAGATAAGATTTTTAATTTCTAGAAAAACTTTTTAAAAAAACGTCTTCCCTAATCGATGAACCTATGAGGCTTCCCTATTGTTCGTTTAGTTTAATGACATTAAATACCAGCTTAATAAATGCGGCATATTTAAAAATATTCATAAAAAAAACAATAACGATTTATTACTCATCATCATCATCATTATTATGTATTATTAAAATGCTTCCGTATTGTCTCATAAATTCATGGCAAGTAACTGCAGCTAGTTAAAACACTCTACTAATACCAAATAAATGTTGTAAATTAAGTATTTTGTTTAAATAAACAACAACAAATTAAATTAACAAACCATTTACTACACTACATAGATTCGACACAATTGATAGTGTGTGGTTGTTATAAACAGTGTCTTTGAACGCAATTTTCGGTCTGTTTTAGTTTTCATTCGTTGTATGTGTGTGTGTGTGTGTTTTTTTTCATTCTTATTCGATTTTTAATTTAAACTTGGCAATGAACTCGTACAATGTCAATGCATTGAAGAGTTGAATGAAATAAAAAAAATATAAAAAAAAAATAACTAAAAAAAAAATAACAAAAATTACAAAACAAAAACTATTTTGTTTGCAAAAACGATGTGTAGCTAAAAATATAAATGGGTAACAAATAAAATTAAAATAAAATTAAAATAAAAAAACAATAGCAAGAACAATAACAAAATCACAAGAGGCTTTTTGCAACAAAAACAAAAACATCAACACAGCTTTCTGCCAACTTTGACGATTTAGCGTTATTTTAACAATTTTATAAGTACCAATTTACACGAAGCAATTCTTTAAGCGAAACTGATTACATTTTAGACATCGGGGCGAGGGGAAAATAAGACGAGTACACACTTGTTTGTACTAGAAACTCGTATTACTCGAGTGAGAGATCTCTTATTTGTATTACATATGTGTATACAAATGTGTGTATGCTCTCAAATAAAAATACGAGAGTATACACATTGTATATAAATGTGTGTATACTCTCAAATAAAAAAAAAATGAGTGATTTAAGCAATAAAAATGTGCTATGTAAGCACCGAAGAAATTTTAAGGAAAAAATTGTATCAATATTTTCAACAAAAATTGCTTCGTGTAAAGTTGGTCTTTTGAATACAAATTAGAATTTTAAGCATAAAAAACTAAAAAAAAACAACAATAAATATTCCCAACTTCTGGTTAAAATAGTTAATCTATTATGCTTCACTTTCATTTTAATGTACTAGTTTAAGATTAACTATTGCCAAACTGGTTTAATGTTTTTAATAACATGTTTAAACAAATAATCTATTAAATGGTTTCTAAGAAATAAAATCCAATTCATTGTTTTATGAATGATACGACTGCCAATAGAATTTATAAAAAACAACTTAAAAAAATAATTAATTATTCATTAAAAACGTTTTATATAAAATTACAATTTATATATTATAAATTTGATTTAAACTAATATACATTTACATCAGTAAACACATTGTTCAAAATAAAACCTTATCATGTAAATATGTAATGAAGATGTATCGATTTCAATAAGAATTTCTTTATTTTTTAATGGCCAAACAAATTTAGCTCTAACTTTGTAACTTTTGAATCTCTATTGTATTGATATATGAAAAATATCGATGCAGAAGCAATTAATCAATTAAAAAAGTGGGCGTTAGAATAGGCGTGGTCGTACCAACTCAGAAACCTTACCGGTCTCATGCACAACAACTTTGCCGAAGATCATCACATGATCAGATGCATAGTTTAGGAGTCTATAAAGGACATATATACAAACATTCATTTTTATATATATAGCTAATATAGAACCCTAGATATTTAATATTAATTTTGTATATAAGCTAAATATTCACATTATATGGGAGCTGCCATGCCCACTGGTGTGATCCCGCCCAATTTTTCCATGACTATTCATAATATAATCAGCGTGCACAAATTTCTAAGACTCTGGCTACTATAGAACTGTAGATATATGATGTTAAATATTTACTTTGTATGGGAGCTGACACGCCCACTGGTCCGATCACGCCCATTTTGCCCATGACTATTCATATTAACAAATAATCAACGTGCACAAATTTCTAAGACTGGCTATTATAGTACTGTAGGTATATGATATTAAATATTTACTTTGTATGGGAGCTGCCACTCCCACTGGTCCGATCCCGCTCATTTTTTTGCCTGATTATTCAAATCAGTAACATATGGGACACTGAAATGTTTCAAAACACTTGCTCACAATAGTCAAGATATATGATGTTATTTAATTTATGTGGGAGGGGCCACGACCACTTGAAATATATATAGCCGAAAACCTAATTTGGACTATAACCTTTCAAATGAAAGCGGTTTGAGCCAAATCGGTTGGATAGTTTTAGAGTCTATAGAGGACAAATATACAAACATTGTGGGAGGGGCCACGCCCACTTGAAATATATATAGCCGAAAACCTAATTTGGATAGTTTTAGAGTCTATAGAGGACAAGCATACAAACATTGTATTTTATATATACAGATGTGTTTTTTAGTGAAACTTTTTTCCACAATAATTCAGCTTTTTTATGAATTCTTAGTGAAAAGTATAGATTTTTGTAAAAAAAAAATTGAGTTTTCAACGAAAATACTGATTTTTTGTGAAACATGTGTCGAAACATTTAAGAACCAAATGTGTTTTATTGCCTACATCCTAAACATTTATGAAAACAAAAATTTCACAAATTATATTCAGTCTTAAATGTGGCCACAAATTATTTGAATATTATTTTTCAACACATCTAGAATGATTTCTTTTAAAGTCATAAATTTATTGCTAATAAATATTTTCAGTATGTATTTTCGGAATATTAATTACCCAAAAATATATTGGCAGAATAATTTTATTATATTATTATAAAAAGATAGTATTAATGACGTTATTCGAAATCATAAGCACAGTTATAAAAAATCTCAAAATAAATAAATTGGTAAATAAATTAATTTTTATGACGTTTTTAAGCTTAACAAGAAGTTTCAGTTAAAAATAATTAATACAAATAACATGTATGTATTCCTGTTATTTGTTTTAAGTTAAAAATGTTATTTATAAAACCCAAAATGGCAGTTAATGTGACTCACAAACATTTATACGGAAAATATATCAATATATGTATTTATCATTCTAATTTAAAATTCAATTACGGTGGTTTGTTCATATAAAATCTTTGACGCTTTTTTAGGTTATACAGAATTGATAACACTGTTTGTTGTTCTCATCACAATTTAGTTGAATGCACAACTTCAACAGCGACAGCACAGCATAACACTGAGTATAAAAGTCATTAATCATGCATCAAAACAAGTTTGTAAGAAAACAAGGAACCAACAAGAAAGAGTTTAAAAAAAGAGGCAGGTATTTTTGCAGTTTTAAAAATAATAACTACATGTTTCAAGAAACCAGCTTAATATATACAAAATATAAATACTAATTTCAATAATTTAAATATTTCCAGAATTTATAACTTTTCCAAATTCAAAAGCATGTTTCTGAATTCTGAGATCAGGAAGAGAATATGTATAGAATTGAAAAATAAACAATTATCACTTTGCATACACAAGTATGCAACTAGTTAATGAAATTTTAAACAAATCTACGAGTGTGCGGACTCTAATCGACTGGTTTAATTAATTTATACACGATTCTTGCTATTACCAATATTGTTGACAAGAATATTTCGCTCTAACGACCGGCAGAACCACTTCAATAAATAATTGTTGGAAATTATTACGTATCTATAGTGTGCGGATTGCCTTAACTGCCTGCCTTTCTGTCTGGCGGACTTTCAATTCAATTTAAGTAGAGTGTATATGACCTTGATTGTTTTGTTTTAATAGACAACACAAGTTCCACCCCGACTACGTTCTACTATAAATAAACTTGCCACTCAAAAAATTCGCAAAAAGTTCTTGTGTTGACTCTTTTTTTTCATTTTGTTTCTATTAATTTTTTATTATATTGTTTAAATTTATTTAAAAATATATTTTTTTAAGTAAGAAATAAATTGAATTTGATGAAATGCGTGCATATTTATGTATGTACATATATGAGAAATGCTAAATATAGATAAATCTTGAAAACTCAGGACATATGAGAGGAAATCAAAAATTTTGAAGAATTTAACTAAAATTAGTCGATATTCCTATACGAGTATGTATATAAGCTAAATATGTATAGATAAATCTTATAAACTTTCCATATATGTGCATACATATATGTACATATGTGCATTTATATTATTTCCCTTATATGTATTAAAATTTAGATAATAATATGCAGTTCTTTAATGTGTGTGAAGATAAATTTAAATTTAACTAGCACAGACAAAAACCGCAATTTTTAGCCAAGCCCATTTTGAACTTAACAGAGCACTGTTATTCACTTAACAGCCATCATACTTGATATAGTATGGAAAAAGACCACTGAATGGAACTTGATAGTGGGATATCTGAAATAATTTTGAGATTCCAGTAAATTTGAGTTTTATGCAAAAATAAATCTGGAGAGGATTTTTGGCCATTGTGGAAATTAGAAAAGGGCTCGGGTATGACACTATATGGAAATGGTGGTCCTATGGTCACTTTATACAACTTTAATAGTGGGATATCTGAAATAATTTTGGGATTCCAGTAAATTTGAGTTTTATGCAAAAATAAATCTGGAGAGGATTTATGACCATTGCGGAAATTAGGAAAAGGGCTCAGGTATGACACTATATGGAAATGGTGAAATAATTTTGGGATTCCAGAAAATATGAGTTTTATGCAAAACTAAATCTGGAGATAGTTTATGACCATTGTGGAAATTAGGAAAAGGGCTCGGGTATGAACTATATGGAAATGGTGGTCCTATGGTCACCACAATGGCCAAAAATCCTCTCCAGATTTATTTTTGCATAAAACTCAAATTTACTGGAATCCCAATATTATTTCAGATATCCCACTATCATAGTTCCATTCAGTGGTCTTTTTCCATACTATATCTATTTCTTAATATGTATTTTTTCTCTTAATCTGAAATAATTTCAGACAATAAATATAAAGATTTGTGTATCAGAATTCAAGTATGATGGCTGTTAAGTGATAAACAGTGCTCTGTTAAGTGCAAAATGGGCTTGGCTAAAAATTGTGGGTTTTGTCTGTGCTAGTTAAATTTAAATTTATCTTCACGCACATTAAGATTCTTTGTTACAGAATTCTTTGTTTAAAATTCTTTTAATATTTATGTAAATATAAAAAAACCAGACATAGTACAATATACTTTAAGTATTTAAAATATACTTGTAGGTATGACCCAGAACAGATTGTAAAAACAAAATTACTTTGTATGTATGTAGAATGAATAGAATAGTTCGCCTTCTAACAGGAATTAAAAACAAACAAAATATTAAAAACTAAAAACAAAAAAACTCATTCCAAGGGCTGAACTAAAAAATAAATAATAGCAAAAAAATATGTATCTTTTTTTAGAAGAAAGAAATAAAACATGTTTATTTTTATCTCCAATGTAAACAGTAACAAAATACACATAAAAACAAAAACAAACTAACTTACCCAGTAGTTCTGGGTAACTTTGTAGTACTACTTATGTTGCCTATCATACACACATCGGATTCACATACCGGTTACCTAGAGTCAGTTACCTTACCTAACTGGCTACTGAACTAGTTATTATATATACGTGTTCTAAGCAGAATCAAATTGACTTCAGTCAGTCTTAATGATATCTTGTAGTACTAAACTCAAAAAAAATACAAATAATAGACTATTCTCCTTCTCAAAGAGCGCTCGTATGTACAAAAACAAATTTCTTGTAAAAAAAATCTTAAAAATTTTAAGATTTTTTAACCACAATTTAGTAATCATTGATTAATATTTAAGAAAATCTAAAAAACAAACGAAAACATATTTTCTCTTGTAAAAAATATGCAATTTTTTTTAATAAATTTTACCCATTTTACTAACTTATTAATATTTAGAAAAGCTAAAAAAATAAACTAAACCTCATTTTCTCCCACAAAAATCTTTGTTTGTGTTTTGATGAATCACATTAACTCAATCCACTTGCGCTGCAAAGTTATTCAAAATTATTAGAGAAAATTTTTCATTTGGCTTGAGTTCATGTTTTTAATTAATAACTCGAAGAATACCATTGTGAAACTATATTTTTCTAGACAAATGGCACACTGGAATGCATTTTCTACCCTGCCAAGAGCGTCATCAGCAATGTTTATTGTCCAAGATCTACTTGTAAACATCATATATTTAATTCACCATTTATTGAGAAATACAGTTCGGGAATTAAACATATTTTTTATTACATGTTATGAGTTAGAACGAAATTTACTTGTGTTTTTACAATGTGTGTGTATTCTTCTTTATTATTATTACAAATTATTATTATTTTTTTTTTTTATTCGAACTGTTAATTTTTAAATTTTTTTTTTTTTTGTTTTTTTTTTTTGATATTTATTTAGTCGGTAAATTCGAAACATGTAAATTCATCCCAAGTTCAATCCCCAGCTAAGCCAGAAAAATTATCAATAAAATTTTAATAGAGATTTCATGTTGTAAAACAATTCCTTCAGTAAAAATAATTTAATGAACTCGAGCCCGACTAAATAAATATCAAAAATTATTACAAATTTTTATATTACTAAAAACACAAGTAAAATTCGTTGTATATTGTGGAAATTACAAACGGAATGACAAACTTATATATACCCTTCTCATGAAGGTGAAGGGTATAAAAATGAACTCAAGCCAAATGAAAAATTTTCTCTAATAATAAATATAAAAAGTTCAAATATAGTATTCTCTAAAAGTTATTCAAAATTGTCAACATTTTCTTATTGTCAAGAACTACACTACCAATATTGTTCAATTGGCCGACAATTGACTGTTGACACTTAATGGGGCTCATACCTTTTTCTATTACGTCGACCTAATTTTTTCAATAAAAATCCGTTGCTGGTGACATCTAATAAAAGACATCATATGTTACTGCAACCATTAATTTATATCCGAAGTCATCGTTGAAGAAAATTTTGATCCCGATGTGTTATAGGCATATTTTTACATCATCCATAAAAAGTCAGTTATTGAATATTATTAAAACTGTGTCGTAAAGAGTGCTCTACTTTTCATTACGATTTTAATATTTAATTGCACGATACTTATGGCACGATACTTATTGCACTTAAACTTAAGTTTTATTTAAATATGGTTTCATTTTTTCAGTCTTAAATTGCGTTTGGTATTTAATTATGATAAAAGTATGGTAGCACTATATAACAACTTCTTCATTTAACAGCTGATTTACTATTTAGTTTACAAATTGCTGAAAACTAAATAGACAAAAGCTGCATCATTCATATCCTCTTCATCTAAATTCATTGTTTTAGTTGATATTAATAACACAGTAGCACAATGTTTTTATTCGCGGCGAGTTTATTTATTGAATATTTTTATCAAATAATAAAAAAAAACAACTTCAATGCGCAATTTTCATAATTTGCAGAACTGTCAAAATCATATGGTAGTATGAACAACTTAAGTTGTATTTAAATGGACATATTCAGTGATTTAAGTTATATTTAAATATGATCTATAAAAATTAATTTGGTATTTAAACAGAACAGAGTTTAAAAACACTTTAATTTTTAAGTTAAAAACTGGCCATTAGTCTGTGTTCACACGTTTTAAAATTCTTGATATTTCTCATTATTATTAAATTCTGTTTTTTTGAATTTGAATGTGTGTGTTCATAAAATTAAGAACAAGAAAGCAAAACGAATTTCAGAGGTACATAAAAGTGTATACTCGGTTATTTTCCTCTTGTCTTTCTCTGTCTCTAGCCTAAAATGAAAGAATGTTATAAGACTTGCAGCGTGTGATCACAAATTTAGACTTGTGTTGAATTTGTTTATCGATCATTATCGGAGCGACCCGTATTTTGCGTTATTAAACGTAGTTTATGCATTGTAAGTTTCTGGTTTCTTTTTTTTTTTTTTTTGTGTACCATTTGTACTTAAGGTTTCGATTTACAACATCATTTAGAGTACTTTTTTAAAGCTTTAGCTTTTTGAAAATCATTGTTTGAAAGTTCCTGATATTTTTAATACAATTTTTGGTGTAGCTTTAGCTTTTTTCAAGTCATTCACCATTTCAAATGTTCAGGGAACTTGTGCAGGTCTTTCTTTCATTTTGATTATCAATTGCTTAGCAATCGTGCAGTATAGCGGTAGCTAAGTTTAAAAAAGACATTTTCTAAAATACAGTACAAGATAAAAGTACATATAAAGTAGCTGAAGTCTAGAGTATTTAGAGACATTAAAGTGACAATTGACTTTACACTACCTTAACTGGGATATATAAAGTAACCAATTGGTTTTCGACTCAGCCAAGTAATATCTAACTAAAAGGGCAACATTGACTGTTAGTAAAACTGCTGGGTTTATACACATTAATTTATATGTATATACTGACTAATATTTACAGCGATTATGATTATAATAAATACAATGAAGCCAATCGCGACTGCGACTGCGACTGCTACTGCTACTACAGATACATGAAGTACGCACGAATAGTGTGTAGTGAGTGTAGTGGCAGGCTGATAAGCGGAAGTATTAAAAATTCGTAAACTATTCCGGTTCAAACAAATTAGCCAGCAATAAAACAAACAATACACAAAAGTGTGTACTTGTGTTGGTGTTTTGTTTTTGTTTATATTTTGTTTCGGTTTACTTTAACATGTATGTATTGTGTGTGTGTTTTTTTTTTCTGTTTTTGTTAGTTAATTAAAGATTTAGCGCCTCTTATTAAAAATAACTGCACATTACGACAATTTAGTGTTTGTATTCTTTTGTTAGATTTTCGTATAATCGGTTATTTTTTGAATAAGTCATCATCGATAAAGCCTTACAATCAATATCGGTCAATGTCACAACACAATTATTTTGCGATTTAAGTATTAATTAAATGAAACGTTAAGGTTCTGCGTATTTAATAGAATAGCAAATGAATGTAAATTAATACATACGAGATTTTATAAATAGTATTCATTTTATTTATAGAAAATAAAATATAAGGCTTGTGTAGAAGTGCAAAATATATTTCTAAAATTTGTATTTACTTTCAAGTTTAAATTAAGCAAATTTACGTTCTGACATCAATATTGCAAGCTTTATAAAATTATATTATAAAACACAAAAAAAGAATTTTAATAAAACAATTGTTCGCTCAAAAATAATTTTTCACTTTTCAGAAGCTTTTATTCAAGTCTACCAAGTTACTAACTACATTAATCGTTTGACCAAAATATTACCTGAAAACTAACAACACTAAAACTTTATTACAAATACTAAATACTGCTGCAGCAACTGTTAGATACTAATATCGATTAAACACATGACAGGTTGTTATGACCAATATGTGTGTGTGTGATTTTTTTATATATTTTATTTCTATTATTTATTGTTTATTTAATCATTTTACCGTTAGGTATGTATTACGATGTACAAAATCAAGCAATATTTCCAAATGACTAAATTTAGTAATTATTTTGTTTTTGATGTTTATTTTAGGTAAATATTTAACAAATGAATTATGGGAAATTTTGTTTTCTTTTGACAAACTGCTGGATAATATTATGTCAATTACATTTTTAATTTTAAAACAATATAACTCAATTCTAGGTAATAAATCTACAAAAGGATACCATACTAATTAGGGAAATAGAAAAATATTCACCCCTATCGTGAATAAAAATTCCACATGAAATTTGTTCCCTTTTATTTTTTTAACATTGAATTTAAATAGGAAAAATGTGAAAAGGGAACAAATTTCATGTGGAATTTTTATTCCCCATAGGGGTGATAGTTTTTCTTTCAACTAAAGCTTTGTGAGAAATTAGTTGGTCACATCAAGTCATCATTTAACCGAGAGACTCTCTTATAAAGTTCATGAGACATACTTCGAAGAGTAAGTATGTATATAGTTTATTTGTTATTAAACATACATAAGTAAATAAATATCTGACGGATGTTTGTTTTTATGTACGACGCGACGCGTATGATCACTAGCAAGTATAGAACAAACAAATTACTTATTGCTGTTGTTGGTTAATAAAGAATGAAACAAAAAAAAATACTTTCATATTAATCGGTTGATGACTCGAAGACTATCTGTCGGTCTGCCTGACTGTCAGTCATTCATGACTTTGATGACAATCGAATATACATATATAAATATAAAAAAACAATTAACAGCATAGTCAAAAAAAAAGTTTAATAAGAATATTCATAAAATTCAAAATGTTATTTTAATATAAACAAAGATATAAAGCTAGGCACATGCTTACATTAATTAATTTTTGTTGTTATGTTCAATTTAGTTTTTGTTTTAGGAAATTATAACAATTTACTTAATTTGGGCATTCTCGTTTTCTGTTTTATTCGCTTCAGTATAACTTATTTGCATTTAGTTTTTATTTCCCCATTTCACTTTTTTATTTACAGATTCTTTATATTTATTTGAAATCGAAAATATAAACAAACTATGTACTTGTGGTTTTAAAACGTTTATTTTAAATGAAAAAAGTAACAACCATAATGACACAAATTTCTTATCAGAAGTGAAACATTTAAAATGACAAACACTTGAAATAAATAATTATATCTATTTGAGGTACATTTGTCATAAAGAATATTGATATTTGTATTGAAAAGCAAAAGTAAATAGAACGATGTAATAAATATATGTACATATCAACGAATATGTTAAAATAGCTAGATTTAAAATAGCTAAGTTTAGTTATTATTCATTTTAGTTATAAAAGGAATTTGTTAGCAAAATAAATTGCTTTGAATAATAAAGCTTTCAACAGAAATTTGAAATAATCGACTAATAAATATTTAAAGAAAAGTCCAGTTATCGAACATTTCTAACAAAATTTTAAAATATCATTGAAAGTGTAAGTTTTTAATAAATTTTCTTAGAACTTATATGATTTTGATAAATTTACTTAAAAATATTTAGTTAAAGATTAAATGTCAACGTTATGCATAAAATTATTAAAAAGAATTGTAGATATATGTATGTATATACTGTGAGCGTCAATATAAGGAAAACACTAATATTGTTTAAAATAACGTTTTGTTATACATATGTACTACAAGAACAAATTTAAAAGAACATATATTGCGTAATTCATATAGGTATAAGTAACTTAAGCAAATTATAACTCCCTCACAATAACTAGAAAAATAAGGAGTTAAAAAAAGAATTAAATTTTAGCGGAAAAGTACCAGATATTTCGCGTCAAAATAAGGTACATATATTAAAATTATATATAACATTGTATTAAAATAATTTTTTTAGTCCTTTTGCCTTTATCACAGCTGACCATCATCTAGAAATTTTATTCCATTCATCCTTTATTACTGCATTTATTTTACTGTTGCAAGAAATATTTCTTTGCCTAAATTTTTGTCCAAATATTTCCACAGGTGCTTAATTACATTATGGTCTGGGGATTGTGAATGATGATCTAAAGTTTATGTATGCTTAGGATCATTGTCTTGTTAGATATTCAAGTTCTGCGCTAGTTCTAATTTCTTTATACAAGGAGCTACTTTTTTTTAAAAAAATGTCGAGATAATCTTACTTTTTCATTGTATATTCTAAAAATGTAAGATAACCGACCGCTGATTCTGCCATACAAGCACAGACCATTACTGAGTCGCCGACATGTTTTACATATTTATTACTAAAGGATTCGTTCTTGGTTCGCCATATGTTTGGGGGTTTTTGACTCCAAATATCTCAAATCTTGAAAATCCAGAAAGTGATGTGACAAAGACATTATAGCACCACTCAATGTTTAAACGGTTGCAAAAATTCTTCAGACAGCTAATTAGTTACAAAATCATATTCTTCTGAACGAACTCAAAAATTAATGACAAATTATTTTTAAAAAATATATCAAAATATTCTAAATAAAGATTGTATGCATTATCAAGTACACTGTAATAAATGTTGGTCATCATTTTGCTGATAAAGAAACAACAGAAATGAATTTCAAAATATTACATGCTCTTAGTCCTGTTTCACACTCATCAGTTCTGACTTGACTATTAATTTTCAATCTTAATCAATCAAAAGGGATCTTTTTGTTAAGACAAAACGAAATCAGAACAAACTTGTATGTGATACAACAAATAAACTCAAAGTAACGACAAAAACCTACAAAGTTTGAGTGCTTTGACCTTCTTTAACTATTCAGTGTGTTTATATATACATACATATATTTATAAATTTTAACAACTTTAAATCTAGCAATTTTTATAACCTACACACACTCGAACCTAAACATGTACCACAATATACTTGATACGTGTATATTAACAAAAAAAAAACTAGACAAAAAAGATCATAAAATATTGTTGGTGTTGCTGGCTGTGTGCTACCAAACATACGTAACAACAAAAAATTAACAGCAACTTTGGCAAAAATCAGATAAACATTTAAATTAAATACAAGCAAATAAGCGTTAGTTGTTAGTACACAAGATTTGCCTCGACAATTGGGTTCAAAGTAAACCAGCTTTAAAACTAACAACAAAGAATCTGACCTTAAAATTTGGCAAATAAAATATTTCTATCTGTATACTGTGCTAGCACCTTAAGAATCAACACAAAAACAAATATTAAACACAAATAAAAATAATAATGGAAAAAAAAATTTATTTAGCCAAAGACCTGAGAAACAACAGCCAACACACTTTCAGATACACATCATCTAATGACTGTATAGATTTATGTAATTCCAAGAGATTGTTTTAAAAGCGATGAAAGGAAAGATAAAAGCGATAGCTAGTACAGCATAGCCTAGCCCGACAATAGCGCAACAAAATTGAGAAACCCTAACCCAAAAATTAATGTCGTTCACACTAAATGGAATGACAAATTGTCTGATTGACAGAATGTTTAAGAAATGTATGCATTAAAACACATAAAATAATAAAAAATCAAAGGTGTCTCTAATTCAATCAAGCATAATGTACAATCAATTTAACAACAAAAAAATCTTTTTAAAGGAAGTTGATTTCAACACTTTCATTTTATTTATTTCTATTTTAGCTTCAATTATTCAATTAAATGATTTGTGTTTGTTTGTTTTTTGAATGAACTAATATTTTAAGATATTCATATGATGACCTTTCTATTTTTTGTTTTGCTTTTGTATTTTTATTGATAAGATAACATTTATAGAATAGTTAGAAAATCGCGTTGGTATTACTTATATATTGGGGAGAGAAACTCTGTGCTATGAAACTTCGGCGTATTTTAAACTGCTTAACATTTTCACCACTGCAGCAGAAAGAAACTTGCAAAATTACAAAAAGCGATAACAAATCTATTTTTGTTTGTAAAACTTTTGAGAATCTTATGACTTAAACTCTTAAATATTATTATTCTTACGTCAAAATATATACTATTATACAAATTCCAAAGTAAGTAGGTATGAAAACTAAAGTTATTTTTAAAAACATTTTGATTAGTTAAAAATAATTCAATAACACAATCAAATGAAAATTAATAGAAACTATAACGATATTAACGAGAAATTTAAAAAATAATAAATAAAGAATTTATCTTAACTGGTATTTCACCAAGTGAATTGTCAAAATTTTTAAAGTTCTTGTTGAAAGGACCTTTATAAAAAAAAAATAACTTCAATCCCATGATAAAAATCGTTAAAGAAGTGGCTGATATTGTATTAAATCATTTAAAAAAGCAATAGCTTCACAGAACTGCCGAATATATATGTACCTATGTATGTACATAGTATATAATTTCATAAAAACTATTAATTTATAAAATCGGTTTTACCAAAAAGTCACATTCCTAAACTCATTTACAACTAAAAACAGCTAAATAACTCACTTCCGGGGTATATTGAATAATAATTCATAATAATTATTCTCTTAATAGCCTGTCTTTGCCCGGGCGATTTCGATTTTATGTCCGACACTTCTTAAAAACCTACTTACTCGTATACCTACTTCTAAATCAAGAAAGGTACGTACCTATAGGTGGAACAATTGTTGTATTAGTATTAGAATCTTAAATACCTTTAATAGAGAAAATTGTAAAGAAAATCTAAATATTTAAGACCAGATTTCTTTAAAAGTCTAAGTTTTTGGATAGTTATTAAAATAAAACAAAATTTAAAGCTAGTACTTTTGAAATGTAAACTTGATAATCTAATTACATATAAGTAAAAAAATATAGGTAATTAAACTAAAGAACAATTGAAACCTTAAGTCGTTCTGTAGTTTTAAAACATATTTACTAATTTGTATTAAAAACCTAAGTACCTATGTACATAAGTATGTAAATTAAATAAATAATATATATGTATTTAGAATTTTCTAGCACTTGAAACAATTTGTTATTTGTTTTATAGTTAAATTTGTAGTTATTAAAACATTTTAAATATTCGTCATATTTTTAAAAACTTTCTAAACTTTACGGTAGATTTTTTGTGTTTTGTCTTAATTAGAAGTGTTGCCAATTCATTTTAACCATAGTGTTTTTATTTATATTATAGTATGTCAGTCATTTTTTATGCCTTTTATTGATTAGTCACCAACACAACAATAAACCTCATGCATATGAATGTGTCAAAAGAAGATTTGTTGTTGTTATGGCAGATGGAAAGGGGTTTATTTATGATTCTGCTGTTTTGTTACTCCCCAGTAAAACAACAACAAAAGCACAACAGCAGCACATTAACGTAAAAATAATAACAAATGTAAAACATATTCCGCAGACGGTTGCATTTCCTGTTAAACGAAAAACAAAAAAAATAACAACCAGAAGACACACAAAGATGCAAATAGACAAACGAACAAACAGACAGCAAAAATACGCAAATTGTAACGTTGTTGAATTTCCCCATAAATTTTTATAGCGAATTTTTTTCATTTTTCTTAAGACTTACGATATTATTTGTGTAGTTCTTTGTTCTGGGGGTTTTTTATGTGAAACGTAAAATGAAATACATAAATGTGTTTCGTTTTATTTATTTATAATTGCACTCACCTTCAATAGAGATAAGTTATTTTCTCTGGCTGCATTACAAACAATATATGAAAGATCCATGACAATTATTTTGGAATATCTTCTTGTAGTTCTTGCTTCTTGGGCCTTGTCTCCTCTGTTCTGTTCTTGTTGTTCAATTATATATGTATTGTATTTGTAATTACTTGTGTGTTGTTGCTGCTTCTTCCTATATAACTCAGCAACAAAAACAATATTCCTTTGTTCTTTTGTTGGTGTTGATGATGTTATTGATGATGATTATTGTGTTGGCGATGAAGAAGATGCTTTCAAATTAAAATGGGGAATTTGCGTTATCTTTTTCTTACAAAAGTATCGTTGAAATTATTGTGGTGTTTCTATGTTTTTTGTCTATTTTCAATACATTTGAAAGCTTATTTAGGCAGACGTATTGAGACCCACCAACCCACCGTTTCCTTAATACCTACCAATTTTTTTTTTTGTTTCGTTACTTTTATTTCACTGGTGTTTTCTTCTATCGCATATTTCACACAAAACAACAACAAATAAAATTGCACAATTATTCTAAAAATTTATTTTTTCTTTAATTTTTTTTGCAAAATCTGTTGAATTTATTTGAAGTAAATTACAACAAGAAACCAGCACTAGAAAATTTTTTAGGTACGTAATTATTTTTTATGAAGCAGGAAGACAAAAATATTTTTTTTAATTTTTATACTTTCCTCGTTTTTTTTTTAATATTTATTATATTTTTTCTTCTTTGTTATTTTTATATTATGGACAAGGAAACGACAAAATACTGCTTTTGGTAGTTATTGGTGTTGGTTATTTTAAAGCACATTGATTTCGTTTTATTTTTATTTTTCTTCCTTTTCGATTTCTCCAAGAAGCACAGTTTCTTTTTTTTTTCTTATATGTAGCAATTCTGAGCAAATTTGTTGAACAAAACAAAATTAATTTTTTTAATCTTGTAATCTTTTTTAATTTTAACTTTTTCAAAAATACAATTTCAAGAAATAATCGCTTCTATAACGAATCACGAATCTTTTCAACGTTGTATTCTCATGCACTCATTGTTAATTACTAATAAAAAATATATTTTTGTTAAGAATATTATCGTCAAGTTATATTTTTAATTCTTTACTTTCCGATTCCCTTTCTCTGCTGTTTCTTTCAATTAATTTTTCGTTAGTGACAGAGTTGTATTTAATGGAATTTATTTAAAAGCGAAGAATAATATGGCAACCATAAAACGGAGAAGTCAAAAAACAGTTTAAAAATAAAAATTAAGAATGTTTTATTAAAAATTAAGTAATTTTTAGAATTAACTATAATTGTGTTTTCTTGAGGTTAACACAACTTAAAAGTAAAGCCATATTTTTTATTTTGTACATACTCTGCAGCTTTTCATATCAGGCATTGCCAGTTGCACTTATAACGTCAAAAATGAATTACGTAAGCTACCAGTGATGTCACTATTTGTATTTAGAAAAATCATTTATTTATTTAAATCTATGCAAATTCACTTACATAAAGAGTAATTTTGAAATATATGTTTACAATGCAAGATTTTCATACAAAATTAGTCCTCATTTTTTAAAAAAAATATTGCTTTGGATAAAATTAAAAAATTCCATTTGGATTTCGTTTTACAAAACCAAAGAAGATTTCTATGAAATCCCATTAAAAAGGTTGGTACATTACTGAGCGACAATAAATTAAATATGTATGTACATACACTTTACTTAAATTATTCCTTAAGATGTCAATTTAATAAATCACCCCTATCGTGAATAAAAATTCCACATGAAATTTTTTCCCTTTTATTTTTATTAACATTGAATTTAATAGGAAAAATGTGAAAAGGGAACAAATTTCATGGGGAATTTTTAATCACGATAGGGGTGAATATTTATTAATTTCAAAACAAGTCAAGATAACCAACTTAGCTTGAATTTGTATATCTTCTTATCCTAAAGTATAAAGTAAAAAAAATAAGTAAGAAATTAGAAAATTTGTATCTAATTTTTGTACCCAATATACCTACATACATTTTGTCATTCCGTTTGTAACACATCGTGATGTTACATATTTATGAAACTTTCTAAAATTATATATGGAACTGCAACAAAAAATAAAGTTATTGTTTATTGATCTCAAACAGACATATAAAACTCAATGATTATTAAGTTTGTACTGTATTTATGTAGTTTGTTATATAGGTAGTAAGTAGATTTTATTAACCGTATAAGGCCTTAAAGAGTCGGTTATGTACATAAATTAAGAATTAATATTAAAAGCGTGTACAATATACGATACGCATACATCTCTTAAAAACACCAATTTATAAACATACATGCAATTAATAATTATCTATTTTGATTGGAAATTTTAATAATTTGACATATATTTTTAAATTTAAACTTTTGTATAATTGGAATTAAGGTCCCTTAGAAAACACTGTGGAGATGTTAGGAACAGAGTGGTAGCGTTGAATAAAAAAACAATTCTAAACTTAAAAATGTTCTCAATTTTAATTAAAAACTTAATTTAATCTAACTTCTTTAATAAATTGAGGTATAAGTTCGTTCTTACCAGTCACACCATCTGCACCCTGGATGAAATAATAAATAACTTGGGCTCCGTTAGAATTAGAAGACTTTGTGGGCTTACTTGATCATATTTATCTACACGTTATTTGTTTCTTTAAGTGGGTGTCTAAAGCTTAAAATTATAAGTTAAAAAAATTCACTGCCTTTGTAAATATTCAGCCCAATCATGAATAAAAATTACGCGGGAGTTTTTTCCCTTTTTTCCTATTCAAATGCAATGTTAAAAAAATAAAAAGGGAAAAAACTCCCGCGGATTTTTTTATTCATGATTGGCCGATTGTAAATATTAATACATATTGTAAATATTCTAAATTATTAATATGTACATATATTTATTTAGAACTAGCTGACCGACCCGGCTTTGCTCGGTATTTACTAATGATTTGTATTTTATATACCGCGGGAGTTTTCTCCCTTTTCCCATTTTTCCTATTCAAATTCAATGTTAAAAAAATAAAAAGGGAAGAAACTCCCGCGGAATTTTTATTCATGATTGGGCGGATAGAATGAAAAGGAGGATTTGGTGTCAGTTCTTCAAGTTTCTTAAAAAATGTATATTATTAAGAAAAATGAGAAGTGAAAATGAGGCAGTAAAATTTTGTTCTTTGAGTTTTCATAAAATTGTCTCATACTTAAAAAATGAGAAGTTGAAAGGAGGCTTTGGTGTCAGTTCTTCAAGTTTCTTAAAAAAATGTTTCTTATTAAGAAAAATGAAAAGTGAAAATGAGGCAGTAAAATTTAGTTCTTCGAGTTTTCATAAAATTGCCTCATACTTAAAAAATGAGAAGTGAAAAGGAGGCTTTGGTGCCAGTTCTTTAAGTTTCTTTAAAGATGTCTTCAAAGAGGCAATATATTAGAAAACCGGAATTAATTTTTTTTCTTTACAAACCATCTCCTGAGATTTTCGAATCGAACAAAAAAAAATCCGCCAAATCGCTCCAGTCGTTCGCACGTGATGCCTTTACATACATGAACCATTTCATTTTTATATGTATATGTATATATGTATGTAGATTAATAAAATTCATTCATACAAATTTCTAAGAGAGACGATTTATTTTTATACTTAAACACACCCCCTGTTTTGCTTTCAATAAATCATACAATATGTATACATGCTTATTTCTATTATACATATATTAAAAAAAATAGTTATTTGTATATTTCTTTATAATATACCTTATTCTCGTTTACATATTGGAAATCTCTAAAAAGAAAAACAAAAACACTAACATTTCACTTAAATACAATTCTATATACATATGTATATGTATAGTATATGATTTTTTATAAATTTTCATTCTTTTTAACATAATCCATGGCCAATAGCTTAACTCGTTGAACATTTGTGTCGTTGCCAAAACGTTCTTCAAATTCCAAATATTTTTTGAAAATTGTACGCATTTTCCGTAAAGGTATTTTTTGAACAACAGCACGTTCCAAGATATTTCTAGAAAATGGGAAAAACAAAACAAAAATTAAACACAATTAATATATACATACATAGTAAACATAAGCGTTTAAAGATTTTTGCTGTAAGGCGAATAGCATAGAATTATTTTTGAAAAAGCACATGTTCATTGTTACTTGTTGACAAAAGCTAAGCGTAAAGTAGTGTAACATAGCAGCATGCATAAGCTTTTTCTAGTTAGCAAATATCTATGATTTTTATTTATGGTATAATGATGTGTTTATCTTGTTTAACTGACTATTATTTAGGATAAATTCTTATTACATATTTTGTTAGTAATTTTTCTCATTGTTTTTATATGAATCTTTAATTTGCAAACAAGAATAATAAATAAAATTGTCCAATTTGTAGATTTTCATTTGAATTTTGTACTCGGATACGGATTTGACTACACCATTTCAATATAATAAAATTCCAATTCTGAATTTCTTTTAATCGCGAAAACCATACTTTTAAATGAAATAGTGCAAAAGTACATTTTTTTTTGCTAAATAAAATAAGACTCTTTGGAAAAATTACGTTTTTGCGAATTTATATCAAAACAATTTTTTATAATCTTGCAAATCTCTTTTATTAATTTTTAACTCACCTTGCTGAATCTATTAACTCCGCCTTAACCAACATGTCTACATATTGACACCAAACATCCACACGTTTAGGATAGGAAGTAACCACTTGATCCAATAAGGTTTGGGCCATTTCATTGTTGCCATGTCTGTGATTTAAGTTGGCAAACATGACAATAGTGTTGACATCTAAACAAAAAAAAAACACACATTTTCATGTAAATAACTAATACCTTGAAACAATTAAACATGTGTTTTTAAACTACTTACGATCTCTTTCCGGTAGACAGGCTAGAGCTTTGTGCAATAACTGTTGAGCTCTCTCGGTCATGCCCACTGTGAAGAATGCGTTTGCTGCCACCCGCCACATTTCTGGTTCGGTTTTGAATTTTTTCGTTATATTGCCAATGATTTCCACAAGTTCGTTGGTCTTTTGGGCGTCAGTTATGATCTCGACAGTGCGCAGATAAATCTTCAGAGGTTCATTGTACATTAAAGCCTCCTTGAATGTGTCATTGAAGGTTTCCTTGCTGCCGTAGCGTAATTCCAAATTAAGTAAGGCCACCCAAACATTGACTTGATCATCTGAGTTTCTGAAGGTAATGGTTTTTAAAGCTCTTCGTGCCACAGCTCTGGCTTTGTCGATTTCGGTCGATTGCAAATGGAAGACCATGTAATTGATCCAATGTTTGCTGTTGTTGGGGTCAGATAGTACAAGACGATCAAATTGATCTACTGAATCGGGTAATTGATTGGGATCGGCATATTTCTCTTCAATTGCTCGTAGGCGTGACTCCTCTTCACGCTGCTGTTTGAACTTTTCAGCTGCCGTTAGTTTCTTTTTTGTGCCGGCTTTCTCATCCTTTTCATCGCTGTCATCGTCATCATCTGAGGACTCGACATTTGTGGAGATGTTTGTTAAATCAAGATTCCAGAAATCATTAACACCTGCTAAAGATTTAACTGCAGGTGTTTTGGGTTTTTTATCAGTTGTGGAGCTAGTAGTATGTTTCAACTCAATAATTCTGGCAGCTGCCTTCTTGTCGGGAGCTTTGTCTTCATAGAAGAGAATGGTATCTTCCTTATTGTCATTATCACTTGAACTATCGCTGTCTTCAGTTTTAGTTTTCTTGGCAGAGGCTTTAGTTGTTTTTTCCACTTTTTCAGCTTTAGTTTCTGAAACAGTGCGTTTTCTGTCTGTGGTTTTAGATATCTTCTCTACTTCCTTTTTAGTTTTGGTATCTAATGGCTCCAATTTCAGCTTTTTGTCCTTTTTAGTAGTTGCTTCATTTTCCAATTTCTGTTTCTTTGGTTCCAACGTGTCTACTGCCTTTTCGTCCTTGGCCAATTTACGTTTCCTGCTAATCTCCTGCCACAATTTGTATGTATCATCCAAGACGGCTATGGGTTGTGACTCATGTATAAAGGCCAATTTACAAAATTGTCCCTCGGCTATTGTTTTACTGGCTGTATATTCAAAGTCATTGAAATGCAACTGCGTGGGACAAAAGACAACAGGGTGTTTGCCCTTCTTCAGGGAACATACAAAAACACTTTCATTTTTGAATAAAACTTTAGCATTAATGCCAGATTTGCCAATGAGATTAGCCGGCATCTGTTTGTCCTTTGATATATGTTCCAAATCTCCGGCTTTATTACTAAGGAACACCAACATATTGCTGTAGTCCACCCATAATATAACGCATTCTTGTTTGGCGCCGTGTTTGGGTGGTTTTGCTTTGCCCACCACAGATGTTTTCACAATACCCACAACATCAGTTTCATTTAAGACATATTCCCAATCGTTGGTGGCCTCATTGACACATTGAAATTTGGCAGTAACCTTATCGCCGGGAGAATAACGAGCTATAGCATGGCTTTGTTTCTTGAGTAGTTTTTTAATATCAGAAATTTCCGTTAAATAGCTTGAGAGAGGTAAAAGGAAAAAAATTAAATAAGTCATTTTACATACTTAGAGAAAATTAAAATGGTGTTTGGCTGGGTCTGGTTGGAGTGCAAATGATAAAAATTGTGATTGTGTAAACTGTACAATAGGCCTCTGAAATAATATTAGGTCCTATTTATTTCTTTTTATTGTCTAATTTACAAACTTCACGAAATACTTTACAAAAGATTCATCGAAATCAGACGTTAAATACAAACCATATTTTAAAGAAATGTTGCTTGAAAAATTGCCTCATTCTGACAAAATCAATCAATGATTTACGATCATAATTGGCCAAGATTTCTATCGAAATAGAACATATTCAGGCATGTGATGGAAATCGAAAACGAATCAGTTTGCATTTCTAATCTAATTTTTAAAAATTTTCTTTTAAGATTCTCTTTAGTAGCACAATATCTTTATATTTTATGTGATAAAAGTTTTTCAATACAGAAATATTACGAAAAAATTGAATTCTAAAACTCATTCGTTTTCGATTTCTATATATTTTCTGATAAGAAAAATTAAGCTTCAAATTACTCTTTCTACAATTACAATAATAATCATTCTAAATGTTACGCCGACACTAAAACTTTCTTGTCTCGCAAATGTCTACTATTTTAATCTCTGGTCTCATTAGTTTAAAAAATAATATGAAAATAACCCAGGAACAAAACATTTTGACTGCGTCACTAATGAATAAATTAAAATTCAAAAAGGAAATCATTTCTTTATTTAACCCATCAGTATCAAATTATTTGTTTGTTTGTATAAACCGCATAAATAGAAAATATAATGCGTTAATCACGTAAACTGCGTTCGTCACGTAAAATTTGACAATTGCAGAAAAGGTTAACTTTGCATTTAACAATATACTTTTAACTGATTTTAAATTTAAATGTTTTATTAAGTAAAAGCAAATGCAGCTGTATTTGAAAAATAAGTTCGTAAGATTATCTGCTCTATCTATTCTGTAAACAAGCAATTTTGCAATTGCAAAAAGATGTTTAGTACATATTTCATTAAATATTTCACTTTATACGTACATACTTATGTATAGACTGAAATCAATTTCAGCTGTATGAAATAGTCTGTTAATTAGTCCAAAATTTTTTTTTAAATAATACAGTTTTAATTATGTTACTTAACTGTGTTGAACTACACACGTATATTTGTTGAGATATTAACATGGTTGACTAAATAGCCTTACAGCTCGACTACCGTTTGCTCCGAAATATTATTAACGCAATAATTGCAATTACCATTACTACAATAATACCGTTGTAAAAATAATTAAAAATTATTATTACCCGTACATTTAAACTTCATGATCTGCCATTAAAATTATTTTTCCTTTTGATGCACTTTTACACCGATTTGCTTCATCTGTGTATCTACCATACTTTCCTAAACTTCTTTTATATGATATTAACAATATCGGTTTATAAATTGCTTTGTACTGATCTGTCAGATATACATACTTTTTAGACTATAAATATTTTTATGTCTAGATATGAATTTATATTTTACAAAAGTACTATAGAGATTTATTTTTTTAAACGTTTTTAAAATTGTTTAAGAGATTTAAAAGTGAAAAGTGGGCTTTATATGTATATGTTTAATGTAACTTGTTTGTGTTTAATTCTATTTGAATATCAAAATTGTTAAGAGATTTATTTATGCTCGTTAAGTGATTATCGGAAGTGCGCTCTTTATGTATATTTGTGTGGACAACTATGTATGGTGGCTTAATTCAGGATTCGTACCTTCGAAATCTACCAACATCTACGTATCTCAGATTGAAATCAATTTTTTTGCTCTAAAAAAATTGAAGGCTATATTAAAGTCGTTAGCACTCCTTTTTGTACTACATATTTATTAAAACAATTTGAATCTTTATTTTGTTTAATTGTATAGGGTAAACAGAACTCCCTTTGTCAGTTGAAAACACCACTCAAATTTCTTAAGACAACAATTTTATAAGCAACATATACAAAATTCAAAAGTGAATAAACGTTTGCGGATGCATTTAAATTGCAGCGGCAGTGGCAGTAGGCGACTAGAACAAAATGAAATTAGTTTTTTAAAAAAGCCTGGTTTAATTGCGTATTTTGGTGAATGTTAAAGGCATAACATTAAGCTTCCAAGTCACTAAAGGGCAGAACAAAATAATAAAAATAATATAAAATAACAAGAAGGTCAGGAATGTAAACAGTTTTATTTATTAACCCTTTAAATACGAAATTTTGGGATATGTTTATAATGCTTAATTAAAGCAATATATAGTAAATTGAATATTCTGTTTATTTAAAGGATTAATAATTAAGTATGTATATATGTATGTATGTCTTTAATTGTGATTTTAAAAACAATAAAGTTTTTTGTTTTTTTTTTTTTTTGTTTCAAAAAATTTACAAAACTTGTTTGGCTTTTTTGTAAGTTTTTATTTTATTTGGTCCATTCTAAGAATGATATAATGACCATTAACAAATTATAGCTAGATAATACACTTTTTAAAAGTTTACAACAATATTTATGATTTTTTTTTTAATTATTCAATAAAAATATACATTTAAACAAATCATTAAGCAATTAATTATTCAAATATTAATATTATCAATGGTAAATGAGACGACAGTATTAGTTGTTACGCTTTAATATTTCTTTAAATAATTACACATTTCTTTTTTTTCCTTTACGTTTTTATCAAAAGAAGAAAACAACATAGATACATACATATGTATAGTAAAAAATATATAAAGTACACACTTAAACGGTGATGTATGTATGTATGTATGCGTGTTTGAGCGTATCTATGTATTTGTATTTGATAACATTAGTATATTTGTATACATATACATATACATTTTTAATAAAGTACTAATAATACACAATTTATATTTATTTAAGAAATTAACATGCTTTAGGTTAAAATATTTAGTAGATATTATCAAAAATAACAAAAAAAAAAAAAAAGAGTTCAAAAACTGAGTAAATTTTATAAAATTTTTTAAAATTTATTTGCAAAATCAAATAACTTATTGATTTTAAAGATACTGTATTCTTTGTTTTGTTTTAGTTTTTTTTTTATTTTTATATTGAGTTGTATTTCACACAGTGAAAAAAATTAAATTAAATATGATTACGATATGACATCTTCACAGATATTTAACAAGTACTTGGGATCATTATAACAGTCATTTTGTTTATTTTTATTTATTTTTTTTTATAAATATTTAAATTTAACTTTATTTAATTATAGTTAAGTATAGACAACAAATGATGTCTCTTTTCTTTAGATTGTTTTCTTTCATAAAATTAAAAACAAATTAATATTCAATTTAAATTTTTACGTTATAAAGAAAACTTTTTATAAATATGTATGTACATAGTATAATTTTCATTAATAAAATTATGTAAATAAAAATCAAATAATAATGAAATTTCTATCTGTATACATATGTACACAAAAAGTTTTTGACAGACTTATTTTTAATTTGAAACGGAAATTCCTCATTATCATTGGAAAAATATAAAACATACAGACAGACTAAAACAAAAATAAAATATAAAAAGTTCATACTTAAAAGTTAAAAGTAACAACAACAACAACAAAAGAACATTGACTATGCATTTATATGGCTTAAAAGTCAGACATACGAATACTACTGCATTAAAATAAAAATTTGTTAATAAATTTTTATGTTTTTTTGTTTGTATTCATTTTGTATTTTTTATTTTTTTTTTACCTTTGTGACTTCGTGTGTTAGAATTACAAACAAAAAAAAATGTTAGTAATCAAATAAAAAAGACAATAAATATAAACTACAACTTAGAACTAGAGATAGCTAGCTAGTACTCGTATTTGGTTAGTATTTTTACTTATTTTTTGTTTAAACAATTACTGGAATAGTGCAATATGTATGCTGATTTTCGTTTTAATAGAGATAACAACTTTAATTGGAGGTTATATATTGTTTTACAAACAAAACACTTGCTGAGATGTTTCGCTCGTTCTCATACAATTTATAATTTAATTTAACTTTACAAACTTAAAAATTACACTATTACTAACAAAAGAAAACGTAAATAACTCGAAAACATATTAGGGCTTAATATAAACTTAACAAGGAAGTAAAAAAAAAACAGTTAAATACAATTCAAATACAAATAATAATAAAAAGCCACAAAGCAGTTATTCTAACTAAGATTAGTTAGTAGGAGCTATTTTCATTTGAATTCCTTTTTATATAAAACTCAGGTAAAAGAAGTATGTATGTATGTAGATTAAAGTCATTGAGAATGACATGAATACTTTAGTAGTTATTTTCGTTATTAATTTTCCTTTTAACATTTTTCACAAAAATCAAATAATTACTTAAGTTTACGTTTATTTGGACAAAGAAAAGTTTTTCATTTTTTTTTCAGATTATTAAAAGAGATCTTACAAATATATAAAGATTAACCCCCTTATTCAGAAACGATTATTAAATTTAACAAACGTTTATTAAGACAGATTTGCATATAAAAATTTGCTTAATAAACGTTTGTTAAATTTAATAATCGTTTTTGAATAAGGGGGTAAAAAGATTAAGTAGTAATAATGCCTTAACATGAAAGCAATGTCGTTTAGTAGCGGCGCCTAAAAACAAAAGCAGTTTTATGCGTCATTTATTGCTTAAAATATTGCACATTTTGTTTAACAGCCAACAAAGCAAGCGTTGCCAGTTAAAAATTAATTTTTAAATATTTTTGTTTCTCTTAAACTTTGTTCTTTTGTATATGAAAAATATGTATACGTTTTTGTTTTTGCACAGAACACAATATTGTGTATTTATATCAGTGGTCGACACTAACAGCTACCAGGGGTTGAGCATAATCGATTATATTTACTTATCTATATAAGGTGAATTTAAGCAAAGTTCAGAGAAATGATAAACTAAGAAAATCACAAGCTGGCAACATGGAATAAAAGAGCATTGTTCATATTATCTTTATGTCGACCACTGATTTATATGGCTTGCGATTTTATGGCTTTTCGGTTTCAAAAAATTAGCGTTAAAAACCTTAATTTCATACATGGTAGCATTTGGGGAAAAACATCAAATGCTTTAATAAAAACAAAACATTTTGTGGAATATCTTGGTGACCGAATGCCCCATATAATTCTGAAATAATTTTAGTATAGTAAATGAATGAAGGGCTGCTAAACCTTAATAAAACTATATGTTTCTAAATAAATAAAAATATTTGTTTAATTAAGTTCTCTCCGTAAAACAGCTTAAGCTTACTTTAGCTTAATTTTCTTTGTAAGGACCAGTTTTTAAATTGTAAGTTAAATCTTAAGTTAAACATGAAACAAATAGAAGTTTGGATGATGATGATGATATTTGTCAGTGCTGAATTAGTAAGTCAATTTTAGGACGCAACCAAATGACATCTACACATAACATATACTTTCGATAATTTTGATATTGAAACAGGCTTCAATACATATAAATTGGTTTTGAAAGTTTCTATGGAAAACAATAATAATATACAGAATATCTTTGTTGTTTTCAATGCAAATTTTCAGAAGGAATTTATTTGAATTTTATAAAAAAAATAAAACAGCCAATTAGAATTTGAATTTATAAGAGTTTTAAGTTGGGTTTAGATAACAAACCAGATAACTATAGATAATATCTAGAAAAGAGCATTTTAATGTGACAGTTACAATTTGGGATTCGGTTTAACTTGACAATGCTGCTCATTTTAAACCGAATATGATCAAAAAACAACATTTAAATTAAAGCTATATTTAACGACATAATGTATGTATGTATGTACATATGCATATTGTACATGACAATTTTGTTTGAAAAGTTTTAAAGGAATAATATTTAATTCAGTTTTAAAAATGAAATTAATTTATCTATTAAACATTCCATAAATTTATAAAAACTTACAACAGGTTTATAAGAGGTTTATAAAGAAAATTTCCATACAAAATTATATAAATATTTCCATACAAAATTTGCTCTATAAACCTCTTATAAACCTGTTGTACGTTTTATAAATAAAAGCATTAATTGCTAAGTACATACTTCAAATGTATTTCTTTAATTCAAATCCATTTCAACAAAATAAATACCTTAATAATATTTATTAAATGAATAAAATTTTTCTTAAATTCAAATCTATTACAAGTAAAATTTTGACAACATCTGACAACTCATGTCGTAAATGAATATAAAAAAGATTAACCCTTCATATTTTTGTATATATTAAATCAAGTTTTTTACAAATTAATTTAACAAGGAATGAGTTGTACTTAGTTTATTTTTGTTGAAAATGGTTTTATGAAATAATTTGCTGATATTCTTTAATTCTGAATTACGATTACAGTGAATTAAGTTTAAATTGAATTAATTAAAAATTTTGCATTCATTGAGGAAAAAATAAATAAATTACAATTAGAATAATTAATCTACATGCTAAACACTAGCCCTTAGAACTAGAAAATTTAACCGAAGTTTTTTAATATTTTGAGCAATTATGTATATTCAGATATCAATATGAAATCCAATATAACAAAGACTATTTGCACTTCTCTTTAAGAATGAAGCCTAATTTTGCAAAAAATTTTACAAAAAAAGTAAATCATTGAAACGTAACGTTGAACAGGAAGCAAGTGTTATCTGCAAAAGAACACTTGAACTATAATCAGACGTTTGTATTTTTTAAATAAATCACAGCCCTTATTTAATGCTACTGGAAAAAAAAGAAGAAATGATAAAGAAAAACATAAATTTCATTAATTGGTATTAGCAGCAACAACAAAACAAAAACTTGCAAAAATTTGTGAATATTTTGGGAGAAAATAGTTTTTGATACATTTAAATATCAAATAAAATAGATTCTTTCTTTTGAGTACTTAACAATGATATTTTTGAGCAATATATTCTCCTTATCTGTTTCTCTCTCTTTCGCTCTCTCACTGTTATTCACTATAATTTTACTAATTTGCGAGTATATAACTATCACGACATATCAATGTCTAGAAAATCCGACGATAGCAGTATAGATTCTGAGGGATTGGATGAGACAAGCGATAAAGTGTCACTCATTATAGCACTGGCGAGATCAACAGAATGGTGATGATGCTGATGATGATCCATATCATCGGGATCATCATGCAACTGATGATTGTGATGGTGGTGTAAATCATGTTGATGTGGCTCTAATGCATCCAAATGAGCGTCGAGGGGATGTTGATGGGATGAGGAAAGCAAAGGATCTCGTCCGTGCTGTAATGATGTAGGAGATGCAGCCAAACTGTCATTGTTATTATGATGATGGTGGTGATGATGATGATGGCAATCGCCGATTGAGTCGGAACCACAAGCTACCATTAGATCAAAATTAGTTGAGTTATTGTTGGGACTTGGTTGGCATTGTTGAAGTATACTATTTGTTCCGTGTTGATATTTCTGATGACAATTGTTTGTACAGCTGCTGGATAGGCAGCCAAGACTACCCCCAGCACCACAACATGTATTGAGGGGTGTTTGATGATGATTTGTGGGAGTGGGCGTAGTAGAGGTAGTGTTCGAATTTGCATGATGGGTTGGTGAAGATACCGGTGAACTGCTGGCGTAAATGTCGTCTAGAGACAATTGATGGCTACTACTGCAACAGCTGCCATTGTGGTTGTGTTCGTTGCAATCATTGCCACCATTTGATGTGTAACTATGAATGCTGCACTGCATTTGTAGATTGGGTGAATGGGGTGCTGATTGCAGTAGTTGATTGGTGGGTATTGAGAGCATAGGATCAATTCCGTCACCACCACCACCACCGCCGCTACCCTGTTGTAACAAATGAAGCTTACTCTCCTCCATTAAATCTTCCATGGTGTTAATATTGATACTGAGGTTATTTTCATTGGAGTTATTATTATTATTATTAGTTGCATTATTTGAGTGCTGCTCTTGAGGCACATCATTCTTAATTTGCGGTGTAGAACGATGATTGTTTATGTTGTTAGAAGGACTAGCATTTTTTAAGTAGGATGTTGCTGGTGTTGGAGCTGAAACGGAGGTGTTACTGAAGTCTGATAGCTGTATACCATGAGATTTGGCTTGCATTTCCAGTTCCTTGATGCGATTCAGCAGGCGTCTATTTTGCACTTCGATCTGTCGTTGACGATATTCGTTTTGTTTCAAACGCGCCACTTCATGTTTCAGACATTTGATGTAGTCAACAGAGCTTTTTAGTATGGTGCCCTTGTTGGGCCTTATATCACGAACCACTTCATAGTAGGGATCATTGGTTTTGGGCAGCAGGGTACCCAATTCCTTAATGCGATCGTTTATATTAAAACGTCGACGACGTTCTATCATATTGTGATTATCCTTTTTCTGGCGATCTTTGGCCATTGCACAGACTTCCGCTTCGCTCATAGAACTTGGCTCTTGCTTTATGTTTAGGTCAAATGAATCATCAAATTTGAGCGTGTCATTTAGATTATTGTTGTGCAAAATATCCTCAAAGTCCAGATCGGCGTCACTTTCAAACGAAGGTGGTAGTTCTGAATTACTGGTCGCCACAGAACTCAAACTGGGAGTGGCAGATTGAATAGGACTGGCCAGGCCACTGGGACCGGATGAGTTCATAAAGTTAGTATTACGCATCATTTTAACCAGATTACCGGGATTCGAACGGCTGCTTAAGGAGGTATTATTTGCACTTTTACTATTGCCCAGATTACTGGCAGAGTTATTGGCAAACGATTTAAGCGATGATTGTTGATTGCCATTATCTGAGCTGGTATAGGGCATATAGTAGGAGTTGGCACCATTGCTATTATTATTGCCCATACTGTAGGGCGACAAGGGCATATTGTCATCGAGTATGGTGGCACTGTTGGGAGATGCAGCCGGCGTGATACGCATTTGCCGCGGAGAACTGTTCACCGATGAACAGTTGTCATTTACAATACTGTTATTGGCATTCATGCCAAGTGTATAGCTGCTGCTTGAACGTTCGTTGTTTTGATGCTGCTGCTGTTGATTGGGATTTGAACTGGCTACGGTTACTCTGAGATTGGCCAGCGAGCTGGCTGCTCGACTGCTCCAATCAGTTTGCGTTTTAAATGATTCACTAAGATACTGGCGCACTTGATTCTTTTGCTTTTGTATGACATGATAACGTGTGGGATTTTCCAAAATTGTTCGTACTTGCAAAACCTGTTGGGGCAACTCGACACCGATTGATTGCAGGGGCACTTTGACTGTTACTGGACTCGACTGAGCTTGAGGCATCATTAAAGTGTCCATATTTTTTGAGCCATAACTGTCAGAACTTGAATTGCGATTCTGGTTGTTACCGCCACTATTATTGTTGTTAGAATGAGTTTGCACTTGGGGACTATTGCCCACGTTGTTGTTAGTACTGTTGTTATGCTGTTGTTGTTGTTGTTCCAAGTTGATTTGTTGCTTTTGCTGTTGTTGATCGTGATAAACATTTTGAAGTTGATGATGTTGTTGTTGCTGCTGCTGCTGCTGTTGTTGAAAAACATCGGTTTCTCTTTTCTCGGCCTCTCTCCGTTCTAGCTCTTGCTGTTGTTGCTCTCTCTGCAACTGTAATTTCAATTGCGTCCTTGAGGTGGGTGTAACGGTTTTGAACGTTGGTATATTATCTGGCCTAATCGTGCGTGTAGCCGATTTAAGCTCATAGAACTCAACATCACTGGAATTTGGACCCGACACTTTAACCGAAGGCAATACATCTTCGAGTCTATCTTCATCCATGGGACATTGATAATCAATTTCAAAGTCAAAATCTAAATCAATACCAGATTCAGCCATTTTGTTTTCTTTTTCAGCTATATACTTTTTTATTTTATTACTTTATTTTATTGTTATTGTTTTTTATTATTATTGTTTTATTTGTAATTCGCAAATCGTTTTCTTCTTTATCGTAGTCTGTTTTTTTTTTCGTTTAATTTTTATTGTTATTATTGTATTATTGCAGTTTAAAATCAATCATCACTTTGTTAATAAATACCTACTTCTTTACATTAATTACTTTCGGTTTTTTGTTATTTCCACGTAATCCATCATAAAGTTTATCATCGCGGTTTTTTATTTAGAATTTATTTATTTTTGTGTTTTCTCTTTCCTATGGTATTTTATTAATACTTTAACGTAGTTTATCTTAAAGTTTCACTTGTTATGTTGTGTTATATTAATTTTTATTTAATGTAGTGTTTATTTATTGTTGCTAACCAGCCACTAGCGTTTTATATCATTACAATAATAATGGTCGACCGTCTTTGCGTCGAAATTAATGGGTGTACTCCGTTTACCAACGTATTTTTTCTATATTTTTTTATTTTTTCTTCTTCATATAATAAAAGTTTATAAATTAGCACATACGCATATGTTTACCACTATACAACGAAACCAAATCATATCGTACCGTACCACCACCACCATCTATCTACATATCTATCTTTCTACTGCACGATCCCCATATTATAGTGCTCCTCAGTCGATCAATCAGTCGTACGTACAATAAGCAGCAACAACAACAGCAACACAAACAGCAACAATAAAGATAAAAACGATTGACAAAAATCTTTCATAGAAAAAATATTTAATTTTTTTTTTCTATAAATTTCGACGTATGTACATATATAACAAATTAATATTTCTTTTTATTATTATTTAAGCTGATCGTAGAAATTTCTCTCCTTTAACTTCGGTTAAATTTATAAATCGTATATTTTTTTTTTTTTTCAAGAAATATATTCAAATAACGGCACTTTTTAGTAGAAAATACTTTCGCAAAAACACAATTTCACAACGATTTCAGTTCACTTATTTAGTATTAATTGTTAAAACAGAAAGAAAACGATAATTAAATAAATTTATTTTTAATTGTTTGATTAAAAATAGAAGAATAATGAAAGGTAAACGAAAGAATATTATATAACCACTACTGGCTACTACTCAGTACGATCAATTGTGACAGAACTAAAAAAAAATACTGAAAAACTCAAATCATATGGCCGCTCTATGCACACACGAAATATCACAACGTAGTGTTGCCACAAGCGAGACACACCACATCGACAGTCCCAATTTCCAAAAATACAAATCCCCAAAACATATTCTTAAATATACTTCAAAAAATCTCCACATTTTGTGAAGAGTAAATAAAAAGTACATTCATTCAATTCGTTTATTAAACTTTTTAAAAAGTATAGTAGGGTGGGGGGTGGGTAATTTTGTAATTGAAGTACATACTAATGTTCTTACATGACGTGTGTTAGAATTTTATCGTTTAATTCCTCGAATCTAGACACCAATTTACATATACATATGTATATTTTGAAAGTGCTGGTTTTGTGTGATGAATGCATGTGATGTGCTTGTGTGTACTCAATAAAAATTCGTCATTATGTATAAGAGTTAAAAGTTATCAGTCAAGGGTTTAGCATTTCAATACAATATACACAAATAGCTTGCATGTCTTAAAATTTCCCACAAATTGATTCTTAACACTTTCGTTACTTTCGATGTACACTATAGTCAGAAGATATCAGTTATAATATTCTTTTAGTTTTCTCCAATATTTAAGCTTGTTTTGGGTAATTTGAAAATATTTCAAATTTTATTATAGACTGTAAACTAACAAATGAAATAAATATACACTGCAACAAAATGAATTTATAGATAATAAAGTACATAACAGTAGAGATAAACTTATATTATGCTTTTATACCTATACCTATAAAAGCATAATTAACCAAAACATTTAAACTAAAATATAAATATAATAAAATTAACAAGTAAGAGTTTATATTCGCCTGTGCCAAATCTTATATACCCACCATCAAATCACCTATTATTTATTTTAGTTGAATTTCATCTCAATTTGTATGGTGGCTATGAGAAATAGTGGAGCGATTTTCAACAGGACTTGTCCTTCTATAATAAATATAAAGTGTGCAAAATTTCATGATGTTATCTGCATTACATTTGAATAAAATAGCAAAAAAATATCCGAAAAATATCGAGGTATTCTGAAATTTTGATCTATAACTCGGATCCTACTACACCGAATTTGCCCATTTTCAATACCAAACACTTTGATGGATCAAAGAATGTTTGGTAAATATTTTTTTTCGAAGCTCTATCCTGCCAACAACAGACGTACAGAAGGACGGACATGGCTACATCGTATTTGAATCTTATAAGGTCCCAAAATATATAGACGTTTTGGTTCTACGGCCTTTATTTCGATGTCTTTTGTAGGTGGGTATAAATATTATAATAAATTTTCTTTTGAATCGGGGATTGTACCAAATTAATTAATTTTTTCAAGATGAAACTTCCATATAGTTGGAGTACTCCATCTTAGTAGTTAATTAAAGTCTAGCTATAAGTTTATGGACCTATTTAGATTATAATTTGATATTTTACCGTTTCCCAATGCAAAAAATAATATTAATATTATATTAAACTATTTAATTAGGTCTTTAAGATCTCTATACTTCCTAGGAATTATTAAGATACTATTTATAAGAACTCTATTGTTCTCTATAGTAGTTTGAACCACTATTTAACAATTAATTCAGCTACTTTGTATTAATTCTCTCTAGTTTAATTGAACTACATATTTAGTTTTTTAGATCTGTAGTTCTTTACCATCTCTTGATCCGAACTAATGTGACGATGTTTATAAATGTTTAAAGTACACAAAAATTTTCTATAATTTATTTTTTCAAGCAATTAGGTCACTTTTAATATTTATATAAAAATGTTCTATATATTATTATGTATTATGTATTATCCCTGAAGAAGCTATCCATTGTGATAGCGAAATATTGGATATAAAAATATATATAACATTTTTATATAAATATTAAAATTGCTTTAAAAAAGAAATTATAGAATATTGAAAAAAAAGGTCGAATAAAAGAACTAAATATGTAAAAATGTTTCTCATGCAAAAACTGAATTGTTGGGCCACTTAATTCAAAATAGTCCTCTATACACAGAAAAAAAAATCATGTTTTTTTTAATTAAACCTTTAATTGATTTTAAAATAATTTTCAATTAAATCTCACATTTTTTTTAATTGATACTATCATTTTGTTTGCAGGTCCGATTTCAATTAAATTTTTAATTGATTCCACAAATATTTTAATTGAAACTCATTTTTATTTTTTTCTGTGTACTTAAGATGATTTTGTTAAAAAATTCTTTGAGTTTTTTAAAAATGCAAATCACAAACATTCCTTTACAGCTTAATTCTTGTCGTTCTATTAACTGACACTCAATTTTTTTCATAACCATACTATTTTATCGTTTAAAATTAGAGTGGAAAAAGAAGTGAAGCAGAAGAACTAAAAACGAATTATACGAATTATACTACGAATTATTGAAATACTGGATTTAATATATAACAATCTATTACCAAATCGAGAAGATATTTATAACATATTCCTTTAAACTCAACTAATAGAGAATACTTATTTTAAAAATCTAAAGAAATAAATTATACTTCTGAATTTAATTAAGTTTATAGAATTCCATTATAGCCTAGTATTCTATTGTAGTTCTCCTAAGATTCGAATACAGCCCTTTCAATTACTTTTACTTTATAAACGATTGATGGTTGAACAATATTAATTTAATTTTAAGCACTAGAAATTAAATAGATAACAAACAAATTCTGAGGAATTGTTTATATAATTAACTTTAGCACATACATATAAAATAACTACTTTTAATTTATAATTTAAAAATAAAAAGGAAAATATTATTGAAATGTTTATATATATATTTAGTCGTTATTAATCGCAACTAGAAATCTGTTTAGTTGATAAATTATTATAGTTTAATTGAAAAATACTTCAAAATTTTAATTGAATTGAATGAAAAGATTTAAATATAATACAAATAAGTTGGAAATTTGAGGACAAAACCAAAATTAGGCTCTTTAATTTCTAATAAATTCATTAGAAAGTAAACGAAATACCTAAAATCGGTTTCTCTTTTGAAATTTACATTTAGTATTGAAAATAATAACAACGAGTTACTGAAATACCAGTTTTTAACAAATTTTGTATAATAATTCAATACGATTTTAAATAAATTAAAATTAGTTCAAGTTTAAATTCCACAATACACCTATACCTCGCTTTGCGTCGTTACGTTGTGCGTTTTTTTTAAAGTTGCGTCACTGCTTAATTAGTTAATTAATTCTTACTGTGCGTCGTTAGATTTGTTTCGAGTCTTTATTTTTTTTTTTTTAAATTTTTGTAAAAACTGCAACATCATTTGATGCTAAAACGATGACCCGTACAAGAAGTGTTTTGATGACCGCAATGGAGTGCTTGCTTTCTATTTGGATTGAAAATCAAGTTGCGCAGAGAATACCATTAACTAAAATGATAATTCAGACAAAAGCAAAAATCTTATTTGATGATATAAAAAGTAAAGCATTATCCAACGATATGCTTTACTTTTTTTTATCAGACGCAAAGTGAGGTATTGTGTATAGGATTAAATAAAATAATACGATTTTAATTCAATTAAAATTATCTCAAGTTTAAATTCCCCAACTTAATGTTAAGCCAGGAGAGCGAACATTAACTTGTTACCACAAATTCTAATAATCATTTAGAATTCTGTGAGAAACCTTACACCAAAAATTTAATTAACCAAACTGTAAAATACATAAACAAATTATGTAAAGTTAAAATTAATAAAAACAAGTTCTGTGTTTTTATGCAGTACTAGCTGACCAGGTCCGCGTTGCTGGCTCTAAGCAAACATTAGTTTTGTATTACCACACGATTTAAATTGAGCTTTTAACGAAATTTACGGCCTTTAAATAAATATCCATGATTTCACCCATCATGGGATCCATCAAAAAAAAAAACAAACGCATGTATTTACGGCAAATTGTAAATTATATTTATTTATTACTTCAACTTAAGGCCAGCGGATAAACAATGTTTTTTTTTTTTATTTGGTGTAAAAACGTATAAATATTTTGAAGTACCAACTCGGGAGCAAGCCACATACAACTGGCCGTGTAAAAAACATGATTTTTCCAAAATTAAGCCAGCAATAGTCAATGATTGGCCTTGTGTATTATTGATGGTAATAGCAAAGGCAAGACGCAAAGGGAAGTGGAGCCGCTTGCTCATTTGCTCATTGAGCTTGTTGGCAAAATCATTTTTTGGTGCCAAAATTGCACGTTCTCTCAGCCAATCCGAATTTTTGTAGAAGATTGGTAGACTTGTAAATACCTTGTCGACAACGGCTTGAATATGTACCGTTATTTTTTATCAGCGTTTGAAAAAAAAAAACTCAAAAATGTGCACAAAATGTAGGTATCTTATATACAAGAGTACACAATGTTGTTTATCATCGATATATAATATTATTTTTAACTTATTGTACAATGTTTCACCTTAGTAAGCGCGGAATATCTTGTGTTATCGAATGATGTAAATATTTTGTAAATAAACCGAAAACTCGGATTTTGGAATCCAACATTTCGAAAGTTTTAAAATTTTGATATTGAATCATTATTAACATAAGTTTTTTGTAAATATCTTCGGACCTACATAACCGATTTAAGAGTTTGATATCTCGTTTTGAAAAACATGACAATGGCTTAAAAAAATAATAAAAAAGCAAAAAAATAAATATATGTAAGTACATGTCATTGGTGGTACAATACGAAAATTGGATTTTGCCACGCCCCTCCGCCCGCAGACCGAAAATCAAAATTCAAACTTCACAGTGTCACTCGCCTGAATATTCTGAAGATTCCCTGAAAATTTTATCAAAATCGGCCAAGCCGTTTTGAAGTTCATACTTTACATACATACACACATCCTGTTTTTTATACATTTATAGAAGATTAGTGAAATTTTTTTAGTATTTTATATATTGTTTGAAAGACAATTTTACTACAGAGTTTGTTTTATTTTCATAACAATTTAACAATTAAATAAATATTTTTCCATATCAGCACAAGTTAAAAAACAGAGTATAAAAAGTTAAAATTCTTCTTTTGGTTGAATTTGATCTCAAAAACATTATTTACAAAAGATTTATGGGAGGTATAGTAGATGTGGACCACTTATGGATCTGATCTGTATAAAAGTTGGTTCAATATCAATATTTATTAGACATGTTTGTGGGTTAAATTGTTTTTCGGAAATGGTTCTTATATGGCAGCTATGGCAAATAATGGACCGATCTTCTGCAATTTCGGAACAGAGAACTTTATGTATATGAATTCATGTATATGAATTCAACATAATAATGATATATTTAAGATACATATTAGTATTAACGTGAATTTCGGAAGTGGACCTTATATGGGGGACATGATCAAATATGGCCCAATATTCTCAAAATCTAGCAGATTGATTTTGACATATATGTGAATGATCCGTGTAAAATTTTGGTATTGAAGTGATTTTCGGAAGAGGGCTTTATATGGGGGATATAGTCAAATATGGACCAAAATTCACAAAATTCTGCAGTATGATTTGTGTGTATATGCAAATTATTTATATAAAGTTTTGGGTCGGTACCGATATTTATAAGATATATGTATATAAAGACTTTTTCGGATGTGATCCCTATATGTGAGCCATGACCAATTATGGGCCGACCACTAAATAAAAATGCTTTTGTTTCAAGCTCGAGGCCAGTATTGAAAACAGACCACTATAAAATTTAGTACAACAATTTATTTACCTATAAGGATTGCTTATGTCAAATTTTAACATTTGAACATTATTTATACCAGTTTTATACGTATTTAAGTGAATTTTGGAAGTGGACTTTATATGGAGTCTATGGTCAAACATGGACCGAACTAAAAAAAATTAGTTTTGCGATTTCTGTTTGCATGAAATTTATTTTTGCTGAATTTTGTATCAATATTCTAATTTTATAGGCATTTATATATCACTGAGTCATATTTGGGGGAGATATTTGTATTGGGGCTATGAGAAATCATGGACCGATTCATACTATTTGCTCACACTTTCTTCTTTTATCATAAAAAGAACGTATACAAAATGTCATGGCATTATCTGTAATATATTTAAAAAAAATTGCTAAAAAAAAAAATCGATAAAAAATCAAATTTTTATGGAGGTTGTCTGACATTTTGGTCCGTAACTATGGTTCTACTTTACCGATTTTGCTGATTTTCAATACCAAACTGGCTAAGAAAATACAAAACAGTTTTCTGGAAATTCTGTGAAGTTAAGTTGTATATTTTGGACGTGATAGTATTTTACACGGACGGACAGACAGACGGACATAGCTCAATCGACTTAAGCTGGAGGTCCACAACTCGCGTTTTAGCGTCAACGCGTTTATAGCTTTCTAAACGTTTTAAGCGTCAAGTATTTCAAGTTACATGTGAAGATTTTTCGCGGCCATGTACTTTCGGAGGTGATGTCGTAAGTTCAGGTGATTTTATATTTTTATATGAAGTTTTTTAACGATTTGTTTGTCAATTTCATATAAAAAATGTTTTTTCAACTGCCATTTCTCCTAGTGACATCACCTTTAAAATAAATTTGCTTTTTATTTGTCGATGTCAGCTGTTCGGGGCTTGCGACGCTTTCAAAAGAACTTTTCGCTTTTCAAGCGTCAACGCTTCCTACGCTTTTAAGTGTGTAACTTAAAACGTACGACTACATTGATTCTACGTGAGAAACGCGTAAATGCTTGGTATGGACTTTCAGCTTTAGAACTTCATAAGGATCAAGAATATATGTATATACTTTGTTGGGTCTCAGATTAATATTAGCAAAGTTTCACACGGAATGACAAACGTAGTATACCCTCATTCACCACTTATGGTGGTGGAGGGTATAAAAACAACAATTGTGCTAAATACTAATATGTATAGTAAATGTGTTACCAGTTAAAATCTTTATTTTTATTACCTTTTTTGATTTCTTTTATTGGAAACAAGTTTTTAATATCGTACGCAAAAAATCACAGTCAAAAAATTTAATGACAAAATTTTCAAAACTGCAATCAAATACACACATATGTAAATAAATAACACAAAAATTCGAAAAAACACATTAGCTGTTTCAGTACATGTGTATTTTGATTATTTTCGACGTAATTTGATAAATATATGTATATGTATGTATGTATGTATGTACTATGTACTACATGTGTAGTAGACAGAAGACAAAAGATACACAAATTGTTTACCGGAGAATATAAAAACAATGTTACCACTTGTCACATTGTGTGCTTGGCTACTTTCAGATACATTTTGTTCTGAAACAATGAAGTGCAAGCTTTTAAGATACTACAGCATGTCCCCAGTTGTGGAAACAATCCCCTTATCTGGTAACATGGCGCAGGTGATTCACGTAGAGAATGAGATAGCCATTACTTGATCGTTTAAAAAATGTAGCTCTCTTTTCTGGCTCTTGCCGAACAAATACAAAATGTAAACAAAAACCATTTGGATTGCGCTGAAAGAGCGAAAAGCAAATATGTATTATACAAAATAAAAAACGAATAAAAAATAAAAAGTTACAGGTGTGCACACCTATATAGTAGTTTAAGTAACTACAAGCATGTCTTAAAAAAATCACATACAATCCATTTTATTTTTGTATAAGCAAATAAATACTATCTTTGTTGACTTTTTCAATAAAAGATTAAATGAAAATTAAACTACGTTACAATAACGTGATATCTACATATCTTTTAGACATCCACCCTTATTACTTAATACTGAGAGCAGAAAACGTGTTTCATTTTAAAGTACAATAAAACAAAAAAGCAAATAGAGAAAATAATATGGAAAATATAATAAAAGTACATACCTACATATCTATTCGTACATACATATAATAATAGCTACTGCTATTGTTAAACCTCGATAATTGATAGTTCAATCAAATTTGTTTATTTTTGCTTTTATAGATACCTATAAACTTTGATGGTGTTACACAAAAAACATTGTTTTCTATGCTCAAAATTGTATGTCGAATTAAATAGACAGTTTATAGAGATTGCTGTTTGCTGATTGTGAAAGAGTTGAAATAAAGGAATCAGTTAATAATTATTGCCGACTCATAAAATTATTTTTTTATATAATTATAAATATACAGTGGCTCACAGCTTATTTCATAAGAGAAACTTTTATATATTTACAATTTATTGGAACTAAAATGAATAATTAAATTTTTTAATAGAAAAAAAAAACAACAAAAAAAAGACTCATTACAACAAATCGCTCTTGGGAAATTTAACGTTATAAAAGTAGTTAAAAATTCTTGTATACACATAAATTTTGCATATAATGTTTTAGTAAACATTTTAATGTGATATTTTGAAACTTTAAAGTGTCAATTAGTTATAATTTTTCTATGGGTCGTCGAACTTCAATAGAAACGCGTGAACTGGTAATTAGGCATTTTAAAGATGGGAAAACACAAAAATAAATTGCCGAAATAGTAAAGTTGAGTGCTTCTACAGTTCAGTATATTATACAAAGATATGTTACAGAAAATAGAGTGGCTAATAAATGTGTCCTTCCATAAAAATGATCGGGGCGCAGTATTCGTCTATGTTTTCGGGATTACATGTCTTTCCAAGCTGTCGTTCTGCTTCTTTCGTCAAAACTGGTGCAGATAAACTCGTATCTTGCTTATCCCACAAAATATTTTCAAAATTTCAAAGAAATCATAGCTTTAAAATGTACATAAATAAGGCTGTGACGTTGCTTTACATTAAATTTTACTCTTATATACTTACATATCAGATAATAACAAAAGTATAGTTATTTGTACTCTTTGAGTATTTTTGAAAAAACCTGTATACATACGACGCAATATAAATCAAACCAAATATATATCCAACGTATTTTTAATAACAACAGCTACAATACCTACAACTACACAGCAAGCCATATGAGTCCGAAAAGAGTCTTTTCTCCGAAAACCTTCAGAAAAGAGGGTCATTACATTCGAAAATGGTCCGTCAGAAAGAGCTCTTAGATAATGTCAGAAAAAGAGTCTTTTATGACTTTTTTTTGGGCTCTGTGTAATCTTGTTTTTATCATTCTTGTGTGGTACAGCTATTTTTTTTTTTTTGTTCAAAGTACAAATAACAGGACATCAACGCTTTGGTACACACATAATTAAGTGGAATTTCTGAGTCATACTGCGTGCCGACTCAGGACAGTAACAAGCAAATTTTTCTTTCGCTCCGAAAATGCTCTTTTGTTGGACTCTTTTCTGACCCCTTTTTCGAAGCGTTCCTAGAATGGGTACAAGCAAGCTATTTTATTTTATTAAGTTGGATACGCAGAAATATTCCCAGCAAACCATATGAGTCCGAAAAAGAGTCTTTTCTGACACTTTTTTGGAGCGTTAACACTCTTTATGAGCCCAAAAAACAATCATAATTGCTCCGAAAACATTCAGAAAAGAGGGTCATTACGTTCGAAAATGGTCCGTCAGAAAGAGCTCTTAGATAATGTCAGAAAAGAGTCTTTTATGAGGTTTTTTTGGGCGCTGTGTAATTTTGTTTTTATCATTCTTGTGTGTTACAGCTGTTTTTCTTTTTCTTTTTTGTTCAAAGCACAAATAACAGGACAACAACGCTTTGGTACACACATAATTAAGTGGAATTTCTGAGTCATACTGCGTGCCGACTCAGGACAGTAACAATTTCGCTCCGAAAATGCTCTAGTTGGACTCTTTTCTGACTCCTTTTTCGGAGCGCTCCGAAAATGCTCTTTTGTTGGATTCTTTTCTGACTCCTTTTTCGGAGCGCTTCGAAAATACTCTTTTGTTGGACTCTTTTCTGACTCCTTTTTCTGAGCGCTCCTAGAATGGTATGCGGGGTTCTTGCTATCATGTATTGTACATACACGTATGTGTTGCAAAACAAATACGTAAGAGTGAATCTTTTTTTTTTTGTAAAATACTTGAGTATAGAAATCAGCGTTGTCAGTTTAGGGGATTTATCCCCAAATTGAGGATTTTTTTTCGTGATTTGGGATAAAAATTTCCATTTGGGGATCCGGGGATTTGTTGGGGATAACATAAATTTTAGGGAATTTTATTTATAACTGGCAAGTCTAAAAATGTGTGTTATTATTTATAGTGGATGGTTTCTAATAAAGAAGAAGTATGTAAATATTTAAAAAAAATATATATTTTATACTGTTTAAAATGGATGCAAATACTAATTTTATTAAAAAAAATCATAATGTTTCTAGGGAACACGAAGATTCGGCAAAAGGTTTGAAATGTACATATACATACGAGTATATTTTTAAAGTGTAACGCTTGCGTTGAACGCGTTTTTTTAATAATGAATACTACCAAAATAAAAATACGTAACAAAATGCAATATGAATTATTGGAAGCATTTCTCAGAATAAACACATACTTTAAAAATAATTCATTTTGTTGTGAGAAATTTAATCCATCTGCTGAAATGCTAAAGCTTTTTAATACAAGCAATATGTACAACAACATTTCTGAGGCTGATGAATCAGAAGATTTTTATTCTGAAGTTTTGGAAATGATAAACTCTGGTATAATTTTTTCTTTACAAGATTTATAATTACAAATCGAATTAGTTTGAATATTAATATATGCAGCTATCGATAAAAATGAATTTTATTAAATAAATATGTTATTTTTTAAATAAAATAAAAATTTTACAAAAAAAAAAAAATTAAATAAAAAAAATCAGTTTGGGGATTTTTGGGGATGACAAATCCAAAATTGGGGATAAACTCTAAAAAAAATACTGGCAGCACTGATAGAAATAACTGCAAGTATGAATAAATATACGAGTAACTTTTATTTTGAGTACTGCTTGTCATTCTCTGTTACATATATGAGTGAACTCTTTCTGTTATCGTATTGTAATCAAAAAAAAAAAAAATTTTAATCTTTAAATAACTAACAGTATTTTTGTGTATCTTACTGGTAAGTAAATAATAAGAAAAATTATAAAGTCAATCACTAAAAAAAAAAAAAGAAATAAGCTCTGACCCACTGTAAATAAATTTAAATAAGATATGAAATTCGACCTGTAACTACTATAACTTAGGACCAAACATGAATTCAAAACGCAGATTTTAATCATCATCCTTGTAATCGAGAAAAAAAGATCAATATGTGATGTGTATAAGACATATTTTTAAGCTTTAGATCAATTGATGAGTTTTAATAAATTTTGAACTCCATTTGGAAAAATGCATACGATATTTATCCGCTTCAAATGATTTTTGATATATTTTGGTTTTCAATGCACATTTTTGCATAATTTAGTTGGGGTAAACTTTTTGTAGCCAGAATCTAAAAACAGAATCAAGTTTCCTGATCATTCTAGTTTGTAAAACTAAAATCTCTATTTCCTGCTTTAAACATTTCATCATACATATTCCCATATACATATTTAGAAATGAATATAAATAATAATGCTAGAATAGATGCAGAATCTAAAAACTTATGAGGCGAAACACTAGTTTATTAAATTTGAATGGTATCCAACATAGGTCTGATTAACAAATACATATGTGTAAATTAAAGTCTGATATATAATAAGGCCCGTCTGTCCGTATGTTGGTTGAAATCAACTTTCCAAAGGCCCCAGATATTACGGGCCCAAATCTCGGATCAATAAGTTTATATTGAAAATAAGCAAAATCGCTATATTCGAATTTTGCACAACGAAGACCTTAATTTTGGGAAATATTTTCTTATATGCCTCGAAAACTATGTTCTGTACATTATCAAATAAAAAATAATTTAAAGGACATTCGAATAAATCTCAGCAGAAAAATGTGTTTTAACAACATTTTTTTTTCAACTGAACCAAAACAAAATTTAATGTAGGTACTACTTATGTATGTATGTATGTGTACAAGTTTCGGAGTAGCCGAATATAATACTTTATGTTCTTTGGTTTACGTGGTTGCTGAATATGTGCAAGGATTCAAATATAATATTTTAATTGCGACTAGATCAGATGCCGATGCTAGTGAGTAGGGAGTACAATATCACGTTCAAATATCCGATAAAATCACACCATCTGATACCTGAAGTTTATGGTCGATTGTTTAGTATGTGTATGTATGTGTATTGAACAATTTTATTCTACAATTGTTAAGAGCGGTCATTTACAGAGAAAATATAATGCTGTTTTTTCCTTCTCACGATCCTATTGCAAGAAAGATCAATTCTGATTGCATGTTTACCAGCCGTCCAGTGACCAGTTAGCACTGCTATTATGCTCGAGACATCCTTAGGTTCAATCAGAAGCTGCGTATTGCGTTTTCCATTATTTGATGGCCACATTTTTCTAGTAGTCTTGCATTGCAGAAGGTAGTTCTCATTTAATGTTGAAATCTAAATATAACAGGTTTACTTCTTTTATTTATGTTTAAATTTTAATTAATAAACGAATGTACATATGTAATTGATTTCTTTAAATGTATATTTTACCTTTCAGTCTCAATTACTTTTCTATATGTTTAGCCATATAAAAGATATACAGAGCACATAAAAAACAATCCAAAAAATTGTTTGCACAAAAAGAAAAGTTGGTCTTAAAAAACTACTTTTTAAAATAATAAAAAAAGAGTTTTTCATCCAAAATCATAGAAAAATCGGCAAATATTTTAAAAAACTACAGATGCTACAATAAAAATTAGTCACAATTTATTCACCCAAATTTTTTTTTTTATCTTTTTATGAGTAATAACAAGTTTTCTAATTCCTTTTTCTCCAATTTAAAAGTTATAAAAGATTTTAATAGTTTTTTTTACTACTTTTTGAAAAATAATCATATAATTTTTAATACTAAGTTTCACAATTCGAAAAAAAATTATAAGTCCTATTTTTTAAATGATATGATTTTTCAAAAATAAGCTCTTATTATCACAAAAAAAATGTAATAAACCTTGACTTAATTACAAAAAAAAAACGTTTAAACTTACCTTATTATTTTGGGAATAATGTTTAAATTTAAATATGTAATAATTTTTAAAAATATTCACTAGTAACAAGTTTTCTTCACACATATCAAATAAAAATTCGACAAAACATTTTGAGGCTGTCATAAATTAGGTAAATTAAACTTTGAATATATGTATGTAGTTTCATATAATTTTTTAACAAAAATTATTATGCAAATATTTTATAGGAAAATAATGCGGATTATTTCTTAAACTTGTTCATGATATGAAACTACGAGTACCTACATATATACTTTTTTATATTTAATAGTTTTTTTTGCGTTGTCGCACTTATGAATGTAAACGAACTAGTCATAATTAAAATTATATTTAAGTTTATATACATATGTATATATTTTTCATAACATAATCATAGGCCGATTTAGTTGATTATCGATAGTTATAATTAACCAGGAAAGAATATTTAAAGTAACCTCTCATGGCGATGGATTATTGAAAATCAACTACATTTGTCGTGAAATTATCAATTTGTATTGTATTTAGATTTTAGTAACAGTTTGTACAAATACTGTTATTTCGCCAAATCTTCACATTTTAAATATTTATGTAGCACAATCACAATTTTTGTTCTCAATGAAAAATGTAAAAAAAAATTGAACTTACCTTTCAAAATGATTAGCTGTAGAAGACATTTTACCATCCCAAACATCTGTCAGTTTAGCCGACACAGTTATTGTCTTTGTAGAATCTTCTTTGCCCAATACTTTCACATAGACAACTTGATCGGGTGACAAATCAATATTTTCATTGTTGAAAGCATTCATCAGAATCATTTTAAGATGAACTTTAACTGTTTTTGTATAGCCCTTGATAGGTACCACAATTTCCACAACATCTTCGTTGACATCTTTAACGTAACTCTTTAAAATGTCACCAATATTTAAAGATTTCCAATCGCAGGTTAAATGTTCCGAAAAGTATTTAACATCCCTTAAGCTAAAAACACTGCCAGAAATGCAGACTGCTTTTAATTCCTTGCCTACCGGATACAAATGTAGTTTAGCTCTTAACAAGTCAATGTAATCGGAGAGTAGACGTACGGGAATAAGACCTTTATGCTCGAAATCTTCTCCCTCATTGGTAGAATAACTTATTTTTATTTCCAAACCCGAGTCAAGTGTATGCACTACAGTAACTGGGCAAATCTCACCCAGCTTGAAAGCATTTTCCACCATGCCCAATATAAGCTGATCATCTTTTTTACTGGCTATGCGAAATTGCATAGTTTGACCCTCTTCAAGATTTTCCAATTGTCCCGGCAATGAATTTTGCTTATAGAAAACCCCTTTTACATCTCCAAAGAATTTAACTAAAGCAAAAGTTTTAGTACACTTGACTATGGTACCAAGGTAATTGACATTTACTTTAGCCTCATCCATACTTAAAAGTGGCTTGCTAGTTTTGGACATGTATTCAGTGCGATTGGTCAAATACACTAATTTACGTTCGGCATTCACGTCGACAACGCGACATTTGAGTTTGGTCTTAGAATCCAAATTTTTTGTCGAAGGTGCCAAAAATAATTTTTCAATAAGAGCTGTTGGAAAACAAAAAAATTATAATTAAATGCTTTCATATAAGAAATAACTAATTAACTACTTACCGTTAATTCTTCCCAGTTGTAGAGAGTAACCACCAACTTTGTGATTTATTTCCTTAACTGTGGCCGTAACAAAATCGCCTGGTTTAATATCATTGAAACTGAAATACTTTTCACTTATAGCAACAGCATCGTCAGTGCAAATGTATAACGAGTCCATGATATCATAGTTTGTGATTCTTACTGTGTGCTTGGACTTGCGAGAATATTTCGACAAGAGCTCATCTTGATCATAGTTGCCTTTATAATTGGCTTTAATAGTTTTGTAGGAAATGATGCCTTTAAATTTATTGTTTAATATTAAAATAACACCACCTGTGCCTAAATGGTGAACCTTGGCGTTTTCAACAATATCACCCGGATTCAATTCAGTTTCTATGGAAAGCTCAGATGTCTCCGTTTTAGTTTCTACATTGTTGCGAAGATTTATGCTTAAGTAGACAAATTTTGTTAAAGGCATGACATACAGAATTCTAGCCTCGTACTTGGCATTAACCTCGTAATCTTCTGGTAAAGTTAAGGGGTCTGCCAATTGATGCTCGTTTACATATGCCGTATATACTTCATTCATTATAGTGCCTTGCAAGCCATTTTTTAACACTTTACTGACCTGGAAATTAACTATGGTAGATGGCAGTAAATAGTCCAAGTTTGGATCATTTTGATCTTTAATTTTTATTTTGTTAGGCTTTATTTCTGAACAAATACAGGTGCTCACTGACTTATCGGCCGTAACTTTCTCCACTTTAAGATTTATTAACTCTCCAACAGCATGACCAGCTTGTGATTTTTCTACAGGAACAAAACAGCGTAAACCCTTAATGCCAGATTCTATAATGTAACCATGTTCCTGAACTTCCTCCACGGCACCATTAAAAACAAATCCCTTTTTTATGTTGGCATGCACTAGTTCAGCATGTACTTCACTGGGCTTTAAAGTCATATCAACTTGTATTTCTCGCTTGTCACCTTGTTTTACTTCCTTAATTCGGCCATATACAATTTTACCTACACTATATAAATCTTTTAATGCTTTGTATCCCTCTGATTGTGAATTCTGTAAAAATTCTTTCATAGATTTGGTATAAGCATCAGATACTTCCAAAGCAGATACTCTGGCACTTATTCGTCCTGGCAATGTGACATTCAAATACAATTGATCCACACTCTTTACCAAACCCATTATAACCATACCGTCCTGTATTGTTTCATAACTTAAGAGTTCAGCTGAGCGTGGTTTTATATCGTCATCCTCATCTACTATTGCTGCTGTAGTTTTAGTTTTGTTTTTCTTAATTTTTCTTTGTACGGCACCAAAAATCTAAAATAAAATTCACATTTTCGTTAAAATTAGTTTTTCACATATATACAAAGCAGTGTTTGCCTGTTGTTACCTGTTCGGGTTTTGTGGCTACAGTTTCTTTGGCTGCTGCTATTCCTCCACGAGGAAAACTTTTCTCCACTATCACCATATTATTTAAAGTTTATTTACTTGTTTTTTTATGTCACAATATACGTTTTAACGTTTTTTGTTTGAAGAAATTCGCAATAAACGAAAATAAAACCAAATCCCAACTACACGTGCAGAATAAATGAAATGTTTTGAATGTTGTTGCCGGATTTTCCTAGACATTTAGAGTAGCCAGATATTAATAAAATTGACTTGTATAAACGAACTACTTTTACTAATATGAAATACTGCCTTTTACTAATTATTGTTAGAACGTTATATCTGTGGTTAAAACAATCCCCTTATAGAAACCTAATTGACAGTGCTTCAATAAAGTATGGATTAACAAAGAAAGAAGACACAATAAGCTAAAGTTTTTAAAAATTTCTGAACGAAAAAACTGAATTTGCAAAAATCAAATAAGGGCATATATTACATATGTATTTCTTAGTTCAAATCTATTAATTGCCAACTAAATCTATTTTTAACTTCACAAAATTCTTTAGATTGAAGATTATTTTCGCTATATGTATTTTTCATGAAAAATATTGGGTAGTAAAATTGTTTGATATCTAAAAAAAATTTCATTTTCCATCCCTGATCAATGTGAATAGTAGGTGCTATGTTATGTTTACGTTACTTCAACTTTATGCTAACCAAACAATAATTACAACAACAAAAACTACAAATCGCACTACATGTGTTTATTATTTTAGTAAACATTGGGGGCGACCGATTATAATTTTGTTAATTTGGTTTTTATTTTGTTATAACAAATTATTTATAATTATATATTCAATATATGATTAAATAATATAACACAAATTGAATAACTCAATAAGTTTAGAGAAAAAAATGCAAACGATACGAGAATTTACGCGCAAAACAAAAAGAGGCAACATTCTAAAAGTGAGTGATAACAAAAAATAATTAAAAAAAAATAAATAAATGAATATATTTAATTTAATAAATTATTAGATTGTGCGTGAGCATTATTTACGTATAGATTTGGGATGCGGCTCCGATTTGTGTAGTATCTGCCAACAGGAGGAAACCGGTATTCAGTTGCGTTCTGATCGTATGGTACGTTCTACTTTGTTCAATTTCCCCCATTATTTGGTATTGGATACCAATGTAGTATTGCAACAAATTGATGCCTTAGAAGAAGATGCTATAAAAAATGTTATAGTATTATCGACGGTTTTAAATGAGGTGAAACATCGCAGTACGACAGTCTACAAGAGATTCCATGAAGTTGTGCAACATAAGCCACGTGGTTTCTTTGTGTTCGTCAATGAGCATCACAAGTAAGGAATTAATGGATTAATCCTTATTAGTAGACATTAAATTAAATCTATTTATTTTAAGAGATACTTACGTGGAACGGCAGCCAGGTGAAACGGCAAATGATCGAAACGATCGTGCCATACGTTTTGCCACCAATTGGTATGATAACCACATCTTGGAAAATCAAGACCAGAAACCATTTAAGAAGAATACCTCCAAAGGTGAAAAAACCCGTGTAGTTTTAATATCTGACGATGCTGAAAATAGGGAAAAAGCTGAAAAGGAGGGTATTTTAGTGGCTACAGCAGAGGATTATATAAAATCATTGGTAGACTATCCTATGTTGATAGATAAATTGGCTCGTAAGAGTTTTGAAAATGAGAAGGAATCACTGCCTCTGTTTCCAGTTCACCTTAGTTCTTCGGAAATACTTGATGGTGTAAGAAATCAACGACTGTTACAAGGTGCTTTTCAGGCATCAAGAGAAAACTTCCTTGAGGGTTCCGTAAATGTGGAGGGTTACGAAAATCCGGTAAGTTGAAAATATTTATTGATCAATTTAATTATTAACATAATTTCTAAAGAAACTGATTTTAAAATTCAATATTAATTAATATGCATTTAATATTCTTTAGATTTTAATCCAAGGTCGTGAAGCTTTAAATCGTGCTGTCGATGGTGATCTTGTGGCTATAGAATTACTGCCCGAATCCGAATGGTCGTCTCCCAGTGAAATTGTTCTAGAGGAATCTGAAGAAGTTGATGCTGGCGATGAACCGGGCACAACACCCGAAGAAATTTTAGCAGCTGCTGCATTGGAAGCCTCGTCATCTGCCGAAAAAACACCTACGGCCAAAGTTGTAGGTATTATAAGACGCAAACGACGACAATACTGTGGAATTTTACAGCCCAGTCATATGATTAATGCGACCAGGCATATATTTGTGCCAGCCGATCGTAAAGTTCCACGCATACGTATAGAGACAAGACAAGCGGAAAAATTGCAAAATCAAAGAATTATTGTGGCCATAGACACATGGCCCAGATCTTCACGTTATCCACACGGTCACTTTGTTAGATCGTTGGGTCCTTTGGGAGATGTAGAAACAGAAAATGAAGTGATTTTACTGGAGCATGATGTACCTCATAGTAAATTTTCGGAAGAAGTTTTAAGCTTTCTGCCACAAATGCCTTGGGAAATTACCAAAGAGGTAAGTATTTTTTTATTTTTAATCAAATAAGAAATTTAATATTTTAAATAAATTTTATTTATTTGTTAACAGGATTATGAAAAACGTGTGGATCTAAGAGATTTGTTTATTTGCTCTGTAGATCCTCCAGGTTGTACTGATATTGATGATGCTCTGCATTGTCGTGATTTGCCCAATGGCAACTTAGAGGTAGGAGTCCATATAGCCGATGTAAGTCATTTCATACGCCCGGGCAATGCTTTGGACAAAGAGGCTGCTGCTCGTGGCACAACGGTTTATTTGGTGGGAAAACGTATTGACATGGTGCCTGAATTGTTAAGTTCTAATCTATGTTCTTTAGTGGGTGGCCAAGAGAGATTTGCATTTTCTTGCATATGGGAAATGGATCATAATGCGAACGTAACAAATAAACGTTTCCACAAGAGTATTATCAAATCGAAATCTGCTATGACTTATGAAATGGCTCAGATTATTATTGATGATATCAAGCAAAATAATGAAATTGCCAAATCATTGCGTAATTTGAATCGTTTGGCCAAGATTCTCAAGAAGAGGCGAATGGATAATGGGTAAGTGGAAATTTTTTCAAAAGCACATTTTAAACAATAGTTTTGGACATTTCAGCAAAAATATTTTCGTATAAGAAAAAAAAAAATTAAAAAATTAAATTATAATTTTATTTTCGATTAAGTGCTTTGGTTTTAGCCTCACCCGAAATACGCTTCCAAGTGGACAGCGAGACGCATGAACCTTTGGAGGTAGAGGCTAAGCAGTTACGTGACACGAACTCTATGGTAGAAGAATTCATGTTGTTGGCCAACATAACAGTGGCTGAACATATAGCAGCTGAATTTCCCGAATGTGCTATGTTGAGAAGACATCCTAAACCACCAGCTAGCAATTTTGATCCGCTCATTAAGGCCGCCCAAAATCAAGGCTTTGAAATTAAAACTGAAACTGGTTTAGAATTCTCGAAATCATTGGATGAGTGTGTTAAACCCGATAATCCTTATTTTAATACAATGATACGCATTCTGGCTACCAGATGCATGATGCAGGCTTTATATTTCATAAGTGGCACATTGCAGAAAGATCAATTTGTACATTATGGTTTGGCGGCTGATATTTATACACATTTTACCTCGCCCATTAGAAGGTAAGAAATTTATTTATATAAAATTTTCTTAATTTAAAAACATTACTTTTTAACAATTTGCTTGACTTTCTTTACAGATATTCAGATATAATTGTACATCGCCTTTTGGCCGCCTCCATTGGAGCTGATAGCACATACGCCCAATTGTTGGATAAAAAGTCCAACGAAGAACTTTGTCATAATTTGAATTATCGTCACAAAATGGCCCAATATGCCGGCAGAGCTTCTGTAGGCCTTAATACGCATCTATTTTTCCGTGGCAAAGTTCAACACGAAGAGGGGTACGTTTTTTTATTACATTAATTGTATTCATATTCACAACTAATTTATTTACTTTTAGTTACATACTATTTGTGCGCAAAAATGCTTTACAGGTGCTCATACCCAAATTCGGTCTAGAGGGCACTGTTTATTTAAACTCACTTAAAGACGATGCAAGAAAACTACCAGGAAATGTTACGTTTACATTTAATGAAGAGGTAAAGAAAACTAAATATATTTTACTCTATATAAAAAAATTATAATAATTTATTATAATTATTATAATAATATATTTGTAGGACTATACCCAGCGTTGCGGTGATATAGTATTCCATGCTTTCGATCCAGTCACTGTACGCTTGAGTTTAGATTCGACAAATGTTCAGCATGAAAAACTGGTCTTCCAATTGGTTAAACCTTATATCAAAGGTTTTAGTGTAGAAACCGAAGAATCTAGCGAAGCAACAAAAGAAAATACTGACGTAGAGATGTCAACAGCTCCGCCGCAAAAGAAAACCAAAAAATCAAAACAAAATAAAAATAAATGAGTCCCTGAAAATATGTTCTATAATGCATTTTTTATACTAATAGTACTAAGAAATACTGGAAAAATCTTGTAGTAAAAAAAAATAAATAAACAAAAAATTCGTATATGCCACGAACAATTTCAATTGTTTCATTAATATCATACGACATCATTACTTTCAAAGAGTGAAAACTATTCCAGACTTTGGATACAACTGTTAAAGAAGAACATTTCGTTGTTTCGATAAGAAAATTATAATAAAATAAAAAAATATCAAAAAGAAATAAAAAAAAAAAGTATGACCGATCCAACAAATGCTAATGTTTATACCCTACATCACCATTGAGGGGAGGGTATTATGGATTTGTACAGGTGTTTGTAACGTTCATAAATATTAGTCTAAGCGTCATCTGAAGTTATACCGATCGACTTAAAAAGTGATTCTGATTTAACAATGTCCGTCCGTCTGGCTAACATTCATTTTTTGCCCATAGACGAAGCATATTGAAACTGTTTGAAATCGGTCAACTATTACTTCTAGCTCTCATATTCTCAAAAAATAGGACTTTATCGGTCATAAATCATTAATTTTTATATGTACCCACACAAATTTTGCAAGAAATTATGTAGCTTATGTAGCTTATTTACGGTCTAACTGCCGTATTTATAAAAAAAATAAAGTATGCTTGAAGTATGGTTTAAGACAAAATTTTCTTAAAGTACACTTGAAGTCTACTTTAATTTTTTATAAATACAGCAGTATGACTTTTTATTTGCAGAACTAATACTTTTGATATAAATTTTTGCTCAAATACTCGGTGTAGGGTATTATATGGTCAATCTTGAATGACTATACTTTTTTACTTGCGTTATAAATTTAAAATAAAAAAAAACAGAATATTTGCATATTGATTTGCAATTTTACTTCTAATTACTTAAATTCTTTTAGAAATTACCTCCAGATTTTAGTTGTTTGCTTTATGTTCCATGGAACAGGTGCGATTTAAGCATTTAAAGGATATTACATATTTTAATTAGAAAAGTGAAATTTTAGTTTACAAATATTAAGGACTTTTATTAATAAAATAAAAAGAAAATACTTATTTATCACTATTATTATGGCTGGAAATGCAGAGTACAGTGGTGATTGTAAGTTAACAAACGTAAATCAGTGAATAAAAGTGTTTTAAAATGAAATAACAAAACTTCTTATAAGAGTCCTTCGATACGTGCTTTTAAAATGTTTTTAATTTGAGCGCTGTAGCCAAAGAAAAAAGAAATATTAATAAAAAGAATTATCTAGGACAAATGCAGAAACAACTTAAAATAATTTATCAATAACCCAGGGACATTTTCAGAATTTTTTCTAAAATAACTAGTTCAAGAACGGTGCAATCAGTTTTAGATTCTTTAATGACAGCGTTGTAACTAGTGATGTCACAATTACTTCTGGAACCCGTTCTATGGAACACTTGTGATTAAGTAGTACAGCACTAGTTCCGGAAAATATTTTAAAAAAATTGCAAAAGAAATGTGTCATCAAAAAATTAAAATCATTAAAAAATGAATTTAACTTTTCTAGTACAAATACTTCATTCATCAAGTAAAATTTGTAATGAAGATTAAAACAATCTGTAATAATAAACCAATCGTAATTTAATATAATTCCTTTATCGAATTTTTCTCATCTATAGCTTGACTTTAAGGAGCTAAAATTTGATCATATAATTAAGCATCAAGGATATGAACAAATTGGAAATGTTAGAAATAATACAATATTTTTCCAAAACATTTTCAATGGAATTCTATTTTATGTACATACTCGTACGTCCGCTGAATGAGTACAGAAATATATTCTGTAAATATAAGACTTCTAAGGCTAGTTTTATAAATTAATCATAGAAACCATAATAATTCCTTATTTGCTTAACAAATATTCACTGACTGGAGAACTAGTTAAGTATATAAATCTTCTAAAGAATGCGTGTTTGTATCGAAAAGCTTATCTAGTAAAGCTCATGTTCTGGAGCCGAACAAAAAAGCGTTTTAGAATTAGTTGTGTAGCTAATGTTTTGTTCCTCTTAAAAAATAGCGAAAATTTATGAAATAATAAAAGTGCTATATTTTTTATTTATTTAGCCTTTTTTGTCTTTTTGTACAAAAAGCTACTTTTACACTATATGAGTTCTCATATGCGTTGAAGAACTAAATTGCGATCATCTAACAACTTATATACGAGTGTATTCCTTATTTATTATAATTTTAACATCTAATTTCAGTTGCTGATGACTTACCCGATGATGTACATGATCCCATTTTCTTAGACAACTATAGAAGATCTATAAATCAACCGACCGAATTTTGGGACAAATTGGGACATTTGCTTGACTGGATGCGACCATGGGATCGTGTGTTAGATAATTCAAATCCTCCCTTTACGAAATGGTATGCCGGTGGTTATCTGAACGCCTGTTACAATGCCGTTGATCGTCATGTGAAACAAGGCAGGGGATCTAAAGTAGCTATCATACATGATAGTCCACTGACAAACACTGTGCGGCATGTAACCTATCAGGAGTTATATGATCAGGTTTGAATGAACTGTACCAAAACATGCATACAATATATGCATGCACCAATCAATTAAATTTTTGTTTATTTACTATAGATAACAAAATTGGCAGGAGGCATGTCTAATTTGGGTGTTAAAAGAGGTGACAAAGTAGTCATATATATGCCGCGTATACCTGAAACAATAATGGCTATGTTGGCTACGGTTCGTTTGGGAGCTGTTCATTCTGTAGTCTTTGGTGGTTTTGCCGCCAACGAACTGTGCTCTCGCATAGAACATGCTGAACCAAAACTTGTAATTGCCGCCAATTGTGGCGTGGAACCGGGAAAGACTATTTCATATATTGATATTTTACACAACGCCATTAATATGTCCAGTTGGAAGCCTATTTGCAATATAATTTTTCAACGCAACAATGTCGTACAATCAGTTTTGGATAGCAAAACCGATATTGATTGGGCAACGGTACAAAATTTGGGCGATACCGTTGATTGTGTACCAGTGGAAGCGAATGATCCTCTGTATATACTTTATACATCAGGTACCACAGATAAACCTAAAGGCGTACAGAGACCTACAGGTGGTCATTTAGTTACTTTAATGTATACCATGAAGGCTTTCTATGGCTTGAACCCCGATGATGTTTGGTGGAGCGCTTCGGATTTTGGTTGGGTAGTAGGACATTCTTATATTTGTTATGGCCCTCTATTGTACGGAGCCACCAGTGTTTTGTATGAGGGAAAACCAGATAGAACCCCAGATCCGGGGCAATATTTTCGGTAGGTTTCACGGAAATATAAAATTTTTGTATAAGCAACCAATTTAATATTTTTCTTATCGTTTCAGTATTATTGATCAGCACAAGGTCTCTTCAATGTTTTCAGTACCCACCGCCTTTCGGGTGTTACGTCGTGTAGACCCAGAATCCAAATTTGGTCGTAAATACTCTTTAAAATCTTTGCGATCCGTTTTTATAGCCGGCGAACATTGCGATTTAGAAACTAAAAATTGGATTGAGAAAACATTTAAAGTGCCGATTTTAAATAATTGGTGGCAAACGGAGACGGGATCTCCTGTAACCGGCACATCTTTGGGATTTAAACAGAATTTAAATGTTCCAAAATTTTCTACCGGTTTACCCTTTATGGGCTACAACAGTAAGTTTCAATTAAGATGTTTTGAATTTTTAAAAATTAATGGATTTTATTTTTATAAATTTTCAGTTAAAATTTTGCAGTCTGATGGCAGTGAATGTGAAACAAATCAGTTGGGTAGAATTGTTTTTAAGTTGCCATTGCCTCCTGGTAATATGTCCACATTGTATGGAAATGATGAACTTTTCAAGAAACTGTACTTTACCAAATTTCCGGTAAGTATTATGCTTTGTTAAATTAACATGATTCTTTGATCAGTTTATTTTGTTAATTCGCTGTAACTTGGAAAGCCTCCGCTATTCCTTCCAATACACAACCAACTTACAATGTTTCTAAAAAATATGAGTATCGAATGGGACTTGGGGTTCTAGTGTCTGCAAAATCAGCCTCTTCACTCCTTCTGTATTATTATAATACTATTTATCGTATTAAGTAATATAATAATATAAATGTTTCATGATATGTATATGGATACCAACATATTTAGGTACTCCCTATTGAAGACAAACATTGGCTAGATAAAATAATAATACCGATCCTAAAAAAATGCAAAACGTCGAAAATCGAACTTTCATTACAAGATTTACATATATAAACAAACAAATGGACATCACTAAATCCATTTGAAGAGGGGTTCCATCCCTAAACGAAATATACCTTCAAATTTGTAATATTATTTTTTTTTTATTTTAACACATAACAGGGTTACTTCGACACCATGGATGCTGGTTACAAAGATGAAAATGGCTACATATTTGTAACAGCTCGGGCTGATGATATTATTAACGTTGCCGGTCACCGTATATCCACCCAATCTCTTGAAGATGCCGTTCTCCGCCATCCCGATGTAGTCGATGCTGCCGTATTCGGTGTACCCGAATCTACCAAGGGACAAGTGCCACTTTGTCTGTATATACCACGAGAGAACTGCTTAAAAAATAGTGCTAAATTATCGGCTGAAATAATACAGAAAATACGAGATGTTGTTGGTCCCATAGCATCATTTCGTTTGGTAGCACCTGTTAAATCGTTGCCACGCACACGATCTGGCAAAACAATGCGCAAGGCCTTGTCCGATTTTGCAAAGAATGAATTAGTCGAGCTGCCCGCAACCATAGAGGATCCCAGTGTATTTGTGGATATACGTAGAGCCTTACAAAGTTTAGGTTATGCCATGAATACCCCAGAACCGGTATTGGTTAATACAATTTAATATACGATACTCTGGAATAATTAATTGTAGTTTGTTAAAAAATTGCTAGTTTAGAATTTGGAAAACGAGAAATAATAAATATGTATATATGTACATACATATATACATACAACATGTGTTTACAGTTTAACGAAATTTATGTCAATTTATTTAATTTACATTTAAAATTAAAACCAAATCAAGTAGAAGAAACTAATTTTTATGTCAAATATCTGCACATGTACAATTTAATAATAATTCTATAGACTTTAGTCTATTTCCTACATACCTAAAAAAGGGGCATATACATACATACATACATATGTACATACTCGTATGTATGTTGTCATACGTTTACACAGACCATAAACTATTTGAAAATCAAATAAAAAAAACATTGTAGTAATTTATGTATTGAAATTTTATGCAAATAGTGTGTTGGGTTGCGCAAAAGAAGTAGTTGTTGCACTGAACTTCTGATTTTTAAAGTTTATCAACGACAGTCCACAGAACACTATGCAAAATTATTATAAGCAGATTTAACTAAAAACTTAATAAATAAACTTTGGAATTTTTAAATAATATGAAAAAATCAAAGCATACACAATAAAAATTCAAAAACATTAAAGAGTTTTAAAAGAAAAACTTGCCATTGTTATTAAATTTAATTAAAAACGAACACTCCACAACTAGCAAATTATAATATGTATGCACAAATAAAAAGTATGCTGAATATTCCAGTAATAATGGTTATTTTATGGTCATCTAAACCACCAATATTAGATTTAAGCAATTTTACTGAATCAACCTACATTTCGTACTGTTTGATATCTAATTTCCCCCAAAATACATACTTACATAAATAAAAACATAAACTTTATATAAAAAATTGTAAAATTTGCCCATCAGTGATTTATACCATAAATGAAATTGTCACACTTTAAACTAGTTACGAGAAGCATATAATGCTATTATTTCTTTCATTATATTACAAAGTTTGAAAGATTAATCTTTACTAAAAAAAATACTTGATGATTGATTCTTTAACTCTTTAAAAATAGATGATTGAATCCATGTAGCGTTTATTATATTTAATTTTAAAAATTTTGTTAACAATTTTTTGAAAAAAAAAAATATAATATTTGCTTCGGTGACCATTTGGAGTGTACCTCAAACCATTATAGAACCACTTCTATTTTAAAAAGTTTTCAGGTTAAACGGGAATTGAATTTCAGTTCTTGCAGCTCATTCATTTTTCTTCCCAACTCAGCAAATCTGGTTAAATTTTTCCAGAATGCAATTTTTTATGTACCATTTTGCGAAGCTGAGATGAATATTAATATAGATTGTTCCATTTAGACCTTTTTTCATTTGTTTTTTTCACCCATTATGCGTGACTGGGTCATACTGTCATCTTTTCTTTATTCAGTATTGTTTGACAAGTCATCATGGAAAATCTTACACCGCAACAACGTCTCCAAATTATTCTGCTGTATTATGAAAATTAGCGTTCCGTAAGTAATGTGTGAAAGAATAATTTTGTTGACCGGCTAATTTTGCGTTGTTGGCCTGCGATCTGGTCGCCCTGATCGTGTGATAACACAGCTCTACGTTTTTTCTTTGGAATTATGTGTAGCGAGATATGCTGAAAAGATTGATCGATAATTAAACCTTCCGAATGGACAACCAACGTAGTCGAGACCAACATTTGAATGAAATTTATTCATTTAAAATTAAACAAAAATATAAATGAATCGCACTGTATTTTTGAAAATGAGTAACTTGCGCTGCCCCTCCATCGAATTAAACCACATTAATTTGGTATGCAACTGTTGGTTTTCGAGTTGTTATGAACAAGATATAACAAAATCCGATCTTTTATAAAACTTTCTTAGTTCGTTCATAATAATTCATTGGATTTAAAAGTAAATTTTATTTTTGAATAAAATATTTTACAACCCCGAGTTGCTTACAACTTTTTTGAAATTATAAATTATTGACTTTTACGCCAGATTTTTAATAAATAATTCAATAAACAAATAGTTTATAAAACTCTGACCTCAAGCTCAATTATTATTTATATTTAAAAGTAAATAAAAGAAAAGATTGAATAAAATCGATTAAACCGTATGAATTAATTTTATATTCACCCCTATCGTGAATAAAAATTCCACATGAAATTTGTTCCCATTTCACAGTTTTCCTATTAAAATTCAATGTTAAAAAAATAAAAGGGAACAAATTTCATGTGGAATTTTTATTCACGATAGGGGTGATTATTCGTAGTTTTGTACTTTAATAGTTTTCTTTTTTGTTTCAACTAATTGCAAATATGCATGTATGCTTAGGTTTTTTCATATTTGTAATTTATACTTTGTTACATTAAGGATTATTTTTGTTTAAATATAACATTTACAAGTTTGCTTTAGTAAAAGAATGTAAACTAATTTTATTAAATATAATGGACTATTATATTAGGGGGAGGAAATCTACACATACCCATTGAAGATCACGCGAATAAGAAAATTTATGGACAAATATTAAATTAGAAGAAAAACACTATACAAAAGAAATTAAATTAAATGATAACAGCACGTCATAGAGAGAGAGAGAGATAAAGTTATTTAAACATTTTTTGATAAAAAATTGTGTGTAATATAAAAAGAATAGTTTTTATTAACAAAAAATGCTGTATTATTAGTTAATACTAAGTTTATTGTCAAACATGGTTTTTTACAACATCATTAAATTTTTTACACATACATATTTATCCAAGTATTTTTTTAAGGAGAAAGTTAGCATAGTAAAAACATAAATAAATAACTTGTAGCAGTAGTAATTAAAAAATACTACAATATAATGTTTAACAATTACCCCAGCAGAAGTTTTAAAACAAACAAAATGCTGAAATTATTATAATGTTTAGAGAAACCTGGAGCTAAGGAGTATGAGTGGTATTTTTTAATTCAAGAGGGTGTTAAAAGAACATTAAAGGACTCTTAATGCATTTAAACATATTCAATAATATTATATACAAACATATGTATATCACACATCGTCCTCCAGCAGTCGCATCATGTAAACATCTTCATTATTCTTAATACACTTATACACAAACTGTTACAATACAGTTTCTTTTGTATGTATGAAGATGTGATTGTGTGTGTCCTGCATGTGGGGGTGTCACATGGAACCGCCTATAAGCAACAAGTTGTTTTATCGGTTTTAATCGTATTTACACGAACATTTGCCACTTGGCCAATAGCGTTTGTGTAGTGTTTCCTTTGAAGGATGCTGTTGTCTAAATATGAATAAAAGCGGATGTCCTTTTGTCAAAATTATCAGTGAAGTTTACGAACTCAACAAGTGAACAACATCAAGCATCTAACAAAACATCTAAGTAATAATTCTTAGTACATTTTCTTCAACAAATTACTACAACCTCAATTAATCAAACTAAAAATGTAAGTTTTTCCTTAATAATACATAGTGCGTTTTGGTGGAAAAATTAAAAGTGAACATAAAGGAATTAACAATTAATATAACAATATATAGTTTAGTGTTTCAATATTCCCTGAAATTCAGTTTAAAGTTATTTTAAATATTTAGTTCTTTTATTCGACCTTTTTCAATATTCTATGATTTCTTTTTTCAAGCAATTAGGTCACTTTTAATATTTATATAAAAATTTTCTATATATTTATATATCCAATATTTTGTTATCTCAATGGATAACTTCTTCAGGGATATTACAATTTTAAAATTATAATCAATATAATTTTTTATAATCATTTTCAATTTTAAAAAATAAATATTTAGATATAACTTTAGTTTTAAGAACAATTTCATTACTTAGTAGTGAGTGGCTATTCAATGTTGTTTTACTTTTGAGACTTTTTTAATTCAATTTCTCAAAAACTCTTTTCTAAATATTGTTAAAATACTAGAAATTTTAAGCATTTCAGATGCAACATTTAATTGTTTTCAAGGAATAATTAATTTTCATTTAATTTATACTTTAATTTAATTTACGAACTGCTTACAGAAGCAATACTTAGTAATGCAACAGTGATTCATATTCATTTAGTTCCAAATAAATGTAATGTGTATTTTTCCAATAGGTCAATAAATGAGGGCTCCTAGAATCAATTTATAGAATAAAGACCTCACACACATAGCGAAATATTGAAATAAAATTTAAATTTTGTATAAAAAAGGCCTAAAGCTTTAATAATTACCAAAATCTTAATAAAAAAAGGTCAAATAAACAATAATAAGAAATATTCTTATTAAATGTTGCACTAACCTGCCAGATATCATTTTAAAATGGTGTTTATAGAATTTTTATAAAAAATAGGTTTTTCATTAAAGAGTTTTTTTTATATTTTTTGTTTTTGCAATAATCAAAAAAAAAACTTACACAAAAAGAAACTTTTTTACACTTAAAAAAATGTCATCACAAAAAATCGCATTTTACATCAAAAACTGTTTTGTTGTTAAATATTTAATTGTTTATTACTACAAAAAAATCTACTCTCAAAATACATTTAACACAAAAATGTGTTTACAGTAACACAAAAAAACTTAAAAAAAAATCAAAAATGTTTTTTGATTTTTAAACAAAATTCACTTTCGAAAAAACAGCTTTTTACACTAAAAACTGAATTACATTTTTAATCAAAACTAATTTTTACTTTTTTGTTAACAAAAAATATCTGCTTTATAAATATTCTGAAAACAAAGTTAAATTTTTAAACTGAATTTAAAAAATTAACTGAACATAAAATCTCTTAAAGAAGTATACGCAACAAAATTGATATTCATCAATCATACGTATGTATTATATATTTGTTTAATGTTACAAACGTTTCATAGGCTTTACAATAAGTATTCAAATCTTTCTTATACCTAAAACTTAAAAACTATTTGCTCTCGGGAGAGAGAGATTTAATGGACAAATAGGCATTAAATTAGTAGGATGGTAAATCAGCTTTACGAAGCCTTGTTCATGTTTGAGTTCTAGTAAGCTGTTTCGGATGATATCGCAACTTCAATATATATCTCTCACGAATTTTTTTGAATTCATCTTTAACCAATGGTACTTCTAAATCTATATGGTCATGGTCCTTAGAATTTTCGATTGGGCCCTCTGTATAAGATTAATTCCATATGTCTAAATTGGTTTTAAAACAGTCTTATATAGGATGACTTTACAATCAAGGCTTAATTTAGATTGGTCGTTAATTAGACAGTGCAGATTAGAAGATTTTAGTCTCTTCTGGCTTCTATGTGGCGACGCCAGCTAAGGCTTCTATCCATATGTATGCCAAGGTATGTGACAGGACCAGACTGTGGGATGTTCGCATTGTTTAGTAAAACAGGTGGCCAATTACCTCTCCTAAGCGTAAACGTAACATGTCTACTTTGCGTTTCATTTATACGTATTCTCCAATTTTTTAACCACGTCTGAGATAATTGTCCAGTTCTCTAGATACCACACTTGAAGCCACATGTGAGCTAAACTTTAAATATTTGGATTGAAATTTTAAATTTCAGCTTCCCAATTTAAAAAAAATCCGGCAGTTATATATTTTATATATATTTTTTTTTTTTTGTAGTACTCAATAACAAAATTTGTACATTAATAAATCGATTGCACTTTAATTATCATAACTGTGTAACCTGCATCATTATTTGACATTGCGAACTATGAGCTATAATCTAGCAACAGGCAACCGCATCACGTTGCCCAATCTACAAGTGTTTGCAGTATTTAACACTAAATACTGTACATATGTACATATTTACATAAATATGTATGTATATGCATGGTACAATAAGTTTATTTGCTGCTAAACATGTGTGTTGATGTAAATTAAACTAGACATAAAAATTTAATATAATTTAAACAAAAAATTATATTAATATTTTAATACTCTACCCTCACGACAGCTCCTTATGAAAAATAGCAAGTAAACACGCTAAATAATAACAATATGTTCATTCTTCATTTCCACATATGTATACATAGTATGTAAGCATATCCTGTATAATATATACTCGTACCTGTACCTTTCTGTGTTTATTTGCTTGCATAGTACATATGTACAAACGTATGTTTTCTTATGGATTCCAATAGACAACAGCAACTCATTGTCAGGCTGTTGATGCTCAAGATAATCCATCCACTTGTTACTTTGCGTCAATCAATGCTAATATCCTATGTCTCTAATATTTAGTCCTTTCATCATGTTTAAAATACAAAAAGAAACACATAATGGAAAAAAATTGTCAACATGTTTCAATGCAATTTACACTCCTTAAGACTTAATATCTCTACAGTCAATTTTGTTTGCCTTTTCACAAACAAATGGATGGTTACTGCGATGTTTAGAAAACGCCATGATACAGATTAATGCTGTTCATTCAGAGTGCGATTGTAAAAAAAGCAGGAAAAAATTGTGTGAATAAATTGTAATTTAGAATTGCCAAAAGGTATGATTATAAACGAAATGCTTTACAGTATAATGTTAATAGTATTTACTATTAATTTCTTCGCAAGAGTGGGCTTTATCTTTACACATTTTTAAAGCTTTGTTTTTGTATGAATTTGTAATCAGGCAAATATGTATATTAAATGTCTGTGTTTGTTAGAATTGTCGTAGACAATTGATCGTTATATGTAGTTCCAGTTTCAATAAATAGTTTCATAATTTACATAAAAGTTGTTCGTGCCAGATAATATAAGCATGATTATGTATTTATAATTTTTTTTCTTTCTTATTTGTTAATCCGGTACTACGATTTACTGATTTTGTGGTCCATCGTCCAGCAGATACTCTTTATTACAAAAAGATTTATTGCAACATTATTTTAGTTTTCTTTACAAAAAAAACCCCCCCTCAAAATAAACAATTTTTATTTAAAACATTTAACTCTTTTTATTTTTCAATTACCAATTATTTTAAGATGAATCTTAATTCCAAGTATGGAAAACAAGAGATAAAAATTATTTAAATCTTACTATTAAAATATTAATTATTATTTGATGGTCCTGCAAGACCTATTTGCTCAATATGCTTAGCATATTATTGATACAAAGCATTTCCTTTTCATATTCACTCTTTATGGTCCTTCGATTATTACTTAAAATCTTCTCTTACATGATCTTTTAATTATATTGAGTCTTTGGTATTATTTTTTGCCTTTGTTACAAATATAAACTATTTGACACTGAATTAAACTAAACAATATCGTTTGTGAAAGTTTCTATCAATTATCTAATTTCAGACCTTCAGAAATGTAGCAACAATACCTATTAATAACATTTTCTTTTTATTATTAAATTTTATCTTTGTGGTCCTTCGATTAGTATTTAAAATGTACTTGTACTTCTAATACGTATGGTTCTTTGAATATAAGTCCCAATCTACACGAAGCAATTCTTTAAGCTAAGCTAATTACCTTTCAGACATCGGGATGAGGGGAAGATAAGACTTGATGGTATTAGCAATTCGTGTTACTCTCTTATTTGTATTACATATGTGTATACTCTCAAATAAAAATACGAGAGTATACACATACATATGTAATACAAATAAGAGAGTAACACATATGTGAATACTATCAAGTAAAAAATTGAATCAATCTTTTCAATAAAAATTGCTTTGTGTATATTGGGACTAATATCAATTATCCGATTTTAAATATATTAAGATTTTTTGGCTCTATAATATTGAAAATAAATGGAAAATTAAAATAAAATCTGGAATACTTCTGAACATTAAAACATCATCTAGTTGTTCATTAGTTGAAACTTTTCCAATAAGAGCTGTATTGAAAATAACAGATTTCTATACAATTTGTGCCTTTGCTTAATACCAAAAACGAATTCATTCTTTTAAACTATACTGCTGTCAGTAAAAACACTTATTTCTCCCGTTTTTTTTTTTAAATCGTGAATCAAATTACTTTGTTTTGGTGTTTCCGTCTAACAACTACAAAGGAAACACGTATAACATTTCATTTGTTTCCATTACCCCATGGAATTGGGTAAAAGAAAAATGAAAAACATAATGCATTTTGATATCCTTGCAAAAATACAATGCAAATGTACATATTCTATTAATAAAGCATAGTTATAGTTACAATAGAGCAATCAAATACATACTTATATTTGATTCTTTTTTTTTTTTTTGCTTTATTTTAATTTATCAAGGATGTCTAATCAAATTGTATCCACTGTTGCCTGTGCTCTCATCTTCATTGCCGCCTTGTCATCATGCTATGGTGCTACAATGGCACCTCTGTGTCAACCTGGCATCATTGAGGAAATGCCAACACACATTAAGAAAGTGTGCATGGCTTTGGAAAACTCTGATCAATTGTCTTCAGCTTTGAAATCCTACATTAACAATGAGGCTGCCAGTAAGTTAATAACTAATTAAAATCTATTTAACATTTATTACACATATCGTTTATTTATTCCTTCAGCTTTGGTCTCCAAACAAGATGAGCTCATCAACAACTATGGCAAGCGTACTGATGTCGATCACGTTTTCTTGCGTTTCGGCAAAAGACGTTAAATTCTTCAAAACCCTGACAAAATCCGCAGACAACAGACCCTCAACCCCCCGCAAAACAAAACCCCTGGCTAGTTGGACCATACAATTTGTTTATTAAATTAAAAAATACTAATTAATTTATAAAAAATAGACTCTTTTAAAAAATTCTTAAATTGATCTCTTTGTAATATTACAATAACACCATCATTACCACTCCTTTAAACGACAAAAGAAAATCATAGTAGTGACATTTTGCAGTCATTTGACGTCACCATACAATACACTGAACGAAATAGTTGCATAAAATTATATGTTTGTAAACAAAGTATTATTGTATATTGACATTTAAACAAACAAATAAATGTACATAAATTAAATAAATTGTTGTCAAAAACGTAAAAACTAATTTTAATCTCCTAATTATTATTAAGCATTAATTTCTCATAGTACATTAAAGTTTTATGTACAATATTTAATCCATATGTGACACAATTAGAAAAATATCATATAACATACATGTAAATTTAAATTGTACAATATGGGGCAGAGCGGTACATACAACATACCTTTTCTATTCATATTTATTAAATTCATTTAAATGTAATATTTATATTATAATTGGTTTTTGATTTATTAGTAATAAAAGTTAATTGAAAAAACCCCAAATTTTTAGCATTTTAAATGATTCCTCAAATAATAAACATATTAGTTAAAATTCTATAATCTGGCATACTCATACAAGCAATAAAAGACATCGTTGTGGTTCCCTTTATCTAGCAGCGTTAAATTTGATTGTATTTTAGGATTGATGGCAAATTATATTATGATTCGTATATGATCATATTATTACTTATGTGTAGCTTGATAAAATATCATAATATTATCCCACTTAAACATAACTTCATTCATAGTTATATTATTTAATGCTAATTACAGTATAATCTTGTGTACCTAATCATTTTATAGTTCTGCATTATATATCTTTAGTATTAGCACAAAATTATTTTGGTTCTACTATAACCATAATATGGTTATATAAAAAAATATGATAACTGATATGATCATCCAACCAGACCAACCAGATTATGATTCCAGCTTTATCATAATTTTGTTTATTTTTAAATATAAAAGATGACATGGCCATTAGGGTTATAATTTTTTGCAATTTTTGCAAATATCAAAAATACCACCGCATCGCCTGTGGGGCATGAAAAAATATGCTGTCACCTTTCCTTCATCGTGAGTTTCGGCACCGAACGGCTTCAAGTTTTGTTCTTATTTACATATTTATTTTTTCCATTAAAACAGTTACTCTTGCTTTTGTCTTAAATATCTAAGTAGGTAGTAAAGTCTTTGTTATTACAAATGTGAAATTTCGCAAATTATTTCTGTTGGTTCTTAAAATGAAGTATAAAAAAAGTAAAATATCTGTTATAAAAAACTCAAAAATCTGGTCAAGAATTTTACAAACAAATAAGGATGGTATTGAAAAATGTAAAAAAATACAAAAAGTCGAAATATCTTTAAGTGAGTTGAACAAGATCCCAAAGGAAGAAATTATTATCGGAAGATTTATCGTTTTATGCAATACAAATAAATATAAAGAGGAAAGGTATGTTAAAATGTCTAAGGAGTTACATAATTTGTGGACCAAGCTAAATATAAGAACCATGCGCGTTCGTACGGTTGGTTCTATTTGTTTCTGCTTCCTGGTAATTGCTTCAAAGAGAATGATTTTGAAGCGTTAAGTAAATCTTTAAAAACCTACACGAAAGCTAACGAATGCTTCTTAAGGCATTGGGTAATAGAACCGTCTAAAATTAAAGATCATCAGCGCAGCAACATATGCGCAGAGCGTGCGATTAAAGTGATGCAGGATATACATCCACAGTGTAAAACCATACGCACATTAAACTTAAAGTTTATATCCTTTAATTCCTAGTATTTTTGTACAATAATGAAAAATCTTAATTTTTAAAAAATAAAAATTTAAAGCACTTTAGAAATCGCTTTCGGTGCGGAAATTTTTTTCACCGAATCAACCTAAAAACCAGTTTTTTATTATCAGAACAACATTCACCACATGGTACTGGAGTGGTATTTTGCACTCAAAAAAGTTATTACCCTAATGGCCATGGTTCCAGCATGATTGTAAATATAACAATATTTTTTATAGTTAGCATAAATTAGTTGTAGTTACAATTTTCAAACATGTAGCGACAATCATGTAATTACAAAATATGATTGAAATATAAAATGTTGGTGAAATTAAGTTATTATTAAAACAAAATATATATAAAAATTAAGTTGTTTGCGACAAACATTTATGATTACATAAACTTAGTATCATATCATTATCTGCGTGTACCATTCATTCATTATACACACTAAGCATAACACTATGACTCGGGAAACTACAATTTATGTGGATAGCTGTGGAGTCACCGGAAAATATTTGATACTACCAGGTCCATTTAAAACTTGCCTGAATAGTTAAAAACATATCCGACGTGGTTAAAAATAGAAAATATAACTCGTTTCATATGATATTTAAATACACCATCGAGTGAAGGAAACTGACAAAGCTGTTCTTGTAATATGAATCGGATCAATTTCTAACACTTTAAACAAAGGAACCTTGTGAAAGGTCACGGAACTAACTTAAATTAACTTCTTTTTTATTGGAAACAATAAAGAACTGCATGTTTAAAAATCATTTATAAGTTGTTAAACTTTTTGCCTAAATTGTAAAAGATAAGTCCCCTTTTTATGACAATTGACAAACACTTTTTAAGGTCATAGAACATAACAATATCAAAGTTTTAGGTCAAATGTGTTGTTTTTTTTTAATTCATAATTCAGGTTGTATTTAATGCATTTTTTAAATTATGTGGACATTTAAAACTAATTTAAATCAATTGTCATTACTTTTATTGAATACGAATATCCTCAGAATTTTAGCAACTTTCTAATACATATCTACATCTAAGAACTTAAAATGTTAAATTGTATTATGCACAGAACGTGTGTCTTGTTACGTTATTCCATTATTCCTATTGTCTAAAATAATAATGTAATTTTAAGGAAAATTATAAAGAAATTTTCAAAATTTTTTAAGAATTTCGAAAAAAAAAATATTCCTGAGTAAACCTACCAAAATCAAAGTGTAGGCTACCGTGCTACTAAATTTGTTAGGAAAGCCCCAAAACGCTATTGGCGTATTATTTGAAGTCTCTGGGCTTTACTGAGAATTATTAATACACTTTGTTTGATAGTTTTTTTGATGAAATTTTTAGAGGTTGTCTCGGATTTTTCCTCATATCTCGGTTATTTATGGACGGGTTTTGTTGATTTTAAATAGCAAACTTCTCGAAAGTATGTCTGACAGAATTATTGAAGATTTGGATCCCGAAGATATCTGGGGACTTCAGAAAATTGATTTTCACAGACAGACATGGCTTAATAGACTCCGCTATCTATAAGGATCCAGAATATACATACATACTTTATAGAGTCAGAAAATTATATTGTGGAAATTACAAACGGAATGACAAACTTATATATACCCTCTTCATGAAGGTGAAGGGTATAAAAATAAGTTGTACGGAGTCCACAATGTGTTGTTGTCACCTTAAAATGATCTAAACACGCTATAAAATTAAAATAAATAAATAATTAATAGAACATTTGCAGTTATTCAAAAAAACGGTTTTGATTGGACTGTAAATTTTTTCGGTTTAGAAATTTTGCTGAAATAATAAAAAGTAACTTGGAGAGTCCGACTGAAAACGAACCTAATATTAGGCCAATACTTCATTCGGCTCAATATGTAACAAAACAGAACATCCTACATTGTGTACTCTATTAACCCTGTTTTTCATCTTGAATTGAAATGTTATTTGAGGGACCAGCTTTTACTGAATTTTTATACATTTTATTTTGTACTTAAAACCAGGGACCGAAAATAACAGGTCCACTTTAGTTTTAATAGTAAATCGTCACCAATTTAAAAGTGATTTATATGAGGACATTTTAAGTTAGTGGTTAAGAGAAACAGAAAAAAAAAACAGAAATTATCATGAAGAGTTACATATTTATAATTTAATTTTTTCAGATTAGGTTAAACTTTTATTTTTGAACTTTAAAAATAAATGGCAAAAGTTCAATAGATGCATCATTGATTGTGATGCATGAAGCTTGAGTAAAATAAAAAACGTAAAGTACTTTTTTACGTAATAATATTTATTTATTTATTAAAAAATGTATTATATGAATTCTTGTTACAATTTGTTAAAAATTCATAAAAAAAAATAGGTTATACGCCTATGTTCTATATTCCACTACGAAGTGAAACTAAATCGTTTTCAATTCACATGGACAATTTCACGGCGTTCTAGAAAACGAGGTGAACCTTTTAACTACTTACTTTTCAAATCATTTTCACAAAATTTAGAACACAAAAATAATGAAAATTTCACTTCCACTTCATTTTACAAATGCAGAACCCAGGTAAATAAAAGAGAAATAATGTTAACAGTTATTAAGATCAACCAAAATTGAAATTATAAAAATCCTACCAAACCTTGTACGCAAATCATTTTATAACAGTTATTTTGAAAACTGTTATATACTGTGTATTTTGTTATTGTAAAGCAAAAATATGCCAAACCTTTTTGCAAATGCAACGATGCAATACCATTTGCACAAGATTGTGAATTGCGCTAGTGATTTATATTTTGTTTTTATAAAATATACTTAGGCATGTGATGGAAATCGAAAACGAAAAAGAATGAGTTTTAGAAGTCAATTTTTTCGTAATATTTCTGTATTGAAAAAATTTTATCACATAAAATATAAAGATATTGGGCTACTAAAGAGAATCTTAAAACAAAAATTTTAAAAATTACATTATAAGTGCATTAAAAAGTATTTCCAAAACTGATTCGTTTTCGATTTCCATCATATGCCTGACTATTTTGATTTTTGATTATATGGACGAGTTATTTTCTGTATCTGCTTAAAACTTATAATTTAAAAGTAAATCCTTTTTTGTTCTTTATAAAAATAAATTCATTTATTAAGTACAGTATATTTATTTACATTAATCATGCAATATATATTTTTGTTAATATATGTTAGTACAATGAAATGAGAGATGTATGTGTATGCATTAATAATGATGAAACCAAAAACTTTTCTTTCCCAGAAATAAAATCAATCAAGCAGGAAATGCAAAAAAGTGTGTATAGGTATATGTATACATATACATATATAATATTATACAAAAGTTTTTTTTTTTATTTTAAGTTTATATCTGAAAAGATGTTTATAACGATAGTTAAGATATTTATATTTATTACTAGCACTTACCCATTTCTATATTATATTTAAAATTTTTAGATTTTAGCACTTTTTTAATATACCAAAAAAATGTTATGAAAGACGTACACGCAAAATAAAAAACTTTTGGTTTATTTCATTAAAATGCTAAACTTTATTAAAAATAGAGAAGCATGTCAGTTTGTAGCAGGTTTATTTATTGATTCATTTTATTTTTAAACAAAAATTTATTAACAAAGTAAAAGAAACAAAAAAAATATATATAAATAAATGAAAACATAAACTTAAAAGCAACAAATATATAAAAAGAAAATGATAATTCTTTTTTTTAATTTTTTATTATTTATAGTTCCCTTTAGATGTTTTTATAGGTTTTAAGCCCAGATTTTTTTAAAGTCATATTCATAATTTTTAATGAAAAAACAGACTGATAAGGAATTTTTAGTTTTTTAAAATTTGTTTTTGATCTTGATAAAAATATTTAATTTATAGACTTTTTAATATAAAAAGTGTTTGTTCCAATGGAACGCGATTATTTTTATGACTTGCGATTTAAATCCAAATATGATTCCTATAATACCCTAAACCGACTGTTGGTTTAAATATTTGTTAAACTCATTTGAATTGAGTTGTTTAAATAAATTAATATGCTTTTTAACAGATTTCTTTCTGTTTTATAAAAATCAACTTATAAAAATAAGTTTATAGTTTTTTTTTAATTTTTAAATTATTGTTTATCATTTTGATAAGAAATGTATATTTAAGTTTAATTTTATTTATATAAAATTTGCTTAAAAAATAATAAAGCGATAGTGAGTTATTGTCATTGTTTATGTGGTTGATTAATTATAACCAATATGGTTTGTAAATTTAAATATTTTTTTAAAATTAAAATGTTTGTTTTTTAATAATGAACCAATTTGGTTTAAAAGTAAAAATAATTGAGTTTTGTTTTTAATTTCGATTTATATAAATTTATATTTTTAATTGTATGTTTATACACCGTCCTATGAATTATTATAGTTTTTTAAGGATTTTTTTTTTAATTTTCAAAAAAAAATCTAATTAAGGTTCGTTCTAACTTCTTTGTTTTTAAAACTAGTTTTAAGAAATCAATTATTTTATTGTCACTTTTCTTGTATTTATAATTAATTATTTGCTTTTTAATTTCATTTAGGGATAGAGTTTTTAACTTCTTTGGAATTTTTAAAATAATTTAAATCAAAATTTTCTTTTTTTTTAACAAAATTAAAATTTACTAAACAAAATATAATTAAATAATAATAAAAAAACAAAATTGTTTAAGTCTACATTGTAAAGAAATGTTTATCTTTATCCAGTTATGGCCGAATTCAGTCTTTAGTTAGCTAATGACAAAGGCTTAACTAATGATTCTTTATTCGCAATGCTTAGTTTGCCATAAGAATAACAAGTAATAGTTAAACAATAGTTAGTATTTTAGTTTACCAATGGTTAACTAATGACCGAGAATTCGGCCATTAATTAGTTTTTCTTTTAACAAGAGGTTGCAATTGTTGAATGTGTATGTTGAAACAATAAACAGATCATGCTGCTTTCTTTTATATTACAAAAAGACCAATTAATTTTAGCCGAGGCAGTATGGAATAAAATATTTAAGTTTTATAAAAAAATGTTTGCTACAAATTTGCAAAGAAGTTTGAGTCTTTTGTTTAAATCTTCTTCCGTCATTGATTACTTCACCAGATGTACTTTTAAAGCAGTGAAGGCGAATGCTATACACGCGTGTATAGGACGTTAACACACGTATACTATATCCTGTTTCGTTGTCTGATCTCGCTATCCATTTTTTTGAGTACACTCAAAGCAAAATGTTTAATGAAGAATGGGAAAATTATTTTTTTTATAGAAAACATTGTAAGTCAAAAAATATTTAATTTTACATTTTGTTTATGTACATACATATATTATTTTATTATTTAATATTATTTGTATATATAAAAATACTTAAATCCAAAAAATGTCTTTAATTTTGGCAACTGAAAAATTTGTTGAGTGTACCATTATTTGCGGTCGTTTGTTTTTTGCTGCTTCCAACACTAGCACACATGAGTGAGTATGTGTGTGCCCGACACTGTTTTAAAGTATGAAGTACAATTGTACGGAACGAGTTCGGTGTCAGTTTTCTTTCTCTCTTAATTATATTAATGCCTCAATTGCCAAATAGATTACCTCCCTCCTATTAAATCCAAACAATTAAATTGAATACGAATAAGTTTTCATTCATGGATCGAATCTATTTATGATTATTGCAAGAAAAATTACGTTCGAACTTCGTAAAAAAATACTTGGTTTGTAAGTAATATTTTCAAGTGTTAAAACTTGACAATCGTTTTTAACAACTGAAGTGGTAAATTTACATTTATCGTTATTGCTGAACACGGTCCTTGCTGAAAATGTCGTTCGATTGATATAGTATTCATTATATCCACTGTTTTGCCAATGATGTTCGCTACTGTTACCTCTAAAATACGCATTCAGCTCGAATACCGTTACCGTTACTGTTGCACTACAGTTACAGCTAAAATGCTGTTATTGAAATTATCGAAAATGCTATTATCGTTGCGTTTAAATTATTATTTTATTTTACGTAATTTAGTTTATTGAAATCTTTAGAAATTGAAATTTTTGATTTTTGTAAATTTCGCTTAATAATTTATAACAGACTAAAATAATAGTTTACAAATGCAAACTGCAAATACCATACCGAAATAAGTTGTTTCCACGACAATTGTATCTTCGCTAAGGAACGATCCAAGTCTCACTCGGCCAAAGATTGTAAACTAAACGAACGGAAGTTTTTTTTTGACGACAACACAACAACCGAAATAAGTCAAATTATCGTTACCGTTACTCTTTAAACATTTGGAATCGGTATTTAAGCAATATTCAATATATTATTCAATAACCTGCTTGTTGTTATGAACAACCATAAACTCAGTTGAGAGAAAGTTCTTAATATAGAGAAATCAAATTTCAAGGAGGCTTTGTTTATAAAGGTATTAACAATATTTATTTCTTTTTAAAGAAGTTTCTTTTAAATATAGTCAGGAATCAAACATTAGAATTCGAAAAAGGTATATACATATACGTATGTATTATCAATTTGGCTAATAAAGTGATATTTTTATTTCTATACTACCATCTCAACTTATACAAAATATCAACAATATATAAACCTCTTGCTGGACAAAACTAATCAGAGTGCTTTTTCCATTTAAAGTTTAAAACTTTGTTTGTTTTTTATTTTAAGTTTTTTCTTTTTGTTTTTTATAGCTGAAATAAAATTAATTAATTTTTATATTGGCTTATAATATAATAAATATGTATATATATTTTTAGGTTTTTCAAATATTCATTTTAAAGAAGTAATTTTTTATCTTTGGTTTCATTTAAGTTCACTTACCATACTTATAACTTCTAGTTTTCATTAAATTGTAATTATAGAATATTTTGTGTTCTGTTACCGGGCTTTGTAAAACATCAGGCAGTTTTTCTTTTAAGTTTTTAAATTTGTTTCTTATGTAATGAGTTTAGCCTTTAACAAGACGTTTTTGGTTGGTTTGTAAATCATTTATAAACCTTTTGTTGGTTGTTTGTTTATAATTTCATTTTTATGTCGAATTTATATGGTAGATAATATATATAGTTATTGAAAATATTTTTAATTGTTTGATGGTAAAATTTCAGTTAAAATTATAAAAATTTGTTTATGAATTTTATTAAAATAAAAATTATGAATTGGGGTAATAAAAAGTTATTAATTGCTTTTATAAATAACGATCAAAGTTTTAGTTTTTTGTTAAAAATGTGATTTTGACAAACAGTTCCAAAATTTCTTTGTTGAATTTTTTTCTTAACTATCGAAATTTTGTTTTAACTTTATTTTCATATTTTTTTTTCTTTTATGAAATCGCACTTTTACAATAAAAATTAAATTTTTTCACATAAAAAATTAATAACCTTTTCCTTGAAAAATTTTTAAATTTTTAATTTAATTTAATTTTTAATTTAATTTTTAATTTAATTTTTAATTTAATTTTTAATTTAATTTTTAATTTAATTTTTTTAATTAACTTTGCAGTTACATGTTTAAGTTTTGCTTTAAAATTTTTTTACACATAATGCTTGTCAAAATTCTCAAATATTGAAAACTGTAACGCAGGCTGCACGCAAATTTAAAGCAATTTATTTTCAAAATGTCGTCAAGAAAACCACATATTTATTTAACTTTAATTAGTGCTTTTAATTTGGTGGATTATTACATTATTTATAAAAAAGGAGCAACACAAGACAAAAAATTATATCGATTGGAACAAGATTCCAAAAGCAGTTGTGGAAATGTTGTTTTTTTTTTATTCTAATATAAAATAAGTTTTGAATTTTCTTAAATTGTCCGGTTTATTGCTCAATAAGCATTTAGAACCTAAAAGTTCTAGTTAAAATTTTATGTCTAAAATATCTGAAAAAATAATATTTTTTAAACCAAAATCATTTTCTTTTGAATTCATATTACGTTTTATACTAAAGAATGCTATTTATGTATATAAAGTTTAATTCAACTGTTTGACAAATGTTTATTGGGCTGGTTTATGAATTTAAGAGTCACTTCATTCGATTTTAATCAACATGAAAACCAAACTCTTGGTAAAATTTGATGTCAGTAAAAAAAACCCTAAAAATTTATTTCTTAAATTTTTAATCAGCTGTTTTATAAACTGTAATTTGAAACACACAATTGGAACGAGAATTTAACAGTAAACTCGTATCACATTATCAAAATGAAATGTATTAATGAAAAATTGTGTGTATAAAAATTTTAAAGACAAAAAAAACTTGATCGTGTAACCCGCAAGTAAGAAAACTTTTCAAAAATCCAATTCAACTATTTATATCAATTTTTTAAAGCACTTAATTGGTATCTTCATTTTAGTAGCTCATAGTTACCAAATATATAATTAAAAAAAAAAAAAAACTTAAAATATAATATATCTAAAAATAATAAGAAATATGTAACAATAATTGGTTATCTTTGAGCTTTTATTTTAACGTGTTTTTAATTAAAATATCTAATTCTGAATATTCTTATCTGATGCCGTTTAATAACTTAGCATTTTATTAATAATTTAAACCCTGTTTTATGCACTTGTTAAACTTATATATTTGTTTGAATTTGTATTCGAAGGGAAATTTTCTTCATTATTCTTATTTGGTTCGTTGGAGGTAGCTTTGTTCATTTTATATATCAAAAAAATCTAATAATATATGTATATAGTTATGTAAAAAAATTAAAAGGTGGTGACTTTGGCTGCCACGCTCTTATTAAGCTTGAATAATACATATGTTATTATTTTTACGACATTTGGAATACAATACAAATCCATGTATGTAAAAAAGTACGGACTTTCATTTAAAGTACATAATATTGATCTTGAGAGAAATGATTTCTCTATTGTTTTTTTTTTTCTTTTTGTAAAAATATCACAGTTTAGTTCCAAATGACGGTTAGATCACATTTGATAAATGTTAGTTAGTTGTTTTAAATATCACAGTTTGTTTTTTGTTCTTTTGTTTTGTTTTTAATCATATTGACAAGTTGATTGATTTCATTGTTTTTTTTAACTTTAATTAATGAAAATAAATATAAATAAATTAAAAATAATAAATTATTTGTTTTGTGGGTTTTTTTTTGTTGTTGTTGTTTTTAAGGGATTAATAAAATTCTTGTAATGTTGGTTTTTTTAAATTTTTTGTTTTTATATCAGTTTGCCTTTTATTTATCTTTAAATATAATTGTAATAATTTGAATTTTTTTTTTTAATTTTTCACTTGTGTATTTTCTCTGAAATTAAGAAATATCATGCTTACAAATAAAAGTTATTTTAACTTTATTATTTTTTTGTTTGTTTGTTTTTTGCTTTTAATTACAATTATTGTATTTTAAAAGGTTTTGGTTACTTAAGCTAATAAAATTTTTAAATGTCAATGAGGCGGAAGAAATGGTAAGAGGGAAAGAGATTTAGTAGGAAATTTTTTTTTTGTTTATATAGTCAATATTTAAGTACAAACGTTCAGAGTGAAATCAGTACAGGCAACAATATTGTCATCATCAATTAAATATTATAAAAATATCACCTCTTGTTGGTTATCAATAAATTCATAAACCAACATATAAACATATGTATATTCGGAAGAACATGAAGAATGTTTCTGAAGGACATTTATATCTTTGTGTTGTTTTAAATAGACAGTTTTAGTAAACGGCACTTCGAAAACGATTTCGAATGAAAACACTGAATAGCCAGATTTTTATTATATAAGAAATAAGAATTCTTTCTAAATTTTTATTTAAATTCATGATTGCAAACGTTTTATATGTTCCTATTATAGTTTAGCAAATAATTCGCAGTTTAAACGATTTGTATGAACATCTAAACGGTTCGAACGTTTGATGAACTTCTGTTCAGAATGAAGTAGTGTCAATTCCTGCTCCGAGTTTTTTTTTATTATTATTATTTTTTATGATCTATTTACAATGGCCACTGTCTTAGCTCGTGTTAAGGCATATTTCAACGTAATATCTTAATTGCAAACAAAGACTTCTCAAAATGTTATTATAAGAACTGTTTTCAAATTTTAGTGGTAAAATAAGAAACCAAAAATCCAATTTGTACTTAAATGCTGACTATGATTCAGATTTGGTTTAAACATTTTAACGAATTCTCATTTTTATTTAGTTCGTTTCCTGTTTTAACTTTTAATTCAGAAAAAAGAAGAAAAAACACATAATATAAATTGTTTTAAACTTGTATCTTAAATTTACAAATATTAATGATTACTATGTATTATTTTGTTTTTATTTATTTATAATATATTTTTCGCTATTGTTAATAATGAAATAAACAATAATCTATTTGTTTGTTGTATTGTATATTGTGGTCCAAACGAAGAAAAATAATTACATCAAAAATGTAGTATTGCATTGAGTTTGTTAAAGGAAAAAAATAGAGGGTAGAAAACAAACTACCTAGTGTAGAGAAACTATTATAATAAAAGAAAGATCAAATCGTCAATTAGTAAAAATTTAATTTATAAAATAAAAAAAGACAGGAAAAAAAATCAAAATTCTTAAACAAAAATTAAGAAATACTTCTTGTATTATTAGCAGGAGTCATTACTTTGTCCGATTAATATTACTTGGTATTATTTTAAGAATATATTTAGATTTTGTCACTTATTTGTTTGTATGTTTTGTTTATATAAATGTAGAATAATTTAAACACTTTTTAACTTAATAAATAAAATTGAATCACTTAAGTGTGTCACAAAATTCTAATAGTTTGAATTAAAAAAAAAATAAACAAAATAAAAAATATTCTCACTTAAGTGTGTCACAAAATTCTAATATGTAGTTTGAATTAAAAAAAATAAACAAAATAAAAAGTATTCTCATAAAGTACTTTTTTCATTCTATGATGTTTTAATGATATTTTTTACTTTTAAGGGTCATGCAACACGTAGATTCTCTTAATGTTGATAATTTATGTTTTTTGTTTTGGTTTTGGCATTACTCAATGATTTATAATTCAAGGTTGCAGCAAACTGTATCATCGGCACGCACAGCGTTATTGTGGTTGTATATGTCAATCTGTTTTTGTATATCTTTTTTATTTATTATTTTTTGTTTATCATAATTAATAGTATCCTGTAGAGTTGGAGTAGCTTTGCTGATACGATTGTGTGTCTATTTGAATGAAGAAAGAATATTTGTTTCGCCGGCAATAAATAAGTTTGTTAGTTATTTTAATAATAACATTAAAATCTTAATATGTATTACAGTTTTTTGTTTAAGTTTACATTTACGAAGTTTAAATCAAAAACAAATGTGTTAAAGTATTCAACGGACAGACCATAAGTGCATGGAAAAGTAATAAAATAATTAAGAAAAATTGACTTACCGTAACCGGCATATGCTCGTTCGTCGTAGCTTTGCTGGGCATGTTGTGTATAATCTGCTTGAGATGTACTATAATCTACAGCTGGAGCTCCATACTGCTGTGTATAGTCCTGACCATATGTTTGATAGCGTGTATCTTGTTGGGCATAAGCCGAACTGAAATTAGAGTAATCATTGATTAATTAAAATTAAAAAAAAATTAGCAAATATGTAATTTTAAATTTTTTCAAAAATTGCTGCTTCTCATATTAAATTATTTTTTACTAATATTTATTTTTATTTTTTATAAATTTATCTTTATCATTAAAATACCCTAACCGAAATAACAGAAAAATACCGGTACCGAAATAATTTCTCAACCGTTTCGAATCGACAGCCAATTTAGATAACATCACATTTAAAATTTGTCAGATTTAATGAAACTTATAATTTTTTTTCAAGATAGTTTAAAAATTTTCCAAGGAACACATTTTTAAATATTGTTTCAAATATAGTTTTTGTAAAGTAAAGTTCTTGAAAAAAAAACAAATAATTATATAAAATATCTCACCTGTAGCCTTGATATTGGCTCTGATCATACTCGGTAGCAGCATGTGTGGCGTAACCAGTGTTTGCTTGATGTGTTGTAGGATGAGTTGGAGCTGTATGAGAATAAGCTGCCGTTTGTCCATATCCATTATATGGAGCCTGAGTTTGAGGAGCAGCATATGATTGCGCATATGGATCCATGGTTTGTGAGGGATCATGTTGAGCATAAGCATGGTGGCTATAAATTAAAAAAAAATAAATAAAAATCGTTAATTACACCAGGATTTAAAAACTATTATTAACTATTATCAAGTACTACGTATGTTATTAACTTTAACTAAGAGAAAATACACTAGCAAAGGCAGAGCACAAAGTCAAAAACAAAAATAAAACCATTGACGGTAGCTTTACTATGTGATGTTATTTACTGGCGCTATATTTACTGAGCTATAAACTGTCGCAATTTGATTTTTTTTTTGAATTTGAATTGAATTTGAATTTGACCCTTTTACAGATGCCTTGCCACTTTTTATGTACATTTTTTTTGGTTTACTTGATACATATTAGTTTTTTTATATGAAACTTATGTTAAAAAATTAATAAATTGTTGAATATATGTACATATGTATATGAAAACATATATCATATACAACATTTAAATGAAAAAAATACGATTTTTATTTTTGTTTTGTTTATTTTCCATCTTTTTAAAAGTGGTTCCCCTTTTTGAGCGACTTATTTTTAAGAAATCTCCTTTTTGTGAGACTTTCTACAATTTGTCAATGTTGACAGCAACAGCAAAAGCAAGTCTTATTTTCGTTGTAGCGCTATTGTTTTTTTTTTTTTTTTATAGTGTACAATATGTGCACAACATAAAAAAACACATATATACATGTATGTATACGACACAACAAAGAGAACTGTAAGCAAGCACTACACGAAAATAAGACCTGCTTAACTTCAGCATAGCAAACATTCACAGTACATATATAGCTCAGCAAAAGCATAACAGAAAAAATCAAACACTGTAAGTCCCGGGTCACACACTACCACTTTTGCTGCGCAACTTTTGAGTTTGTTGGTGAGAGGGGAAAGAAGAGTGGTCCCCTCTCTTTTTCACCGGGACTAAGTTTTAAGCAGCAGCATTTTTTTTAAAGTGAATTGCTGTGGCTGACTGCGCCAGTAAATAACAACACATATTAAAGCTACAGTCAGTCAATTGCCCGTACATATTCATAAAAAATTAAAGTAGACTTCAAATGTACTTTAAGAAAATTTTGTCTAAAAGCACACTTCAAACCTACTTTATTTTTTATGAATACGGCAGAATGGTTTTAAGTGTAAAGCTGTGTTCACATTATGTGTATTTGTCGCTTTTTCGCATGACACATGACATTTTTTATTTAGAACGAGTTCTATTTTCAAGTGACAAACCATCTGACATCAGTTGTTTTTTATAACCAAAATTTTGTGGCGGCAAAAATTAATTGAGATTTTAATAAATATAATTTATACCAATTTACTATTTACAAAAAAAAACTATACAAATTAATTATTAAAAATGGAGGGAAAAATTGAAAAGGAGTTAACAAAGGTAAGTACATATGTATGTGACATAACCAACATATGAACATGTAATTTATAAACCGTATGTAAAACTCAAATTTTGACATACACATGAAATCACATATGGGTAGAAAAGTGACATTCCACATGACAAATACACATAATGTGAACACAGCTTAGGCTAAGCAGAAATTTGTGTGCTTTTGCTAATTCATAGTCAGCAAATTCAACGCTGAATTACACACATAATTGAAGAATAAAAAATGTTACCTTTGTTGTTGTGGCGGGGGTGCCGGTTGATGCTGTACGCCATAACTCGTTGGAGGTGCCATATGAGGAGGCTGATGGTATTTAGGTGCCGGCGCCCGCTGTGAATATGGTCCACCCTCATAACGTCCGCGCTTGGGACCTGGTGGTCCTCCAGGTGCTCCACGCTTGAGTGAATTTTGTTGTACAACTTGGGTATTAACAATATGTTGCTGCTGTTGCATCATTGGTGGTCGTGTCATGCCGGAATTTGCATACTGCCCACGACCACGGGGTGGTCCACCACGACGCATCATTCCCTGTTCACCCATTTGTGGACCACTATACATTGATGTCATGCCGGCAGAACCATTGTGGGGATTATAACCCCCACGACCACCTCCACGAGGTCCACCAGCACCTCTACCACGTCCGGTACCTCTGTAATTTGGTGAGACTCCTGTCGATATTGGTTTAGCTGTAATGGGAGCAGCTACAGCAACTGTTGTTGCTGCATTTGGATCAGCATTCGCTACTGTTGTAGTTTTTACTGAATTTGCGGTTGTTTCTTCTGTTCCTGTTATCACCTGATTTGACACATTGGCTTGTACAGGCGATATGGTTTTATTGTTATCCACCCCAGTATGTTGCTTTGGTGCTGAAAAACAAATCGTCATCGTTCTAGGTATACATACAAAATCATACAGTATCGATTTTCAACTACTTACGTTGGCTGTACAAAGGCATACGACCAGTTCCTCTCATTGGAGGACCACCGCGAGGTGCCCCACCTCCCCGCCCTTGGTATCCGCCCAGACCCCCCATACCAGGACCGCCACGCATGGGTGGTGCCCCACGGGGTGCATAACCGCCACGTCCTGGATAACCCATTGGTGGTCCACCCATTCCACCACGTGGTATATACCCACCGCGGCTTGGATAACCACCAGGTCCACCCATACCGCCGAAATGTCCCCTACCCATACCTCTTCCCCTACCGCGTTCATAAGAACCACGCATTTGACCACCGCGTCCACGTGTGGGTGCCACACCACCGGTCACCGGAGCCGTATCGACTGTAGTTGGTGGAGCTTCCATTTTTATCAATTACCAAAATACACCAAGTTTTTCTTGACTCACTTCAAAGATTGCGGCGCCCCGGCAAACTTTAATTTTTATGTATTTTCAATGAAGTTTTAATAATTTTTTTGCAAATACTATTTAATTCACTTTGTTTAATAAATTGGCATTGGTTTTTTATAAAAATATTGTTAAAATTGCTTTATTTTATGTATTTTTTCCAAGACGCTGCAAATTTTTACGTTTAGGTTCTTAGAAAAACATGGCTGCCAAATTATCGATTTTTCTTCAATAGCATCAAAGAGTTGCTATGTCGCTCAAATGCTGTTATTCATAGCAGCGATGTTAAATTTAGTACTCTAATACTTTTTTTCCAATTAATTCCTTTAAAAAACTCCCACACAATAGCAAGTATATTTACTATATATTAAACTTTTAACAATTTACAAAACACTTTTTAAACTATAAATAAATTAATTTAAATATAAAACAATTTTGAATTATCTGTAGAAGCAAAACCTGTTCCTGTTTTTTTAAATACATACTACAAAATAAATAGATTTATGTCACCCTGTTCTCTAATTTTCTACACTAATTTGAGTAAAACTAATTTTTGACAGCGGTTTGATTCTGAATATATGTCGTTCAATAGATTCTAAAATAAAACTTGAATTTTTTGTTTCTGTGTCTTATTTGTATTATGTTTATAGGTACTTTTAACCATTTTGTAATAATAATATAATAAATAAATTATATTTACATTTTTGTTTGTTTATTTAGTACTTTTCATGGTTTTGTATACTTTTTTTATTTAAAATTTACAATGTTACTTTCTTTTAAAACAAAAATACTTTTGCATAATATTTTCTAACTATTAAATGAGAATTATTCCTCTTGCGAAAAGAATAAACTTTTTTAAAAATTTTCTAACTATGTAATACACACAGATACGTTATTAAAATGCCTGTTATTATTAATTTCATTTATTTTAACACTTTAAAAATAATTTTCTGGCTATAATAATTTATATCATTGATCTGTTTTAAGTGTAATCGTTATAAGCACACCACTGATTTGTCAAACTTTATCTGAACTAAGGAATTAATAAATGTCGAGAGTAGTAAGATTGTAAAACTATTGTTGCTTTTTCCTGTCCAGAAAACTCCACCAATAACTATGCCTGGCAAGGTGGGTGTCAAAATTAAAGCTGGGAGAAATCTGCCTGTAATGGACAAATCATCGGACACAACAGATGCATACGTAGAAATCAAATTGGGCAATGTGACACACAAAACTGACGTTTGTAGAAAAAGTCTTAATCCTCAATGGAATACGGATTGGTAAGTTTGGCCATCAACCTTAAAGTTTAACACTGTTATCAATAGTGAAAATAATCAGTTAAAAAATAAACAGACGAATAAATTGTAAAATTTTTGTTTTTTTTTCGAGTGTATGTGCTAATGTTTGTGTGATATTTGATGTTTAAAGGTTTCGTTTTGAGGTGGACGATGCAGAGCTACAAGATGAACCTTTACAAATACGTCTTATGGACCATGACACTTATTCAGCTAATGATGCTATTGGCAAAGTAAATATTGGTTTAAACCCCTTATGTTTAGAAACGTCCGGTCAAACAACACAGGGCAAAGGCACTGTACTTTCTGGTTGGATACCAGTGTTTGATACTATGCACGGCATACGTGGGGAAGTAAATGTTATTGTCAAGGTTGATTTGTTCTCGGATGTAAATAAATTTCGTCAGAGTAGTTGTGGTATACCGTTCTTCCATTGTAAGTAAATTTAATTACTAAAAAGTAGCAACAAAAATAACTTGTTTTCTTTGCAGCTCCCTGTATACCCATAGGTTATCGTGCTCAAGTTATTCATGGTTTTGTAGAGGAACTAGTGGTTAATGACGATCCTGAGTATCAATGGATTGATAAAATTCGAACACCTAGAGCCTCCAATGAAGCTCGTCAGGTGGTTTTTCTTAAATTGTCGGGTCAGGTTTGTGCTTCTTTTGTTAAGTTTAAAACGTAGATTTGCTTATTATATAGGCGTTACTTTTTTAGGTTCAGCGTAAAATGGGATTGAAAGCTATTAATATGGGCGCCAATGCTGTTATTGCTTACACACAATGCTTTGATTTAGAAGGAGATGTAGGTGTAGTTGCTCGTGGTATAGGGACAGCTGTGACTTTGATTAAAGACAATACCAATCAACCGATTTCAGCAGATAATGCTTTAATTGAAGAGTGAGTATTATTTTTTAACTACGTATGTTGCTTTTTAGGAGTTTCGATCAAAAAGTGTTCGGTTAAGAGAAATCGATTACATCGATGTAAAAAAAATTAATAAAATGTAATTAAAAATTTAAATTTTAGATCACAGTAATAGACTTCAAATGACCTGTTTGTCAATCTGTCATCTTTACATATAAAGTATTTAAATTACATTCTGTTAACAACATGATTTTTTTGTTTGTTTTTTTTATAACATTAAAACAAAAAAGAAACTGTACAGAAGTATCAAAATTTAACAGATTAAAAACTAGTAATGTCAAAAAACTTAAAAGGGAGTTTAATTTTCAATTTAAACCTAAATGAAAAAAAATATTAAAAAAAATTGTACCTATTTCTATATTCAATTCCATTACTTTTAATCAAACACTTTTCGTTTCTCATTGCATAATTTTATAAATAAATGAAAGTTAGAATTTAAACATTAAAATCTATTTGAAATGCAAATAATAAATCTCGTTCCCAAATTTAGCGAAAATAATTTTTAATAAACAGGTTTTTCAAAGATTTCTAAACAATTTAATATCTTAATCTCTTTTTTGTATCACTATTCGAATCGTATCGTTAAATTTTTTATCAAAAATATTCATATCTTTATAAATGATAATTGTTGCTCTGTCTCTATCCATATATAACTATTTTGTCAAATCCTAACTCCCACGCCAATGCGCTTTAATAATTAAAAAAAAAATCCACTAAAATAGACGCACTCATAAATATTTAGAATTTCTAACAGGTGCTAGTATCAATCCCCGTCAAAAGTCTTCCTCAACGTTGTCATTTAGTAAACTAAATTTCGATAGTTCTTTGTTGGATGTACGAGAAGCCGATTCGGATCCTGAGTCACAGCTAATGATGGGTCTTATACGACAAGAGGAAGGTCGTGGCAGTAGGCGCATAAAAAAGTTCTCTCATAAAATGAAGCATATTACCAATTCATCACGTAGCATTTTAAATGATAAGTATGCTTCATTGATGCGTAAAATTGACGAGCATTCAAGATCTTCCTCTAGTGGTTCAAGATCTCTAAGTAGTGTTATATTCTTTCCCAACAAAAATGTGACCATGCGATCAGAATCGAACTCAATGTTGGATGTGCGCAAACCAAAAAGTTGGACACACAGTGATCCCGTAGCATGTAGTAAACAATTACAAAAAACTCCACATCCTATCGTACGATCGGTCAGTGATGATTCGGCCATGAAGAATCCCTCAACGCCGTTTAATAGTCTAAATCTTAAGACATCGTCAAAACCGCAAAGAGTGGGTTCTGAAACGTCGTTAAGTTCACAGTCATCTCCGGATGTATGTTTAACACAACAATGTTCCTGTAGTTTTCAACAAAATATTGATATGTCTGGATCTTGTCTGGAAATGCATACTATTGTTGCAAACTCGGAAAATTACGCTAAAATGGACGACAATATGGCGAGTAGAAAAACTCACATTGTAGAATCACATAAAGAACTTTCTTTGAATGCTACAATGGATAAGGTTATATTAAATAGCCTAAAATACTCTCCACCATACTACACAAATTTAAAAATTCCCGAAATTATAAATAATTTCTATGAAATTACTCTTCGTGATATATTTGCAAGAGTCACAAATGCTATACATAATTTGTTCGCTATTATATTTCGGTTTCATACATTGTGTCCTCTAGTAAACTGTGGCATTTATGAAAAGTGAATTGCGCTAATGTTTCTATAAAATTGTTTTCTCCAGTTTCCGTTATTATGGTGGAGTTTATATGTCAGCTTCGATCGTTATTTCAACGTTCTTTTATTCATAACTAACTTCCTCAATTTTATTACAGAATGCTGTCGATAATAATTCGGATACTCTCGAAGATCCAGATGAACTTGGCTTTAATTCTAGTAGACGATTCTCTTCAGAACCAGATTTAGTTAATTTTGCCACTAATTGCGCTAATATTCATTTGCACTCACAATCTCTTAATAATGTAAATATAGCTCCAATTCCAGCTAAATTTGCTTGCACACAAATTATAAAAAAAAAAATACAAACTCGTCCAGGATCGATTGTTTTAGCTAGTGCTGAGGGTAAATTTAAATTCCCTATATTAAAATTATGTCCCTCGACTCCCACCCCCTCCGAATCCGACAGTACCGCATCTCAGCTGTCACCATATTGTAGTAAGACATTAGGTGGTCTTTCAAAACCCTACAGTGGACTGTTTACGTTCAGCCATACAACAGTCAAAGATAATGCCAGCATAAAACCAGCATTTGGTTGTCGCTCTAGCAAACATTTTAATGCATTCGTTTTGTTACCCCCTAACAGTGATTCGAATTTAGGTCTCATTGATAAAAATACTAATTGTAATGCTAAAAAATCATTGCTTGTTCCATTCACTTCTAATGCCGACATCATCAATATCACCGCTACCACTCACGAACACCCAAACCAACATCACCAACATTTCGGTCACCATAGGTCTTTAAATGAAATTAATGGCAGCGGCAGTTGCACTTCAAACAACAATAGTCCAAATATAAGAAGTTCAGTTTCGCCCAATACATTACTCATGGACGAGACGGCTCCAACTGGAAATGTGTTTACTGCTGCGCCCCCAAATGCCTACATACGCAGCAAAATATCCCCAACACCATCACGTACTTGTGCTGTAGCTACACCAATCAGTTTACAATCCCAATCAGATAGTTTATCTTCGGCTACTACCATATCGACGGCCACAACAATAATTCCCAAAGAAGTTGGTGAAATGGCTAGACGTTCTTCGGACTCGGATTTAAGTGTTACACCTAAAGGTAAGTTCGAGATTTTTTAATTAACATTTGTGCTTCTAGATGTAACCTGATATTATTTGTGTATGGGGATGTCAATTGAATTTCATAATACTAAATATGTTACATCTGAATATTCTTTAGGGAGATGTAGATGAAAATAGTAGAAAATATTATGCCAAAATTGCAAAATAACAATATTACATAGTGAAAATTATATAATTATATAAATAATATATATAATTATATAAATAATATATATAATTATATAAATAATATATATAATTATATAAATAATATATATAATTATATATATAATATATATATATATATACATACTAGCGGACCCGGCGAACTTTGCAGACAAACTTTGGAGTATTAATATAATACAACAGGAATAATTTCACAAAAAATTTCGTACAAAAAAAAATCAATTTTCCGACTATTGCGGAGAGACTTTCCAATTTTCCGCATTTCGCATTTTCCGCAATTTCCCATGATTTACACCAACAACTTTATATTCTTCAATTAAGGAATAATTTCACACAAAATTTCATACAAATAAATCAATTTTCGATTTTTCCAATTTTTCGCATTTTCCGCAATTTTTCATGTTTTACACCAAGAACTTTCTATTTTTTCATTTGGAAAGCCCATAAGGAATAATTTCACACAAAATTTCGTACAAAAAAGTCAATTTTCCAATTTTCCGACTTTTTCGGAAATATTTTCCAATTTTCCGCATTTCGAATTTTCCGCAATTTTTCATGTTTTACACTAAGAACTTTCTATTTTTTGATTTGGAAAGCCATTAAGGAATAATTTCATATAAAATTTCATACAAAAATCGATTTTTCCAATTTTCCGACTCTTCCAAAAATTTCTTCCGTAAAAACCTTCTCGAACAACTGACAAAAAATTTTACAGAAATCGGTCCAGCCGTTCTCATTTTATGAATTACTATACATTTTTTACACCATTTTTATATATACATATAGATATATATACAATTAAATCTCAATAAGAAATAATGTTACTTAAAACATGTACATACATAATCTATATTTTTAACTTATTAATATCGATTAATTATTTAGTTCTTTTATTCGACCTTTTTTCTAATATTCTATAATTTGTTTTTTAAGCAATTAGGTCACTTTTAATATTTATATAAAAATGTTTTATATATTTATATATTTTAATATCCAATATTTCGCTATCACAATGGATAGCTTTCTCAGGGATAATACACTTTTTGAATTATCAATATATAATATCGATTAATAATATATTTATTTTCTTCCTTTGTTTACCCAATCATGGAAAATTCATATATTATTATTATTAATGAAATATGTATGTATGCATGTATAATTTAAAATTTCTGATATATAAATTACACCATGATGTAACAAGGTGAGTGCAAATCGACAACAAATACAACACAATACGGAAACAACAGGCATTTTGTTTGTGTAAAATAATGTACTACTGTCAAAAACACTTGAAAAAGTATTAATTTTGATATAAGTAAACTGTAAACAAAAGCAGCCAGCCATGAATTACACATTTTTTAAATTCAATTGGAAATTTCTAAGATTAAATTAAAAATTTCTGAAATGAAACTATGATTTCTGACAGATCTGTTTCTGTAGACTTTAAATTTTTTGAAATATTTTTTCTAATGAGCTGACCTAAGTCACCCGCAAAATGAGTATAAGACGTATAATACGATTTTTCAGTTAATTTTTTTACATAAAAACCATATAATTGTACACAAAATCTTTTGTAATAACTACAAAATCAGTAGAGATAACGAATAAAAAGGCTCGTAATAAAAAATACCCTATTTGTGATTTAAATACAGAAATTTGTTTTTAAATTTCAGAGATAATTATAATTATCTTTTTAATCAGCATTTTCAATTAATTTTAATAGTTATAGAATATATAGTAAAATATATCTTGATAACTAATTATCAAAATAGTTAGAATTTTTTGTAAATGTTATTGGAAGCAAACATCGCAATTAAAAAATGCAAAGCCTTTGGCAGAATGCGATACTCAGGTAATTTATGTGCGTGGAATACTTTCTTATTTCCACTGTAATAACCAATCAAAGTAGTTGACGATCTGGCTAGCTCCAAAGTTTTCACTCTTCTTATATTTTATTGTTTAATTTTTAGTTGACATATTCAAAATCTTTGTTAGCCTGAGATATTTTATAGGATACTCAGTTATAGCATTTGAAGTTATGTAGACTATCATTGGCTAAGACTTATTTTATAATTTTAAAAATTGACATATTAAAAAGTTGCACACCGAGTAAGACTCGGGTCGTTCAGGAACATGGATGTAATTGTCATGATTTGTAATCCCGTTTGACTTCTCTAGTGCAATATGTATAAGAAAACTTCATGCGCAAGAATATTTAAATTTTATTTTTGTATTAGAACTTTTAAACGTTAATTGCTTAACAAATGAAAATATTACAACTACAAAACCCTTACAATTATGAAATTCAATTGATTTTATTGTAAAACAATAACTTTATGTAAAAATGCAATTAGAAATTTGATATACAAAACTAAAACAACACTGTGTAAAAACGTCAGTTAATTTTAATATTTTTAGTTTTAGCCCAAAATATGGACACAAACAAATCCTTGTAAAGGATTCTATACTACATAGTTCAAATTAATATATAATAAATTACATATAAAAATAAATGTATGTATGTGTGTGCGTGTCTGTGTATGTGTGCGTATCTCTGTTCATCTGTAGAGTTTCATAAAAAAAAAACAATATATTTGTTTTAATGAATTACCATTTCATCCTAACATTATTATTATTATTATTATTACTATTGTATATGTATTCTACTCTACTCTCCACTGCCATGCTCTCGTTTAACAAATCAAAAATAAATACCAAAAACCTGCTCTCTATTAAATAAATAAAAACAGTAATACATCGTAAAAGTAAGTAGAGTGTATGCAAGTTGTACATTAAATCTATGTACAATATTGTAACTATTTCTTTGTTTTTTTTCTTGTGTATCCTAAATTTTATGTATGTACTACTACTTTCTTACATATGTGTAGATGTATTGTAAACCTTACTTTACTTTACTTTTATTTCCGAAAAATAAAGTAAGAAAATATTTTTTTTGTCTAATTTCTATCACTCCTCGCTATATTGGCTCGCAAGTGATTTACTAGAGAGTTTCTCGTTTAAAAATCTTTATATAAAATTAATTTGGGAGCGCAATTTGTAACATTATTAAGCATAAAATTTAATTACATAAGTTTCAAAAAGTAATATAATAGTAATATTTTAGCAATTGTTCAAGCTTAAAAATATTCTACAAAAAAGATCTTAAGCTTGAACAATTACTAAAATATTAATAATAATAAACAAATGTCAAATAAACTATAATAAGAAGTAATATTCTACATTAACTTTCTTTTGTTTTTAATCATTTGATTTGAAGAAACTATTTGAATTAAATGGATTTGGATTAAAGGAAACTGAAATGATTTAATATGAAATTAATTCTATTAATAATAACTATGATGAAATTAATTTTGCAATTCTTTGCTAGCTTAAGTGAATTAGAATATTTTCATTGAGTAGTTTATTTGACAAAAAAAATATTGAAATCTTAGCTAATAATATATGCAAATAATATTTGCGACTGCAATATCCAACAAAAGTAGTGAAGAAGTAAAATAATCTGGAGTTAACAATTACTGCCAGAACGTTTTAACTGATAGTTGACTTATTCAAAAACTTATTAAGAGATATTTTCAAGTTTACTCAATTGTACCTATAGATAGTATTTGAAGACATGTAGACAATCATGTGCTTAGTTGTCCGATTTAAAAATCAACCAGCATCAAAAGCATCGTTTTATTTTATCGTCTGGCATGGAAAAATCCTACAGGTAGGTAGGTATTTTGAAAGAGAAGCAAACATAAAAAAGCCCCTACGCATTACCATAAATTAAACTGCATATTATTTTTCTATATACAACTAGCTGACCCAGCAAACATTAGTGTTGTATTATCACACGATTTAAATTGAGCTTTTAACGAAATTTACGGCCTTTAAATAAAAATCCATGGAATACCTATCATAAAGTTTTCTTACAGAATAACTTACATATGGTGTAGACATGGGCTCAATCAAAAAAGAAACGTACATATGTGTTTAAGGCAAACTGGAAATTATATTTATTTATTACTTCATCTTAATGTTTTTTGTTTTTTTTATTTGGTGTAAAAACGTATAAATTTTTTGAAGTGCCAATTCGGGAGCAAGCCACATACAACTGGCCGTGTAAAAAACATGAATTTTCCAATATTAAGCCAGCAATAGTCAATGATTGCCCTTGTGCCATGTGAAAAACATGACAATGACTTTCAAAAAAATAAAAAAATAAAAAAAGTAAATATACTATGTCATTGGTAATGCAATTAAAAAAATGGATTTTTCCACGCCTCTCCGTCCGCAGACCGAAAATCAAAAATCAGAGTTCACAGTTCTAAAGATTCCCTGAAAATTTCATCAAATCGGCCCAGCCGTTTTGGAGTCCATACGTTACACATCTTGTTTTATATATATATATATATATAGATTTGAGTTTCTCACCAGAATATGATTAATCTAGAAAAACTTTGAAAATAGTACTTTTTTGGAAACATTTTGCTGAAATTTTTAAATTATAAATACTCGTGAGTATAGTCTATAAGATAAGCATGGATTAATTAATTATCATAAATAGATAAATATAGTACAATATATGATGTATGTATATTTTTGTTTGTTATTTTGTCTGTATACATACATACGTAATAATAAGAAAAAAATGCGCATGAGAGCAATGGTATAAAATGTGTCTCTTGATAATGATCAATTCATTCAACTTCTAAAACTACTGCTGCTACTTACTACTACTACTTTTACTTTAAATATGTGTGGTATTCAAGTTGAAAAAATAACGACATATATAATACTAATGTATATCCTTGCCTGTAGTTTTTGTATATGCATCCACCTTTCACGTTCACTCATTTCACATTACATTAATCCATTCCACCCCCATTCACCGAGTAACTCACTGTCTCACCGACACATGTTCGGCCACAACTGGCTGTCAATGTTTAACTCTCCGTATTTTATAAAATGTTCCATATTGAAAACCCTTTCAGTGATTATGATGTTCTTTAGGAAATTCATTTTGTGTGGCCAGTGATCGTTTGATGGCAGCAACAGCTATGATGCGTATGGGCCCTGCTATAGGTAAATCGTCCAATTCGGAAGGCATGGATATGTTGGAGTATCCGTTTCTAACAATGACCAAATATCCTCCCGGTCTTATACTGCATATTGGAGCTACTGTGGCAGCCAGATCGGTGAAATTGTTGGAGAGAGTACCCAATCCAGATGAGCCAGAAATTAGAGATTCCTGGTGGACAGAATTGCGGATGGAGATTAGATCACATGCAAGATCTTTAGGTTGTAATGTAGTACTGGGTTACTCGGAGTTGACCACAATATCGTAAGTATAATTAAAATTTCACTCAAAATTAGAAACAAATACTGATAACAGAAATGTGTGTATTCAAAACAGCGACGATGTGTGTGTTCTCTCGGCCACCGGCACGGCAGCCATTATCAATATGGGCTACAATCGTTCAATATCACAGAATGATATTTTCAATATTACAAAAACTGCTGGTGGTAGTGGGATGTCTGTATCTCTGGAAGAGAGAAATGTAATTAATAGTGATCCTTCGGCCAAGGACATGGGCAGTGGCATATCGAATTGCTCTGCTGGTAAACGTTATGGACTTCCTTCACTTCTAAATTTGTCAAAAACTTCCTGTACTGTGTGTCATGTACCCTACAATGTCACCTCTGTACCATTCAATGTTAAGATGAAAAAATGTGCAATATGTTTGAAAGGTCGTGTACCAGATGTTCTTCTAGCCACTCTTGAAGTGCCAGAGTCCATACAAGTAACAGGTAAAAGTACACCAAATACTCAAAAATACTAAAAACTTCTTTAATAAGAATTAATCTAAATTTAGGTCGCGGTTGCTTTCTACAGGCCCAGGTTGTTAGAGCCAAGAAAGATTTACGCTCAGAACTGAATGCTAAAGAAATTTCCGATTGCTTACCCTTTCTGGAATATGAACTACATCGTGTCCTAATAAATAAACTAAAGGCCAAAGGCATGAATGCAATATTTGGATTAAAAGTGCAAGTTTCTATAGGTGAACGTATGATTGCCTTGGTGGCCACTGGCACTGCTCTCTTCATCACAGCTTTACCGGTACCACAAGTACCTAAAATAGTTGCTGGCAACTCTTGGACTGATAAGCAAAAACTGAATGAATTACAAAAGAAATTACAGGAAACGTTTGAACGTTACCAGGAAATTTATCAATTAAAATCATTAGATCAGGATATGTTGGACAAGAGTTCCGATACCGATGACTCCGATGAGGAGGGCGTAGACGTAGATTTGAATTGCGGCAACAAAGATACTTGTGTTTTGGAAGTTGATGATATAGAAGATTTAGAAATTATATCACTGCTAATGGAACCCCAGCCACCGGAAGGTTTTCATGTGGTTAGTACACAAAAGGTACCGGGTATGATGGATATGGAGGCGGTAAAAAATTTGCAAATGTTTACGCAAGTGTGGAGGGCAAAAACAGATACCGGACAAACTGTTAGTGGCTTTCCCAAGCATTTTCAAAGGTAATAATTTAAGCTGGTTCAATTTATTGACAACAAAGTATAAACATATTAATTTTGCTCAATGTATTTTTTTTTGTTTGGTTTATATAGATTACTGCAGACTATATATTTCAAGTTGCGCACCATGATACCATGTGCCATTTGCGATTTAAAATTTAAATTGGACTTCCCGGAAAGTGTAAGTTATTTGTGTATAACTGACCTACCTGCAAGTTAGATTTCTGTTATAATCAATTCAATTATTATATTTAGAGAAGACATGAATACATATATATTTATAAAGACATTGAATTTATGTTTTAATGAATTCAGTCATATGACATTGACAAAAGCATTAACAAAGATATTGACATAGACATAAACAGTGACATAGACATTGAATGCTGATATTTCGAAAAACTTTTTTATTGCTTATGTCTCATTGTTTTTACTTCCGTTTTTACATTTAGGATCAAATTCAAATTTTAGTAACTGGCATGGCATTGGGCTTAGGTGATCCTAATAAATTAAAAAACAAGCGTAAAAACGTATCGAACGGCCAATCGGAAAGTAATGACTCTGTGAATCATACACACTCGGCAGGCGAGATTCATAATAAAAAATTACAACAGCTGCAACAAGATGAAGATTACATATTCCCCTTAGATGAAGATCATTTGGTTGAGACCCCTACACCAGGCAACAATATACCCCTATTTGGAGCACAATTATTTAAAAATCGCAAATCATCACCCATTCAATTGTCATCGGCTCCAGGGTCAATACGACAGAGACATGTAAGTTTCACACAAGAGTATAAACAGTAATTTTCAATTATTTACAATAAATTTATGTTTTAGAATCGTGTATACGAAAGAAATGGTGTGGATATAACACCCTTAAGTTTCATACCAGGTTGTAAAATTGAAAAGTATTTGGGTAATTTAAATTTCTTCTTTATACGAGAAAGCACCTCTATAAGGGAAAATGGTGGTATAAGTGGTTTTGTTCATGGTTTTATAACAGAGGTAGGTAAACAAACGTTTTAATCATTAAACGAAATTAGATGACATTTTTTTTTTATTTTGACACAGCTTTTAGCTGTTGTTAGAGCTCATATATCGGCCCTGGGTGGCAATGCTATGGTATCGTTTTACCTAACCGAATTGATACTATTCGATAATCAGCACAAAAATCAAGTAAGTTCTATTTTTTTCATTGTTTTTGAATACAAGAATTTATTTATTTTTTTTTTAAATTATTTCACTTTAGGGCCAATGTCTTATAAGTATTGGTGGCGATGCGGTGTTTGTTGCATATCATCAAGATGAATGATATGTTTGCTACAATAATGAGAATTAAACATACTTTTTAGCTCACTTAATCACAAATTTAACTCAAAGTTGTTAATTATACAATCCTAAATTGCAATAATTTAGCCAATTTATTTCCTATAAAAGCAATTACTAAAAAACTCCTGCTTACCACTCACTCTTGCTCTCTATTTTATTTATTTTGTGTCATTATTTATGTGTGCTTTATTAGATACTGCTATTTATTTTAACAATTGTTTAATTTTTTTTATTTGTTTTATAAAATATCGTCTTTGACAATCGAACATTTGCCAACATTTTTAATTAAACAATGTTTTGATAAGCTTAGTTTCAATTTAATTATTTAATGCAATAATTTAAACTGTGACTATACATAGGATGTACTTAAACTTGTATTAAAATAGAGCTTGAAATCTAAGCCTCAGAACATAACAAGTTTTTTGAAATGTATTTTTGTAAAAAGTGCATATATGTAACTTTAAAAAAATTGATGAAATTGTGGAAATAGTAAATAAATAAAAAAATTTAATTTGGAATGTGTTTTCTTTTTAAGATTTCAAGACAATTTGAACTTTTTAGACTGATGAGATTTGAATATCAGCGAAATTAGGGTCAGAAATGGTTAAAAACGACAAACTAAAAAAAAAACGAAAAATATGTTTTTAAATAATTAATTTTCACAAAAAAACTTTTAAACAATATAAATTAATCACCCCTATCGTGAATAAAAATTCCACATGAAATTTGTTCCCTTTTATTTTTTTAACATTGAATTTTAATAGGAAAATGTGAAAAGGGAACAAATTGCAGGTGGAATATTTATTCACGATAGGGGTGAATATATAATAAGTGCTTTTTCAGCAATTTCTCATTCTGAATTCTTATTCAGAATGTGGTTTTTTACTAATTACATACTGAAAACAAACAATGGGTGGTATTATTGATTCTGCACGGAAAGAAAAATTAAGCGGAAAGATTATCGATCGATATGTAAAATGTAAGTATTAATTATTCACTCCTGCGGCATGCCACAGTACTGTCTGTGTAGAGATGATACCGCAAAAGAGGAAAAATACCGCAGCAACAAAATGAATAATTTCAAATTATGCTTCCGCACAAAAATTTTTTTTCCGCAATCACGGAACCAAATGTATATTCGACCCAATTTCTCACTGTGTACAACTGTCAATTTTACCAGCTTTTTCTAGTGGGTATTAAACAGTGTTGCCAGAAAATGAATTTCAAAATATCCTAAAACTTGAAAAACTAAGTGCTAAAATGTTCTACAGGAGAAAAAAAGTGCTAAATTTTTTCAATGTAACAATACAATTTTTATTTTAAATGTTACAAATATAAATTATAGTTTTTCCAATTTTGTTCATAACAATTGTTGACTTGTTTTAACAGATTACGTTTTATACGTTAATTCAACAATTTCCGTGTTCATTTACTTACCACACCGAAAGAAAGTTAGTTGAAATTATTAATAAAAGTTATTTTTTATTTCTCCAAAAGTATTTTTTTTTTGAGTAAAATAGTAAAAAAAATTTTCGAGAAAAAAAAAATTTTTTATCAAGCAAATTATGCTAAAAAGCATTTAGCATAATTTTTAAAAATTTCAATTCATTTTCTAGAAACAAAATGCTAAATCTAATACTGCAAGTGCTGAAATGGCAACACTGGTCTTAAATGAAGTCATCATTCAAGGTGAATGGCTGATGAAAAAAGAAGAAGCACAGATGAGTAATGTTTTCTTTTCTGTTATTACCAAAAACAATTGGTAATAATACAAAAATTTTCGTCAACTTTATTTGACTCTCACGAATTCCAAAACAAATAATATTAAGCAATTGAAAGTATTGAAAAATATAAATTAAATAAAAATGGATTGGTTGTTTGGTAAGAAAATCTCTCCCGATGAGATGCTACGCAAAAATCAAAGGGCACTCAACAAAGCCATGAGAGATTTGGACAGAGAGCGTATGAAAATGGAACAGCAGGAGAAAAAGATTATAGCTGATATCAAGAAAATGGCTAAGGAGGGACAAATGGATGCGGTTAAGATAATGGCCAAAGATTTGGTACGCACACGTCGTTACATTAAGAAGTTTATGCTAATGAAGGCCAACATACAGGCAGTGTCGCTGAAAATACAAACATTGAAATCACAGAATACTATGGCTCAGGCCATGAAGGGTAAGTGTATAATTTCATATATTGTTAATTTAATTAACTCAAATCGAGATTTTTCTTACATTTTAGGCGTTACAAAGGCCATGCAGAATATGAATCGTCAGTTGAATTTACCACAAATCCAAAAGATTTTACACGATTTCGAAAAACAATCGGAAATTATGGACATGAAGGAGGAAATGATCAACGATGCTATCGATGATGCCATGGAAGATGAGGGCGATGAGGAGGAGACCGATGCCGTTGTCTCTCAGGTCTTGGATGAATTGGGCTTGCAATTAGGTGAACAGCTAGGAGAACTGCCTACTGCTTCTGGTTCTTTATCTATAGCTGGTGGTGTTAAGAATACACCAGCAGCAGTGGCTGCTGGAGCAGCTGGTGGCGCTATTAGTAGTCCAAGCGCTGGGGGTGGCGGAGCTGCTGGCGGTAGTGGTCCTTCTACTCCCATGTCCGATGCCGATGCTGATTTACAGGCTCGTTTGGATAAATTGCGACGAGACTAATTTCTTTTACTAGGCGCTGTAGATTGTTAAAAATAGTTTTTGTTTTTTAATTATTTTTTTTCGGATTTTCTTTTATTTATTTGATATCTCATTGTCGAATAACCATCACACAAATATAAATATGTAGTTATATTGAAAAAATATGTTTTTGTAATTACTGCAATGGAATTTGTACTGATAAACATTTATTCTGAATGTAACATGAATCCTTTATAAACAATCCAATAAAGTTTTTTATTATTTAAAAGATTTACCTTTTCTATGAGTCATCATCTTCAGAACTAATTACTAGTCACTCGACTATAGTAAAAATTCAAAATGTTTTAAAATTTTCTAATACAAGTGCCTACGTAAAATAAAAAAGTCTAATTTAAAATCCCAAATTAAAATAAGAAATGAAGCAGCTATCTGATCTACATGCATTTATAATAGATCGAATTCGAACAGATCGTAAATTGGAATATACTAAAGTAAAAGATTGCTCATTGTACTAAAATAGTAGGTATACCTATTTTGCGCACAATTTATATCACATCTGCCCACTGTTTAACCTTCAAAGCTACCTTAAAAACATTTTCTGCAATCTATACATGCGTTTTTATTTCATAAAAAGTGTTTGAGATGTTTCATATACTAGGTATATACATAGTTATTAAATCTACTACATTTACAATTAAATATCTATTTTGCCAGCACATTAAAATATAAAAATGAAACTAGGTAATAAATTGAGCTTAATAAATAGATTTTATTTTATTTTTAATCATATACATAGAATATATCGCACTTTTATCGATTTTTTCTGTTGAGAATTGAACTAATGTTAATTTTTAATACGTTTAAAAGACAAGAATTTAAAAATAAGCAAAACGGCATAATCATTGTAAAAGTTTTCACCTCACTCTCCTCCATCAACAGGAACAAGAGGAATTATAACAACAGCAACAATATTTAATATACTACCACCATAAGGTTTTACTCGAAACCGCTTTCGTTGAACACCTGTTCAACCTTGGCGAAAACTTCATTAGCTGAGGGGCTGGCATCGATTTGTTTCACCTTACCTAATTCTTCGAAGTGTTTTATAATGGGCAGAGAATCGATGTTGTATGTTTGTATACGTTTCTTTAAACTTTCAATATTATCATCGGAGCGACCGGAACCACTTTGGCCACGAGACAAACAACGATTAACACACACATCCTCCGAGCAGTTGAAGAATAAAACAAAGTGAAAATCAACTTTGTCGGACATTTGACGATTCCAGCCATCCAAATTGTCTTGGTTGCGTGGAAATCCATCAATTAGGAACTTATTTTTGCCAGATTTTGTCATAGCTGCTTCCAGCAATGAACACGTCACCTCAACCGGTACAATTCTACCATTGCGTATATAATCTTCAATTAAAGCTCCCACTTCGGAACCCTCGCGGGCACGTTCCTCGCGCAGTAAATCACCAGCCGATAAATGGACGAATTGAAAACGTTCAACAATTTTAGAACACTGAGTACCTTTGCCAGCACCAGGGCCACCCAAAACAAATACAATTATTGGTTTTTCTGTCATTTCCGCTTGGACTTTAGCACGCGTAGATGTAGTTAGGAGACGTTGGTATTGCTGACAACTGGAATGCTTAGTGACTGACGAAAAAGTGAATATAGATCTACGCAAGACGTTTAACATTAAAATTTTTATGACAAAAACAGATAAAATGATGTGTGTATACTACGTTAAATAAATACCACCGCTTTCCTGCTATATTCCACGGTTAAAACAAATTAAATCATTGGTTAGGTGGTTTGTGGAACTTATTCATCTTCTTTTTCACATACACCGCCAACACTCATAGCGAATTGATAGCATCAAACAAACAATGTGTTAATGATGTTGCCACTTAAAGGGGAATCAAAATAAATAAAAATGAAAAATATTATTGAAAAATATAAACTGCATATTATTTAAACAACACATCTATCATGGTGAAATAACTCTACAAGGTGATGGCAATATTACAACAATACAAAAGCAACAGAAACAACATGGTATTTTTGTTTTTGCTTTCATGTTTGTAATGTCCAAAACAACTGGTTATTGTTTACAAATATTTTTGCAGGAAAAATAAATACATACCTACATACAATTTTTTTAATTTCAAGATGAAAATAAAAATAATTTATAAATTTGTTAATTTATGAAACATTTAAGTTATGGACAATTGTTTTTTCGCTTTTTTTGTTTAACTTGATACGTTTACTATTTTTTTAACACAACTTGAGCATACATACATACATATGTATATAAAGTTTGACATAACGAACATGACTAAAAAAAAACAGCTGGCGTTTCAACACCACCTTGTAGAGTTATTTCACCATGACATCCATGTACAATTTGCTCTGAGTCTTATGCAATAGGAAAACAATCTGTTTAATTTGAAAATTAAGACCAGGTTCAGGTATTAATGTGAATTCTAAAAAAAACTCAAGCCTTTAACTAAGTATTTAAATTAAATATTTTACGGAACATGTTTAAAAATTTTAAATAAAATTGTAGTTTTTATTTAAATTCAATATTATACGGGAAATGCCTTGAAATCCTAATAAAATAATCTGGCATCCGATGCCACAAATGACATTTTTCTACACGTGAGAAATTTGTTTTTAGTTTGTTTATTTTTCGTTCGGAAATTGCGGTTTTTATTTTAGTACTTTAAAAAATGAGTTTTCTTAAACCAAAAGATACAATCGATGAAGGTGATACTGTTATTTTGTATTTAAGTGTTAATTCTATGCATGTAATCGAAGCAACTCCCACAATTGTAAATAAAAAGGGCGAGACAATCGAACACATCTTTCAAACTTCTTTTGGCGCTTTAAAAGTGAAAAATATAATTGGCGTCAAATATGGCAGTCGTGTTGATTTATCCAAAGGTTGGGCCTATGTCTTACAACCAAATCCTGAATTATGGACACAAACACTGCCACACAGGACGCAAATTATCTATACACCCGATATAAGTATGATTTTGCATCAACTTGAAGTCAGACCAGGTTCAGTTGTTATAGAATCTGGCACAGGCTCAGGGTCGCTGTCACATTACTTCCTAAGGGCTGTAAAGCCTTGTGGTCATTTGCATACGTTTGATTTTCATGAAGCTCGTGCAAATCAGGCCAGAGAAGAGTTTAAACATCATGGCTTGGGTGATTTTGTTACTGTCTATCACAGAGATGTGTGTCAGAATGGTTTTGGCGAAGAGCTAAATGGTAAAGCTGATGCAGTATTTTTAGATTTACCAGCTCCTCAGCAGGCGGTATCACATGCGGTAAAGGCTTTAAAGAGTATTGGTATGTATTGGCAGCAATAAAATCTAAATAACTTGCTAAAATATTGTTATTTTTTTATGTTCCTTAGGTGGTCGTTTTTGTTCATTCTCACCCTGCATTGAGCAGTCACAACGTTGTTGTATTGCTTTACAAGAACAGGGTTTTACTGAAATACAATCCTTCGAAGTATTGCAACAAGAGAATGTAGTCAAAACTAAAACGTATCCGGTTATTAATTTAGAGTTTCTTCAGCACAAAGTTAGTAAGAAAATTTTTAATGTTGTTCGTTAAAGAAATTAAATTTTTTTCAGAAACCCGAAGAAGATGATGCTTCCGACAAAGATTTGTCAAGCTTAATGAAACAACCCAAGGAAACGTTAAAGGTTTTGACATCAGCGGCGCCACCCACCCAACCGGGTCATACAGGATTTTTAACATTTGCCACACTACCGCCAGCATTTGCTAGATAATTTAAGTACCACTTACTCAAGATAATAAAAGAAATAGAAAACAAAAATCAAGAAGAAACTATCAAGATACCATATAACTTATTTAAACACAATCATTGGATTGTCTAAAAGGGTGAGTCAGTAGCAAAAGGTTTTATTATTAACTTAGATGTTTATGTTTGAAATACTTATTCTTAAAATGAACAAATATTTGTATGAAATAATACTTTAATAGAAATATGTTCTTGATACAGTTTTCGTTCGTTTTGCAAAACCAGACTGTTGAAATATTCAAATAAGCATAAATAATATTAAAGATAATATTATTTTAAAAACGACGTTTGTTCATAGTTTTTATATTAAACGAGGAACGTGGTGGTTGCCATGGTATGCGTTCTTCTGGTATTATCTGCAATGAATAAAATATTGGAAAATATTGAATTTCAAACATTTAATAAAGTATAATTACAAGTTTTGGTCTTTCTGGCTGGCCTTTACATGTGGGACATCTATTGCTTCTGATGCCTTTAGCAGATTTTTGTACCGCCTCTTTTAAACCTTCCAAAGGCGTCCAATTCATATGAGCTGTTTGAGGTCTAATTTCAAATAATTTCTCTCGACTTAAGAAGCTTTAAACAAACATTAAACTTTAATTTAGGTTCTGGCAATAAAAAAAACAAAAACTTACTTCGGTCTTGGTTCTCTCCAAAAATCCGGCATACGTTTGGTTTTCATTATATCAGCCAAACGCTGCAACAAACGTACATTTTCATTTTCCACATAGAGAGTACGTTCTTTCTCCGTTTGTTGTTTTTTCGCCTTTTGTATAATGTGCGGATAGAAGGCTGGTGGTGTACGATCTATGGTTGACTTGGCCGATTTAACCTTTTCTCTGTGATGTTCATAGCGGCGTTGTTCCCAGGGATGTATTAGGAGCTTATCTCTTCTCGATATCATGCTCGAATGTATAATAAAGTGTGTATAAGAATTTAGAATACATATTACCTGCAGTTAAGGAATTTATATTTATATAATTATGGAATTAAGGTATGACGTTGCTTTGGTTATTATTTCTAAGGAGTTTTTTTTTTATTATTTGTCAAGTGTTATATAAATAAATCTCCATGGATTATTGACATTGAATAAACAACGAATGAAGAAACCGTATGTAGGGTAATTTATATAAATATGAATTTACTAGTAAAATTAATGAATTTTAAGAGTAGCGCAAGAATATAATAAGTATGTCAAATACATTTTTGGTAAAGATTGTTTTTGTTTTTCAAAAATTTGTTTGTAAATACATATGTATGTATATGGCTGTTTTCATAAACGCAGTATGCAATGCAACATTTCATTGCATAGAGTTCATAATAGCATTTAGAAAATAATTTAAAAACTTTTATCACATAAAATATAAAGATATTGGACTATTAAAGAGAATCTTAAAACAAAAATTTTTTAATTATATTTCTAAATGCTATTATGAACTAAATGCAATGAAATGATGACGTATCTGTCATCAATGAAGTGCTTTTAAATAGCAGCAAACCCCGTTTTTGAAAGTTAATTTTTACTTCAATTTGAAACTTTATTAGAATATTCTATAAATTGTTTTTTCAAGCAATTAGGTCACTTTTAATATTTATATAAAAATGTTTTATATATTTTTATTATATATTTTAATATCCAATATTTCGCTATCACAATGGATAGCTTCCTCAGGGATAATACAATTTTTGAATTATAATAAATTAATAAATAGATTTTAAAACCTAAAAAAAAACTCGAATAAAAGATCTAAATAATTACTTTATTAGAATATTTATTTTTTTAATACATATCAAAAAATCAGCAAATTCAGTCCATTTTTAATATGAGCTTTTAATAAAAAACAAAACCCCTATTTTTTTCAGTGAAAAATATATACATTCATACATATGTATATCTATAATAACGGGTTTTAAAGAAAAAAAATAGATTATATTCAAAAAAAGTCAATAAAATCTTGAATTTTAATTTTTTTTTGCAAAGAACGGATTTTCGCAAAAAATTATTTTTGTTAACAAATTTTTAATTAAAATAATATATTTTTAAACTTAAAAACGGTATCTTGTTTAAAACATCTGCCGTCTGTTGGGGTGTAAAACCAAATACGAGTATCGATAACCGGAGGAATAACGTCATATTCAAGGCATCCTCATTGGCTACTCTAAAGCAGAATCAGAGTGACATTAAGTCCCAATTTACAAGAAGCAATACTTTAATCTAAGCGGATTACATTTTAGATATCGGGGCGTGGGGAAGATAAAACGAGTACACACTAGCTATTCGCGTTACTCTCTTGTTCACATTACAGATGTGCAGACTAATGTGTGTAGGTATACATTCAAATAAAAATATGAGCGATTTAAGCAATAAAATTATGTTGTATAAACACCGAAGAAATTTCAAGGAAAAAATTGTATTAATTTTTTTAATAAAAATTGCATCCACATACATATGTATACTATAATAATTAGTAAATATACAATAAATAAGCCGCTGGAGGTGTGCTTAAAAATCGTGCATTTCTGAGATTTATTGAATATATTCCAGAGTTAGAGATTACCAACATACATACGGTTGCAGTTTACAGAACTGGGGGTTATTATGATTTGTTTTACATATTTTTAATAACAAAACTATTTTACTAGAGCTAGTTTCTGGGATAAAGATAATCTACATTTTTCGCTTAAACCTAGATTAAACTAAAAATTGTGTTTCTCAGTTATTATTTATTTGATATATAATCTAGGTTTAACTGAGCATCATTGGTGAGTTAAACCTAGATATAAAATGTCAAAATACAAACAGCTGAAAAATAAAATAAACAATTCAACAAGTGAAAAGAAATTTACGACATTTTAACAAAAATTAAAAAGAAAATGGATTATTCTAGTGATGATGAGGATTTAAGTAATCCAAACACATACATATAATAACTTAAATATGTCAATTGTTAAAAAGATACGAACAATAAGGACACGTCCACTACTGAGAAACACAATCAGTAGTTAAATCCCGGCAAAATATATTTGAGGTTTAATATAACAGTGTGTTAAGCTGAGTTTAACTGACAAGTAAAAAACTAGCTCTTACAGTATTGTTTGCAAAAGTATCTAACTTTTTAAGATTTCAAAACGTAAACAAAAAACAAAAATTAAATGGGTACCACATTGTAATTACAAAATGTAATACCTTTTACAGTTTTACATATTTATATGTAAATTCCTTTATACATATGCACATAGTACATATCTATCAAAATCCTTAATTTTTGATATTGCTACACACACGTACTTTCACACGATCGTGATACATATGTACGTAAATACACACGCAAGTATACTATGCAGTTGATACCATGGCGCGTTATTGTCTGCCACTGATGGTTTGTTGCAATGTGGCTGCTGCTGCTTGTGATGACGATGATTTTGATGATGGCGATGACGATGATGCGCAATAAATGCGGCGGCATCATTTCTTTTGTATGTCCGACTGTTTACTCACATGTCAACTGTCCTGTAGTTTTGGTGTTCATTGCCTGATTGATGTTAAGTGGTACTTTATGTGAGTATCCACTTCTACTTTACTCTTTTTCGTCCATCCATCCATCCATTTATGTATATGTATGTAGGCATGTGCACATATACATTCATATATTTACGTAAAACCCTGCGTCTGCCTGTTCATTTGTAAACTGGTAAGACGGACGTTTGTTTGTCTTCGCAGTTCTTTTGTGTTTGTTGCTCTTTACTAAATTGTAAATGCTGATGTCACTACATATTAAACACATCTACTCAAGATTGTTGCAGCAACAGTTGCTGTTGATGGAATGCAATTTTTTTTGTGTGTTTGTTTGTCCGCTAGCTGGCTGTTTAATTTATTTGACCAGTAATCAAATGGCGAAAAGAGTCACATTAAACTTGTTAAAAACAACAGCAGAAAAATCACAAATTGTCGTCACATTGTAAAGTGAATGAAATAAATTTTAAAATGATGAACATAATGAGAATTAGTTACCACCTCAATTAAATGTTATTTGCATGTTTATACGATATTTTTTTTTTTTTACTTTTTCTGTTTGCGAAAATCTTGATTTGAATTGTTAGCAAATGTTTGTGATACTTAGAATATTCACAATGAACAAATATGTAATTACATTGCATATTTCGTTAAACTCTTTAATAGATATACATACATAATAACAGATTTTCGGAAAAGCATAGAAAATTGGAATAATTACTTACGTACGGATTCATTTGATATTTGAAATAAAAAAATAAAATGTTTGTATCTTTTCTTAAAACATACAAACTTAACATTTTAAGTATGTATGACTACTGGCATCTGTCATTAGTTTACAAAGGTTTAACTAAGTTAAACTTAAATTAAAACAGTAGCTACATAGTTTATGTTGATGCCACTAAACCACAAGCAAAAACAAGATTAATTTTTTATATTTTTTTGTTTGTTTGTTAAGGTCTAGGTTCCCAACAATAACAATTACGGTTAACCTCACGTTTTATGATTCTATATGCATCATTGCATTTATAAAATAAAAATATATGCATATACATATGTACATATTCTATTTACCCTGCAACATATGTACATATGTATGTATGTAAAACTATGTTACGAACTTATTTAAATGTGACAATATGTTAAGTATGTAAATATAACAACAGAATATACTACTGAGAGTCCAAAAGTCATACAAGGATTTTTAGAGTCTCAAATAGAAGGTGATAAAAATCACACACACCTTGAGAGTAAAGGGGAGAATATTAGAAGGCCGAAGAGAAATTTTGAATACCCTGCATTAGTTTAAAATTATTTCAAATATTTGACATTTTGATACATAATGTTATGGGCAGTTAGATTTACAGCGAATTTCTTAGAAATTAAGATCAACCATCTCGAAAACGTAGAAAGATTTTCTAGAAATGCTCTAATTTTTTAAATTAAAAGCTGCTAAAAAGTTTTAAATGCATTCTCGAAGGAATACATTTGGAGATCAAAAATGTGTGACCACATTCGGTTAATTTGTAGACAGAATAAATCTCACCAGGCTCTAGCTGGTGAGTCTTAGCCTAAGCTAAGAACAGATTTTCTTCAACAACTTCATCATTGGACTTAGTTCAGTAGTGTTCTCTTTTCTTTTTCTTTTTTTTTCGATTTGCGGATCTCTTGAACAGCTGCTTGAAATGTGCTATGTATGTAATCCTTATCGTTTATGTAATTTTAAACAGATTTTTCACCATTTTCGGTTATATTGTCGAGAATGAAACGACTTGCAGTACTTAGTTTTTAAAGGGTCTCATTGACAAATTGTTACAAATAGTATTATCAACTAGACAGAGCTGTTAGTGTCTAGATTAATTTACCACCCTAATTAAAGACAGAAGGTGGATAAAAATAAAGAACTTAGACAGGATATAAGATAGAATGGGGATTAAATAAGCTTTTGTTGTAAATTCATTCTCTTAAACATTAATACTACTTAGCAGCATGCCAAATTAAGATTTTTTCTATTTTTATTTATTTTTTGTATCTTCATTAAAAACGAACTAACAGAAAATATTTCAAATCTTATATCTAATAAATTTTAATTATTTAGTCCAGCCAGTGCTGGACTTATGCCATTAAGTTGGCATTATTCCTTCTTGTCTTTGACACAGATTCGCTGTGTCTCTTTTTCTTAGTCGAATATAGCCACTATACATTAATATGTTGCGGGCTAATGGTTTTGGGTGTACTTCAAGCTTTTTTCAATATTTATCTGCATACTTTTGTATCTAAGTTTTTATCAATGTTGATGTGTGAGTACGATGGTTTGTTAGCTTATACATGCACATATATATTAAGTAAAAGAAGATTTCCAGGTATGGGTTTATTCGATAGTACAGTGTTATCTTCTAAATCGAAAATGATGATTCGGAAAATAATTGTTTTCAATTCAAATCTTAATCTTATTGAATAGATGATATAGCGATATATTTTACAATAGGCTGATGGGCTTATATGATTCGACTTTTGTGTAATCTTTTCCCGGCTTAGGTGACCAATAAAACTTTACATTCTAAAGGAAAATATTCAAGGAGTAATATAGCGTTAAAAGTAAGAACTATAATTTTTATTGCTATCCGGAGTAAGATAAAATCCACAAGCGATTTGGTGGATTAAGTGATTTGCAATATTGAAAACCATGTCGCAATACCACAATACTCATTTTATTTTTATTTTATACTATTCTTGAAACGAGTATTTTTACGGTTTAGAAAGGTTCTAACATATCAAACATTCCTTCGTATGTAGGATCCACAAGATCGTAGTTTATATACCGCAGCTGTGTATGACATTCATAGAGGCATCATTAATTCCGCAATCGTGTAATACCGAGTAACAGTCTTTAGCATATCTTTTTTAGTCTTTAGCATATGGTATATACATAGAAGAAACTGCCTTGGAAATAAAGAGTAGTTCTGGTACATCTAAGAACGTGATGGTGCTACATGCATAATGTTTATAGGTCCCGCATGTTCCAAAAACAACAACATTCCCTTTTTCCTATTCCTTAATCCTATTCGGACATTAACACAGCATTCAGAAAGTGGGCATGGCAGATCGAAAAATTGTGAATTTCTTACTCTCTCTTTATATAGACGAACTGTGAATTCTTTATTTCAACTCTAATGTTGAACGGAAACATTCATTAGGCTTGGTAGAGTTTAATAAGATTCCACTCGAATCAACCTGGCAAACTACTTAGGAATTAAATACAAATAAATTTAAAAAACCAACATGAGCTAACTTTACATTTATTTTTTTTTGTTTTAGTTTTTTTTATAGACAAGATTATGCAAATGTAAAACACTCTCTCCCGCTAATAGAGCATGTTAAACTTCCAAGAATATTGGACACACAATAAAATGAAGTAGAATGAAGAAAAAAGGATGCTTCTTTTTTTCTAAGAATTGTCTTTATCACATATTTAAAGCGTTGTAAATGTTGATATGTAAAAAAAGGCCAGAAAAAATACAATAGCATTTGAGCAAAAACAAAAACGACAAATAGATGGACAGACGTAGTTGGGTATATAGTAAGGAAATAAAAAAACCAAGATGAATTTAAGTAGCCAAACATTTAAACTTACATTTATTTACAGGGTCTCTGTAACACAGAAGGAGCACAATTCTTTTCCTTTATTTTGTTGTATTGGTTTGTTTGTTCTTTTTTTAGTTTTTAACATAAGACTACAACGCAAAATATTGTTTCGTTGAAAGAATTTCCTCATCTATGTCTAGCAACATTTTAACACATTTGGTAAATTGTTTTAGACATTTTGAATACATTGTCTTAAAAGATTTTGATGAAAGATAGAAAATATGGTTTTCAAAAATAGTTATAAAGATTTTTAATTTCAAAATATGTAAGTTTAAAAATTATTATACAAAATTTAAATTTATCTTGATTGAGGAATGAAGCTTGGAGAATTTTAAAAAGTTAACAATGCCAAAAATGTTAAATTAATAAAAAATCTTATAGAAAACTTTGTTTGAGTTATACGTGCAGTATAATTCTTTTTATTGTACTATTCCATTTTGATGGAAACAAAGTCTTGGCTTTTTTAAAACTATAAATTATGTAGCCAAGAAAGTGACAGATCTTTCTTAATAAATACGTCTAACATTCTTCATCAACAAATTTACAAGTGACGAAGATGATGATGGCGAACACAGCTCATTTGCTTTCCCTAACAGTCCCCCCTCTATCCATCCCTGTTATGAATTAAAAAATAATTTATTTTATTTTATTGTTGTCGTTGTTGTTGTTTTTTCTTCTGTGGCTGCCAAATTATCTTAGACAAATCATCAATGATTTGTAGCAATTTGTAAAGTAACAAATGCATAAATGATTTGTTTCCTTTATTTGAGTTTGTTGCGCTCTCTCCGTCTTGCTGAAGCTGCAAAAGATGGAGCAGAAAAATTGGAAGATCACTACCAATAATGGCTGCATTACCAAAAAGATCTTTGCGTGAAGTGATTAACACGCCACTTGTTGTTTTTGCTGTTGTTGCATTTTATTTCTCTTTAATGCAACACGAGTATTTATCAACAATTGTATCGATACTCAACGTCTGTGACCCTAAAGGTTTTAACAATATGTTTATTGTTGTTGCTACAGTTGTTGTTTTAATTCGAATTGGTTTTCAAAATTCTCTTTCTTCACACTTTTACCCATTGAAATTAAATTCTTAACATCCAAGTCAATACAGGCTGGCTAGGCTGGCAGCCGGTGGAGTTTTTTTTCTTTCGCCTTTTATGTTTGGGTGAGGAGGAGGTGACTTCTTTAGACAATACTGCCAAACAATTGTACAATATGATTTCTAAAATATTATACAGTAGGTTTGACGAAAGTGCAAAACAAATGAATGAAATTAGTTTAAAATCACTTTTAATTCCTTGCGAAGGGATCTATTTTTATTTTAACTCGTTGTTCATTGGAACAATCAAATCAATTTTAAAACTTAATTCAATCAATATTAAACTCGAATAATTAACAACACTACAATGCATTCACAAATTGCGCAGTAGAAAACTGGAAGAGGATTGATTGATCAGTGGCGAATAACACTGCCCTAGTGTGATCACCTTTTTTAAAGAAAATTATTACATGAGAGAAATAAGGATCTCCCGGTCAGGAAACATAATCTCAAGCTGGGATGACATTAAAGAAGTAATCCAATCTACCACAAGATGCATGGTATGAAACACTTTGAAGAAAGACTACATGTGTAAATATGTAAATACCAATCGTGAATACGCTATCAATTCCGTTACGCAGGATACATCTTCAATGTAGCACTGGAAAGTCGCTCACAATTCATAATGAAACTACTGCAGAAAAAACAATTGAATATATCGGAATGGAGTAAAAGTCACAATGCTTTCTCGTACAGCATGTGTATGTTGTGCCGACCACAACTTATGGCCAGTTTATAGTCAGGATACCCGACACCCTTTGCATAATGAAGCCTTAATTGTAGCAACATCATCAACATTCTTAAGTATACGATGGTTACACTAACAATCATTTGCAGAATCGTATAATCCTTGCAAAATGCAACACAATTTCCATTGAGGCTATTTACTATTTCGTAACGATTAAAATATATGTAAATATATTGTGATTAAGAAACTAAAAGGATTTTGGTAACAAATGTATTTCATGTTCATGGAATGAAAATGTAGATTTTGAATGTTATTGAAAATTGCACTACAAGTTATTTCAATAACAAATATGTCAATGATCCAAATCAACATTTGCAAGCAAAGTATTTTAAATTATATTATAAAACAATACAAGCAAACCTTAAATACAAGGGGGTTATTTTGTAACTCGTTTCGAAAAGAAAATCTTAAGAATTTGTATCTTTATACTGTATTTCAAAAATGTTTACTTTCGAATCGAAACAATAACCCAGATTGTAAACAAAATGTTATTACAAGAAATCAGAAACACACAAAGAATTACAAAGAAATCTGAGTCTTTCCAACAACGTATTGTACCCTTTTCGTCACCTCTTCAAAGTTCCTAATCTCTATACATAAAGTTAGAAAATGTGCTTCTGAGTTTTTTGTTCCAAAATGTCAAATAATGCTAAAAGTAAGGAGTTTACCTCAATCGTTATTAAATGTAAGGTCAATTGTAAAACGAAAAATTATAATTACCTGAAGCATGAAACATGAGTTTCCAAAATAAATTTTATATCAACATTTATAGCTATAAGTCCCACAGTGCATCATGTGCCGTTTAATATTGATCTCATATTGGGATGATTACTTTTGTGCGAAAATTTACTTTTCGTTACAAATAAAAAAAAGAGAAAAGCTGAAAAAATGTTTTAAATTATATTTGAAGCCTGATTAACAGTTCAATTTATGGTTTTGTGGGCGTGCTTATTTTATTCTAAAGAGGGGCGTTCTCACTTTTAATATTGAGAATATGATTTGTGGCCAATAATAACAATAACAATAGCAATCAACCACAACAATAAAATTACAATAAACGACTAAAAAGGGTAAAACAATGTGATACATTTGAACCAGATTCTTTTCAAATTAATTACGATTGTAAATAAGTTTTTTTCCGCTAAAGTTTTCCAAAAGAAAATGTTCTCATGTTTAAAATTCAAATTGTCCTTTTAAATGAAATTAAAATACAAACAATGTTAAAACGAAAAGAAAAAATTATAACCAAGAAAGAACTTTATAAACTGGAGAATACCTAGTATTTAAAGGCAAATAAATGTCCTTTTCGATTTCCATTTATTTGCCTTTTAAGCGCCTAGACTTTGGAAAAACAATGAGTTTTATATGTTTTGTGTTATTTTTGTTTTGATGATGGTGGTTTTCTATAATATAGTCCGTGGGAATTTGTGCACGATTTAAGCAATGGCAACAACAACAACAACAACAATAATAATAATAATAACAATAATGATGAAGAGGATGATGATGATGGGGATGAGCATGAGGATGCCTATTAATGTGCAACCACATTTCGTTGCACATTTACGACTAAACAAAACAGTCACCAAAGTCTGGACAAATCTTAGTTGGTTTTGTAAATCGTTCAGACCTAAGACTCAAGTATACGATTTTCTACTTTAGTCTGATTTAAAAACTGGCATTAAATACAATACAACAGTACAACAACAACAACAACAACAACAAAAAGTACCCACAAACAATAACAATAACAGTAACAATGGAAAGATGACATCCTCGAATGAATGTAATGGTTAACAATTGACGCCAAATAAATCAGAGCAAATATGAAATCAAAAAACGCTGCATATATTGTGTTACAACAAACATGCCAGCCAACATATTTATTCCAAACGATACAATTTGATTCGAAACCAATCCAATCCAATTCAATTCAATCCATTTGCTTTGTTTGTCTGTTTTTATACCCTGCACCACCATAGTGGGGAGGGTATATTGGATTTGTGCTGATGTTTGTAACGTCAATAAATATTAGTTCAACACTTGCCTTAAAGTATAGCGATCGACTCAGAATCAGTTCCTGAGTCGATTTAACGATATCCGTATCGTTGGCAGGCGGATGATATTTTTTCGGCTCAAGGACGGTTGGCATTGAAATTGCTTGCAATCGGTCCATTTTTTTACCCAGCCCCCATACAAATGTCCTCCCGAAATATGGATTTATTGGTCATAAATGTTTCATGAAAATGTATCCAAACAAATTTCGCCACAAATAAGTTTTATATGCAGCCTAATTACTTTTAGAAATTTTATGTGCATATCGGTCCGTAATTGACCATAGCTTCCATATAAGGCCAACTTCCGAAGATTGCTTTAAAGAGCATAACTGTCTTAAAAATTTTGGTATCCAAATAATATTCAACACAAATATGTTTTATATACACACAAATCATTCGGTCCAATTTTATGCTGATAATAATAAAATAAAATTCAACACTAATAAGTTTTATATAGGTACATATACAAAAATCATGACACATAATTTTATAACGACCGGTCCATAATTAGTCAAATAAGATTCCTTCACTTAAAAAAATCACTAACATGTATAAATCTTTTAAAAGTATTAATATCGATATACAATTTTACACAGAAGTCATGCCACAAATTTTTAGATGATAGATGGTTTATAATAGGTCATAGCTTCCATATAGCGCCCACTTCTGAATAACTGTTTTCACACATATACTTGGTGTAGGGTATTATAGTGTCAGGCTTAACTTTCTTACTTGTTAATATTTTTTTTTGGTATTTTAAGTACCATTCAAAAAACAAGTACCGTTTACAGAAGTTTTTTTCTTCAAAACTTTTTAATATTGTATTTTTTGTTTGAATTGTCTGTTTTGTGTGTGTTATTATTGTCTGTACAAAAAAGTTGTAATAATATGTATTTTCAACTATTATGAAAAAAGTTCATCTGATTTTCTTTATATATTGTTAAATTTAAAATTGTGTTCAAACAAATGCAATTACAATTTAGGTAACTTGTCTTCTGAACTATGACTTTTTAAAAAATACAATCAAATCTGTTCTCGTTAATAATTTCTTTTGAAAGTTAAAATGTTAGCATTTCACACAACTTACTGGAGCAAACTCATTAGTTCTAGAACGACTGTAACCAGAATCTCTTTAGATACTATGATAATATTCAGTCAGAATCAGTGAAATTGCAACCACTTCTAGAACGGATCCTTTTGGAAATTCTTTTGATTTGAAAATAATTCTATAAAGTTTTTTTTAGAGTTTATTTAGAACTTCAAACAAATTAAAAACATTTTCGATTATTCCTCTAAAGTGCATTCAAAGCTTATGTTTTTTTTCCAATCGATACATTTATTGGCTACAGATTTGTAGTTGTGTTTATTCTCCTCATTGATGATGAAAACAAACAAGGTCCCCCAGATTATATTTGTAGGTTTTTTTTATTTAACTTTTTTTGTCCATTTCATTGTTTCTTTCCAAGCATTGTGTTCTACATTTTTTTTAGAGCTTGTAATCCCAAGAGCTGTATATTTATATGAATACAAAAAAATATTATGAAACGAAAAAAAAACTAAAGTTAAATGTAAAATGTTCTCACAATAGTAGTTATTGTTGTTAATAGTATTGATTTTTTTGTATGTGAATATAGCAAAAAAATATTATTATGACTAAAGTTTAGCAGTAAGTAAGTTGTGTTCATATGCAGAGTCTGACTCTTACAGACCTTTTATGAGTTTATATTTCAAAATAATACTTAGTCCTTGGGTTAATTTGATTACATCAATGTTGGATTTTCAAAAGTTTTATTTAATTTGTAATGTAATTTTTGAATTAGTTTAATTTTATATTATAGTTTTTTTATATTTGTAAAAGAATAGAGCGATTTAAAAAAAACTTGTAAATTTAACTAATACATAAATGTGGCTATAAGTCAGTAAAAAGTGGTCCAAATGGTAAAAGAATGGAAACAAGTCGGTTTTAGTGACTTTGCTCAAAAAAAAAAAAAAAAAATCAAAGGAGATGCCAGCAAACAAAATATGTTGGCGGTCACGCCTATTTTCTAGGGGGCGGGCCCGTAAAGTTCAAAATATATAGGCCTATATCTCGGGAACTATTGGATGCCTGATAATTTGTAATACATTAAATAAAAGGTATTAAAAATACCTTTCCAATGATATATATCATGATTATAAAATATGGACCGAATATAGGTTAAATCCGAAACGAATATTTTTTGATTTTTTTAATATCTAAAAAAAATTAAAAAAATGTCAATATAAGTGTTATTTTTAGTTATATCATTTGATATATATATCGTCTAATAAAAAAAATTTAGTTTTCAAGATATAGCTAAATATATTACAAACTTTGGATCCCCGCCCACTCGAAAATAGGCGTGACCGCCCCAATTTTTTTTGTTTTAATCAGAATTTTAAATTCTATTAGTGATAAAATTTTGATAGTGATTTGAAAAAAGTTACTAAAACCGACTTAAGCCAAAGAATGATAGTCTGTCTGTGTCTACTTATATTTGATTAATTTTAATTAAACTGTTTTCCAACTTTTTTCCGTTTAATAATATATGCAACTAATTCTTGCCTTATACCAATTCCAAATTTCTTTCTCATACATTTATTTCCATTTATTTGACACTCAAAAAAATAAAACTATGTGTCTCTAATCTCATTTAATTTATTTATTTTTAATATAAATCTATGACCATAAAATGACACTAATTCCAATTGAATATTTAAATTTTTGTTCTTGAGATCTCATTTCTATTCTCTTTCGAGTCTGTCGTTTTCTTTCTATTGCCACAATTCATGTTGGTCAATTTGCAATTTATTCAATACCAATTATCCATTGCAGTTGGAAAAACAAAATTTTCAGCTTTTATTTTAGTTTTATTGAAATTGAAACACATGCAATGCCGGCTTTTTCTCTGTGGACTTTAAAGTGGCAACAAGGATCTAAAGACAACTAGCGTGAGAACTAATTGAGTCATTCAAATTTAAACTATAATCTCCAAGTCGACACTTCCTTAAGATGTTTTGTTGCTGTTTTGCGAATTTTGCAAATGCAAATAGCTTAACGGCCACAAAAATATTAAGTGATAAAAGTAACTGTGGGGCAAAGGCTGCAAAATTTCAAAGTGTGTAACTAATAATTACCTTTAAAACACTTAAATCAAAAATATAAAGTACGATTCTTTTTTTATAATGAGGGAAAGTTTTAATTCCTCTGGTTGGACCACTGTACCTTCGATGTCAGTCGAAATCTTAAATTGAAAAATACAACAAAAAAATTAGCGTTTTGTTTATGAATGGAATTGAAATTATGCAAGTCGATTTGGTTGATGTTGGCACAAAAACAACAAACACAACTATAAAAAAAAACGACCAACGCTAAGCTAAGCTTTTGATATTTTCCTCATTCTCATCTCTTTGAATGTCTTTTAGTTCATCTTCTAACAGGGTAATTGCTGGTACTTCATCTAAATGTCAGGCCGTAATTCACAACTAATTTGATACCGCCAATGTTACAGCAACAACTAACAACACACAGCCAACTTAAAAGACTTTTTAAGATTCTCTCTGACTCTGTTCTAACCGTCTTTAAATGCGTCGCAGTTGTAATTTGAATCTAAATACGGCTAGTCAACTTGTTTTTTTTCTTTTGATTATTCCTTATTACAGCAATGTGCTGGATTGGATGTTAGTGTTTTTGTTGTTATTGCGGCAAAATCAATTACACCGCATGAATTCACATTCACAGTTGTGAATTGCATCGCTTAAACTTGGTTTATATAAAGTTAAGTACGTACGTGTCTATAAATATAGGTACGACTTTATAGTCGTATTTAGATAGTGTCTTGTTTTACACTCTGTTTTCATTTTGGCACACTGCAGCAACAACTGCAACCAACAGCAATTGCAACACATATAGAGAAGTAATAAAATAAGAATGAAGTTAATAATACGAGGCGATTAAGCCACACAAACACCATCACCACCGACCATCAACTAGACAATTTAACGATTTATGCCTGTTTTAAAGATTGATGACATGTGATGATTTCGATTTGTTGAACAAGCTGTAACGCTTGTAATTTGGAATTATGTATTCTTGTTATAATGACTATTTCTTGTATCATTTTCAAATGTCTTTCACTTTTATTGTTAAGTAGAAAGTCTTTATCTAATGTGTTTAGACGTTTAAGAGACGTTAACAACATTGAAAAATCTGTCTATGATCACAAAGTGGCTAAAAGTCCAAATGGGAAAGGAATGCTAATCTGTGATCACTGTTACTTTCAACCCAACATCGATTATCATATGAAATTGAGCTGATATAATGGGTGGTTAAATATCAAGGGCCGATGTTGATTTTTAATAAAACACAAACTATTTAGGAAATTATTGTAATTTTATTTTATTATGATATATTGGTATTAGTCAATTATGTATGGAACAAAATATCGGCCAAATGGACGCCGCGACCACGGCGGCACACCTCCATCCGATGGTCCAAATTTTCGATGACCCTGAGGCATAATGGAGGTTCTATGCCGTTAATGTGCCGAATTAGCTCATCCTTTAGCTCTTGAATTGTTGCTGGCTTATCGACGTACACCCAAAGAAAAAAGTCCAACGGTGTCAAATCACATGATCTTGGCGGCCAATTGACATCGCCATTACGTGAGATAACACGGCCATTGAATTTGTTGCGCAAAAGAGACATTCTTTCCTGCTGAAACCACATATCGTCCACATCCATATCTTCCAATTCGGGCCATAAAAAGTTCGTTATCAACTCACGATAGCGAACACCATTCACAGTAACTGCCTGACCGGCCTCATTTTGGAAAAAATACGGCCCGATGATGCCGCCAGCCCATAAACCGCACCAAACAGTCACTCTTTGTGGGTGCATTGGTTTTTCGACAATCACTCTTGGATTCTCATTCGCCCAAATGCGGCAATTCTGTTTATTGACGAATCCACTGAGGTGAAAATGTGCCTCATTACTGAAGATGATTTTCTTCGAAAATTGATCATCCACTGTTGCCATTTCTTGCCACCATTCTGCCCTTTCACGACGTTTGGAATGGTCAAGAGGCTTTAGTTCTTGAGCCAATTGCACCTTGTAAGCGTGTAAATGCAAGTCTTTATGCATAATGTTCATCAACGACGAGCGTGAGAGGTGCAATTGTTGGGCACGACGACGAGTTGAGGTGAACGGCTCTTCAGCCACACTATCGCGAACAGCAGCAATATTTTCTGCAGTACGAGCTGTACGAGCATGCACTGGTGTTCTCACATCTTCTATAGACCCGGTTTGCTCGAATTTTTCCACGATTTTTGCGATTGTACGCACATTTGGACGATAAAATTGACCAAAAAAATCACGAAGTGCACGATATGCATTTTGATTTGAACGCCCATTTTCATAATAAGTCTGGATAACTTTAACACGTTGTTGGATTGTGTATCTCTCCATGGTTCAAATTGAGTAAGTCTGAAATAGAGAAATGTCAAATAAAATTCGGAAAAAAGCTTGCCGTTTAGGTGTGGTTCACATTCAACATCGGCCCTTACAATTTAACCACCCTTTATAAAAGTGATCATATTTTTGCAACCTAACACAGATTTTTCATATGAAATTGAGCTGATATATAAAAGTGGTTATAAGTCGGTAAATAATGGTGCAAATGGAAATATGTATAATGGTAATTTGGGATAACTTATATTATCACCCTAAAATCAATTTTTCATTTGATAAAGTGGCCATAAAACTGTAAATAACGGTCCAAATGGAAGAAAAACGATAACCTTGGATTCCTTTTTAATACTGCGTATTTATCGATTTATATAATTTATAAATATTTTTTAAATAATTAATATTAACATTTTCAAATTGTTACCTTGACTATTAACGTAAAATATTGCAATCAGTAAAACATTTTATAAAAGCTGCAATAACAACAAAATACCCAATACAAATTCGATCTTGTAGAGAAAAATAACAACATATGAACATGCATCCAAACATGGTTGAAGAGAATATCTTTGGAGGAATCTTTTTTTGAACGTTTAAGGTTTTTTCTTTTGCGTTTCTTGAAACAAAAGTGATGTTCAATAACAATTAGGATGGTGTTTATGCCACTTATAATAGTGTGCAATGAATGACTGCCAAACTCTTTGGATTCGAACAGCAACAATAATAATAATAATAATAAAATTTCATTCTACACAATATCAACAAGAACAATATGTACAGCAATGCAGCATCAACATCTGCACCGCAATTTGATTATTGTTAATAACCATAATTTCAATGTTGGATATATACTTTTTGTTGCTGTTGTTGTTGTAGTTGTGGTTGGTGTTGTTTTTGTAGGTTCGTTCGTTGGTAAATCACTGCAGTTATCTTAATCGATACGCTGGGGTGCGAATCCTCAATAATATTGTATGAAATGGGTGGGGGCGTGGGACACGCTGTCGCGCACTAAGACACAACGCGACACCGTTTGGTCATGGGGTCGCCGATTTTAAAGGTGCTGAATAGGTGCTGCTATTAAAAATTGAGCGAGCGAGCTGCTACAAAACGAAACGTACGTATGTACGTAACGTTAAGCTAAAAAATATGAACGAACGAAACGAAACAATTGAGTAGTCTCAATCGAAATGAAACAATGCGATACAAGTGTACACTACACTACACTAAACTGCTGCAACAGCAAAGTGCAACAAATGTCTCATTCACTGTCTGTCTGCCTGTTTATTTCTAAATGAGGCAAAACAACAACAGCCAAGACACACTAAGTGTATGGATGATATTTTATCGAGACATCATATTACACGCCTCAAAGAGCTGTTTTATTTTTTGTTGTTTGTGTATCATTGTGTACTACTCTGTACTACTTGTAATATGAAAAAAATAAAATACTGTTTACCTGTAGACCATACCGTAGCATGTCTACTGGCAACTGTTATTGCACACCATCTGTTGCGTTGTGCTTCCAATTGCTGGTGTTAAACTTGCTACGAAATGAAAATATCTACAACAAAAATAAAAACAATGTTGGTATGGGTAATTCCTACTAGCATCGCTGTTGGAAAATTCTTTATTGCACTTGTAGCCACCACTAGCACCAGCATCACCACCACCGGCACCTTCACCAAACATTAGCAACAGCATTGGTTTGCACCATGTGCTTTATGTGCATGTAACAGAACCATAACCTCAGACATTTTTCATTGTCCAAACAATCAAACATTTACAAACGCTATTGACTTTTTTCTCGCTCTTTCTCTCTCTTTATCGAAAAAGACCAAAAATATGTGGATACAAATAGTTGCTATCAAAAAGATGTATTAAATATTTGTATTTTAAACATAAATGAAAATAAGATTTTCATAAATAAAACAATGTTTGGAAATCTTATCTGTCATTGAATGCAATACACAACTTGCAAATCAACGGTGACTAATATTCAATATTTCAATATCAATATATAGGGACCATAATTTTTATTTCTATGAATGCGGCCATGAGAACATTGTAAAATGAACACAATGAGAACCTTGTAAAACAAGCTCAACGCCTTTAGCTGTCAGAAAGATAGGCTTATTCTCAGAATGACCTTCAAATTAGGGTCATCATTTTGTTTCCGCGATATGTTCTTATCTGTGTCTTTTATGCTGCGGTATGCTGTATGCTGTAAATTGATAGCTTTCTATGAATGTTGATTAACGATACCGTATAAGATCAGCGATCATACATGTATTATGTATGTTCTCACGAAGATCCTTCCTCACATGCTTCGATGGAGGTATTATCCCTCTAATTTAAGGAATTTTTCACGCAGCTCGTTAAGTCCTTAAGTAAGCATGGTGACAGTTTTTAATATTTCGCCACTAGGTATTAACTAACGAAGGCGCCGACACTGGACCCGTGTAATTGGCCACTGACCGAACAACATTTCTTTATTCATGCACAAAGTACTGGCGTCTAGTTTATATTTCGCAATTTAATTGGTGGAATTAAATAAGTGATCCTCATTACACAAGCAGTTTACAATCAGAATTTGGATCCCATCAACAACGACATCCTACGTTCTTGATGTCGCATAGCCGGGCTTTAATCAAGGTTAAAAAAACGAAATACATACATACATATTACTTTAAGAGACATTTAAGAACATAGTTATCTTCTTTGTATTCTTCTATCTTACTGTAGGTACATTCATATGTGTTCAAACACGGAAGTTATGAGATTAATTTTAAGAATGTTTAGAACCATACTACATTAAGAGACATTTAAGAGTCTTAAATATGTATGTATGTTAATTAAGACTAACTAAGACTAGTTTAGTTTTAATTTACTAAAGTGCTCCTTCTTTGTATTTTTATAGCTCACTATGTGTTTAAACAAAGTGTTTATATAATATTAATTTTCAATTTGATAATGTCTTTCTCTATGATTTGAATATACATTTATCGTTGTTGTCCCAATCTTCCAAATGATTTAACCAATAATTTTGAGGTATCCTTAGTTTACTATTTAACACACATAATAAAATCCCCCGTTTTACTTCATATACATATGTTTATATATAAATATATATATGTATATATATATATATATATTAGTAAACATTAGGTACAGCTGGAGTACAGCTACAGGTTTCAACGTTTGATCCCCACACTTGGCGTTTGTTCGCTGGCCTCTATCAGATCAGGCTGCTGACGTTGTTGCTGGCGAGTCTGTGAGTTCGTAGTCGTCGTCGTCATCGTCATCGTTGTTGTTGAGCATCATTAAGCTAAATTTAAAGACTTTTTTGGTTTGGCCTTATCAATTTGATTATGTTGTGTGAAAACAAATTACGTTTCAGCCTTTCGATATTAACCTTTTCCCCAATGGATTTGTGGCCTATAGCATGATGAAGTGAACTTAGTTTTAATTTTTTTTACTTTGATATTTGTAGCATGGAATTAATAAAGAGGGAAAAAATTAAGTGACGTAATATCAAAAAAAAAAAAATAAGGAAAGAAAAGAAAAGAAAGAAAACCATGAGTACACAATGTTTATTGTCACGTAAAAAATTGGAGCATTACAAAAATTACACACATTCAAAGAAAACTGAATAAATATATAAATATATATTTAAAAAATAGCTATAAACAATTTAAGCTCTGAAAGCCCAACAGCCCTTTTCGAAAATGTCTGAATAACTAAAACTTGTTTGAAATGTTTCTTCGTTTTCTTTTGGGAATTTTTGGTTTGTCTGTGTGTCTGTTTTACATTTTTCTTCTTTTGGCTAAAAGCACTCTTACTTACTTACATTTTCAAGTCAATTACTAAGTTTTAGTGATCTTAATCATTTGCAATGACAAGTAACCTTGTTAATGACTCCTTTGTGTTGTAAATGACACACATACGGCAAATGCATGCAGCACAGCATTTGTGGCAGGCGAGCTGTGGCAGTAGTTGCACTCGTAGTATTTGCCAAACAACATGTAGATGATTAACGCAGTATTTAAATTAAACAAACATTATTGCAAATGTTTGTTCTGTCGTTCATATCAGATTATGAGAGAAATGTTAAAAAGTATTTTTTGTCAAGAGGACACCAGTACTGGAAAAACTCAACAGAGGAGAGACCACCAATATGCTGCCGCAGACCACACAAACTTATTTGGTGAAAATAAAATAAAAATTGTGTTTAGGACACATCGAAATTGTCTTTTAAGGAAATGGAAATAGATGAAAATGGTAACATTCTTCGTTTTAATGTTGAGTTTTTGTTTGTTTTTTAAAATTTGAAATGTCAAAGGTAAGCAAGACCTTTGCAAATTTATTTCTAAAAGGTCTGCTAAAATAACTTTCTTTCTTTCTGTCAATTTAATAATGTTAAATTTAGTTGGAAACAAATTTATTAAAAAAATGTCATAAATATATTTTTTGTTTTTGGCTCACAGTCCATATATGCTTTGTAGTAAAACAGATAAAATTTACCACATAATGTAGGGGACGAGGCCAGTAATTATACTTAGTTAATCTATTTGAAATCAACGAGTACGAGTTTTGACTGATTTGTATCGAATATTATTTACTTTGTAAGTTATCAATCAACTTCTATAAATAATTTATTCAAATAAATTTCGGGTCAACTATAAGAAATGTATACAGGTATATAATATAGTAAAAATGACCGGTTGCTCACTTGCTCAAAAGTTAATGTTTAAAGTTTAAATATATTAAACTTTAAATCATATATACTCGTAGTAAGAAATAATCCTAAACAAAGTTAAAATTTTAATAAACTATGTATGATGGATCATGTATTTGATTCTGACATATCGTCAAACAATATTCAGAATGTTTAGCACTTCCATTACTCATATTTCATATTTTATTATGATTGGACATTTCGTAGCCAAAAAAGTTTCCATGTTTACCAGCTGCTCAGAAGACGATAATACCGAGAACTTTAATCAAGCTAATTGATAAGGGCATAAATGATGACTCTCCAGATCATGGAAAATGTACAAATCATTGGGAAAAAACGAATACCAGCTGAATTACTACATATTATCATTCATCTCTTTGTAGGAAAGGCAGGTGGATAGGGTTCCGGTCTGAACCATGTTGTGTGGACCTGACAATGCACAACGAATCATTGAAATTTTCACCGGTCTGCTTAGTACTTATAGACTTTATGTGGTCAACACATAAAACATCAGAATAAGAGATGGGTCTAATAAAGAGCTAAATGTGTTTATGTATATATACTCGTATATAATATGTAGACTTGTCAATTTCAAAAACAAATTTTAATCTCTAACAAACTTAAGATTAATTCAAACTGATTTTATTGTATCCTGTCTAAAGCATCATGTACTTATAATCAAAATACACAAACTAAAGTGAAATCAATGATTCGAGCTTGCTAAAACAACCACACTTAAATCCTCCTCGCACTTATACACAAATCTTAAGCAGCGTAAGTGAAAATCAGTTTTCCTCCCACTATTTAATAAGAAGGGGGAATCACACGTTGTCTTGTTAATCAGCACATCGTTGCTGTTCTGTTGCTCTTTTTTGAATGTATTTTATGGGCGCTGTGTAAAACGATAGCAACTAAGTAAAACAGCAAAATAAGAGGAAAAAGGGAGTTTGTTGATACTTTTTAATTAGCGCAAAGTTGGCATTAACACAGGTTTTTTTTTCTTAGGCTTAAAGCATCATCAACAGCCAATATCGGCAGATGATGAGGAAGATGATGATGCTGCTGTCGCAGCAGTAAAACAGCAGCAGGCGCCAATGTGGGAGATCCCTGTAAAGATAGTAAAGTTTCGTGCGCAGCTACCAAATCGATCTACGCTTATTGGTATTTACTGAAATATACTATAATATTTTGGTGAGTTGATGTCCAATTCAGCCAAAAGGCACAAAAAAAAAACAATAACAGCAACAACAACATCATCTACTACTACTACTTGCTACTACGTGGAAAGTGGAAAGATCAATCTCAGTTAAGTACGGTGAACAACAGCAGCGCCACAGCAACTACAACTGCGAAACTCAACAGCAAATTTTCAAATGAAAGGAAGAGATATTGCTAATGATTATTATCACTTTATAGCCAGGACTTTATTTGATTTAATGAGTTTTAAGAGCGGTTATTAGTAAAGATTACAAGTCAATCTCTAGTTTAACTTATGTTGTGTGGTTGTTGTTTTTGTTGTTATCCCAGGTTGTTGCTGTTACTTGGGTGTAGATTAAAAAAGGTTTTCAGTTCTGCTCGTTAATTTTTGGGACATTTTTTGTATGCCTGGGAATGTGTTTGTTTGTAATTGATTATGGCGAAAATCACTGATGACTATATACATTTATAATCTATTTTTTTAGATCGTATAATGTTACAGAATATTTACAATGCGTAAAGAAATACAAGCAACAAGTTATATATTTTTTTCCTTGATTTAAAAAAAATATAGTTTTTTTTTAATCTTTAAAGATATTTCAAAGGTTTCAGGAGTTATATTTGTTTATCCTGAAACAAGATTAACCGTATTGGTTTACCCAAACTCTGACTCTAATAGACGTCCGGAATAAAAGGGGAACAGTGACTACCTAGCACCATACAGACAATGCTTAATAAATATCAGCAGAATCCGAACCAAAACTGGAAACCATTCGGAATTGATACATTTGGAAAGATATTAAATCGAAATAAGAAAACAATGCAAGACAAATCAAAATTCTGCTAAAACTCGACATGAGAAAAGAAGATCAGTGCAAGTGTATAAAACAGCAGACAAGATCATTTGAAGCATTAAAATTTAAGTTGAAATCTTCATAAAGCGCACAGCTCCAACCGTTTGTCCAGATATTAATGATATATTTAACTCTATTATGATCTAAAACCAACAAGGCACCCACCCGGTTTAGATATCATAGCCACACAGCTTTTCACGATCGACTTAAACACAAGTTTAATTTATAACGCCAATAATACATCAATTCCGGCTATTCAACACCCTGGATTAGAAACTTACTGCCGTATTCATAAAAAATAAAGTAGGTTTGAAGTGTGCTTTTAGACAAAATGTTCATACAAAATTTCCTTAAAGTACATTTGAAGTCTACTTTAATTTTTTATGAATAAGGCCATTAAAGTGGGAATGAAACAGACATAAAAAATCATAACACAGATCCGTGTACTTGTGTTTCTGACTGAATTTTGTTCGAGAAATCATTTTATATAGTTAAATAATAATAATGTTTTTTTTTGTATACTAAATTCTTTGCCACATTGTTCCCCTTAGCTCTACATATGTGGGAAAATACTGGTATTAACATCCTCTTAAATGACTATTTTTTGATACACCTACATTAAACATACCACAATATTAAAGTATCTCTATGTATACGTATGTACTCGTATGTATAGTATATGTGTATATCTCTGTCTTGTAAATGTTCTAAAACGTTAATATATTTAGGTGACCTCTGCTGATCGTTTTCATCGTTTCGTTTCATACACAATATCGTGCCACATAACTACACTCATTCCACAAACAGCTCGGTGTTCGTAAAGTTGAATAATAATATTGAATATTGAATAGAAGACAAAAATATTCTGTAAATGAAAATACCATGGCGGAGACCATTTACGCGGTAAATGATGACCTAATTACCATAATCATATAAACGTACCTCATAAATCTTTTTCGTATTTCGTTCGTCGTTTGTTTGGTCGTTTATTCACAAGTTGCTGTTGTTGCTGTTCGTTTTCAGCCTGGATTCTGTTTTTTTTTGTGCAACCACATGCGGTGGCTTGTGGTTTTGTTGTTGCTTTGTTAAGTTAAGAGTTCTGTGCTCAACCGTCGGTAGATTCGCATACGAATCAGAAAAATTCTCGTAAATGATTTATGGTAACAACTTGTACGACCGAGTACGTTTGATAACTAATTTTTTTTTGCCAATAAACTTACGATTTGAGGGAAAAATTAACTGAAATAAAACAAAAAGAATTAATGCTTGAACTTGCAATAGATAAAACTTTAAAGTCTTTATGCAATCTCTCAAGTTTACACTAGAAGAAAATTTTGCTTTGACGTAAAAATCAATTTTGAATGTAGGTATATTTAAGAGATATAAAACTTGTTCTTATTTTAACCATATTCTGCCATATCAGCAAACGGTGTCCAAAAATGCAGAGAAATGGAATTAAACTAACAATCAAATAAGTGAAGAAGTTGTTAAGAGAAGTGATTGAGTTCGTCATAATAAACCACTTCGTCAAATGTACGATTTTGTGAACGTGTGTACGATGTTTTCGAAAAGGGTGACAGGCCTCCGACTAAAATAAGACATGTTCAAACCTTGTGGAATTGCTGGAGCTACATTAAACACTTGGACAAGAGAATCTCAATGTTTCACATTCTTCTCAAACCTGAACACACACTACATGCAACAAGTACTTTACAGAGCTATCAGGAGTTGTGATTGAATCTCTTTTAATCTCGGTTGTAAGACAAGCTTATCGAGGCTTTTAATAGATCCAGGGGCAGTTCCTTTAAACAGTTTTTGCTGGATATTTCTATGTTATATGTTTAAGTTTAAAAACAAACTACATACTTACATTAAGAACATGAGTTTTTCCATTTTTTCTTTGGACATTAATCGAATAATAGAAAAATTATTTATATTTTTGTTCCCTACATTCTCAATTTCTGGCAGTGTATTTAAGGTTTGAAATACATACGTAAATATCGACTAAGCATTTACTTTAAATCGCATACTTGTAGTCATAGTCATACGTACAAGTATAAATGTATCATGATCATTATTAATTCATTTTGCATCACTTGTAATGAACAATTAAATTGTTCATGTGTTTTCTGTCTTTTATTAAACTTGGTTTCACAACCCCAATTCGTAGTCAGACAATTCTATTGTGAATTGTTTTTTGCCTGTTGATTTGTTAGTTTGTTTGTTTGCTTAAAGGCGTAGCTTTTAAAATATTGACCATGAATTTAACATTTGGAAAGTGTCAATAAACGCTAAACATAACCAGTCAACAAAACAGTAAAATTTTAACATTAAGTTCGTGCAGTTTGAAAACTTGATATGATTATTGGTTGTCGAGATATTTTTTTTATCCAAATTTCGTAAAACATACAACAACCACATTTGCAACACAAATTCGTAAAACACCCAAACGCAATTAAATTTTAAATTTATTAAAGCCACACACTTTTAGAATTTACAATTTTTCCCATAAGCAGCTCTAGCCGTTTATGGTCATAAAAAAAAGAAAATCTTTTTAATCATTTAAAATTAAGAAACCTTTGTTTGAAACTTAGTTGTTCTGAGCAGAATGTATTAAGTTTTTGGACTTTCGGTTATTTGAATTTTCTTTCAAGTCACTAATCAATCGCTCTCTTTTCACTTATCAATCAATTGAAATGAATTGGATTTGCAGCGATAGTTGGAGATTGCATTTTAATGCTGGTGGTAAGAAATTTTCCTTGTAACAAAATGACAACACCAATAAAATACTCGTACTCCTTTCCATCAATATCCAGTGTCTTATGATGATAATAATGGGGATGACGAGACACAATAACCATTTACAACAATCAATTTAAAAAGTCAGCCAGCCAGCCAGCCAGCCAGCCAACAATGTAGAGTTGACACTGCCACAATAACAGTCTAAGAGTAAAAGTAAAAAAAACAAAAAAAAAAAAAAAAAAAAACAGAGAGCAGATGAAAAGAGATCAAAAGATCAATAACCAAAACAAAAACAAACAAACAACATTTTCAACTATTTATTTTCTTTAAACCATAACAGAGCAACAACTAAAATAAAATCACAACAAGAGCAGCTAAGACCACTTTATTTCTCCGGCCATATCCAAAAATCAAATCAATTTTGGAAAAAAAAAACTAAAAAAAACTCAAAGAATTATAGACAAACAAGCTCTAAATTAAAATGAAAATGCTTTAAAAGATCCCCATATTCTGCCACTTTGCGAGTGAGCGTATGTAGAGATCGGTACAAATAAAAAAGAGTAGAAAATAATGATTATTCTTGTTGTATGTAATTCAGTGGGAAGTCAGAACTTTAAATGACGTTGAAGATGACGATGATGCTGTTCCTGCAAACATATTCGTTAATCAGAAATTGTCATCATTTTTGGTTGGTTTTTTTCTACGTTTCTTTTTTTTTTGTTTTTGGTTTTAGTTTATGATTTTTTCTTCAAAGCTTCTTCGCGTATGATCAGTATCTCAATGAAACACACTGTTGGTATTTTTTTGTCTTAGTTTTTGAGTGCTCTACATTAAGCAAAAAAATTTTATGAATGGAGATTGTCAGCCTTAAACGTCAGAGTCAAATTCAACGGAGACTTGTTACCTCAATTAAACTATTTGTCCATTCAGATACCATTCGATTCTGTTTAAGTTGTATATTAGTTAAACTAACCCTAGTTTGTTAAATTTATAGATTATAGTTAGTTGGACCAACAAATATCATTTGATTTTTTGTGTTCAGATACAGCCATAGTTGACTAACTATCCAGCAAACATCCTTGTCTATGTATTCCGCAATAAATCCTTATATTGGTTAAGTCTTTAATCCTACACCGATGAATAATTTTGAGGGAATGTGGGGTAAAAGAACGCATTATGTTTCGGAACTTAAATGATTCCTATGAACACAGGTACACTGTTCCATTTAAATATAAGCTGCAGCTAGTAGCTGTTTTGCCCTAAGGAAAGAACAGCAATTCAATTTGACCACAGCCACTTATATAATATATAATCCACATGATCGTACAACTAGAATTTATCCATAGAACCCTCTTACGATAAATACAATTTCGTCAAGAATTTCAGGACATTATATAGACATTTACTGCCGTATTTATAAAAATTAAAGTAGGCTTGAAGTGTGCTTTAAGACAAAATTTTCATACAAAATTTTCTTAAAGTACACTTGAAGTCTACTTTAATTTTTTATAAATACGGCAGTTTGTATTTAAAATTCTACATTGCAATGGCTGTAATTCTACATCATGTCGTCATTCAAGGGTGAAATATGAAGAACACTGATAAAAACATTTAATATCTAAACGATGTTGTTCAAGGTAATGGAATGAATTGAAAGGTCGTCATATATTCCCTAGTAAAGGGAACAAGTTTGGTTTTGCTAGAATTTGTGGCGAGTCCACATTCCACAGCTCCTTTGGAAATAAATTTGCCGTTAACCGCAATAGCAAGGACATACGCATAGTTGAAAACTTTCCAGCCAAGGCGTTTCAGGTATTTTAGCGCCGGATTCAGAACCAGGTTTCATAGAAGAGTTAAAAGGATATCCCCTGTGGTATTTTTATATTTGTTTTAGACACAACATCAATCATTTTTAAAAATGCAATAATTGTTCTTGTGGCCATGTGCGATTTGTTAAATAGGGAATCAAGTGTCTTTAAGTTATCTGCAACTAGACAGTGTTATTTTGTATTTAAAACGCAAATTGCTTGGTGTGTTTTTTTTTTAAATATTCTTGAATATTTTTGAAGTGTAATTAAAAGCTGGGTGTTCTTACTTCGTTTTGGATGACTCGTAATATTCTTATAGTTTTCTTCTAAGAGATTGCTCGTTTTTTTTAAGAACTGCAGAAGCGCCAATACAACAACACATTATCGTCACTTGAAATCAAATGCCCAGTAATAAAAAACATTAAATAGCGACAGAAAGACAGCTCCGATCAACATAAAGCCAACAAAACCAAAATCAAAGCTCTATTTATTACAACATATACGAGGAAAAAACTCTGCTATTCAAACGACCAACCAACCAACCAGCCTACAATACAATATTAACTTAATATAAATCCACTAGCAAAAGTCATTGAATGAAATTGATGTGACCATTTCATCTATTCCATTGTTATGTACAGATTGCAACATCGTCGTCATCATCATCATCATCATAGAGGAACATCACTCTGTGGCCGAAACGACAACATCATTTCGTAAAGTTATTAATTTCAAAATGGGATTGATTGAATGACAAAATCTCTGGACACTAAATCGGTAAATAGTAAATGACAGACAATACTTATCACTATAAATGCTAAACGGAATACAAAAAAGAGATATTCTATAGGTAGATGGTACGAACAATGAATGTATATATGAATACTTACTTGGCTATAAAATTCAAGTAGTTGTTGTTATTTTATGGCACTGTCAATTGTATTAGAGACCAATGAATTAAGTCACTTGGACCGCAATCTCCCATACAATTCAATAGAAAGTTTATTATGGCTAAAACTTGTACTCCACAATATATTTAGTTAACAACTAAGAGAGAGAGAGAGAGAGAGCAAAATTTAATTTTTTACTAACAACATACGAGTATAAGGAGTTTATTTGTTTGCTTTACCAAGCCACTGACAATTGAGTGATTTGTCATGGGCGTCTCAGATTAATAGTATGTATTATATACAATATAGTTTCAAATAAATAACTAGACTTAAAATTGAACATAAACAATACATTCATGTCTTAAGTGTACGAGTTGTGTACTAGTACCAAAGAGGATTAAGGTTTTCGTTTATTCTTCTGTTTCTACTCTCCTAACAGCAAATACAATTACGACGACTTTGTTGAGAACTACAACGATGCTGATGAATACGACGACGTTAACGTCACTAGCAATTATAACAAAATATATGATCTTACTGTTATAGCTAGACAATATTTAAGATCTGTAAAGTGAGCGTATGTATAAGTTAGGTTTTTACAGGCGTATTTAGTAAACATTTGCATTCATTTTTTAAATTATACCAAACAACCCTCCTCTTCTTTATTTTTTTTTTGGTTTAAAATTGTTGCAAAATATTTATTTTTTTTCCGTTTGGTTTGTTGATTTTTCAAATTACATTTTCGCAACAATTTTCTGGAGCTTAAGAAAAAAATCTATAAAAAAAAGAATCAAACAAATAGCTAGACTAGTACATTCATACCTTTATGTATATTTAATATCCACTTTGCAGTTTGTTACTAGATCGAGTTCAAAGTGCTTCAATGTTTTTGTGGCCCGTTTTGACTGCACCATTGGCAATAGCACACTAGTAATAGTGATCCAGCTTTTTTTACTTGCTTCTTTGATTCTTCCATGACTAGCACATGTCTCTGTTATACGAACTATTTTGTGAAAACTTGATGATCTACGTACAACGGCAAATAACATTAATCTCAATAGGAGTGCGGGGAAGAAGTCATTTCGTAAGGAAAGAGGATATAGTTTTAAATGAGTTAATTTATGATTTTTGTAAGTTGCTGTGTTTTTTAACAAATACAAACAGCGAAGCCTTTTGTCTTGTCTGCAGAAAAAAGCCAGAGTCTTTGGCGAGAATCGAACCCGCAACCCTCTGACTGATAGTCCAGCACACTATTTCCTAGTCTATCGGCGCACCAAGTAGTCTATGCATCTCTTTAAAACAGTAATTTTCATGTCTAATTATTTGGGTGACTACGTAATCCAAAGAGAAGTGAACTGGTTATTTTATACATCTTAGATAATCTACCGTGAAGTCAATTGCCACTTTAGCGTCTCTAAGTAATCTAGAGTGTAGCCACTTTAAACTTTTTTTGTACCGCACAGTTCAACAACCACAAGTAATATATTACTGAGTCAATTGGCACTTAGTGTAATTTGTTAATTTATTTTTGCTTAAGACACGAAATAACTAGCTACTGACTAGCTAATTCTATAACCAGAAGGCAACTGCTCGGTAATGATAATTTAGAAAGTATATCGAAGAGATTTGTAAGAAACTTGAGTGAACAAATTTTGGGCAATTGTTCGTGATCTGGCATTAGTTACAATCATAATTTAGATTTCCTAATCCAAATACTTCGTTTTGTATCCTTTGTATTTTATTCAAAAAATTTCTTCTTTTCCCTCAACCAATATTTGAAATTAAAGTTGTTTGTGTGTTCCCGTATACCTAAAACGGAATTACACTAAAAATAATCATCATATTTTTTTCTTTTAAAATTTCAGCTGTATTTGTTGTTGTTGTTGTTTTTAGCTGTTATTGTTCATGTTCCCACTAACTAAAGCGTAATTTAAACTAAATCGATGTGCGAGGCTTATGCGTGCGACTTACAAACATTTGAGTACTAGTCATACATACACGAACATACCTATATAACAACATATCTGTACTAACTGAAGGATAATGGCCTTCTTTATAAATACATATATACATATACAGTGTGTGAAGTAGTGTATAATACAAAAAATTATATAGTTTTACAAATTGAGTCTTGCATTTAAGAATAGTATTTAGAATAATCATTAAATTAATTAAAGCAAAATGTTGATGTTTTCTAAACTACAACTACGATGGAAAAAGAATGTACGCTTTCAAAAAATCATACCCTTTTGCTAAAGTTGATGATTAGATCAAATGATGTTATTCAAAAGTTATGTTTCGAATTTGATGTCGGATTACAAAATTACCTAAAGATGAAATATTACTTTTGTTAATAAGACCTTATTTAATAACGATCGGTCCATAATTAGTCAAAGCTCCCATATAAGACCCCCTACGAAAATCACTTTGACATGTATAAATCTTTTAAAAGTTTTTAAATCGGTATAAAATTGAACACAGAACATATTTATACACATGTACATACATATTTAGTGGCATGACACAACATTTTTGGATGATCGATCTATAATAGGTCATAGCACCGATATAGCACCCATTTCTAAAAAACTATTTTTTACACATATACTGGGTGTAGGGTATTATATGGTCGGGCTTGACCGACTATATTTTCTTACTTGTTTTAATTAAAAATCATTTTATATGTCTGTATCGTTTTCATGTCATCATTTATAGTACTTTTTGGACGCTTTAGCTTTTTTGCAATCATTATATCAGACAGTGTCTGATTTCCAGGGAACTTGTGCATGATTTTCTTTCTATTTTGATTGTGCATTGCTGAGCACTCCCACAATTTTGTTTCGACTAAATTAAATGTTGTCATGCTTGAAAAGCAAATCACTAAAAAAAACTAAAGTGTTACCACCAGGTTTTCTTGTCCAGTATGACCGGTTTTTATGTGAACAATGCTCTATAATTTTCTACAATTAAATTGTAACATATTATAGATGAGAACTGAATACAGTTTTTATTAAATTGTTGTAAATATTTTTTGTTACACTGTTAAAACAAATGAACAATACGCTTTTCTTCTACTATATTTAAAATCTAGTGTATAATTCACTCTTTTCAGTTTGGATTTTTATTGTTGTTGGCCGTTTTTTGTTTGTAGACTACCAGCAACTAAACAGTACTTAAATTCATACACTATCATACACGTATAAATGGATGAGCATTACTGACTTTTTAAGTAAGAAAACATATTAACTCGTATTTACCTTTACCACCAGAGCACTTGCTCCATCTAAAATGTTGCAACGAAAAATTATTGGTTACATGTGTTTGTGTATGTGCGAGTTAGAATGTGTTCCCTTTTTTCGTCGTCATCGTCTTGCTCTTCTTGTGATTCATAATAATCAATTATTTCTATGTAATTTATGGTAATGTTTATCCATGATGGATTGACTGCTCTAATGTCGTTCTAAATCTTTTCTCTGCGTCCGTATGTGTGTGTGTGTTTTTTTTTTTTTAGTTTGCCAAAACTACAGCTGCTCAGGCTAAAATGGATGAAAACAAAAAAGAAAAGGAAATGTTTTGAGGCTGTGTTGCGTACATCTTTAGACCCAATATCTAGACAAACATACACAAAAAGGCATTACTGAATATGATGATTTTGGTTGGGAGTACGTTACTCATGTTGCTACGGTTTTGATTTTATATTGTTGTTGTTGTTGTTCTTGTTTTTTGTTAACTTAGGTGGTTAGAAGGATGTTGAAACTGGCGCATTATGTTGTATGAATTTTGTACTCGCATGTGTAATACTTTTTGGTTTCTTTATAAATTTTCAAGATTTTTTTTTTGATTTTTTTGTATGGTTGTCAGTTATTTTTGCAGCCATTCAGCCAGCTTAGGTTACAAGTGCATCATCAAAAAATTGTTTGTAAATCTGTTCAGTTCAGTGTGACTTTGTGCTTTAAACTTATGCACACACACACGTACTCATATTTAAAATTCAGCTAGACAGACATACATTTAGTCAGCCAAAAAATGCAGCTAAGTCAGCTTGTGGAATCATATAGACACATATTTCTTATATTCAAGCTCATGTTCATATGTATGTATGTATTTATTAAATTTATTGTAGCATGCGTCAAGTGTGTGCGGTACGAGTGGTATGTACATATGTATGAATGTTTGTTATACTTGTGTCTGTCTGTTTGTTCGTTACGTCTGCCAGTTTCTTTGTATGATGAGAAATTTTTCTTCATGTATAGATAGAATTTTTCGCTACAAATACAATTAATGTACAATGTTTACATGCTCTATGTAACCATTGAATCATTTAGATGAATGTTGTTAGTTGCTGTTGCCTGTTTGTTATTGTTATTGTTGCTGTTGGTTGTTGCCAGCATTTGTTGTCTGCTCAACTGCAATGTATGGAAAAACTACCGTGAAAAGTACAGGTGCCTTTAAGTTTTTTGTTGACTTTGAATGTTGTTGGGGGTTTTAATTGAAAATTCGTCTAAGAATGATTGTTAGAGTGCGAGGGTGGTTAAAAATCTTATCAAAAAAAGTGTTATCGACTTGAAATAAATATGCACTGCAGTTCGATCAAACTATTGTGCTAATAGTTAATAAGAGCCATAACGGGTTTTTATTCAATTAGATGAAATTAATTACAGCTTTAATTTGTGGTACAAAAGTATTCAAAAGCTTTTGTTGTTACATAAATACTAAAACATTTATGTGACCAGAATCGATATGAACAATGGTTTAAAAGGAAAGACGTTCTCGAATATCAGATTATAAGCCAGCCATTACTAAGCTATTTAAAAGTAATGCATGTGGCACGTATTAGTGGTTATATATTATGTTAATCAGTAACGACGTGTCCTCTATAATATTCGGTTTTCAATTTGACCACTAGTTTAGAACATACATAAATATTATTTACGATTTATGTGCATTTACAATTATTTATATAATAACATTTTTTTGCCATCCCCCACACCTAAATAACTTATAAATTAACCCACCTAAAATTCTTCATACTTGATGTCGTAAACTAAAACAAATGATTTTAAGCAATTTTGCCTTTAAGAATCATACAGAAACATATTGCCCAGAAATTGCTGTGAAATAAAACAAAATCAAACAACAAAAAATCGAAATAAAAAAACAAGTAAGAAAGTATAGTCGGCCAAGCCCGACCATATAATACCCTACACCCAGTATACATATGTGTAAAATAGTTTTTCGGAAATGGCCTCTATATGGGAGCTATGGCTGATCATCCAAATATTTAGTGGCATGACTTCGGGCATATAAATATTATATGTCGTCAATTTTATTTCGATATAACACTTTTAAAAGATTTATACATGTTAAAGTGATTTTTGGAAGTGGGCTTATATGGGAGCTATGACTAATTATGGACCGTTCATAAAAAAATTGGACCTAATAATTTGTGTATATATGAAACATATTTGTGTTGAATACCAACATTTTTAAGAGATTTATGCTCATTAGTGGGCCTTATATAGGAGCTATGGTCAATTATGGACCGATATGCATAACATTTCTAGATGTAATTAGGCTTCATGTACAACTTATTTGTGCTGAAATTTGTTTGTATACGAGCATAAATCACATATTTATAACCGATAAACATCTTTTTTGGAAGGACATTTGTATGGCGGCTAGGTGAAGTAATGGACCGACTGGGCTAAAAAAATATTACGTATTAAGTTTTATTGAAATATCTGTAAAATTGTGGACTTGTACTTTGCCCACAAGCTTTACATGAGCAGCCAACCAGCCAGGCTGACGTTTAATCGGCCCAAAAATTGATTCTGAGTCGATCGGTATACTTTAAAATGGGTGTTTGACTAATATTTATGGGAGTTACGAACATTAGCACAAATTCAATATACCCTTCTCCCCACTATAGCGGTGTAGGGCATAAAAACCAAAACCACACAATACCCAAAACGCTGCAAAGACCATGCGAAACAAAATAGAGCGGCGTCAAATTTCTTTTGTATCTCATACTTACATAAGCATACACTTTTTCTACTCTACTTCTACTTCTTCCTCTTCTGCTGCTTTTCACATACAACTTTAGGAGCATCCTTACTCTTGAACAACTACTTCATCTAAGTATATATGTACATATCTAAACAACGACAACTGCCTGTGAAAGGTTTTCGAAAATCAGCAACATACAGCCAGCAACAAGCAACTAACAATGTTTTTTCTTTGTGCCTCATCTATATTTTTTATGGCCTAACAAAACGATTATACACACTTCTTGTGTATGAAGAGAAAAAATTAAAAAAAAAACAAAAAGAAAAACTTCTTAAGTTGAAATGATCAATCTTCAAAACTGCAATGTTTTATGTGCAATATTACAACAGTATTTATGTTTAAATAACAGCAACAACAACAACAATAATAATAATAATAAACATTCTAAATAACACTCTGGTAATATTTACTAGAAATTATTGCTGGCTGGTGGAAGGTGTAGTTAATGGGGGTGTGGGAGAGGGGCAATTGTAACCATGATAAAGTGACCATAAGCATTTATCGAAAAATAACATTTAAAATATTTTTTTTAGATTAAAGGAGGAAGTTGCAACGAGGGTGGCTTGGTAATTAGTTTATGGTCAGCAAATTAGCTAAGACACAAAATTTGTAAAGATTTTTTATACAAATGTGATTTCAAATTGTTAAATTGTTTTAAAGCTTTTTTTATTTTTTTTTAAATCAAAAATAGTGTTCAAAAATGCTTTTTATTAAGTTTATTTGTTGAAAAAGGTTCTGATGTATTTTATAAAACTATTTTCTTTTGTAAAACAGATGTTTTTAAATCTTTTGTAAATTAAATTTTTATTAACAATGCTTTTATTTAGGAAAAAAATTCAGACAAAGCTTTCGTATAATTTTCTTAACTTATCGCTTCCCCCACATACACTGTAAACATGCGTGTATTTAATCGTCAATAGAACTATTTAATGCTCTAATCGCTCTTCTATACTGTTCCGTAGCTGTATCGAAATAATTCATTTTTATTTTACCATTTATTGCACATGGCTGCTGCAATTTGGACTGCTTTGAAATAAAATCGCGCTCTCTATCGTCTGCTCTATAGGTAAGTAAACCTTTACTTTGTAATTAGAAACACTTCCTGAAGCGTGTTTACAAACGTTTTCATTTAAGCTCAATGAAAAAAAGTTGAATTGAATGCTGCTAGAAAAATCAAGGAAAGAGGAGTTAAAAAGGGAAGAGACTTTTCAAAATTTCGAATCAATTTGCATCGTTGTCCATATTATAAATGCAACAAATCACATTGAGTTGTATTTTAACTAAATTTCATTATAGTACATAGTTTGAAATTGAAGTTGAGGTTGGAGTTTAAAGTCTGGCTGTGTGTGTTGTGTTGTATTGGCTGAATGTTTGTTGCGTGACAACAATAACAAATTACTATCATAAATTGATTTGTGATGAAGTGAATGTTGAAAGTCCATTGTGTTGTATAGTATTTGAATATAAAGATTATAATCTTTGTTCATCATCGTCATCATCAGCAAACTTGTTGCTTCTTTTTAGTGGTGTGGTGTTGTATTGTTTTGTTTGTATTCTACTATTTGGAAGCTAATCGCATTGTAAGCGGCTGGCTGCCATTTGACGTTTTGTTACTATATTTTGTGTGTGTGTTTATGTTGTTGTTGTTTTGTTTTTGAAGATTTTTTCTATAAGTGAAACGCCCAGAAGCTTGTTTTCCTCTACCACGTTCGACCTTTAGCATATGAGGTCGCGCTGTATATTGTTTTGTTGCAGCTATTTCCAAAGAATCCTGGTTGGCTATTGATGTTTGGCTGTTGTTATTTTGCTGTTTTTAGCCACCAAATGGAAATAGCAACAAACATAAAACAAAAAATAAAAAGTGGAGACAAAAACAAAAATGTTTTGTCTTAAATGTTAAATTTTTATTAGAATAAACTCGTATGTAGATACTCTTATGACATATGTTGTAAGTGCTACATGTGTGAACGTGTAAAAAATGCCATGTCTGTTAGGGAATATGCCCAATTGAAAGATTCCAGTAACTATTAAGGGAGAGAATATCGTTGTGATAGAGTTTATGACATGTGAAATATATGCAACTTTGTTTATCTTAATTCTTGACTAATTTCAATAAAGTTTATGATATGAACTGGGTGCTGTTGGAATGAATCTATTTATAAAATTCAGACGAGTGCAGATAATTGTGATAATGACATTGTGATAATGAGTTACAGTTCAAAGTCTCACCAACTCTGTAAATTACTCATTCATCGGAGAATGTGGCTAGATTTACATCGAAACAACTAGCGTCGATTGAGGGAGAGATTGCAAGAGATTGTAATTTTTTTCTTATTATTTTTGTATTTACTGTTTAACAAACAGAAACAATTTTGATGAAATTGAACATAAATTCACCCCTATCGTGAATAAAAATTCCACATGAAATTTGTTCCCTTTTCATATTTTTCCTATTAAAATTCAATGTTAAAAAAATAAAAGGGAACAAATTTCATGTGGAATTTTTATTCACGATAGGGGTGATTGTGTTGAATATTTTGGAAAATGTTTTAGAAAGAACCATAAAAAATTCCTAAACGTTTGAAATATTGCATGAGATCCATCGATCCAACTTCAACACTACTACTTCTATCCTACGCCTATATGAAATTGAGTGGCAATCGAATTAGCCAGTTCACAATTATTTGATTCTGCACATATTGCATATTACCTTATGTCAACCTCTAATATACATATAAGCAACGAATGTTGGAAAGTATGTTTATACGTTTTCAAGTTCATATGTTTTTTAATATTTTCCAACCACACAAAGTTACAGTTGCTGCCTTCAAAAATTAAAACACCTTTAATGAAATCAATGACAAATTTCCAAATTTGTTTTATCTATTTAACAAAACTTAAAAGATATGAAAACAATTTCCTTTTTTCAAAAACAAACAAAATAAAAAAATCTCATCCCACAAACATTCCATTTCCAATTTGGTTTATGGTCAGACATCTCTTCCAAGTGCTAAGACTATTCTTATATTTAAATAGTTCCCAACATAGTTAAAGAAAAACGTGTGCAATCGACAAAAAACCAAAACGAAAAAATACTCGTGTTTAGAAAATTCAAATCACATTTTGATGCTGACTGCTACTGCTACACAATATTCCAAAATGCATACGAGAAGAATGAATTTTCAAACAGTCCAACAAAAACGAAAAAAAAGAAAACATTTTGCACTCATTGTCAGTCAGAGGCCAGTATTTCTATAAAACCCAACATATGCCAAAACTGTTAAAGAAAAAAATAAAAGAAACACAAGGAAGGAAGATTCAGTCAACATCAGGAACTGCTCAGACTAGACATAGAAAAAAATACAGCAGGCGGATGAACGGATGGCAGGACAGACAGACGGGCGGACGGACGTAAAGCAGCTAGAGCGACAGCCATGGCTGGTTGATATGCATTCAAATAAAACTCACCCTCACACCCAATATTAAAATCATTCAGAACAAAGGTATGTCGTGACCCCAACGTGAATGCGTTTTATGCGATTTAAATGTTGCCAAATAGTCGCGAACTCTTTATTATTATTATTGTTGGGGTTTTTGTTTTTGTATTTGTTGCTTGCTTTGAATTGTTTCATACACATAAAGGCAGACGGACGGACGGACATTATACAAACATACATACATATATTTATAAATGTATAGTATGTACATATATTTTCTTATGTTGTATTTGTTGTCATTGTTAAACGGTGGCTGGCTGTCTTGCCTTAAAAATCCCCAAAAATCTTGAACAAAAAAGAGTTAAAGAGTTAAGCCAGGATTAAACAGCAACAACAGACAGCAGACCAGATTTAACATAGTTTATGTTGAATGTTTTTGTTGTAAGTTGCGGCAACAACAACAACAACAGTAACAGCTACAATAAGGTAACACAAAACAGAGCAGCAGCTCTTCCAAAACTAACAACAACAATAAAAAAATGTATTGTAAAATGTAAGAAACTTAACAATACTATGAGATTTTTTTTCATTTGCTTTTTTCTTCAGTTTTTGGTGGGTTTTATATTTAAGCCAAAAAACCCTGAAATAAAAAAGTAGAAGAAACAAATACTGATGTATGTTTGCATGATTGTTGGGCAAAGCATTTAAAAATCTACAAATATATTGTACAATGTACATAGTAGTAGTAAGTAGAAGTACATTATACAAACAAATAAAAACAATCATACATTTGTACAGACACACACTCGTTCTGTATAGTAAACTCTACTGCCATAATGCACATTTCGACCTTTTTTCTCATTTTTATTCTGAAATGAAAACAGAACTGAAACAACATTTGCTAAGAAATTGTTGTGACAGAGTTAAAACGCCAGCTAACAGCCAGCAATCATCACAATTAACCCCTAAACAAAAGTAAAAGGAGATTAAGAATTATTTAAAAAAAGTAATGAAACTAATACCTTATATCTTTTGCAGACATAAAAACATGCTCTTTTAGTACAATTTAAATGTTTCGGTTTGTTTCTAATTAGGTCGAATATTACGTTCGTTTTAAGGCTGAAAACTTGTTATTGTTGCGAAGCAAAATAAGTTGGCGGATCCGTTTGACATGAAATTTTATATAGTTTAATCAGAGGAGTATTCGTGTTTAAGTTTTTTTTTATTCTGTCCTAAATAAGAGAATTTTTTGTGGTTCATCCGAAAGCCTGCTAGTATATTTATCTTCTATCACAAGCGATTTATATGCATTTGAAGATTCAAATTTCGGTCAGGCTCTTATATCTTTTTATTAATAATGTAATGTCAATTTCTAGCAAGCCAACAATGATAAATCAAGTCAACAATGATAATCAAGCGACCAGGAAATTTCTCTGCAAACAAAAATCAGTTTATTCAAATAAATTGGAGATATAACAAGAAGATACCTAGTAAAGTCATAAATACTGGTACACAGAAATATCGACGCCAAATGAAAACGAATTAATATTTAAAAAAAATTTGTTTTTATTGGATTATTCAATAGCTACGAATCTAAGAACAACGTATTCCAATTGACTTGATACGTCTTGAGATGATATGGTCACTCAGCGATCGCGAGACGCACTTCATGCAGTGCACCTCTAATACGGACCACAACTTGTAATCCACGGCTTGAGGTTTGGACTAGCAACTGGTCAATCATCTGTTGATATGAAGTCCGGAACGTTGTTCTTGAGCCACTGTTAATTCATTTTTGCTTTGTGAGCTGAAACAGCAGGAAAAGTCCATGGCTTGTTGGCGAATATTGATTAGTTGAGAGGCTTTACAATGGGTTTCAAAACGGTCGATTGATAGGCAATGGCCGATGTTTTGACTCCTTTCTCGCAAAAATTGAGCTTGGTAACGCTATCGTAGCTCACTCCCCATCATACCATTGCAGACGCAGGTTGGTGGCCTTTATGAACACTCAGGAGGAGTTTGTATGCGCATGATCATTCTGTTTATTGAACGATTCTTATACGGTGAAGGTTTTTTCTTCTGTAAACGGAATTTGTCTGTGAGTCGTTTTCGGTCTATTCGTCTCTTCTCGGCTTTGATCGCTTTTAGAGTTCTCACAACAATACAATAACAATAGGATTTTTATAATCGCCCCATTCCATGATTATAAACAATTAATAAAAAATCTTTTTACTCCGCAATGAAGAATTAATGTAAACTATTAAATCGCAATCAATGCGAAATGGATGCGCCCAGTGTTGCATTCATAATGAGTGTGTTCAGTTGTGTACCAGTATTTATGACTTCACTAGGTATAATAATTAATCAATTTTATATAACATTTTGTTTTCAAGCATTTTTTAGTGCCATTGTTAGACACTTGTTATATAAGAAAAGTTTATAAGCTTTCCAAGGGTTAAAAATATGAGTTCTTTTTTTATACCCTACACCACCATATTGGATTTGTGCTGTTGTTTGTAACGCCCAGAAATATTGCTCCAACACCCACCTTAAAGTATACCAATCGACTCAGAATCACATTCATTATTATATTTAACAGAATTAAACTATTTCTAAAAGTATCAAAAACTTTTGTGCATCATACACCAAAATATAAAAAGATAAGCTAATTAAGATAATGGGCTCACTTTCTGATTCGATGTAACAATGTCCGTCCGTCCGTCCATCTGGCTGGCTGGGTGGCTGGCTGGCTGTCCATGAAAAGCTTGCACGCAGAGTACAGGTCACAGTTTGGAAGATATTTCGATAAAATTTGTTTTTTTTTGAAACTGGTGGAAATCGGTCTATTATTTCATCTGTCCTCCATACAAATGTCCTCCCGAAATTGGGGTTTACGGATCATAAATGTTTGAATTATGCAAGTATCCAAACAAATTTCATCACAAATGAGTGGTAAATGAAGCCAAACCACATCTACAATTTTGTGCAGATCGGTTCATAATTACTCGTAGCTCCCATATAAGGCCCACTTCCGAAAATCACTTTAAAGAGCATAACTCTCTAAAAAATGTTGGTATCCAAATAATATTGAACCCAAATATATTTCATATGTGTACAAATAATACGCTACAATTTTATTATGATCTGTCCATAATTAGTCGTAGCTCCCATATAAGGCCCACTTTCGAAATTCACTTTAACGATCATAAATTTCTTAAAAATGTTGGTATCCAAATAAAATTTGACACAAATAAGTTTCTTATATACAGAAATAATTACACCTAATTTCATAATGGTCGGTCCATAATTAGTCGAAACTCTCATATAGGGAGAGGGTTCTCCGTAAATCAATTCAAATTTATATCGAGATAAAGTTTAACACATATAATATTTATATTCACAGACATCGTGACACTAAATTTTTGGATGATCGGTCCACAATAGGTTATATCTCCCATATAACACCCATTTCTGAAAACCTGTTTTATACATGTCGGGGTATTATATTGTCGAGCTTGACCGACTATACTTTCTTACTTGTTTTTTTTTTTTTTGTTTAACTGAAAATGCCAAAAATTGTATTATAGAAGAAGCCCTTTCTTCTACTTCAATGTGTTTTTTCGTTTTTTTTTTTTGTTGAATTTTTTTTCACCATAGTAACACACAACCAACAACGCAGCAGAAGAACGAAAAAAAACGACACATACAATCCAAAGAGAAAAGAATATATTTTTTAAACAAACTTATGTCTGTATGAAGGTCTATCTATCTGTTTATTTGCAATATGTATGATTACGTATAAAATTCTGGTACTACGGACCAAAAAATACGTTATTCGTATTTTCGTCCTCGCGTATTTTTTTTCATTTGTTGTTGGTATTTTTTAGTTTCATGTTGTTGGTGGATTTAGTTCTTTTTTGTTTTTTTTGTTATATTCGTTCGTTGGTTTGTTTGTTTATTTATTTTTTGTGGCTGATGCATTTGCATACAATAAGGAAAAGGTACACAGCATGTTATCTTTCTATGACCTACACCAATATTTCTGAGAATGATGTGTCTGTCCAGTATCTGTTTCGATTTGGAATCATCGTTGTTGTCGTCGTCCATCGTATTTGTTGAATAACTTGACGCTTTAATATCAGTACAAGCAGACAAACATATAGACAGACAAACTCAAAAAAAAAATTCAATGTGGAGTGGATAGTGCAGAGAAATAGCTACACTCAAAGAAAGAATTCAGTTGGACGCGATTATGGATTTTTAAAATTTAGAATTTCAAATTTAAAAAACTTCAGAGAAGACAAAAAGGAATCAAAAATAAGGAGGATTATAGTCTTGTACAAAAATTAAAAAGAAAAATTCGAAGAAATACAATGTTTTTATAAAGTAATAATGAAGACCTTTAACTTATATATCTAAATTAATATTCATTATTTAATAAATATTCAATGATTTTTTTAAAAAGTAAACAAATTTAGTGCTTAATATGTAGGTACCCAAAAAGTACTTTTTGAAAAATTTAGAAATTTCAATAAAAATTATTCAAAATTCCAAGAAATTTCACAGTTGATTTGAGAAAATAAAACTACCAAAAAAGTAATTTTTTGAAAAATGCAAAAATTACTTTATAGAAAGAGGAAGAATTTTCATAAAAATTAAAAGAATTTTGCACTATTGTAAAAAAGGTATATTTTCTGCAAATTTTATATAAATATTCAAATTTGGTGCTAAATATAAAAGTACCAAATATTTAATTTTTTGAAAACATAAAAACTTTCATTAAATTAATTAAAATTCGTAAAAAATGTGCACAGTTGTTTTTTTATACAAAATTTATAAATGATACAAAAACTGAAGCTTATTTATAAAGTACTTTTTTGAGGAACTCAAAACTTTGTGAGAAAATAAATCATCACAAACAATTAACAAATTAATAAAATTAGAGCTAAACCAAAAAGTACAGAAAATTATTTTTGAAATTTGAAAATAAATTAAACAATTTTAAAATTTACACATAATAAAAAAGCATAAAAAAAAGGTATTTTTTTAAAAGAAAACTTCCAATTTCTTTGAAAAAGTAAATTTTTATACCTTTCTGCAAAAGTGTGCCCGAAAAGTACCATAATAGTATTTTTGGTATTTTTGGTACTTTTTAAAAAAATCTATTAGTTTTTGGAAAGTTTTTTTTTCATTAAATACATAGTTTTTATTTAATTAATTAAGCCTAACCAAAGGTTTCTGCCAATAATTATTCGAGTGTATTTTAAATGATCATAATATTGCTGCTTAAATTTCCAAAAATAAAAAAAAAACTTAACTTTAGTTTAGCTTTTAATGTCACAGTTTTCAATTGTTATTGAGATGCTGACCTTTATATATTTTATTTAAAATTAATTTAAAATACAAATGGACATAAATGCTCAAAAACAATTTCAGGCTTTAAGTGCCTTAAAGTCCAACTAAAACATAAATATAACATTTTGCTGACCAATATATAGCACAAACAAATATTATTATTATTATTGATTATTTAGTCTTTTAGAATTGGGTCGTTTTATTGTAGCCTTATCACTTCCGCTCCTCTATTCCCCTGGCCGCAGACAAATAATGATGAGTTTAGAAAATGTTGCAACAACATGTTTTTTGTTTTATGTTTAATATTTTCCCACGATAGATAGGTTTGATCGTGCTTAAATTGATATTTTATAGATTTAAGGAAAACGCTGCCTGTAGCGACCAACGTTTTTTTTTTCATTGTTATTGTTGTTGATAGAAAGAACCACTACTTCCAAGCAGAAATTTTCATATTCTCGATAAAAAAAAAACGTATTAAAATCATTGAAAGTAAATGGTTAAGGGAAAAGCGGAAAGGAAAACAACACACTACATATAGATGGAAAATCAAAAATTTAAATGCAAAAAATCACAACATAACAACAACTAACTGGTACTGAAAGCAAAACTATACTATATAGGTACATTCTAATAAAATGCTCCACAAACAACAACTAAAAGAAAAAAAAAAGTAAAGAAAATGTTCTTTAGCTGCAGGACAGATTTTTATGTTAGACAACAACTACAACAACAAATATTATAGCCACAGCGATAAGAATATAAAGATCTTTAATTCTTTCCTCGCTGCTTTAGTTTGCAATATTTCTTAGACTAGATAATGATCATGATCTACTTGATCGTTGTCTAAGTTGATGATAATCAAGTTTCTTTGGGGCTTAATAATCCTGTACCATAAAATGTTTACCATAATGTTTTACTTCTGCTTTAGGGCAATACATCATTTGTTCTAGCTGTTGTGGTTCTTTTCTTGTTTTATGGGTTTTTTGTTTTTTATAACGCATGTCATGTTGATTTAATTGTTTTCTATTAAAACTATTGACAGATTTAATTATAAAACAAGCAATTGATACAAATTGTTATTAATTTTAGTGGTTAATGTTTTCTTGTTTGCTTTTAGTCATAGATTTGAGTGTTAACATGTTATTGCAGAGTAATTTTATTTTATGCTTCGAGGTATTGAATAGGGTTTTCTCTATAATTTATTCTATGAATTTGTCATAGAACTGCTGTTTAGTTTCAGGCTCATATGCCTAGAATGTAATTCTTCTCTTGTTACGATCTTCTGATAGAAAACGATTGATTTCTTTCAATTGTAAAATGATTCTTAAAATAAAAGGCTTTTTAACGAGAACTTTGTTTGTTTTGACAATTGTTACAATGAATTCAATTTCGCTGGAAAATGCACAGTGAAAATTGTGGATCTGTAAAAGCAATTCTACTAAAAGATAATTGGAAATTTTAATAAAGAAATATTTTAATAAAATAATGGTCAACTGGCCGATATAATTTTTCATTTATAACACTGAGAGAGAAATGGTAGGGGTCAGTGATCGGGATGGGATGAAACCAAACGGAAAATGTTATCTCGGTAAAAAAGAAGTTATACGTGTCCCGTATAAAGATATATCAAATCGATATATCTTGATTTCTAGACGTGACCCAGCGAAACGCTGGGACACGTATAACTTCATTTTTGCCGATATAACATTTCCCGTTGGTTTCATCCCATCCCGATTTTGACTGTCGCATAGAGTAATTATCAAACCATAATCTTTCCGATATAATAAAACTTTCAATAATTTTATTTATTTTTTTATTTCTCTATTTATTTATTTATTTAGTTATTAATTAATTAATTTATTTATTCAATAGCTTTCATATAAATTCTTTATTTTATTTCCAAAAACTCTTTAAAATATACTTTAGTTTATGAAATAATTAAAATTCAATTATTCTTTCTCGCCCGTTCCTCTATGTCGAAAGAAAAGTGAATCGAAAATATATTTAAGGTTGCGTTCTTTTCTTACTAATCACTTATCACTTATTTTTCTTTCGATATAGAGCCCCAGTTAAACTAATAGAATATATTTACTCATTTCAATTTAATTTTTCACAATTATTTATAAAATAAGATCCCATTTCAATTTACCATTGCAAATAAAAATATAAGATTTATTTATTTATAACACTTTTCCAACCCTGTATAAAAAGAGCGAAAAAACCATATTTACTCCCTCTCTTCAACGCATTCACGCTCTTTTGAAATAATTTTGAAATAAATCACCATAGATCATTTTTTTTCTTGACAAAATAAATAAAATTAAATTTTATTTGTTATTTCTTGAGTTAAATTGAATTAATTAAAAAAATAATAAAACATTTATACAAAATTTAAAAAATAATAAAGAAGATACACTTAAACTTATAAAATAAAATATTTTAAAAAATACTAATACATGTTTTTAAGTAATATTTATAATATAATAACTAAATTATTAATAATAATTAATTACACATACCAGGTATGTTCGTTATTGCTCTTTTTCTGTTTATTTCTATATGTACTCGTATAATTTGTTCAGTTTTGTTTATTTATTTATTCTAAAAAAAATTCTAAAATTTTTAAATATTTTTTATTTTTTTTTTGCTAGACTAAAGCAATATTTTATGTTGCCTTGTTTTGTTGTTATTGTTATATTTTGTGTTAAAGTTAAGTATTGTACTTCTTATCTAAAATGAATATTCATAGTTTATGGTATATTCATTTAGTTTATAAAAACAAATTGCACTATTTTTCCATTTAAAAGCTAATTTATGTGCTAGATGCCATAAAAATAAAAATAAATTACAATTCTTTTTGTTTGTGTATGTCTTTTCAAATTTAATTTTATTATTTTTGTTACAGTAAAGTTTCGTTAAAATGAACTGGCCACAGCCCAATATGTCAATGTTACCAGAGAGCGTAATTTACTGAATTTAAGGGTAAGTTTTTAAAAGTAAAATTTTTAAATTTGCAAAACTTATTTTGTATTTCTTCTTTTTCATTATAGTATTGTTTAAATGTACCAGACATTCCTAATTAAGGGGTAAGTTTTTGACAAAATTTCGATTTTATATAAAAGTTGTATCATTTGAAACGTTTGAAACCTGCACTTCCGAATAATTTTCATTTACTTTATCTATTGCTCTGAATTTTGCTACTGAGTTTTGTACAACAATTTATAAAACATTTGAATTCTGTTTTAGTGACCTTCATGATGATTTTCGGAATCTGTAAAAAAAAAATATAAGAAATTATTAAATTTTCCAGTAAAACTTAGAAAGAGTTCCTAAAAGACTTCATAATTTTTTGTAAATATATGTACATATATTCAGGGATGAATTTTCTTTTGTAAAAGTAACTTTCATAAGAAAATTGCGAATTCAATAAATTTTAGAAAAAAGTGTCTGAAACTCACCATTTGAAGTTGTCAAATCATCAATTCTTTCGCATTTTGTTTGTACCTCCAAACTTTCACTTCTCTCGTGGGGTATCGTGTCGGGTAGACTTAGAATACGTTGATTTTGACTGGATATCAGATGATTATAATGATCTGATGAGATCATATGAGAAGCCCATGCTGGCGGGCAATGGGGATGATGATTAGGATGAGTCGTATGATGTACATGGTGTTGATGGTGATGGTGGTGGTGAGGATGTGATACAACCACAGGCAAGCCTTCGGAATTTAAGCAGGTAACACATGAATCCGCCATAGGCACAAGCTGATCCGGCATCCATTCAAAGGAGAAGGCTGAACCCAAAGTGTGAACACCAGTAGCACAAGCCGGACCCATAGAGGGTGGTGCACTGGTGGGAGTGGGTGGTGTTGTCGTTATACAAGGACTTAGTTCCTGTTGTGAGGATGATGAATTATCCAAAGATAATTTTTGATTACTTTCCGACCAGGGAGGACTGGGATTCCATTGATCCATAAAGTCGGCGGGATCGGGTGGCAAGAGTTTGTTCAGCAGTCGACTTCTGGTAGGTACTACAGTGGCAAATATCACGGATGAATGTGAATCGGCTCGATGGGTGTGCACTTGGTACACCGAATCCATTTCATTGTGCAACTCGAGTTGCGGCTCTTCCGAGGAGTTTTCCTGCAAATATATAGGTTCCAATTTACCCACCGCTCTGCGTTTAGCGGGCGGCGAAGTAGTTCTACTATGACTGGCACATGACAGGGTATAACTAGTGGCTGCAGACGCATGACTGGATATAGAACTATTCGTACTTTCACAACGCATATCACCGGCGGCATTCGATTTGTTGGATAGAGGTGATCTAGAGGGTGATATGGAATGATTTGATATACCACCTAATTGACTATAATCCACCGGCTCTATGCCACCATTTGTTGTTTGACTCATATTCATATCATTTACCAAATTATCTCTATTCGCCTCCAGCATTATCTCACCGCCGCCACCATTCGTTCTCTGCAGAACAGCTGTGTCGGCTGCATGAAAAGTACCATAGGACGGCATATGATGATGATACTGATGATGATTATTCGGATGATGTAGGGCTGTGTACGGTGATCCAACCACAGAGGTGGGCGAAAAAGCCGATGTGGGTGTATGATGATGTATGTGGTGGTGATAATAAACTGATGTCGGATTGCCAACTGTAGGAGGTGTGGCCGGTACGCGAGTGCCTCCATCATAGGGAAGACCAAATTGGATTTTTGACTGTACGGTGTAGTAGTGATAAAGCCATGAATTAAGTATCATAACAGATGCTTCACGTTCGCTGAAAAGTGATTAAATAAAATGATTTCTCTTTCATAAAATTGATTTTGAATTTTATATGAATTAATTTTTGTGTAAAAATCTTCTTGTGAAAAAACTGTTTTAAGTGCTTTATTAACTGTTTAAAAGCTTTATCCACAAAAATAAAAGTTTATTTTTCTGAATGAAAAAGTTTTTTGCATAAAAAATACTTTTTTTAAAAAATACCTTTAGTCGACAAAACTTATTTTATAAAAATAATTGTATTCTCACGCTTTTTGAAAAATAACTTCTCTTAACAAATTTCTTTCGTAAAAAGCTTTTCTAATGAAATAATGTTTTTTCATAAAGTGTTTCTCAAAAAATATTGAGTTTTTACTTTTTTCAGAACTTTTGGAAATACAATTGAATTCTTTAATTTTGTTATTCCTCAAAATACGTACTTTAATACTTGATTGGTACAAACAATGACTGGTTGTTGGTTGGTATCTTGAGCATCTCGAACTTGTAATACAACATGGACCCATATGAAATCACCATGTCTATGTTGCATACGAATTAATAAAATACATGAACGATCTTGTTCTGACTGAGTTACTAAAATAAAAAAATAAAACAAATATAAATAAATAAGCAAATAAAATCAAACTATTTAATAGAATTTTCTCACAATTTGTTTATGAAAGTTATTGTGTTAAAATTTGTATTTTTTCTGGAAAACTTACTAAGTCTATGTTTACTTTGAGCCTCTCGTAAATTATCCGAATGTATTAGACTATACCAGGATAAACCCTGAATATCACATCTTGTATAACCTAAATGAAATTCGCCACTGAAAAAGTAAATATCAAAAATTTTTTTCTTTAATAAATTTTAAAAGGGAACAACAACAAAAAAAGCGACACACAAATGTCACAATATTGGCCTTCACAAAATTTTGTTAAATTTAAAAATTAAATTTTATTTCAGTATTTTTATTTTTCACTTTGTTTTTTTGTTTTTGTTAAAACTAGTTCAACTTACTTTTTGTCAATGTGTGCTATTTTCATGTCCATTGAATGTATCGTTGTAAAGACATTTGTAGCTCCCTGCACTACACATTCTCGAGTCTCTGGCATGGCAATTGGTGTGCAAGTTGCCAAGAATACGGGTTCGTTGCGACTGCAAAGTGGCAAAAATGACAAATAGTGACCCTGAACCAGTACAACCTAGAATAAAACAAACAATTCATTGAATATAAATAAAGTGAGGTTTATACGATTTCTACGTGTGTAATATTTCCAAAACGTAATGTTTGTTAAAACTGCACATTTCCTAATAATAAATTTATTTATTTATTTATTTATATATATATGTATGTATGTTTTCTGTTTGTATGATTACTTAGAGTACATAGACTTTAAAGTTACAATTTACAAAAATAAAAGTGAATGTTTAATAATTTTTCTTGGTGACTGTAGATACATATGTATGTTTATACATATTTATTTTGTGAACCGTTTGTAGTCTACATGCGACAGTTTGTCATATTTCTAGTTTTTTGCTGTTTTCTTATGTTTGTCATAAATATTGCCGCTTTTGAGAATCCAATTACAATTTAATTTAATAAAATTGAAAGTTTTTTGTTTTTTGATGTAGTTTTTATGTTAAGGTAATAATCTACATATTTTTTGCGTTTGTTTTAACGCTGGCGTAAATTGGGGCGGACACGGTCTATGCAGGACTATTAGGCATTAAGCCTGTTGCTTCATTCCTAACACTGTGGTGCCATAACTAGTGTTGTATTCTACTAACTTTTCTATTTGTATTTTGTGTATTGGTTGCATTTTAAAATCAGTGGTTGACACTGATTTCTCCAGGAGCCGAAAGGCATGGACTATCTTTATATACACAATACAAATGTGAAAGAAATTCGTTAAAATTATCAGAAGGACAACAAATTAGAGTTTTGTACATCAAAAACGCAATGATAAAATTTGTGTTAAGTATTATTACAATAAATTTACTAATGTTACCTGTTTTGTTTGTGCCGACCACTGATATAAATACGTTTTTTTTAACATTCCCTTTAAAGTTTAAACTCATAAATAATCATGAGCATAAGAAGAAAAATCATACAAGATTTTTTTCTTCTTTTAAATAATTTTTGTATTTTTTTCTTGACCAAGATGAAACAAACTACGTAACTGAGACATTTAAAACATTTGTTGCCACACACTCTTGTCAGCATTTTTAAAGGTTTTCGGTTTCTTTTTTTAATGTTTTGGAAAATGCTGAATTATTCATCATTCTTTTGTTTGGTTTCGAGAGGAAGAAGATTGAATGAATAAATTGTGTTGAGATTTGAAGCGAGCTCAAGTGATTTATAAACTGACAAACGATGACAGTTGTTACTGGTTGCCGTTTATTTATTTTTATTTCTGAATGCTGAACCACATGTGTGTCGCATGTAGGCAACATCTAGAAGCAAAACAAATGCAGAAACGTGCCCCAAATGGGGGTGGGATTTTAAGACATTAATTTAAATTAATTAGTGTTGAACCCAGTTCAACAAGTTTTTAAGATATTTTATTTTTTTTTGTAAGTGTACTTAATTTTGAATTGCTTTAACTCTACAAACAATTGAATTAATCTCTCTCATGTATCTTTCTTTTCATTTCTTTAATGGAACATCAAGTTTTTGTTTGTCTTTAATAAATTATTGCACTTTTAAATTTGAAACCTTTAAGACGTTCTTGGTTGTTTTTTAATTATACGTGCAATCACAAGATCATAGCATATACCTGTGATAGAGTTAATACTATTCTAAAATATTAACTCTAATTTTTCACTGCTCACCGATTAGAACTAATTAAAAAAGCAACTAAAAATGTATTTTATAAGACAAATTTTTTATATCATTTTCCCAAAAAATCTAAATAAAAATTTCTATAAAAAAGTTTTTTTTTTTTTGCTTTTTTAACTATGTCACCTTTATTTTCCTTTAAAACATTTTATATAAAAAGCATTTCTCATAATAAGCTCTTCCAAAAAAAGGTTTTTTATCTAAAAAGCTTTCAATAAAAAGATTATCCTTCCATTTTTTATTATTTTCCCATAAAAATTTTTATAAAAAAGTTTTTTTTTTAAACTATGTCATCAAAAAAAACATTCTCTATGAAAAGCTTTCTCATAATAAGTTCTTTCATAAAAAGCTTTTTAAGTAAACTTGCTTTTTAAACAGCTTTTCTTTTCATAAACAGTTTTTCCATTGTGATGAAAATAATTTTCAAGAAATAAAACAGCTTTTTCGCAAACAACTTTTTCTCTAAAATAATTTTCATGAGCAAGTATTTTCCATAGAAAACTTTCCTCCAAAAATATTTTAAATTTTTGATAAAACTTGAAACAAAAACTGTTTCCTTTTAAATACACATAACTACGCCACAGTATTTTGCAACTAATAAACAAACCTCCAGATTAACAAAGGGACAAAAAAAAAAAAAAAAAAGCATTATAAAAAATGAATCAAGACACACACTACGTGTTCATGTACTGCATTACAGGATCACAGCAGTAGTCTTGTTGCCAGTAGTCGTCACATTATGAGTTACAAACGTCAAAAATTGCAATGATCGCCAAAACTGATAGTGTCACAACGCAATGAAGTTGTGTTGTGTATGTTGGTTGGTTGCACTTTAAGGTTTTTTTTGATTTTATTGTTTTGCTGTTTCTGCTGTTAACTATGTACATAGATACGGTAGCCGTAGAGATGCTAACGATGTGAAATAACTTGGTTGGCTGACAGCATGTGGGCGTCTTTATCATTTAGTGCCACAAATACACACACTCTGCTAGACATACTCTCAAACAGTCTGTGTAAACGGGGCTAAAAAGATAACAGTGTAATTTAACATAAACTTTAAAGAAAGATGTATAATTCAAGCATTTTTTCCCCAACACAAACATAAGAAAAATATGTTTTTTATAATATTCATATAGAGCTGGCAATAAATATTAATTATTTCCAATGATTATTTTTCGATTTATTATGTGCACAATTTCAAACATCCTTTTCCATTTGAAGCGAATAAAATTAACCAATTATTTTAACGCCCACTTGCTTTTGCATTCGTTTAATATAAAAATACAATAATTAAATGAGAAAGACTAGTAGTGTTCATACAAACTTGATGAATTTTAAATAAATATAAGAATATTTCTAGTTTGTCTCGATGGGTTAAGCATTTGTAGGCAGCAAATAGATAAATTGTTGTGTTTCAATTATTTTTTATAAAATTGAATGATACTGTATTTATTTCAAGTCCTTGCTAAATTGGCACACACTGTGCGACTGATTTTAAAGAGAACGCTTTTGACGGTTGATTTAAAAAAAACTCCACTGAATTCCACTATAACGTTCTCATCAATGATGAGAACATCACCTATTCGTTTCTTAAACAAAACGTATAAGTTTAATGTGGCAATATTTTAAATTACCTATATGTACATAGAGTCAAAGTGACAATTAAATTTACGTTAGATTACCTGGGATGGACAAAGTAACCAATTGACTTCTGTTTCATTAAAAACAGCATACTCAGTAATGGTCATATAATTAAAACATTCATTAGAGCAGTAACTTATTCGATCTATTTTTTATTTATAAAAAGATAACAATAATTATTTTTCACTACTTAATTCTAAGCCTGGCTGCTTTTATTTGCGACCTTCAAAACGGAATCATAAATTTATGAAAATAAAAAAAAAATAACTATTTATTAACTATTATAAATTAAATTATAAGAAAATCGTTAATGGTGTTGGGCATATAATTAAAACATTCACCACTGCTTTATTCAAATAATTAAACATTTACCTTTAATATTTTGTCGGATAACCTTTATTTGTTTTCACATGAAGACATTTGTTTGGCGTATTTTCGACCAAATGCCTGCAAAGTGAAATGGGCATAGCTTTCCAGGCCGCCTCAATGTTTTCTCACAATTTATCTACAATTTTTCTGTTGTGCCCTAACTACGTTCCACAAGTTCTCAATTGGATTGTAATCAGGGGACTGTGCCGGCCATTTTAAAACATTTATGTTTTGTTCCTCTAAACAACGCTTCACAAGTCACACACTTCACGACTAGGAATCATTGTCGTACAAAAAATTCCATAGTAGCGACAAATTTTCTTCAGCGATTGCTATCAACGCAGGTATTTTCTAATATATTTTTATATACATAAATGTCAATCCATTTTTTTAAGAAAATCTGACTATTAGCCCAAACACATGCCAAGAAAACGCAGACCAAACCATTACATTACCAACGCCGTGTTTAATAGTTTTTATGGTGTACTTTGGATGATGCTGCTGATTAATCGGACGCCTACATATCGTTTTCCATCATCAGATCCCCAGCGGCACAACTTTGATTCAGCACTTCAAAGTACCTTTTTCCAACTACATATATCGGTTTTTTCAAATTATCTTTTGCAAACTCTAGTTTTGATTTTATATTATTTTTCGAAACAAAAGTTGTGAGTTGTGCGATGCAGCCACGAAGAGAAACTTCATCAGGCCTTCGTCCTATTGTTCTAGATGAAACTATAATCCCATGCGAAACTATAATCAACCTGTATTTACCTGGAAGTTTTAGTGTTTAGGAGCTTATACAACACTTGTAGTTATGCCATATGCATTTAAATAATTGACGGCGTTGTCTACTCTTTCTCTGGAGCAACCAAGCAAATTAGAAATTTGTAATACGGTTTTATCAGAGGTTTTTAGGTTATTAATAAGTTTTCTTTCTTCTTCGGAACAAGTTACTTACCGCAAATATTTTTTGGAAACAATTTAAAAATATTTAATTTTAAAAATAATTTTAAAACAAAGTTGAATATGCTTCAATTATCTGTCCCGCAAAACGTATTACCGCAAAGTAACGCATTATTTCACAAAATAAATTAATGATAGAGAGCAATAAATAACTAAGGAATTAAGAGCGTTAGACATAAAACAGAGAATATTGTGGAAAAGTACCTTTAAAATTGATAAAGAAACATTACAACATTTTAAATTGGGTGAAATTGGAATTATGTTTTAATTATATGGCCAACAATGTACGTCTCAAATGTACCAAATATATATGTATAAATTGAAGTTAGCCAATATATTAGACATAAGTGAAATCTACTAACTAAAATGGTATTGGAAAATTAGCATCAACGTTGAGAAGAGAGTTGTATCTTTAAGATGCGGTATATCCGAAAATATATATAATATACTTAACAGCGATTTAAATTTTCTGAATGCATAAGAGCTTATCTTAGAAATTTTTCGTAATAGTTGTCTAGTATAACATTTATATTCTATAATTATGATAACCATTTTGCAAACGGCCCCACTGTGCCTTGCAACAAACGATTTTAGCTTCATACTTGTTTTATAAACAATTAAATGTGTATAAAACTTAACTTTAGTAGTAATTTTTTGTATTAATTTTTCAGTTATTAAATTGATGAGATTCTATTTAACAATATTTTTCTTAATAAATTATGTTAATTATCAAATCAAAATCAAGAAAATCCATTGAATAATAAACTGCTAACATACAACATAAAGGTAAAATAATACAATAATAAGAATAATTTATCTCTAAATAAACAGATTGTATAGATTACACGCAAACGTTTACTTTGTTATACAGTTGTTTCTAAATGATATGATTTTCTGAACATTTGAGAAATGACTTTTTTCTAGTCTTAACTACATAAATATGTATGATATGTAGAAAAAATATATAAAATGCAATTCATGTTTTATTCATTGGGAGTTTTTGAATTCATTTATAAAGTAATAAATAAATAAATAAATGTAGAGAGAAAGAAAAGATTTCGTTTATTTGTGTTTTGTTTGTAGTGCTTGATCACACTCGTCTATTAAATTTAATTATTATTTCTCATTTTCGACTGCTTACCTTTTGATCACCAAAACGCATTTGTCTGCGTGCATTACGACTAACATTCATGCGACATAGAAACATGCGATGTTCACCCTCGAGGTTTGAAATGGCAGCAGCTGCTGCGGCAGCTGAATTGATGTGTTGTCCTGGTTGGGGCGGCACATTGCGATTCAGTTCAGCCTGTATGGCAGAATGATCCTGTTTGTCAATGATGTCGTACACAGAATCTCCATGTATCAAAAGATCTTCCTGTGAAGAAAAACAACAAATATAAATATACACATATTGCATTTAAACAGCTTTAAGTAATTCAACTTAACAACTGCATTAATTTATTTCTCTTGGTTTAAAGTTCAAAACCAAAATTTTAAATATTTTACTTAAGTTGTTTTTTCTTTGCTGGATTTTGTAATTAATTTTGGAACATAAAAAAAAGTAACAAACCAACTAGACATTCAATAGAAATGAAAAAAATTCCCTTTCAAACTTTTTTGTTTTCTGCTGTTTTATAACTTATCAATAAATCTTTGATATGTGGCTTTTGGCAATGGCCATAGACATACAATGACACACCCAACACCCGTTTTTGGTGGTGGTTGTGGTGCTGGCTAATATTTGCGGCATTTGCCACATGTAAGTGTTGCCGCTATTGTTGTTGTTTGTTGTTAGTACTTGGTACTTTAAATTACTAGCAAACACTGTCCATACACGACATGTAACAAACTCACTCATATGACGGCTGCTACTTACATACATACTTGTGTGTTTGCACAATATGTGTGTTGTGATACAATATGCATGGATGTGTTAGTATGTAAATGTTGATGATATTCAAATAAATTATAGCTGCTACAGAAAAATATTTATGCTTGAATATCTGCTATTTTGTTAAACATTTTGACATAAAGCCCATTTTTGTGTTGTTCAACTGTCTGCTGTTTTATTTCATTCTTTTTTTTTAATTTTTAAGACTAATTGAAGTTTTCTGACTCTTGTTTAATTTATTGCATGCCCAATGTATTCGTATTTCTTTTAAACATTTCAAACATTTATTCTAGGGCAAATTTATCATAACAATGACATAATAGTGTAGTTTAATTAAATGCTGTCTTAAGGCGTGTCAATATGTTTGTTAGTTATTTTGTTTAACTACTATTTTTTTTGTTTTTGTTGCCCGGTCTGTAAAATAATTCCCATCTCGCGTTGTAAGTTTACCGCTAAAGAGTTGTTTGACGTTTGAGAGTGTCTTACGAACAACAAATATTAAAAAATAATGACATTTCAAATGATGGCCAATACAAAGTGGTGGTAGTTGTAAGAAAAGTGCTTGTTTAAAACAAAATACTTGGCATACATGCATGCTTAAACTCATGAGAGTCATGGATGGAATTTTTTGCAGGGAAATCAAAAGACTTAAGGCTCATACTTGAGAGCAAGAAAACAATTGAGCTTGCGATAATGTAATAAATGGTGTATATTTTCTAAATAGATGGTCTGATTGAGATGCAATGTTTAAGAAAATTATAGAGCTAGGCATAAACTTTCAGAAAATTAAAACTTTTACTTTTCTGTTAGTTGACCCCATCAGCTGTGCAATATTTTTTACTTGTGGTATTTACTACGACTTTCTACGCGTCTAATAAATGAAACCGTAAATTAAAAAAGGCCACGCTAAGCTCGAATAACGGTGCATTTTTCCTTTGATTTTGTTCCTTTTCTAGCATCGCGTTCTCATATTGTTTGTTATTAATACTGTGTGAACGTTATAATCGAGAGGTTGAGAATTTGTATTTACATCAAAATTCATTAGCATTTACTATTACTGCATAAAATTAGCACACTAAAAATCTTCTTATTTATTTTAAAAGTTTGTCGCGTTCGATATCGTAAGTGCAAAAAAGGTTTCTTTAAATTTTTTTGAAACTACTTACTTGTGTTGTAAATATCGCATATTAAATTAAATGTGAAATGTTTTAAAATTATAATAACTATCAACAAAAAGAGAAACTTTTCTATTTTAACTTAAATAGAATCTATTTAAAAATATCTTAAAAAATTAGTATTTATAGAAAATATTTATTGGAAACAAAAAAAGATAACGCTACAAAAATACTATCGAAAAATGGACTCAAGAAAACATATTGTTAAGATATCTTTATACCTTCCAAGCCGTACAAATGTCGTGTTCTTGTTTAAGGAAATGCCCACGTTTGAGTTTTTACATTTCTGCAAATAGGCGTATTAAAATAAATAAAAAAACTTCCTCCATATTATTTTTCCTAAGATTTCTACATAACATATTCCACATACTTCAAAAAAAAAAAGAAAACATGAAAAATATTATTATTAAATTTATGATTTAAATATTTTTTCAACTTTAAGAAATAACGGGAAACAGTAGCATGCTATAACTTTTTTAATTTAGAAAATATTGCAAAAAATCTGCTCAGTCAATCAGCATTTTTAAAAATATAATAATATAATAATAGATCTAAAGATTTCACATTCAATGTATGGGGTAATAATATAACTGAGTTAATATTTTTATAGCATTGGTCCCAGTCTATAACAATCCTTACATAAATGTATATTTAATTATGCGGTCCTCATTAATAAACATGATTTTATTAAAAAATTCGTTGTTTTTCTTCAGTTTTTCAGAAAAACAATTCACACAATTCTTATGAGTACAATTTATCAAGAGTGTACCATGGTGTAACTATACAAGGTGAGTGCAAATCGGCAACAACTACAACACAGTACAGAAACAACAGGCATTTTGTTTGTAAAATAAAATACTGTCAAAAACACTTGAAAAAGTATTACTTTTGACATAAGTAAATTGTAAACAAAGTCAGTCAGCTGTGCTACTGCACTCACCTTGTATAGTTACACCATGGTTTGTACTAAATGTCAAAGGATGACAGCTCAATTTTAGACATTTCATAATTTGACAGCCAATTTACTTTTATAACGTCAAAATTTTAACATACTTTTTAAATAAATTCGACAACACGTATGCAAAAGCCGTCAGGTTTTTTTTAATAAAGGTGTTTGATATCTAAATTTCTTGACACAGAGAATATTATTTTATTATGGCAATCGAATTCGTTAACCAAATCAGCCTTAATGGCCAAACACTGCATTTGTATTAGCAAAGTTTTATATGTGATGACAACAATTTGTTTTTGCAATCGTATTCATCTATAACAACTAACTTTCTATTGCTAGAATTAAAAATACATGGTGGCTACTGACACCTTGTATCTAATTGTTCTATGTTGAACTAAAACTATGTTGAAAAAAACGTTCACACTTACCATTGAATGTCCCAGATATTCCGCTGCATTATCCGATATATACAGCAATTTACCATTCTGGGTAAGCATCATTAAAAATCCAGATAAAGCCTAAAATTTTGATAAAAATGAAACAAATGAAAGAAAGAAAAATAGACAAGTTATAAAGAAGTTATTTTAATAAAATTTTCTATTGTAACTTTATACATACATATGTACAAATAAAACAAAGAACAACGAAAAAGTCAAATTGTGTCAAAACTCCACTATTTACATTTAAGTGCTGCTGAACACTAGTGGCAAGTGTTCCAAGAACTATTTCAGATATATTCCTAAACAAACAAGCAAGCAGACAGTTTTGAATGAATTTTTATACTAAATACGACAACAAAATCAAATTGAATTTTAGCCATTTTTCTATATGTTGTTTGTGTGAGTTTTTTAGGACTTTTATTTTTTATATATTTTTTTCTACACATAGTCACGAGTAAATGGTATTGATTAATCTTGGTCGAACGTCAAGGTCTAGTAATAGTCAATTTCGATTTTTCCTTTTCTTTATGTTTTGGTATGGTTGGTATTCAATCAGCTATCCTACTACTAATTCTCCTACTCCTGGTTAGTGAGTGAGTGAGTGCTACAGTAATGAAATGTAGTATAAGTAAAAGACTGGATAGTTTACTGGTTATGAGTGCTGTTATTGCTGTAGGTGCTACTGTTGCTGATACTTCCTTGGAACTGTGATATGTAAATGTCAACGCAAAACGAAAACAACAACAAAACTACAGCTCTCAAGTTAATAGAGTTGTTACGTTTTCTTAAGAATGATTGTCATTTATATGGTAAATGAAAATATCAGAAAACAAAATAAATAAATTAAAAAAAAATATATATATATAGAAGTCACCTACAGAAGTCTACATTAAGGAATGTAACTCTAAACAAACAAACAAAAATATTTGTAGGCAAAGAAATAAATAAAAAAAATTACAACAGTTTGTATGTTGTATGTATATACATACATGTTTATACATATGTATATGTTGCAACAAGTGAGTAGAATAAATTGGATTTTCTATAGTTATATTAGATTTTGGTTTTTTCTTATTTGAAGGCCAATTCCAACTAAATTCTAAAACCATTCTAATCAAAGTTTTGAATTTAACAGAAATATACAAACAAACATTAAACAAACAAACATAAAAGATATTTTACATACTTATAGTACATGTTGGCTTATTTACATTTATTTAAAAAAAACAAAAAACTAAACTAAAAGCCAAAGTGAAGGTTCAAACATTTAATTCATACTAATGAATGTTAAGTTACTACTAATGGTAGTAAATCTTGTAACTGTTATATACACTTAAGTTAATTTAAGTCCGTTTAATCAGTTATTTTTATATAGTCAGGGATAGTGGTGGAATTTGTTGGGGTTTTTTTGTAATAAATTTATAACATTTTAAATGGAAAAACAAATGCTGGGGGTTTTGTAAATACATACTTTTGAGTGAATTTTTGACACTAAGAATAATTGCAAATTGAACTATATTCAATGTTCTTCTAGTTCTAACTGCTGAAAACTGTAAAATAGCGATAGAAGACAATTTTTCGTTGTGACAACTGAGTAACAAATTTGTTTGTATCAATCCTTATTCATATATATGAGTGGTCGGCTTAAAGAGAACATTGGTTAGATGTGGATTTAAAAATTTGTTTGATTCAATTCCAATTCATGTATGTAAATAGAACATGGAACAACAGTATTCAGTTACGATAAATAAATCTTTAATTTTAAAGCGAATATTCTGATTTTGATAAACTTTTCCATTGCTTTGAAAGAGGAAAGTTTATCCGAGTTTAAGATTTAAATTTAGTCCTTATAGAATATCTAGAGACGTTGTTACATGGCCTCAAAATGATCCAGCTCCGGTTTATGCAAAGTTTTTTCATTTCATAGCAATGTTATATTTTTATGTGATCCGAAAGATTGTACACTATGTGGAATCTGCTGGTTACCGCTACACATGGATTCCACCAACAAGAATTAATCAAATTTCGTATACCTTATTCTGAAGTCAAGCGTGCCCCAGATAGAGTGTTCTGCATTGAACAAAACAACAAATATTTGTCGGACGAGGCAAAGTCTAGGCTATAAGGCGGGTAAGACAAAACTTCGCAACCACTTCTTTTGAAATAGTTTTTAATAGTTTTTAGGTATGGCAACATATGACCGAGCATTGTCATGATTGCATATTACGCTTTCATGTCTAGTCGCATATGCTGAATATTTTTACAAGTTCCCTGTGGTGTGCTCCCCAGTTTCCAGCAACTCATAATAGATAATAACCTTTTGGTCCCACCAAAAACAGAGCATTACCTTAACGCCATGAATATCTGCCTTATGTTTTGATTCAGCTGGTTGGCCGGTCTTTACATACGATCTCTTATGCTTCGGGTTATCGTAATGAATTCATTTTTCTTCACAAAGTGATGATTCGGTGCGAAAATGATTTCCTATTATAGCGTTTAAGCAGCATTTCGAACATGCTAAATCCTTTGTATGCTTAGATTATTTCTAGCTAACCCTACACTTTATATTAATTTTGTAATCAAACGAGTTTTTTTTTATTTAATCATTATTTTACACAAATTTTTAAATTTTGCATGCTTAGAATTTTTCGCTAAACGTTTTTTATAAGCTTCTTGAAAAAGTTAACAGTATTTCTGGTATTAAACATGTCCTGTATTAAGCCAATATATTTTATCAATCAACAAAAACCCCATTAAAATCTTAAGAGATCTATTTCCTTTGACAAATGATCTAATTTAACTAGAAAAAGATATTGCATATTACTTATTTTAAAAAGTTTTTTGCATTTAAACTCCACAGCCATCCTTTATATATAACTGAAACCAATAATAAAAAAACATAAAAAAAACATATTTTTAAGTAAGTCTTTTAACATTTGTTTAAAATAAAAAAAAAATACATCAATATAAAAACGACTCAAACTAGACAAAAACTGCCACGAAAATTGCAATCACCTCTAAACTCCCCCATTAAGAATTTTACAAAATAAAACTTAAGAAAACACACAAAAATCTTTCGACTTTAAATCATTTTTTAAAGGCAGCAAAGTTCATGTGCTTTTTAAACATGAGTTATTTAGAGTAGAGTAGTAGTAGCAGCAGTGGCGGCAGGAACAGCAGCATATGGTGGCTTGGGTTGGTTGGTAGTTGGCTTTACTACCAGTTAAAGTAACTTATGACCAAAAAACATAAACATCAACAATAATACCAACGTTTTTACAAACATACCAACCACAATATTCATTCATTCATTCATGCATGTTTGCCACCAAATCAAGTGCGGTAGTTTATTTTCATGTTTTTTGTTTTAACAAAAGTGGCACATTAGTTTTTTTTTTGGGCTTTTTTAGTTTTAAATTTTTATTTCTATACATATTTAAATTTAACAATATTTTAGGAAAATAAGTTTTATGACTCACCTTTGAAAATCCTATATTTGGTGTTGGTGCTTGGTGTATGGAAATGTCATGCCGTTTGAACACTGAAATTATTAAGAAAAACAAAATAATATTAAAAAATATGTCAATATATTATTAAAGAAATACATTTAAGCAGTTATTAAAAAATTAAACACATGCTAATTTTTTCCTCTATTTATTTATTAAATAATAAATTAATATAAAGTTTATTTTGCAATGAGCTTATCAGCATTGAATTAAACAATGCTACTACTAAGATTCTAGTACTACTAGTCGTTCTTACTTAATATTTAATAATAGTAATTGTTAGAAGAATTGTAATAGAAAAAAATTACTTATAATGAAATAATAAAAAACAGCAACAATTTAATTGTATCTCAGTTGCCAATGTCGTCATTGTCTTATTTATTTTTATTGTATTTATTTATATTAGTAGTTAATGTATTTATTTTTTAGTGTTTTTTTTTATTAATGCTGTTGTTATTTTGGTTTATTGGCAGTTGTAGCAAGGAATGATTCGTATTTGTATCTGCTTTTCAGTTTGTATTTTCACAAGATTGATTAGTGACTTTAAATAGTATGATTTACAAATTGTATAAAGAATACACATTTTTAACAATGATAGAAATGGTTTAGTTCGCTAAAATTTCATATCAGAGCTTTTGTTAATCTTGGGCAGGTAAAAATGCTCGTGCATTAAACATTTTCCCAAAATAAGTGAAATTTGTTAAACCGATTTGACGAAAATATTGAACGTAGATATTGCATTTGAATTTAGTGTCTTATTATTCGACTATTATAAATAATTCAGAAATGTTTTGTTTCAAAATTTTCTGAATATTTTATAGTTGAAAAGTTTTCATATATCAGTAACATATTTTAGCTATAATTTATTATCTCTTATTTCTTTTGTTTTTTTTTTTTATTAAAAATCATCCACATTTCTGTTGAAACTAAAACTGTAGACAAAATAGAGCTCTACTATTCATTTCCCAGATCTTTGACAACAATGTTGCCATCAAAAAGCAATTTAAATAACCACAAATAATATAGAGTGGTTCACAGCTTATTTTATGCAGACACGTATGATATTCGAAAACTTGAAATTTAAATTGGCAATTACACGATTTAATATTTGGTGTAATACCCTTTATTATCTGCAGCAGATTTGGCAGTTTTTGTGAGTAGCGCTATTTTTAAATCCTTTTTAGTAGAAAATTTGTGTTTCCTTATGCTGATTTCTAAAATTGACCATACATTTTCGATAACATTAAAGTCTGGGCAATTATACCTTAGCCACGTTTGCACAATACCCGATTTTTGCTTTAAATTGTTATCCTATAAAATCAAAAATCTGATCTTATACCCAGATTCTCTGCGCTTTCCAACAAGTTGTCCTTCAGAATCTAAAGCTACTTAAACTTGTCTATTGTTGTCTCAACAAATGTTAAATTCCCAGTACCAGTAGCTTACATACTGCCACAACCACCATGCTTCACTGTTGCCTTTAAGTTTTCATTGTTGAGGACTGCATTTAGGTTTCGCTAAACATACGACATGCCATCTGAACCGGATGTATTAAACTAAGATTCATCGGCAAAGATGAGCGAATTCCAAAATGCAGATTGGCGAAATTTAGCCTACACAGCCTATTTTTCGGGTTTATAAACGGTTTCTTGCGTGCAACTCGGCCATTAAAATCATGTTGGCGCGTGTCTTTCAGTTTCAACGCAACATTGTTTTCTCAAGTAAGATTTAACTGCAGAGGCCAGTTGTGAAGTTTTCATTTTCATCACTGCAACACTCACCAACAACGGTATTATCAAAGGTGAAGCTAAATACTGCCAGTGCTTTATTTTAATGCTATTCATGAGATTTATGAGTGTAGGAAATTGTGTCTTCTTTCCAAAAATATGCATGTAATCTTTAATATTATAAATTTTATGAAAGACTTTTTGTAAAAAGTTTGTGAATAAGAAGTGCATACTTTCAATTCTCTGCTTATAAATTGAGTTAAAAACAACATTATTTAAAACCATGTTCAGTTTTTTTTTCTTCTTGTTCAATATAAAAATAATAAAAAAATATACTTGTACATTTGTCTATTTTTATGTACATACATTGTCATTACTATATATAGACAATATATACAATATATATATATAGTTTTTACGCCATATGCCATTCATGCCATTGTGGGAGAACAATCCAAAATATATTAATAGAAAAAATAAAAAAAAAAACACAAAACATTGTCACAAGTGTCCAACCCCAACAACAATATAAAAAAAAAAAATGTTAAATTAACATCAGAGAGAATTTATTAAAAACAAAACACTGTCAATTGGTAAAATGTCAAAGTCCCAATATAAAATATTTTTTTTTTATACATTTTTATACAATCGAACAACATTGCATACAAATATTCTTTATGTACAACACAACAAATACACGTAATTGTGTTTTTGTTTTTGCTGCTGCTGCAAATTACAGCAATAGCAACAACGAACGAAAATCGCAAAATCGCTGTTTAAACGAACGTTTAGCAACTCATAAATGCATTGTAAAAGTTGACATTCACTGTTAGAGAGAAGTAAAGTAGTTATTTAAGTATCGAGTATTTGGCAGAACATTGTCTTACAAACAATTTTTAGTGGTTGTTGGCTGTTGCCTGTTGTTGTAAAAAACGTAGTTTGCTGTAGTAAAATTACGACAAGTGTTTATCTGAGCTGAGTTTTTGGTCAAGTATTGATTTTTCATTTGGCCTGTGGGACACACATGTTTTTTTAAATAGTAAAATGTTGGTTTTATGGCATTGAATTGCAGGGAAATATTTTTTTATAATATATTTTTAGATATAATGATGCTAATTTCATTGATAGGAAATGCAGTGTAGCAAACAAAAGACTTAAGACACAAACATTAATTGTTGTCTAATTCGAGGGTACTTGAGTTAAAATATATTTGGATTTTTCTGGAATTTCGAGGAGATGGATGTTTTGAAAATTAATCATATTATGCTCTTAAAAAATAATAACAAAAAATATTCTAAACTGTATGTCTAAAACATTACCGTTTTTTCAGTGTTCGGAATCGGAATTTTTTCAATAAATTATTGTCACTTTATTCAGCTATTTGTCATATTTTAGAAATGTTTTGTTTCAAAGTTTTCTGAGTATTTTATCATTCAAAAAATTTCATAGATCAGTAACATATGAATATTAGCTATAAATTATTATCTTTTATTTTTTGTTTATTTTCATTTAAAATCATGCACAATTCTATTAAAACTAGAACAATAGACATAAAGCTCTATTATTTAGAGCAAATCACAAAACAATTGGCGCACCTTTCTTAAGAAAACCTTTCCATTTCCCAGATCTTTGACAACATTGTTGTCATCAAAAAGCAACAACAAATTTAAATAAAAACGTAGGTGTTTTCAATTTCAGCTGAGAAAGAAACACTCTATAAAAAGAATTCTATGATGTCAGTAAAAGATGTTACAAATAATAACAAATATTAATGTAATGTAAAGGTGAACTAATTGCTTTTGATGATTATCTAAGAAAAATGAAATTACAAGAGTTTAACTCACAATAAAAACTGAAAATACAATGAATAGATCATGAAAAGGTGCGTCATTAAATAATGGCAACAGGCGCTTCACAACACACAAACAATTTTATCTTCACACTTGACGTTGTCATCATTTTTAGTTTGAAAATAAATCTAAACAGAAAATAAATAAATAAATAAATTAAAACAATGTCAAGTTTATGTAATAGATACATATTTTTGAAAAATGATTCAAAATTGTTTATGCTGTTGGAAATTTCTAATAAGCCAGCTAAATTACTCTTAAATGCAATTTTTCAATTTCAATGTTTTTTCGTTGTCCCTCTTTATAAAGATTTTAGCTTAGCTCATTTTAATAAATTTGTTTAAATAAATTAGTAGTATGTTTTTTCGTATTTTATTGAATTATCAGATAATCTACATTTATTTTAATTAATTAAACACGGATATTAGAATTTCCCGGGTGTCATTGAAAAAAAAAACACAAAAAAAAAACTTGCCAACGTACAGAATTTAAATATAAATGGACAAAGAGCTTTAAGGTACTAAATAAACTACCAACTGTTTTTGAAACACACTTAATAAAACGACAGCGGCAACTTTGACTATGACAACCCAGCATCATTTATTAACCCAGTTAACCAAATCGTTATACTAATCATTTGAATATGGCACTATTCTCTTAAGTTGCTATTTACTTTTAAAATAAATCTTCGCTAATTTCTAAGTGAAAAAAATTGAAATTTGTTTTCTATCAATTAGAGCGACATAGTCATGAATGTTGTTCTTTTATTAAGGATTTTGAATGAAGTATTCATGAATATAATTTTCTGTCAGACTGTCATCGCGACAAAGTCTGTCAACTGCATTAAAGAAAATAAGGCAAACCTAATAATAAAATAAATATCCTCAAGCTTGACTTTTTGGAACTTAGAATGATAATAATGAAACAAATGGGCGACAAAGTCTTCTATCAACTCTGTTGATGGCTTCAATTGTCGTCTTCAATAAACAAAATTACCTATACAGTCTTGAAGAATATCTTTTGTATGAGTTTTTTACACCAAGGTAAGTGAAAATGTTGTTGGTCTGTTAAATTCCTTAGACGACAACATATTTTATATTGTCTTAACTCTGTTGAAGACGAGATGAGCGACAATGTCCGGATGGTTATTTTATTTTAAACTATTATTAAAAAGATGACCGATAGAGTCCTAATCACTGTCTTCACTGTTTGGATTTTTAAAATAAAGTTAAAGGATATATAAAGGTACAAGACGTTGTAACTGCGTCAATGAAAAGATTAGAGACAATGTGGGGCGCTGCTAATTAAATGGAATGCAAAAATGGCCCCATTTCTAAATTTCATTCGTTAGTATTGTAAAATATATTAAAAATATAAAAACTTTTGGGTTTTTATTATTACTATTCAGAAATATTTTATAAAAATAACAAAATTTGGGGTGAAAATTTATTTACATATTTGGGGCAATTTTTGCTATGAAAAATAAAAGATACGTTTTGTTGCGCATATAAACGTTGACGTCCAAATGGACAATAATCTGGATTTATTATTTTAAAATGAAAATCAATGGAAAATGCGAGACATTGTCTTGAGAAATGCCGGTGACAAATGAAATTACATTTTTAGCCAATGAAGCGTTGTCGCCCATATAATCGTTGACGTTAAAATTAACGCCTTTTTAAACGATGCAACAATATGAAGAATTTAATCTATTTATTCTGTCCATGAAATCATAAGTTACATTGTTGCTTTTGTATTCTTCCACCATTCAGACAACACTTGTTTAAAAACGTGGGTGGCAGCTTTTTGTGGTCATCGTTTTTTTTTTATCTTGTCCGTCGTTATCTTGTATCGCATCCGTCGTTGAACACGATTGAAAAATATGGCCAACTGGGTACATTTGCTCCTCTATGTTGACGAGTTGTTGCTGGTATTTTTTAACAACCGGGTTTCACACAATTTTTAAACGTTCAAGACTGTATAAATGATTTATTAAAACATACACAAACATTTTACAATAACTATGAATATCTAAATAAAAAATAATAAAAACAATATAAGAAAAATTACTGATAATAAGTGGAATATTTTAATAAGTTGTGAATTTTACTATTTCGCACTCGTACAGCTGTAAGTAACTGCTGCGCTCGCTTACAGCTGCTGTAGCTGTTGCTGTTGCCGGCTGCACCTCTATAAGTTTCATTCAATTCTAACATTAAAAGCATTTGCCTTTAAATTGCACCCTCTAGTTGTTGGAGAAAACCCCAACGAAATGATAATTACATGTTATAACATTTTGGTATAATCAGTTGCAGAAATTACAGCTAATTCAAGTTCAATGTAATTCTATCTATAATTTTATTTGTTTTTGTTAGTTTAGTTTTTCTTCTCTGATTTTATTGTAATAATTTTACTAAACTCAACTTAAAGGTGTGTTGAATCGGTGAATTCAAATAGATTTTTTGTGTTTTTTATTTTAATAACAAACAAATGTGCCTTGGTATTTGTAAACTACAAGTTTATAAGTTGAACAGTTTTTTTTTTGTTTATTTTTTGGTGATGCTGGATGGAGGATTCTTTGTGTGTGTTTTAGTTTAAGCTCATTCATTGATGGCCGAATTCACATTCTTTAGGTAGCTAATGGCAAAGGCTTAACTAATGATTCTTTATTCGCAATGCTTAGTTTGCCATAAGAATAACAAGTAATAGTTAAACAATAGTTAGTATTTTAGTTTACCAATGGTAAACTAATGACTGAGAATTCGGCCATGAGTCAGTCAGTCAGTAAGTTAAACTCTAAGTGTATCTGTACAGAGTAAGTTTATATTGTAATTGTTTTGGGTATTGTCGTTGTTGCCTGATGTTCGCTGTTTATAAATATATGTAGTATTCTTATGACAATGACACATTTTCAATGATTCATTTGTTTATTAGAAATGTTTTTAATTTATAGTTGTTATCTCTTCGCTGTCATCTCATCTGCTGAAAAAGCATCGTAACAAAAAATTAAACAAAATGAAACTGAAAACACAATCCAATAAAATGTAAATGTATTTATTTTGTTTATCGAGACAACAGGTTCTGACCCAGCCATGAATATTGTTGCTATTTCTAATTTTATTTTATTTAATTTAATTATTTCGTAGTTATTAGTTTTATTTATACTTACTATGCTTATACAATTCGAGTTTTTAATAGAAATTTAATAATAATTACTGAGTATTAATAAGTTTTTAGCAATAACTTTGTTTCAATGGTCATTACACAAGTGAGCTACATAATATAGTTAAACCAGTGGTATTTTGCTTAGATAAATGGTATTGGTTAGTAATTTCTTCAACTCTTTATAACATTTGTATTATTTGTTAATATAGAAATACAATTCATACACAATGGCAAGTACGTTTGATACATTTTCTTTATCTGTGTAGATATTTGTAATCCAGGAAGAAACATCATTCAAATGCGTTATCAAATTTATTAACTAAAAGTTATTTTAAGTAGTAGTAATAGAAGTACCATTCGAAAATGTCAATGATAATTGTAGTCCTTATAATCAGTGATATCCAAATGGACGATATTGTCGCCCCTGTAAATGTTGACGACAATAGGAAGAAGTTATTCCTCTATAATATCATCGACGAATGTAAAGCAGCTGTTGATTTTTGCTATGTCGATGTCCAAAACAACCACATTGAACGATTCTGATAACACTTTTTTTTTGGTAGTGTCGTTGATAATTAAAAGTAAATTTTCTGCCGTTAACCAAGAAATGGATGACATTGTCGGCATTTTAAATGTTAGCGTTTATATTGTGACATCGAAGAATATGTTTTCTTTTGTTGTCTTTTTTCAACAACTAATCAATGACGAAGAACGGAGCAATATTATAATCGTTAAAGTCAAAAACAGACATTGTCGCCTCTTTAAGCGATAAAGTCAATATGGAATTTACTATTTCAAAATTTTATACTGAAAAAAGAATCTCGACTTGTTACTGCGTTATTCTCGTATTTCGTCAACATAAACAGTCTTGATTCTGGCGAAAGTAATTTTTTTAACAGCGAATCTTTTCGATAGACAATGTAAAAAGTATACAAATTCTTATTCTGTAGTCTAGTGATATTCTTCCGACACAAAAGTCCGCGGTAATATGGTGCCTTTAATATGCTATAGCAGTCTTAGGCGATTAAGGCGACACTTCTTGGAAAACGTCGATGATAATTTTCTGTTATCATCGTATATTTTATATGCTTTTAAATTTATCCTGGATCATATCGTAATCTGAGAATTATTTTTGCGAAGAAAGATTTTTTAATTCTTCTTTTTGAAACTTCTATTTAAAGTTGATTGTATTTAGTTCTCTCAACAGCATTCACAATATTTGTCTCCATTTAATTTTTTTTCCAAAACTTTCTTGCATACTATTCCCATCATCTAATAGTTATTTATTTTGTAGGAAATTTTCAATTAGTTTGTTAGTAAAGTCAGATAAATTTAGTAACTAATTTATTTAATGTGCCAACATTTACTAATTTTATATAATTATAATAATCTATTGGATTTTTTCTCTTATTTAAAGAAACTACAAAAAATATATAGAATTTATAACATGAATGACTGTAAACTTGTGGAGTAGTAATAAAATAGAAAATCTAGAATTACAGCAAGAGGCAGATTACAGCATTAATTTGAAAAACTTACAACAAGATGCTATTTTTGTTTTTTTTTTTTGTTTATCCCACACATTAATTTGAGCAGAACAATTTTCGAAATTATCTAAACAAAAAAAAAGAGAGAAAATAAAAATTACGTGCAATTTCAATTACACTTAAACAAAGAAGTTTGTAAATCAAAGGAAAGGATTTAAAAGGGTTTTATTTAGAAAACCATGGCTTTTTATATTTTGGTTAAAAAACTTTTTCTCAGTGTGTTATTTAATGTTGTAACTATTTTTAAGTATTATTCTTTAAAGAACATTGTGCATAACAAAAAAAAACAAACAATCCAATTTTCTATTGCAATTCAACTAATTTTATTTGTCCATACGAGTGTAAGGTAATAAACAAAACAAAAAAATAAATTATACAACAATTCACAGATGTTAAATAAAATTATTTGATTATATAATACTACATACAACCTTAGAGTTACCAAACATGCACAAATTCTTTAGAATTGTTTATAAATTCTTATTAAGAGAATAACTTACCTTGTTGAAAATAATTCGCCTTTCTAACATACACACACACTAAAGCCATCAATTGCAGCTGGGATAAACGCTGTCGCGTTGACTGTGGCAGCGGCAGTAGATCTCGCAAATTGGCAATTTCAGCATTAATTAAATCTCTACGCAATTTGGAGGCACCTTTTGTTGATTTGTTGGCATCAAACCTATAATTTAGAGGGAATATAAGGAAAAGAGAGAGCAAGAATAATAATAAAAATAATTATTATATTGAAAAATATTAAAAAAAAAATAAATTCGTAGAAGTACTTATAAATAGATGGTAGCTGCATTTGCAAGGGGTTTTTTATGAATCATAAAAGTGAAGTTACAAAACAGGAATTCCTTTGAATTTAACCACCATTTCACAGGTATTAATTTTATGTTATCAACTTTTAGGGCTACTGTTTGGAGTTTAAACAATACGAGTATGTGTTAATGTGTGTGTTTTTGGGACTGTGTAAGTTTATTTAGGATTAACATTTGTACTTACCAACATTTATGATTTTTCTCACAGACACATACACACACACACGTGCTCAGAACATGTACATATATTGATAATGAAAAGCAATAATCGATAACAGGATTGCCAAATTTCTTAAATTTTAGATAAACAAAAGACTTAAGACCCGAACTTGTTAAACGAAGTCATGGTGCTTCGTGTCAGCTATTTAACAAGTTTGTTTCCTAAATCGTTTGTTTTGATATGAACAAATATTTATAAGAACGTATGTATATTTTTACAGAATTTATTATAGATAGGAAAGTCAATTGAAAAATATATCAATTTTTTTTGAAGGTGTCGCTTGGCAAATAAATATTCGATTTTGTCGTTCGTGTAATCGATAAGATTTATTCGACAAAATTTTTGCTCTTTAAAACATTGCCGACAATATGATGTATTTAATCTTCTATAAGAATTCTTCTAAAAGGAATCGTTGACACAGAAAATGACAAGAGAAATGTTAATCATGACTTTTCGAGATTGGAAATGGTCCAAAATCGGTCGAGTAGAACCGGTAAAAATGTAAACAAAAATATGAACTTCATTGTCGCTATTAAAGTCTATCACTATCCTGGAGATGCTTGTTGGAAAATGTTACTGAGGAATTAGAATCAAGTTTCGGCCAAAGAATTCTTGAAGAAAAAATTAAGAATATTGACGCCCATTTAATTGTCCAATTAATGCTTCTTTATTCATAAAACGACTTATTTTATTAAAAACTTCTTTTTCTACAAAACCACCTTTTTATATTCCACCTTTAAAAACGACGCTTCTTACTAAAAACCTATTTTTACACTAAAAGCATAATTTTATACTAAAAATATAATTTTATACTAAAAAAGTGGTTACAAAAACCTTTTTTTAGTCTTTTTATAGAATAACCATCGTTTTATACAAACAAAAAATTAAATTAAAAACAGAATTTTATACTAAAAATGTATTTTTATACTAAAAACGTCTTTTTACACTAAAGAGTGTTTTATACTAAAAACTCCTTCTTATTATAAAAGGCTTCTTTTTATGCTAAAAGCATATTTTTTATACTAAAAACTCTTCTTTTATTTTTAGCTAAAAACCTGGCAATCTTATTTAGTTTAATAAAACAATGCTTATGTAGTTTTAGTATACGATTGTCTGGTATTTTGTTTCTTAATGTCTGACTAAAATAGAGGGAGGTATCAACGCTGGCGTCTGGGCTCATCATCGGTTTGAGTACAATTTAAAAAGAACTAAAAAATAAAACAAAAAACACACACAAAACACTGATGTATCACAAAAATTCGCAAGCAGCATTGTTTTAAGCAAAGTATTTTTTTCACCAAAAATAAAAACAAAACAATCTATAGAAAGAATTCCATATGAAGAAATAAAATTTAGCTTCTTTTATTTTGTTCAGATGAGTTTTTAAAGTTTTTTTTTTTGGTATTATTAAAGCCTTTGGGTGGTTTTGATGATGGGATTTATATATTTGTTGCGCATTGTGTTTTTAGTTTAGTTGTTGTGCAGTAAGTAGCATCTTTAGTTACCCGCCAAGCAGCTTGCAACTACTAACTCTTTATGCGTTAAAGTAGCTTCTTACTGGGATTCCTCTTGGTATTTTGTGTTGTTTTATTTTACTTTATTTTTGGTTTATTTCGTTTATAATGAGTTTTATTTACACTTTTCCCACGCTACAAATTCATAATTTTTGTGAGTAGAATTTGTAGCAAAAATATGATTTGTTTTTGTGTTGCCAACTACATTATTGATATTACAATTGAAAACTTGAGGAAGAAGAGATCAAAAAATTTTGTTACCTCAATTTTTACTCACATTTCAAAAGGATTTAGTTAGAGTACCACAAATATTTAAAGAATATTGCAGCATTTTCCTTGAGGTTTTTACCAATGTGTTTGTATTTATGGTTACACCACATCCTATGATTACATTTCATTAGTTTTTAAGCGAAAAACTCCATAAAAATTCCTAGAATTTTTAGCATTTCCACTGAAAATTTAAAACCACAACTACGAGTACAACACTCATCATCATCATCTTTACTATTATTATGTTTAGGGCTGGGATATTGCTTGGCATTATTCTTGTGATGGAGGTCGTTGTGTTTTGGAAATTATTGAGTTTGTGTAGAATTCATAATAATCAAAAAGTTCACACACTTAAGTTTTAAAAATTTACGGTTTTTGTAAGTTTATGAGTAAATTGATGTGAACAGGTGGGTCCAACTACAAAATTATTTGGTTGAAAATAAGTACAAATATCTCTTTTTTGAAAACCGTATAGAAAAGCTAATCCAGTCTAAATTAAATTGACTGTTATTTTAGGAGTTCAATATTTTGCAAAGTTAATATAATATCTGTTTCATCAACATTTTAGTGTTTTAAGATGCATTTTCTGAATACTTTGCACTAGAATCGAAAACTTTCTATCATACTAAAGAATCCTTTTGAATCTAAAAAAATGTCATTTATGTTAAAAACACGTTTATTTAAAAAAAATTAATTTTACAGTGGTTTTATACTAAAAACATGGTTTTATACTAAAAACGAGGTTTTATACTAAAAACATGTTTTTATACTTATTTTGTTTTAATTTTTTTTTTAATAAAATAAATTTTGAATGAAAATTTTTGTTTCGAAAATTAATGGCAATAATTAATTTAATATACTTCACTACTAAAAGGGCCTTAGTTTGAACATTAAAGTGTTTTATCTCTTTTTTTCTTTTCCACAAAAGCAAAAATAAACATAATTTTTCTTAAACTAAAACAACAATAACGTAATAATAAAGAAACCTCAGCGTAACACTGGTAGTAATATCGACGTCATCATCATCAGTGTCTTCATTATGAGAATCAACATGTTGTTGGTATTGTTGTTGGCATAGGAAATTTTGTGTTGCCACAAACGAGATGTATCACTCAGTCACTCGACCAGGTTGGTGGTAAATAACAGCAATAACCAGCAATATGCAAAAACAACTGAACAACTACATATCAGCAACGACAACAGCAGCAGCAACAGTAACAGCAATAACAACCAACCAATGGCTATAAAGACGAAAAAGCCCCAACAAAGAATATTTATGCTGCAACATGCTGCACACAGTACGAGAGCTATAAATGAAAAGAAATACAGTATTTAGAATAATTTCTGTTGTCTGTGCCACAGTCAAACTCTCACACTTTTATTTCTGCTGCTTGCTGCATCGCTATTGTTACTGTGGCTGTGTGGTTCTTCTTTTATTTTTTGGGGTTTTCATCGACAATCAGCAGTGATGATGATGATGGTGGTTGTAGTGGTTGGGTTGTGGTGATGATGGTGGTGGTCAATTATCTTTTGTTGTGTTGTTTGGCTACTGGTATTGAGTTTAAAAGTTGGCATTTTACAGCTTACGAGCATAATGAAGTTTATGGATTTATGAGCGCTGTTCTTGGGAAACACCAAGTGTGATGGCAATGAAATGAAATCCTACAAAAAAGCACAAGAGTAACAATTTCTCTCATTTTTGCCTTTAAGTTAAAGAAATAACAGCAACAACAAAAGCGTGGTACTAAAAAAAACTAACGTTTACGCGTGATATTGATCGGCGCTTCGTTGCACACATAATCTGTAGCTTTATTCTGTTTTTTTTTTTTTGGTGTTTTTTGTTTGATTTTTGTGGTCTGCATAAACCATATTCTTAATAACGGATTGCATGGTTTTAGCCTTATGTGCCTGTTGTTTACTTGATGCTGCTGCTACTTACTTATTTCATCATTCAATTTTTTGTTAATTTTTTCTTGCTACCGGGCAAAATATTTTGTAAACCTCTCAAGTTTATGTTGTGTGTTGTATGTGCTACGTGCATTTGTTGCTTTGCATATTGGTTCATATTGATGGTCTGTTTGCCTTCCTTAGCTACTGTTTGCTGCTGATTTTTGCTATTTGTTGGCTGTGTTTTTTTTCCTGCGATGATTGCTTTAATTTGCGTGCGAAAGTTTTTAATAAAATCTCAAAAAAATATGAAAAATACAAATTCTGGCAATATTTTTTTGCACAGCCAATACATCATTTACAATGTTCCCATGACTGTTTTTTTGTTTTTGTTTTGTATTTTAAGCCATGGTTTATAAAAGTAATAATTTTGTAGGCGACCAACGTTTTTTCTTTTGCATTCTTAAAGAGAAAATTTGTAATATTTTAGTTCGACACATAATTTGTTGCAGTTTTTAGTTTATGTGTGTGTTTAGTAGAATATTTATAATAAAAAGCTAGCAAATTGTAAGACAAATATCAAAAGACAGTAGTAACATCTTTTGATATATGTATATCTTATGAGAAGTTAATTTGTCTAGTGTCATCAAATCTTAAAGTTAAGTAAGAAGCAAATATTAATACGTCATATTGAACTTTTGTTTTTATACTTTAAAACTCTTACTTATAATAATAAGCTAAAAAGGGTTTTTATTTGAAAAACGCCTTTTTGCACCAAAAGCTAATTTTTATGACTTTATAACATTTAGTTTAGTTGAATTTAGATTTATATATTTTGAAAACAAAAAACAAATTTTATTTAAAAAAAAATAGTCGACTTTAAAATTTTATTTTTAGAATAACCTTTCTCGCCCTTTAAAGCTGATGTTTAATTATAATATTGAAAATGGTGAATTTAAAATAACTAATCAATATTTTACTACCGAATAAAATTTTATTCGTACCATTTTTTATGAAATTCGTAATTTTTTGCTTTTTTAAAATCATGTGTTCGAATATTTTAAAACCGGATTAAATATTAATTTTAAAATATTCGAATAATTTAATTCATTTTTTAAAACTTTTGAACTAAAATTTAAAAGACGACTAGTTGCCAAAAATGTATTCGAGTATCCTAAAATCGAATAAAAATTTATTCGTAAAATGTTGTTTATAGAAATTTAGTTTTTAACTCATTTAACGTATGTATAACTAAACCAGAATCAAACATACTTAATATTTAATAAAAAGTATTCAAATATTTTAAAACCGAACAAAATTTTACGTTTAGAATATTTTAATAATCTATATTTTTCCGAATTTTTTAATTATTTTTAACCAGAATCAGACAAAAACAATGAATTGAAGAACATTTGAATATTTTAAAATCGAATAAAATTTTAATTTTAGAATATTCAAATTATTTATTTTTTATTTATGTATGTATATTTTAAACTAAAAACATAACAACGAGTTGACAAACAATTTATTCGAATATTTTAAAACCGAATACAATTTTATTCATAACATATTCTTTCGTAGTTTATTTGTTTCGCAACTTTAACATTCATGCAAACTAAAAATTTAATAAAAATTATACGCAAATTTTAAAAGCGAATAAAATTTCACTTTTAATTCAAATCCGAAAATCTATATTTAGTCAAATTTTTTTAAGCAATTTTATTTAAAACCATGCAAACGTTGAATTTAAAAGATTTATTAAAATATTAAAAAATCGATTTAAATTTTATTCGTACTAAAAAGGAAGTTCTTTAAATTTAAATAAAACGGAGAATTAGACTCTGTATTTAAACAGAGTATTACTTAAAATTTGTGAAAGCTTTGGGTTTTCTCTATATATTTATTATACATATTTTTTAGTCAGATCAAAAATAATTTAGAAAATATAGGTATGTTTATATTTATTACCATTTTAAATTAATATTTTCTCGTACTTCTTACTTTATTTAATTTAATTTAATGTATTTGTCGTTTGCTTCCCAAATAAGTAACTAAAAGAGAAGAAGGTCCATTTATACTTGTTGAGCATTACACACGCAGTATTATATTTACTCGGCTCATTTTCTGAGTTGACGAATTTCAATTGACTGCGTCATGACAACATGACAACAGACACACGCTCTAGCAATTTATAAAGCAAACATACATACATAACAAACAACTAATTGGTCGAAGTTTGCCGCCGATATAAATACAACAACAACAACAACAAATAAAACATTCACCACTCACTCACTCTCACACACGTTTCAGGTTCAAACAATCACTATAAAAAAACACGAATGTTCAAAATAAAATAATACGAATGAAAAACTAACCGAACAACTTGTTTAAACATACATACATACATACGTATGCGCATACAATATGTTTATCTCTCTATGTCTGTCCGTGCGTCTTTCTCTTGGGTGTTGTGTTAAACTCCACATGAGATGATGGAGTCGTTGGGGAGAACAATTTTCGCAGTTGTTGTTGCTTGTAATGTGTCACACGCATCAATGATTTTACGCATACGTACAGATGTGTGTATGTTGGAATGTTTATCATTAATAATGTATAAATCAGAGATGGAAAATGTTTTAGTATTGCACTTTTTTGTGGTACTACAACTTGGTACCAAAAGTAAAAAAAAACAATTAAGAAAGTATAGTCGGTCAAGCCCGACCATATAATAACCTACACCCAGTATATGGGTAAAAACTGTTTTTTAGAAATAAGCGCTTTATGGAAGATATGATCTAGTATGGACCGATTATCCAAGAATTTAGTGGGGTGACTTCTGTGTATATAAACTTTATCTTTTTAGTTTTAAAAGATTTATGGAGGCTAATTTTATAACCGGTCGTTATAAAATTAGGTGTCGTCATTTCTATATACATATATAAAATTTATTTGTTTTGAATTTTATTTGGATACCAGCATTATGTAGAGATTTATGGTAATTAAAGTGATATTCGGAAGTAGGCCTTATATGGGAGGTACATAGAATCAATTAGGGACCGATCTGCACAAAATTTTTAGATTATTCTTCATTTACCATTCATTTGTAGTGAAATTTGTTTGGATACTTGCATAAATCAAACATATATGACCGGTAAACCCCTATTTCGGGAGGAAGTTTGTATGGGCAGTAGGTATAATAATGGACTAATTTTAACCAATTTCAATCCCAACCTCTTGGGCCGAAAAAATATTATGTACTAAATTTTATTGAAATATCTTCAAAATTACGAGCTTTCCTCTGCGCACAAGCTTTACATGGATAGTCAGCCAAACAGGAGAAGATTCTAAGTTGATCAGTATAATATAAGGTGGCCGTTGGACCAATATTTATGGGCGTTGCAAACATCAGCAGAAATATACATACCTCCCCAATATGGTGATGTAGGGTACAAATACTATTTTCAAAGTCAAATGTTTTTACAGCATATTTGTGTATTTCGGTTAAATACTGACCATGTTTAGTTTAAATACTTATAACTTATTGCAACAGCTTTTTAAACAATTCGTTCTTGTTAAAAATTAGTAATTGGTACCAAATTAGTAACATTCATTTATTAACCCTACTATCATTCTTACACGCGTCTACACACATTATCGAAACAAATCAAAAGTAAATAGAGATTGTGTATTTTCGGAATGCGCCAATCGTACGACTCTGACGTTTGAAGATCACAATGTGTAAGAAAAAAGAGATGGATGAACATGGTTGGTGTGTGATGCTGCTTTAAATATAAGTTTATTGTTTGTTTTTAACTTTAATAAACAAATAAAAGATACACTAAAATAAATAGTGTATACGGTTTATGATCAAATATTTGTTTTATCGCACAAGCACGAAATATTAATATTAATTGTATTAAATCGATAAAATCAATATTTTTGCAGAATATCGTTTCTTCTCTTTTTTGATCGTTGTTGTTTCTAATTGTTATTAGTCGATTTAAGGCATATTATTTGAAATTTTTTGGAGCACGCTTTGAATTTACAATTTCACGCTTAATTTGACTATGGCTATAGTCTTTATTATAATTTTTTTCTTTCTTTTATTTCAATATTGTTGTTAAGCAGAAATAAAAATAACATTTAAACACTGCATAATTTATTTTGTATAACATTATGTATAATTTTTATTGCCACTGATAAAATTATTTTGTGATTGTACTACTACTAAATTTTATTTTCAATAAAACATTAATGGCATTTTCTTTTCTGGCAAAAATGTTACACTGGGAAATGGGTAAAAAGTGTAACATATATGTAACAGTTTTGCCAGAAAAGAAAACGCCATAAGTGTATGAGAACACTACAGTTGTTGCAATTTATATTTTAAATAGTTTCATTTAACAAAATACAGAATTTTATCAAAGATTGTATTGTTGAGACAAATTGTATTTTAAACTCTTTCATGTCTGCCTGAAAACAGGGACGCTGAATGAAAAAAGATCCGTAGTGGCAATTGAATTTGTTGCCAATAGAATGGATTGATTATATTCATTGCTAAACATAGCAACAAAAAGTCAATCATTCGTTTGATACAAAGAAATTGATCAGATTTTGCAAACTGTATTATTATTAAAATAAAAAAAAATATTGATAATCGCTTGTCAGTTCAAAGAAATAATAAAATAAGTGGTGAACAAGAAAATTTCTAAGAGTTGAATGGCCACAAATGTTATAAAACTTAGATGTGTCAGATCAGTGGTTGGCATACACAGCTACTCGAATGTTAGCGAAACTCGTAAAAATTATCAACACAGAAACTATTGGACTTATTGTCCATTAAAAACTCTGTCAGAAAATTCGTGTTATTCAACATTTTTTGTTTCAGGTCTAGATAGAAATGCAAATCGAAATTTAACTTAAAAAACATGCAGTCACACTTACATCTTAGCTATTAACAAAATATAATTACCTGATAATGGATGACGAATCATATTGCTTAGGATACTTCCGGTATCTTACACAGTACAGTCCATCGGAAAATAAATGGTAAAAAAATATAAAACTTCTAAATTTCAGAATATTGTAATCTTTGGCAGATATTTCAAAAAAATAATTTTGCGTTTTCAGCTTATAATTTTTTGTTATAAAATAATGATCGATAACTATTATATTATAGATCATAATATTACGCCACAAAATACTATTAATTTATTCAAAATACTAGACCGACTTGAAACTACATGCTAAGACATGTTCGATTAAAGCTTTTGTAAATAATATAAAATTTTATGGCATACTTGTTTCTCAACTGCGATACTGTAAAATTTAAATTATTTAAAATTTGTAAATATACATAAATTAAAAAATATACTGCCATTTCAACAAATAAAAATTAACAAAGTCATTAAGGGCTCAAGTCCTCTGCCCTTTACCATGTCCCTCATAGCTTTTACTATAATAATAAACTAAAAATATACTTTATGTATGATCAATAAATATTTGTTTAAACAATTTACAAACGATCATAAAAGAACTAGATCATTAAATTAAAAAACTAACAGTTTAATGTTATTCCAAAAAAAAAAAATAAAAAAAAAATTTAATTCATGTAACATAAGCTTAAAATGTAGTACATGCTAGATATATAGATAGATAGATAGCTATTCTTACATAAATAATATGTAGAGTATTTGTTGTGTATCTTCCGTATTTTCACCGAATAAACAAAAAACACTCAAGTGTTAATGAAATTAGCAACCCTTCTTCTGCTGGCTCTTCTATTCAGTTTTCTACAAAATCTTTTGCTGCTTCATTCAATTTGGTATTTCGTAAATGTTGCACTGAGTTTTATTACGATGCTATACAACAATTGCTGGTTGTGAACTATATTAGGTCTATCCCAGCAAACCATATGAGTCCGAAAAGAGTCTTTTCTGACACCTTTTTCGGAGCATTAACGCTTTTTATGAGAGCTCTTAGATAATGTCAGAAAAGAGTCTTTAATGAGGTTTTTTTGGGCTCTGCGTAATCTTGTTTTGATCATTCTTGTGTGGTACAGCTATGTTTTTTTTTTTTTTTTTTTTTGTTGCAAGCACAAATAACAGGACAACAACGCTTTGGTACACACATAATTGAGTGGAATTTCTGAGTCATACTGCGTGCCGACTCAGGACAGTAACAAGCAAATTTTTCTTTCGCTCCGAAAACGCTTTTTAGTTCGACTCTTTTCTGACTCCTTTTTTCGGAGCGCTCCGAAAATGCTCTTTTGTTGGACTCTTTTCTGACTCCTTTCTCGGAGCGCTCCGAAAATACTCTTTTGTTGGACTCTTTTCTGACTCCTTTTTCGGAGCGCTCCTAGAATGGTATGCTGGGATGTATATACGAGTACCAGTTAAAGGTTTTCTTTCTTTACAATTTCTCTTTGTTGTACATGTACTGATTTATTTATATACATAAATTTTCTTGGCCTGCTAAAAGTAAATAACTATTTTTTTTATTTGCTTATTTGTATAGTAGCAACATACTTGTAGCTGCTACAAAATTAAGTAAATCTTTTAGGGTGCTAATTGACAGAATTCATAATGCATTCGCACGTTGGAATTTCTATTTGTTCAGTGTGGCCGGCCAAAAAGGTGGCACACACGAGTGAACACAGATCCCGTACTAAAGCAGCAGAGGGTTTTGTAGCTGGTAGCTGTTGTTATTATTATTGTTATTGTTGCCTGAAATCCAAGTAGCGACAGAATGATCAGTTAATCCTACTTCTTGTTTGAGTATATGCGAGTATGTAGATTTTGTTGTATCTGTGTGTTATATTTTCTCCATTTAATTAGTGTAATTAAATATTTAGAGCGCATTTAACAGTTAGTATTGTTTACTTTTAATTTCTTGATTTGTTTATTTGAAACAGTTTTCGAAGTTAACAAATTGTTGTTGATGTGTTTCGTCACCGTTATTATTGTTGATGTGGATTTTCTTCATATTTTTAAAGTTTTATTTAGTAAAATGTGTTAAAATTATGATATTAATTAAAATTTAATTAACTCTCAAATAAAATACGGTTTTACAAGTTTACAAATATTTCTGGAAAATATGAAAGTAAATTGTGTCGGTTTTCTTTAAAAAACAAAATCTCTTCATATTATGTCGATATTAGAATTGTATTGTAAATGATATTTAGTTAAAATTAAGACGTAGTTGGTGAAAATTTTGTTAAAAATATTTTTTAATACAACATATTTTGTTTTCAAAAACTTTAAGAACATTTCAATAGAATTGTTATCGATTACTTTAATTTTCTTTGAAAATTTAAAGATAATTTTATTTTTCTTTGGAAAAAGTTATCATTAACTTTATATTTCTAACGAAAAATTATCCAGAATTTTATTTTTCTTCAGATATGTTATCGATAACTTTAGTTTTGACTAGAAAAATTATCGATAACTTTGGTTTTTTTCTAGAAAAATTATAAACACGTTAATTTTTCTTTGGAAAAATTATCTAGAAGTATTATTTTCTTTGGGAAAAACAAGATTTTCTTTTGAAAATATGTTCGATAACTTATTTTTATTTAGAAAAATAATTGATTTATCTCTAGAAAAATTATGGAGAAATTTATTTTGTTAATAGAAATATTATAGATAACTTTGGTTTCCGCTAGAAAAATTATAAATAAGTAAATGTATTTTTTGAAAATTTATGTAAAACAGTACTTTTCTTATTTTCTATTTCTTATATTTCTATTATATAAAAGATATGGATACATACATATATTTTTCAAGAGCTTTCTTTACAAAACAAAAAAAAAACAAATTTCAATTAAACAAAAAAACATTATTTCTGCATTTCATTTGTGTTTTACGCCTGCTGTCATAATTCTGTATTCCAACAAACAAACAAAAGCGTTTTAATAATAACAAGGATCAAAAGGTGCTAATCAAGTGCAGAAAGAAAATAAAGTTAACAAGCTTGTTAAAAAGTCTGCAAATAATAAGAAAAAAAAGTACTCGTACATGCATGCACATGTGAAAATTAAAAAAACTGTTAAGGCGTCAAATTTTTAAATTCCTACAAATCATACATACACGCCAGAAATAAAACGAAAACAATGAACTAAAATTATATTACAGAAAATTTGCAAAAACTAAAGCAATACCTACATATTTATAAAATATTAAAGAATTTCAATATTTTACTTGCACCTTAATTGGTGCAAAATGTTTTTTCAATATAGACTTATAATGCATTACGATTTTTCACACTATAAACACAGCTTAAACAGTTCCCTACACCCACCATCCACATCACCTATATGTTTAATACTTTAATGTTTTTGCTTCAGATTTTAATACGTTTAAAATTAAATGTAAAAGAGAAAAAAAAAACTTTACAAAAATGATACGTTTAAAACACCTTAAGAGATAGAACAATATCGTAATGTTACGGGGGAAAAAGTATAAACGTAAGGAAAATGTTCAATTTAAGGGTCGGTGCTTAACCTTGTTTCTTTTCATTATTTTAGATATCAATTTTTTGTACTCTGGTTTTTATTTTATTTTTTTCTTCATTTTTACCACCAACTCTACATTGAGTTTATTTTTAACGAAAATTACTACTAAACCAGCCAAGGCGAGAGTTAAAAGTAGAACTTAAAGCTTTAACGTTTATACTACTCGTTCATACATTCGGACAAACATACAATTATGTCCATAGTAGAGCAGTTGAATCTGGTGCAAAACAGCAAGGAACAGTGGAGTAAAATGTACAATATTTTAGTAGTGAAATAATTGCTTGAGACAAAATAATTATATTAACTGACTTGAACAGTCTTTAGTACAAAAATTCAATTTTTAGCACAAAATTTAACTTTTAGTACAAAATTTAATTACCAGTACGAAATTGAACTTAAGTAGAAAATATTATTTTTGGTACTAATTAAAATTCTTAGTACATAATTAAAACATAAATTTTTAGTACAAAATGAAAAGTAGAAAACCAAAACAATTATGTATAGAAACATTTTCATTTAAAAAAAAGTTTTAGTAGAAAACACACTTTAAGTGTGAACTATGTTTTTAATACACATAAAAAACAATTCTTGGATAGAAAAATTATCGATAACTTTGGTTTGGTCTCTAGAAAAATTATTGATAATTTAATTGTTCTCTAGAATACCTCTTCTGCAAAGTTTTCGAAAACTTTGGTTTTCTTTAGAAAAAGTGTCTATAATTTTAAGTTTCTCTAGAAAAATAATCGATAACTTTAGGTTCCTCTGGTAAATGTATCGATAGCTCTTAAAACTTATCGATTACTATATTTTTCTCCAAAAAAAAATGTTGTTTACTTTATTTTTTTTTTTTAAACAAAAATAAATTTTTAGTAAAAATTGTTTTTTTCAGTCTCCCTTGCCACTGTTTAACATTGCAACGTCATCATCGTCGTCATCAACATTGCCATTATCCACATCAATATCACACAAGTCTTTTGGCCAATGTTTCACACAGCTAAAGAATACAAGTAAGTACGAAACAGTTTATTTAATTTTTTCTTTATTTTCATTTTTTTTCTTTAATTCAAAAGTAAAGTAGTTTAGTGTAAGACTGTTTTTAGCGATTTAGTTTGTTTCTTGGTTGCTGTTGTTTTGGTTTGTGGTGGCTTTAACTTATTGGATTGCATTAAAAGCACTAATTAATTGGAACAAAATAAAATGGCTTTAAAACGTTTTATTTTCGCAGCATCTCCAATGACCACGCAGCAGCACTCGTCCGTCTTACAGAGTTGAAGAAGAGATTACGACGAGTAGATAAATGGCAAACTACAAGCTGCTGCAGCAGCAGCTTCCACAAAGGTCATTTAATGAACTAAAATACGAAAACAAAAAAAAAAAAAAAACCAATTTGAGAAATAAAAAAACTTAAGCTAGATTGTTTTTTTTTACCATACAATTCGTTTTCCAAATCCCAACCCACACGCCCTACTGGTAAAGCTCTATTAATGTTATTGTGCTTCCCAAGAGAAATGTGAAAATTATTATAATTGAAAACTAATAATAAATAAATCTTTAACAGTAACAATTATTTATTTATTTACACGTACTTTGATTAGAAGCACTGGCTGTGTTTGTTCCATTATAAATCATCTAATAACAAACAAGCCAAAGTTACAAATGACATATTTTTTCCTCTCCAGACTTAATGTTGACAAATTGCTACTGTCACAGCTTATCGATATGTCAATATGTTTGTTTGTATGTATTTTTGATATATTCTGTTCTAGTGCTTGCAGTGGCGTTTGAGCCACTCCATAAGTTGATGATTGTTGTGTTTATGTGATGTTATTGTAATAATTCCAAAGAGTTGAAGGTGCGTCATGAAGTGAGCATGATTTTTATTATTATTTGTTATTTTGTTATGGAAAATGTCTGCTACTTATCACTTGCCACACAAAACGTATCTAACATGATTTGGATTTAATCAACATTGTTATTAACAAATAAAATGTATTTGAAAATACATACAATATATACCTACATATATACATGTGTTTTGATGGGTAGGAAGTAAATACGAGTATGTTGGATTAAGAAATTAGCTACATTTGCTGGCCTACACTTTTCTATGACATTTTTTAAGTGAGTAACAACTAATTTAAGGAATGCAACAATTTATTTTACAATACAAGAATATTTCTAAAGCTGGATTCACAGGCGAGAGATTAATTTATTATTCTGGAAACGTTTTTAACATTATCCAAAGGTATTGAATGGTGTTTATTGAAGAAAACATTTCAGTTATGCGTCATTTTCATCAGACTGTACTCTGTAAACTCTGCTTAGAGCTTTTTAATATAAAAAATAAAAGCTTTGTATGTAAAAAGTGTCAACTAAGAATTTTCCAAAGGTTTTTACACACAAATCTATGTATGTGTATAAATAAACTTTTTCATCCTTAATTTATCTTTCTTTGTTAGGTTGAGCTACGCTCTGCTTGTGTAGCTGCTGTCTTAACAAGCGGAAACACTAATTATAAGTCTTGTTCTATTTTAAACCTCATTTTTCATCAAATGAAAAACTTTGTAAGAATTGAACAGGAATAAGGCTTGAAAAAAATTTGGCCGTGGCATCTCTACAATGTAACGACAGTAATACAAACACAAATACATACAAACATTTACTATACACCTATAAAAACATGGCCTCTGTATTCCTAAATTGAACCCATTATTGTGGCGTTTGCACTTTTGAAAAGTTTATTTTCAACATGTTCTTTTTTTCAAGAGATTTTTTCCTACTCAGCTTAAATCTTGATAAGCATTAGTAAAATCCGCAAACAAAAAAAAACACAACAAAAATTTTAAACAAAATACAGCAAAACCCAACAAAAAATATATTTGAGCAGAAAAAAAATCACACAAACAAAAAATTTCAAGACTTTAAGAACACAGCAACAGTAAAGAAACACTATCAGATATTTTTTGGAGTAAACCTGGTGCAAATATTGTCAGTAAATTCAACACATTGAACAGAAACTGAACAACATACAAAAAAAAAAACAAATAAATTCAACACTAAACACAACAACAGCAAAACGATTGAAACGGTTTTGTATAAAATGTTTCGTTTCGTTCAGCAATAAAAAAAACAAATGGTATTGGTTTTGTTTGTTTTATGTTGCTTTTCCGATTTAATTCACAAAAAGTTAAACAAAAGACTTAAGCAACAAACTTATTTATTTATAACATTTGTAGTTGGTCTAATGTTTGTTGGTCTCTCTCTCTCTATCCCCTTCTCATTCACTCATATACAGTTAGTAAATGTAAACAAACAACAAACACTGTATGGCTATTTATTACCAACCACGGATGCAATTATTGTCACAATTGTATTTTTTTTGTTACAATTTCAAACTAAAAAGTATAATTTTTGGAATATGAGTCAACTAAATATTATGTTTAAGATTTACATGATTTTTAAGACTTAAAAAAGTACGGAGCGTGCAATCTTTAAATATTATTGGACAAAACAACGAAATTATGCCAAAATAATTGATTAATTTGTACACTGCCTCAGAATTTTTATACCACAAACTATTTAACCGAAATGTGGGTACAATTGAAAAAAGTACCTTTTTGTCTGCCATTAGCAGAATTTGAAATATTGAATTTGTTTGCCTGCAAGTAAATGCAACATATTTGTATGTATGACTACAAACATATACAGCTTGTGCAATTAATGTAATTTAACTGCAATAACATTCATATGCCAGCAACTGAAGGTTAGAGTTGGAAAAATATTATTAAAACCAGATTTAAACATTTTACTTAATAGAAAAAACTAAAAACAACAAATGTATTTTAATTGTTTAAAATTCATTCAATCGTATTCTTCGTTTGACGACGACCACAACATAATTTACAACAACTGGCATAAAAGTGGTAGTAGTAGTAAACTGAGCATAATTTAATAAATGTTAGAGCCTGACAACTGACAGTTTGGGAAAATTATTTATTTAACTTACCTGGTAAACATGGCAGAATGTTGCTGTTGCTGCTGCTGTTGGTTACTGTGGGTTTGGGTTGTCTGTTGACTTTGTTGTTGCTGTTGCGGATGTTGTCCAGTAACAAGTGGTGTTTGTTGTTGCGGCTGTTGGTGGAGCTGTTGTTGTTGCTGCTGCTGTTGCTGAGCTTGCAATTGATGATGTTGCTGGGGTGGGGTTGTATGTTGAAGTTGTTGTTGCTGCTGCAGATGATGCGTTTGCTGCTGTTGTTGGTGCTGGCTATGCTGTTGCATGGAACCATGCTGTTGCGGCAATATTGCATGTGTGGCTATATGATGCGGATGTAATTGTAAATGGTGATGCGTATGTGGATGAGTATGATGATGATTTGTTTCGGCCGTTTGCACTAGTTGTACCGCATGCGCTGGATGTTGATGATGATGCATTTCATTAACCGTCACCGGTAGGTGAGGCGTTGGATTACTCAGTGCTGATTTTTCTAAACATTTATCTGGATACATCATCATTAATTTTATGGCTTCTATATGCATGTGTAGTACAAAAAACAAGGTGTGAAATGCTAAATTTGTGTTATGGGTGCATAATACTTGCTGTTGCTATAAATATTGTGTTGTTTCTGACTTTCTGTTGTACTACAAAAGAACGAGGTTAAATTTGATTCAGTCTGGAATGATAGAAGATGTAAAAAAAAACATCAAGTAAGGAACTATTTAGCAAATATACATATTTTTCAATTACAACAATTAGTAGAAAATGTAAATATAAATTAAATTATTGTATTTTTTAACTTAATTGCATTTAAATGTAAGCTATTGACAGTGAACATATTTGTTTTGACATTTATTACAGTGGCCCTGGTAAACAATCAATGAAATATACAATTTACACATTTCAGTGAGAATTGTAAACATCCAGCCATTGTTATACATATTTTTTTTACATAAAAACTGAAAATTAAAAATACTCAAATTGATTGATAATTCTCATATTTGGTGCAAAAAAATAATACCTATATAATATTTTGATGTTCCTAGTTTCTTTACGTCCACTCATACTCTTGTGTGCATCGAGCAGAATTCTTTTTGAAAATATTTGTTCATTATTTGCGATGTTTTTAGTAATTTTTGGATTTTAATCCTCATTTTATTCTAGGGTTCCGTAAATCGAATTACTCGTTTTATTTTCGACTAAACAAAACTGTTCTAATGTACAAAGTCTTGTGATTTGCAAACATCAATTTGTAAATTATTTCTATTTAAAAAGAAAGTATCAGGTTTTGAAACCACTGAATTATTTTAAAATAATACTTTATATGTGGAGACTATTATGATTAGGACTAATATTATTTTACCAATGTTGGCTATCGTTAAACAATTCCAAAATACTATTTTAGCTCGATCACTAAAGTTACGTTATTCTATTGTATAAATAATTTTTAAAGGACTCCAAAAAAACATAGAAATTTGTTTTAAACTGAAAAAAACTGCACACCAATTAATTATGCATATGTATACAAATGTTATAATGTTAGATAATAATTTATTATCTGTAGACATTTTTTACTTTCAATGACAATATTGAGATGGTTTTTTCTCTGCATTTCAAATGAAAAACGCTAATTTTGATAAAGACAACGAATTTCTGGTCATTGCGCTAACGGATAATAGTAGGACCCTTATATTTTAGTAACATTAGTAAAACATATTTTAAGATTTACGGCAGTGGAGCTAAATAATTAAATACTTATTAAAATAATGAATAGATTGTAATATTCCAATTAAATAAATCAAAAATCCACGCTAGACATTAAAGCAAGCAACAAACACTTTAACTACAAACTTTATACAATAATACTAGTTAAAATATTTGATTTATTTAATGAATATTTAAATTTATAGCGCAAATAAACAAACATACACTCTAATGGCGTTCCAATTGCCCCAAACAAAATACTTAAGCAATGAACTCTAAAAGCGTATTCATACACAATTGATTAGAAATATCAATTCAAGTTTTAAATAAAATGAATACTAAAATCCAACATAAATATAAATTTTTGACGTCATTAACTAAATAAATTCCACTTCATGAAAATTTTAACTGTTCAGTTTTAAATTATGACTGACTTAGTTTTTCAGTAATTTATTTTGATTTTTGCTTTTAATAACATTATGACTTTTAAATGACTACAAAATAAGCAGCTATTAAAATTCATCTTTAATGTACACATGACAAATATATAATAAAATATCTTATATCTTCTCCCAAAAATATTTGTAGGTTGGCGCCAACAGCTTATAAATAGGAACGAACGCACACGACACCACACAAGTGTTTACTGCTCTACTACCTGGGCACATGATGAGTTGTGTACAGAGCACTGCTAACATTAGTCAGGGCGGAATTAGTACCAAATATTTTTAAAACTCAAATCACTCCACTTTCTAAAAAAGTTTTGACAATTGTTGCAGTTATTATTGTTCTAACAAAAAAGTTTTGTGAATTTCAAGTACAAATAATGAAGTTATTCATATTTTATAAGAAAGCTAAGTTTTGAAAAGACTTTCTTCGTTTTATTAATAAATCTGAGCAAAAAATTGTTGGTTTATATTTATATAAAAGTATGAAACTCTTTAAAGTGTTAAACAATAAACATTTAAATTTAATTTCATTCCCTTTCAATATTTCACAAAAATTATAAGAAAAAAAAATTATAATAAGTCATCAATCATGTTTGGTTTGGCTATGGCTGTTTATGATCTGGTAATTGATCTTCTGCCCTAAAATCTTTTCTATTGTTTACTCTGTTTTTTTTTTCTTTGTTTATTTGAGATTTTATTTAATACTCTTTGAGTTCAATTATTTCACATAAATACTGGAAATACTGGAAGGAAATAAATATATTTTATTTATAGGGTAATCTAAGTAAACTTTTAAAAAAGTAATTTCTTACGCAACATTTATCACACCATTTCCAGATGAAAATAAATTCTATTGATTTAATATTTCAAAGTGGGTGGATCACCAAAAATGTAAAAAAAATAGGCTGATTGAAAAATACCCCTGAAATACATAATTCAACTATTAGTATCAAAGTGAAACACTCAATTGAAAAAAGGGGTTACAGTACACATCATTTTGAAACTTAAAACGATTTGTGAGAACTTTATAGCTCGTTTCTATAATGCGTTTGATTTTCATACCATAGTGTATTTTTTGATAAAAAGTTCTTTTTTTGTCGCAATGTCCCAAAAGTAATCCGTTAAAATTTTTCCACTTTTAACCAAAAAATTAATAAATTATTTTTATAATTAAATACTTTAAAAAAATATGTAGTTGTAGACTGATTATAAAATAAATACACAAACTTAATAAATATTAAGAAAACTTATTCCAAAATGATATTAATAAAGATTTATAATTATATAATAAGTGAAGTTTCACATGTTTTAGTTTCAACTGACCAGTTCTTGTTCAATTCTCTTTTGAACCTGCCATTGCGCTCACACGCGTATCTTAAATTGTTTTGCTCTTTACAAATAAGTTGCTACTTTTTCATGCAAATCAACATGCAAAAAACTTCGCGTAGGATAATAACAGCAGAAAATATAAAAGAAGAAAACAAAAGGAAATAAAAAAATTTACTAGTACTGTCAAGTATGTACCCCTTTTATTCTCTTGAAGAGTCAGAATTGAAACGTGTGAAAGCGGACTAACTTCTTCAAATCTATTAATTTGAACAAAATTTTTTAGATTTTATAATTATGACCTTATTAGGAAATTAATAAATAATGAATTCTGGAAGTCATTAAAATTAATAATATAAGTAAAGTTTTTGCTGGGAAGGTAGGTCAAAAAAATAAAATATATTTTATAGGTAACCTATGTTTTTTGTAGACACTAACTATTAGATTCCATATATAAAAACTTTGTTATCTATAACACCTAAATTTAAAATTAAACCTTTACAGTACTTGGCTATAGATCATAAGTTTTATTAAAATCGAACTTTGCGTTTAGAAACTATAGATTTATTTTCGAAATTACTCCACTGTTGGTCTCTTGATTGATCCTATAACATATTGTATTGTATTAACTAACATGACATTCCGTTTTTACTGATATTGGCGTCACCAAGATAATAAACTTTATATCAGTGAAACATTTTATTAAAATTTTGAAATTCCCCAAAATATAAAAAAGAACTTTTGGCCAAATTATGACCAAGAACTTATTTTTTAGCGCGGTGTAAATTATCAAGTCTTCACTATACAAGAAATAATTCCCAGATTCTAATTCTTCTTACTGCTTACTTAGACTAAGAAAAGTCAAGTTAAGGAATAGAAAAAGTTTCAGGCAAAAAAACACATACATATGTATATATAAATGTATGTTTGTAAATACAAGTATGAGAAAAATAGCATTGCTATCATATTAGTACTCTAACTGTTATTGTTAATAAAAATATTATTTTGTCTATTCATCATTGTTCAATTGAGATCAAATAAAGATTACAAGTATCGATAAGTGGCTATACACTCGAGCATAAAAGTGTTCAAATTAAAGCATAACCCACCGCAACGAATTGTATTGAATCTGATTTTTTTCTACTAAATTTGGTGGGTTTGTATTTTTATTGGAAACAAAAAAAAAATATCAAAAAAAGAAACAACTTTGTTTCTTATATTTTTTCTTGTTGATTAATGCAACAATTGTTTGGTAAAAAATATGTGTATGTACAATAAATAAAAAATAATAAAAGAAAAAAGAATATTCATTTTTTCTGTACATAAATTGTAAATAAGCGTGCTGGCCATTATTTAGTTGAGCTTTTTATATATTATTTTATGATATTATTTTGTTTTGTTTCGTGTTTTTATTATATTATATTTATATTATTATTTTTTTTTGTTTGTTTGTTAGATGATTTTGTTTATGAATAATACAAGCATTTTTGACGAGCCATTGATAATTGTAGCTAACAAAAAAATTTATAAAACAAAAAATGATGTTTAATTTATGAAAACGTTGAAATGTTTGTTTCATTTAACATTAAAGATTTGTAGTTTTATTTAGTTTGTACTTGTGGGAATTTCATTTAATTGGCTAAACAAAATAATTTTAATCAAACAATAATATTACATACAACTGTTACTTAAGATTCATTAATAATAGTTAAATGAGTTGATTTTTGCATTATTTTTATTAAATTAAATTCTAGAGAATTTTTAATTTATTTTAAATATTTATTGCAATTAAAATTGAAAATTTTCTAAGTATAAGAAACTATAATAAATGTTCAATTAAAATATTGTTGTTTGTTTACAAATATTGTGTATTGATCGTAACATTTGATATTAATTTGATAAATTAAAATATGGATGAAATGCTTGTTGCTTAAGTCTTTTGTTGTCACTGCAGTGGGAATAATTAATGTTGTTTTTATATCATTATTTAAAACTAACGTCTCTAGAACTTTACATAAGATTTTAAAACTATATTAAAACAAAAACTATATGTATACATAGCGCTTTTTAGTGATATTGAAAATATACTGGCATATATTTTTAAACTTTTATAAAAAAATAATTTAGACGAAAATTAGAAATTAAGAACTAAAACTCATATTTAAATTGCTTAAATATATTATTTTTAAACATTTTTATTACAGCCTAAGTTGTTGTTAATCTGCATCACTAAATTATAAGTGCTTTTTTGCCTTATTTAATTTCTTATTTTTTTTTCTACGGGAACTATACAAAATATTGTTATAATTGTTAATTCACCGAATTAAAACACTAATTTCTTAATAACTGATAAAGCTTAAGGTCTTTAATATAATCTTTATATTTTTATTCTCGTTTTTTCGCTACTTCATTATGTAGCATCTTCAGAAAACAAATTTTTTAATAAATTTAATTTTTTTTGTCAAATTAAAAATTATAAGATCATTGTTAACTTAACATAATATTAAAATCATTTAAAACAAGGGCACAAACATTACTAATTATATAATATAGCTTGTTTTTTTTAAATGTATAGAACTTTAAGTTGGCAACACTTTTCTAACTGGCGGCCATTTTGTCAGCTGTCAAGTGATTAATGTTTAGTTCGGTTTTGCATTTCAACATTAATAGACTTTCGTCTGAACAACTCGTATAAATTGTGCAAATTTATTTTAAAAATTATTGTTCTGTTCGAAATATGTATCGAGGGAAGTATAGAACTTTGAAATTTAATAAAACAAAGATGATGTTTTTTAATTGACATGAAATTTACCTTATTCGAAAGATATTTTGCGTTTTTGGTCGACTGTTAACCCATCTTGCAGAAAGCTTTTTCATCTGTTGTTCTTCATGCAAAATTAAATGGACTTGATCATTTGAGATGCCCATGATATTAGCTATTTCACGAACTTTTATTCGTCGATCATTTAATACCATATCATGCACATGCACTTTGGCTACAATTTCTGTTGTAGTTGCCGTTTTTGGACGTCTACTACGTGGTTTATCCTCAATGCTTGTACGACCACGTTTAAATTCAGCAATCCATTTTTTTACTATTGCATATAAAGGAGCACTTTCACCTAACACAATATGAATTTATTGTCCCGATAAACCTTTTTATTTAAATATTTAATGACAAAAAAAACGAATTTCTAATTTCTACATTGTAAAAACAATCGCGGATGCGTCTTTTTTGAACACCTGTTTCTATATGAAGGAGTTGCCAGATCGAAAAGAAATTTAACATGTGTTCATAGCAGAGATGGAAGTTTCTAAAACATTTAACTTTTTTTCTGTTTATACCGCGCTTTAAACGTATTTCTAAAACAGAAAATATTAATTTGGACCTATCGGTCTTGTTCGAAAATGTCTTTTCCGTAGGTCGATGTGCCTTTCAAAGTCCTCACATATTACAAAAGTGGATACGTATTTCTTATTGTTAAACAAAACTGAAAAAATTGCTTTTTCCATTAAGCCAGTTCACCAACTGATAATAGTAAAAAAAATAAAAAAAATTAATTATTAAATAAACTAATTTAATTGCAAAAACACTTCAACTTTTATATACAAGTCCTTACACGTCCAAATAATTATGATTGCAAATCACACCACTTTTCAACAAGATTAGTAAAATGATTTAATTGTTAATAAAGTACCCACCTCTAACAATGCATTTACATCAATTGCGACGGATATCTGTAGCTCAATATGGGTATTTATATATAAAGTAATCCAAACAATACTGCAAAGTTCTTAATTAAGTAATGATATTATTAGCTTTCTAAACGGTTGCTAAAACATCGTAAAGTTTACCGTGTTTATTAGGACACGTAAACGAACTTAATTCGAAATCTAACAATAAATTTGCTCATGAAATGACTCCATTCAATGCCAATGTTTTTCCTGCTTGCAAAATGCCTTATATTTAGAAAATGTTGCTATTTTACAAATTAAAAACTTTTAAATCGTTTAATATATCAAAAAAAATTAACTGAAATAACTTTATTATAAAAATGTATGTGTATAAAAAATACAAAAGCATAATTAATTCTAAAGTACAATTGTAAATGGACCATGGTGACAAATTATCCAAGAACCATCAATCATTATCGAGTTTCCACTGTCCAAGAAAACCATCTCAGACCAAATATATAAAAAACCATTACTTTCGTAATTTTAAATAAATATGCATACAAATCTTGAGAAAGAAGTAAACTTAGTAAAATTAAACTCTTGCTTTCCAGTGATTTCATTGTTCATGTCGTTTTCAGTTATTACAAATTTTGTTTAAAGAAAAATAAAACATATTTATATCAGCAGAAAGGAAATTTTGCCAACTTTTAAATGATATACTCGTATAAACAATTTATATACAAAATCATTAATAAAAGACTTTTGTTAAACTATAAAAAAAAAAAACAATTGATTTAAACTTGAAATCAATTATTTCCTTAACTCTTATACATATATACCAAATTTAAATTTAATAAATTTTATAAAGCAATCCCTATCATGATTAATAAATAAATTTCATATTTAATAAATGTGTATTTAAACTACATATTTTTTAAGGATAAGCTATTGTTTAGCCAATATTCAATTATCTTTTACAATGTTTCTAGTCTTGTCAATAGTATTGAGTGATAAAAATTAGACGTGACTTTGTGTTTTCAGTCAGAATAACTTGGCATTTTTATGAAAAAATCAATGTTTTGAAAGTTACTATGAGATTTAAAAGTTTTGCCAGCTTCTAAATCATTTTTAGAAACACAGTGGCTTACAGCTTATTTTATGCAGTGCCTTTTTTGTTTTTAAAGCTTTATAAAAAGAAAACCCAGAGGAAGTTAAAAAAGAAATTGGTGTCATTTAAAAGAAAAAGACGTTATAGTCTAACAAACAAAAACATTTATTGCAAAAAATGTACTTTTTAATATATTAAAACTAAAAAACAAAAATGTCACAGCTTATTTTATGCAATTTGTAATGTACCGATGCAGCTTCATGCATCGTTGTTGGTTTTTTCTTTTATCGATATTTTCTGTTGAATTGTGAGTCCGATTTTGTAACGTCAAGTGTCAATTTAAAATAGTTGAAATGAGTCCGCGTACAACGATAGTACCAGGAGAATTGGCTTTAAACCATTCTCAAAATGGCCACTAACAGCGAAAAATAACAGAAATGGTCACCATTAAAGCTTCCATAGTTCAAAAAATCATTGAGCGCTTCATCCATGGAAATCGGGTCCATAACAAAGGCAAAAAGGCACCAAACAAAATGTTCAATGAGCGACACATTTTAAAACAAATAAGGTCAAATCCAAGGCTATCATCTTCACAACTGGACTTCGAAGTTTAAGCTGACCTGGGCAAACAATGTTGCTTTGATACTGTTCGTCGTGTCTTGCGCCAACATGATTTTAATGGCCAAGTTGCACGCAATAAACCGTTTTTAAGGACGAAAAACATACTGTGTAGGCTAAATTTCGCCAAAGAACATGTTTGCAAGGAATCTACATTTTGGAACTCGGTCATCTTTGCCGATGAATCTTAGTTTAATACATTCGATTCAGATGACATGTCATATGTTTAGCGAAAACCAAATGCAGTACTCAACAAAGAAAAAGCATGGTGGTTGTAGCAGTGTCATGGTTTGGGCCTGTATATAAGCTACTGGTATTGGGAATTTAACATTTATTGAAACAACCATGGACAAGTTTAACTACCTTTAAATTCTGAAGGACAACTTGGGTATAAGATCAGATTTTTGATGACACCGCTAACACAGTCACCAGACCTTAATGTTATCAAAAATGTATGGCCAATTTGAAAAATCAGCATAAGGAAACACAAAATGTCTACCAAAAACGATTTCAAAAAAGCGCTACTGATGGAGTGGTCAAATATTTCGCCGAGTATATCCCAAAAACTGACAAATCTGTTGTAGATAATAATCACACCAAATATTAAATCGTGTAATTGCCAGTTTTATTTTCAAGTTTTCGAAACCCATACGTACCTGCATAAAATAAGCTGCGACGTAAAAAACTAGCATTTTTTTAAGTTTTGATATATTAAAATGTAAATTTTTGCAATAAATGGTTCCCGTTTGTAAAGGTATGGTCACACTTGGCAAATATTTGTGGAAAAAGATTTATTTAAAAAAAAAACTTCGTTTATTGGGAAAACACAAGATAACACATAATTAGTTTTATTTTTATTTTTCTTGATACTGTTTCATCTTGCAAAACTTTTACAAGAGTAAACAGCGACAAACAAATTTGCACTAAAACAAGTGGTTACGCTTTTTTGAGTAAATATTTGCCATGTGTTACCATACCTTTAGACTATAAAATTTTTTCTTTTAAATGACACCAAATTCTTTTTTAAATTCCTGTTAGTTTTCTTTTTATAAAGCTTTTAAAACAAAAAAGCACTGCATATAAATAGCTGTGAGCCACTGTAAAATACAAAATATTTGTTGAATTTCTTTCTTTTTTAAGAAAGATGTATGTTGGAATCGATGGCTGCATAGTTTTACTGGAACTAAAATTGAAAGGGGTTTTCATATGATTAATTTTAAATTCGGGTCAGTTTTTTCCTACAGAACAGATTCTAAGCATTTAAAATTTTTCAGAAATCTCTTTTGTTTGAATATTATATTATAGCTCATATAGTTTAAAGGTTCAGTTTGTCAACAGTATCTTATTTAAAAACTAGTTCTACAATTCGATTCGTCACTAATAAAAGTAAATGTAGTATTATAATGCTGTATGACACGAATTTTCTGATTGTGTTATGATTGATGCACAATCTCTAATTTGTTTTGCTTTCAAAACTTATAATGATTTTTTCGCTCACATTCACGTTGTGTTCATCTGAATAGTGGATTACGCTCGTCCTCTGATGACTATGAGTGCCAATTTAATCTAATATTTATACATATTTTTCTAATATTTATAATACATTTTTTAACCATTTTATCTGCTGAGGAATCAGATCACATTATCTAAATTATAAATTTAACGAAAATGCCACAATATGTATTTTAAAGTTTATAAAAATTAAGTTCGAACAAGACAAATTTCAATAAGGTCTCCTACAAAATTACTATTCTTTGAAATATAACACATATTATTATTTCCATTTCTAACAACTCTGATTCCAGCTCAAACTTTAATATGGTTCTTGCGATCATCCTTATTTAGATTTGGCGCAAATTTTCAAGTTATACAAAAAAAAGAAGTTAATGTGGCAACACTGATTCAAATGCATCAAATTAATTCAGTTAATTTAGTGATTTCAAACACTATTTTCAAGTTATTATATTAGGAAGTCCATTAACACTATGAAACTAAAATCATTCTACAAATATTTTCCACTATTAAGAAACTGACATACTCGAAAAAATATAGTCAATTCAAATAATTATTCGCGACACATTTAATCACAAAGAAATTCCATGTTACATCGTATCTTACAATCAGCAATTACTTACCAAACTGTATTTAATTATTAAAAGTAATCCTTTATATCCAATTTTAGAACAAGTCTTGTTAACTTTATACTTTAAAAATAATTGCACATTTTTTAATAATTTTGTATTAATTTTCCTTTTTTAATGTAAACTTTTGCACTTTAGAATATTTGTTTCATTTATTTCTGATGAATTTTTTGTATAAATTTCTTTATGAAATCTTTATTTTCAATATATTTTAATATTTTAAGTATTTCTTTAATTTAATATAATTCCATTTGGTTGCATATATTTTCACTGTAACATTAATTTATTTTATTACCTACATATATAATTTCGTTTTAACACTTTTACTAAAGTAACGATCTTTTACTGAAACTTTTTTTAATTTCTTCATTCAAAACTTTAAACGAATTCACTCACGCATCTTGGTTTTAATGTGTCTGGTGTCTTGAGCAATACTAAAAAACACAAGAGCCCTTTGGGAGACTCCAAACCCTTTTCATGCTTGTTCTTTTTCTTCTTCAGATGTTACCTTACACAAACTTTTCACCTTCTACGTTCTAGTTACAAAAACAATAACAATTTTAAACAACTACGAATGTCTACGAATATTAACCGACGGCAACCGAATCACACACACAAAAACACCAAAGAAAAAAAAAATGAAAATTAAAATGAATAAAACCAAGATCAAACGCCGAAGTTGTTCTGTTAAGCGATCGTTAAGAATATCAGTATTGTCTAAGAGCGTTTCAAATAGAAACTAAATAATATTTTAGCCAAATACAACACATGACTTGACAAACTCTTTTTATGGTTGAGTAAAATAAGAAATTGATTGGTATTAGTAATGTGTGTTTAGGTTTTTTACAAACAATTTTAGAGGAGGGGGATCTTAGTTTTTGTGGCGGGTGTTAAAGTGGGGAAAACTTGTTTGGGGATTTTTGTTTTTTTTTTTTTTAGCGAATTTATAAAATACGCAGTGAGAGAATTGTAACGCCCATTTTTAGTTGGTCTGAGATAGAGACGTGATCTTAAAATGTTGCCAGATTAAAAAGATTATTTTAACAAGAGAAAAATTTTATGATTAAATTAAACAATCACAATATTGATTAAATTGTAGAGGTATTTGCGTAGTTTGATTTGAAACGAAACACTTTTGAATTATAATGTATTCAGAAATGAAATGCATTTTTTCGTAATAAAAAATTTCAAAATCGAAATTTATGTTTTCTTTTCTAAAATGTATAACAATTTTAATAATTAAAAAATTCATGAAGAAATATTTGCAAAAACTTAGGTAAAAATGCTTTCAAGTGATTCACAGTTACATAGAATTTAAGTTAAAAAATGATAGACTAGAAAAAAGTTTGTGAAAATCAACATTTACAGCCAGCTATGCGATTAGAGAAAATTCGTCTTAATTTTGAAATTTACATTTAAAATTTAGCTAGTTTGAAGGAATCTGATTTTTGAAGTTTCAAAACAAAAAATTGCAATTTTTAGAAATTAATCATATAAGACTCTAAAATACTTAAAAAAAGAACATCCAAAAAAATTATTTAACTTTTAAAATACAAATATCTAGTAAACTTTAGAAATAATTCATATGCATATCTCTGTATCTTTAAGACCTTCTTTTGGATCTGCTGATATATAGAAATACCACTTTGTGACCTTGAGAAATTTTCTACGTCGGTGTGAGATCAAAAAGCAAATGGCACGGTTTCTCTGTTTCATGTAGCTCTGTTTTAGATTTAAAAAGCTTCTCAATATATGTACATATATTAAAAATATTAAAATAAATGTATAAGGTTACTAAAATGTATAAAAGAAGATAATTTTGACAAATTTCGATTCAAATTGCATGGGCATATTTTAAAAAGGCCCCATATATATGAAGATTAAGACGTTTAGTAACATTAACTTTACAATAAATTATTAATGAAATCCCGGAAACTCGAGATGTATAAAATAGTCAATTGACTTATTTTTGCATTAGATAAAGCATATTTCAAACACATATTTTTTCAAAATTTTTATTAAAAAAAACCGACAACAAAAAACTACATTTATTAAATCAAAATGCGGGTCTCCCTGGCAAATACCTCTGGTTTTTAAACCAACCCAAATTTTAATGTAAAGCAGAAAGGTAAAAATTAACTTCAAGACTACCAACATTTTATTTTAATTCGTAATTATGATCTGAGAAGCACTATTTTTTTTATTGTTCCTCTTCAACTATGACTTTGAATATTTTTTTTATAAAATAATGCCTGTAGAAACGTTTTTTGCCTTCATATTGGCTGTAAATATTTATAAAAAAGAATGTCTGAAATGTTTGCTGTTAAATATTACCACTCTTCAAAAAGGTTTTAGCATGATGTCTTCTTTGTCATTACAAAAAAGCTGAAACGTATTAGAAATGTAGAAATCAGTTCGTCGCGATAAAAAAAAAAAACATATAAACCCAATAAATTCCCCCCAGTTTCGACCAATTGAAGTTCTTGACAATCAAAAAATATTAGCGATTTGCAAAAGTATGATCGAAAACATAACAAAAACACGGATTTTATGAAACGAAATTCATTTTAGTTTTTCTTTCTTTCGATTTTCTTAAAAATTAATTAATAATAATAAATGATGAATAAAGTGGTTTAAAAGTATTCGAGTATATATGTATGTATATTGGAGACTGTCATATTATTAAAAGTCCAAACGAAAATGTCAACTCCAAACTCGGAAATGTCCATTATTTCATTAAATCATATAGCCATTTGGCTAAAAATAATTCTTCACCTATACTTTCCTGGCCAAACGTTGTTAATTTGAAATAATACGGCAGGAAGTATTATTTTCCCCTATCAAAAACATCTGGCATCTTTTAAAAATTCACATCAAACTAAGCCCCACACTAAACTCTCCAAAGAAACATACAGCAATAAACTTTCACAAACTCAAGCCACCTCAGTGCTGTAGATGTTGTTAGTGGAAGCATAAGCCAACTTATATAGTAAAACCATGATCAAAAGTCCAACAAACCAGCCTGCCAGCCAGCCAATCATTGTTGGCTAAATCGAAAATTGTAAATAGACAGACATTATAGAGTTTTTATAATAAACCACAATAGTAACAACAACAAATAGCTCTAAAACCATACAATCTTACACACTATTGGTTTCTTTGAGATTGTTTTTCAGTTTTGTTTTTTTTTTGTAGTTTTTGTATAAATTTACAATTAATTACTTTTTGACTAATACGTTCATACCATAAATAAATGTTCGTTGTTGCTACTCCATGCTCTCTTGTTATTGATGTTTGGCTGATTGTTTGTTGAATGTTGTTGTTAAATTGTTGTTAATTTTAAACACCACCACCACAACCACAACCAATAATATTATTTGTACATATTTAGTTTTATTGATTTTCTTTTTTTGGAAAATTTAAATAATCATGGGGTCATATAAAGTAAAATGTTGTCTAATTAAAATGTTTAACATTCAATAGAGGTTTCACCCAAGTACCAACCTCAGTTAGTCTTTCTTTGTTGAATTCAAATGACAATGTAATAAAACAATTGTCCTATTTTTTTATTGTTTTTATCGTTATTTTCAAATAAGAAAGTAGTCTATGTTTAATTCAAAATCACTATAGTTAGTTTATGTTTCATAAAAAATTCATATGTATTTAATTCATTTAGGAAAAACTGTATTAGTTCCATAACTAGTTCTAGAACACATTCATATAGTTTGGCGTTGTGATTAAGGATTTGTGTTAGAAATTGTCACCTTTAAAAAATGTTCTACGGAAACGTTACGATGACCCTAACCGTATTTTTTTTTTTTTTTGGAACAAAAATAAATAAATTTGGGTAAAAAGCAATGGTTTGGCAAACAATTTTCAGCTGTAGTCTGTACAAAAGCCATGACTTCCACACATGACTTGCAAAAACGTTTACTGTCTCTTAATAAACGTTAAGTTTTGGGCCGATTTAGCTCCCTTTCATTGGTCAAATGCTGCAATGGATTGGTATCAAAGAAATCAGATTGACATAATATAAAACTTGAAATTGTCAACCTCACAACAATTCTACGGTGTGATAAGTAATTAATAATTAATTTCTTCAACCAATGTGTTTATATCCTTCACCTTCATGAGAAGGGTATATGTATATAAGTTTGTCATTCCGTGTTTGTAGTCTCCACAATATAACTTTCCGACCCTATAAAGTATATGTATATATTCTGGATCCTTATAGATAGCGGAGTCTATTAAGCCATGTACGTATGATTGTCTGTCTCTTGAAATCAATTTTCTGAAGTCCCCAGATATCTTTGGGATCCAAATCTTCAATAATTCTGTCAGACATGCTTCCGAGAAATTTTCTATTTAAAAACAGCAAAATCCTTCCACAAATAACGGAGATATGAACAAAAATCCGAGACAACCTCTAAAAATTTTATCAAAAAAAAAAAACTAATAAACTCATCAACAGCTGATCACACAAAGTGTATTAATATTGTTACTAACAAATTCATCAACAGATGGCGTGTTTAACATCAGAGTGTTCGAAAACTTTAAGTGTGTTCTTAAACCGTAATATAAGTATATAAGTGTGTAAAAAGATAGTGTGTTCATTTTTAATAGTGTTTGTGTTCATTTAAATAAATAAAGACTCGTTATATTTTCTTCAAACTACTTGACGCTTTTATTTTGCAATTAAAAAGAATCCGGTTTATTTAAAGGAAATACCACCGTTTTTTAAAGGTAAAAACGTAACAATATAATATATACATATATGTATGTATGTATATAATATAATTATACATCCACAACAAAGGTGAAGGGTATATAAGATTCGGCATATCCGAATATAGCACTCTTACTTGTTTTTATTGGAATGATGAATGAATTAAAAGCAGTTGAGGAAATTTTAGTTGTTTTTTTTTACATTACATTTTAAGCTACATTTAAAACTACTAGCTAATGCCTCTTGGTTCCTTATTGTTTGTTTTGCATTCGTTTTTATAAATTTCCTTATTGAAATACTGTTGAATATTATTTGAAATTCGATATAAATGTTTTTTCAGTGAACACAATATTTCAGTTTTTTTTAACCTACCAATGCAATTAGATTAACACGATAGACTAAAAAAGATCTGTCCAAACAGAACATATGTTTAATTTTTACTATTCATCGTTATTAAAAACCAACATTTTATTACTTACATTTATATTTAATGAAATTTTTTTGGCTATTAAATTAAAATTTTTCCAAAACAAAGTTCCATTAAATTCTTTCGCAATTAGTTTCTATAGAACTAAAAACGTTGCGCAAAATTCCCTTTGCTTAATAATTGAAAACATATTGGGACATACAAAACAGGCTTTGTTTTTTCAATACATAACATCAAAAACAGTTTTAATTTTGATAATTGATCCACTCAGTAGCAATCATTTTTAAATTATTTTTTTAATTTTTAATACTTTTTTTAACTTTTTTTTTTGTTATTTTATTTGAACTACATACTATAAATCATTAGAAATATTAAGAAAATTTTATTCAGAACTGATCTTATAAACACACTGATTGAGATCGTTAAAATGTACCGGATTGCAATAATTCAAAGTAAAATTAAACAAATCATTACGCAGTTTTTAATGTAAACAAAATAAATAAATTTTTGATATTTATGATATTTATTTAGTCGGGCTCGAGTTCATTAAATTTAATTTTCATTAAATTATTTTTACTGAAGAAATTAATTAAAAACGTTGATTGCGAAACGCATGAAATATTGAATGCAATTGAAATACGTATGTAAAAGTATCCTACAACACCCAATATTGTCTGTTATGATGTGGAATAAAATATTGAATAAGAAATAGAATTAATTTTTTCGCAGGATGAGAAAAGATTGTTTTTGTAATCATAATATAACAATTTGCTAAAAAAAAAACTTTGTCCACAAGCATTGATTGTGAACGATGTTTTTCGTCAGCTTCATAAATTGGCTACAAAATTAAATCAAGATTCTCTTTACTGTAGATGATACCTTAATATTGTTAAAAAGCTTTTTTAAGGTCGAAGTGGCATTATTTTTGTCAATCTAACATTTCAATGTAATGTTATTATATTTTTAAGTTTAAAAATTATAGCTATGAAGACAGTAAAGGTTTGCCTTCAAACATATTTATATTTAATTTAAGTTACTTTTTGAAATAAATAATTTTTATTATTAATAAACCAATTCGTTTTAATATGAAACAAAATTCCCGATTCTCAGGATTTTAAAACCCAGTCCCGTTTGGCATATAAAAATATAAATCCTTAAGTAATTGAAGGCGTTATTGAATAGCTCAAAAATTTTTTTAAAATTTGAATTTGGCATCACCAAACAAACTTACCTAAATACATTCTAAGTACATGCTAATAAACAGTAGCAACTTAACAGTTTAACTTTACATATAATAAAATACCAAATTGTATGGTTTGTTGTGCTTTGTTTGCTCCTTATTCTTATTATAAACCTTTACCATCCTCCTTCTGCCCCCGCAACACCCTTGCGCCCTTTAGGACCAAGTAACAATTGTACAAAACAAAGAAATTTAAGAACTAAAGACAGCAACCAGCAAAAAAAAAGGTGTTTCTTTTTATTATATCAACAAGAATTCCTAACAATGCAACAGCAAAAGTATATGCAACAATAACAGCAACATGAACAGAGGTAGCAGCATTCAGCGGCGACAACAACAACAACAACAATAACAAAATTACAATGAAACGTCAGCAGCAATATTACCACCACCGGCTAGCAGCAGCACATGAACAAATGCTGTTGACTGCTTGTTTGTTTGTTGTTCGTTTGCTGCTTGTTGCTGGCAGTGCTAATTGTGAAAGCAAAAAGAGGAAATTAATGTGCTGTTGTAAATAACAAATTATTGCACACTTATTTTGTTTCCAGCAACAGCAACAACTGCAGCTTTTAAAACAGCAACAATCAACAGCAGTTGAATGTTGAACAAGTTCTTTTTGTGTTACTGTTGTTACATTCTAAGAATCCTTTTTTTGTTATTTTGACTCTTTATTTATTTTTTTGGTTTTTTTGGTGGTTCAACGAGACAATCAGTTTTAATACTGACGCCGTCTCGTCGCCTTTTATTTGTTTTGTTGTCTCTTTAGTTGCAACAACAACAACTACAACATCCAAACAAAGCAACAGGAAAAAGGAGAAATGAATCCATGCTTCCATATTGTTTGTTAGTTTTCATCATGGATCAAAACTGCTTAAACCAAATCCCTGCTTTTCCTAACAATTGCAAATGCAACCAGCAACTAGTAAATGGCAGTAATAGTTTTAGTAGTAGTTTTTTTTTTATTTTCAAGTTTTTGTTTTTTTCTTTTTCTGAATTTATCTAAAGGAACTACAACAAATAATATTTCTTAATATGTTAGCCAAACTTTGTAAGCGCCTTTAAGTACGTCTCATCTATTTCTATCGCATTTAAAGATTTCTCTTTGTTTAAACATTAACACCAAAACGATTTTTTAGATAAAGTTTACTTTCTAATCTTTAAAATTTTATTGGAAGTCTAATAAAATGTTTCATTATGTTGATATCTGTGAAAGAAATGTTAAGGCTTATTAGTTAAAAAAAGTAGGTTTAGCAGCCATTTATTACCAATTCAACTTAATACTTTTTTTTTACAAAATATTAATTTTGTTCCAATGTGTCTGCCATCCTTGGATCTAGGCAATCCTCTGTTGGTGTTCGAACTTTAGATGACCTATAAAAATTACGTTTATATTGTAAATAAGAATAATTTTAAAAATTTATATACCTCTGTAGCGATAAACTCCAAATCCTTTTTCTCGATGCAAATAACGAAAATATAATAAAAGCTTGTATTCCATCGGCAAAATTCGTAAGTAAAAAGAGAATATATAATTCTTTAGTCTCTGGAACATAGTAGGATAAAATGTGGAAGACCCAGGGAATAGCCAATGTTAAGAATAAACGCAAAATGAAATTTACACTATTTAAGAGTCAGAAATTAGGAATGAATTTATATATAAAGTAAAAAAATTGCTGCAGATGCTTCGCTACTTTTTTTAACTTGTTCTTTTTTTTTTTTTGTTATTTTATTTGAACTACATACTATAAATCATTAGAAATATTAAGAAAATTTTATTCAGAACTGATCTTATAAACACACTGATTGAGATAGTTAAAATGTACCGGATTGCAATAATTCAAAGTAAAATTAAACAATTCATTACGCAGTTTTTAATGTAAACAAAATAAATAAATTTTTGATATTTATGATATTTATTTAGTCGGGCTCGAGTTCATTAAATTTAATTTTCATTAAATTATTTTTACTGAAGGTAGGAATTGTTTTACAACTTGAAAAATTTTTTTATTATTAAAATTTTTTATTGATAATTTTCTTGGCTGGGATTTTAAGTTGTAAAACAATTCCTAACTTCTGTAAAAATAATTTAATGAAAATGAAATTTAATGAACTCGAGCCCGACTGAATAAATATCAAAAATTTAAAATTAACAGTTCGAATAAAAAATAATAAATTGTTTTCAAAATAAATAAATATAAAATTTTGAATTTACTTTTTTAGAGCATATTTTTGGTTGCCCTGGTCATCATAAAGATAACATGAATTCATTGACATTTGTGTTATTTTCAGGTTGTTCAATTAATATACATATATTACAAATGAATTCGAAACCAAATTAATAGTATTTATATTATAAATGGTTATATAGTTTATAAATACTTTCAGAAATACGTTAAATTTTGTAAGATATTAGAATTAAAATACGAAAAAGAAATCAGAAAAGAGTAGTTCAGCAAAATGTAATCAATACTTACTTCTGTTTAAGGAAATACTTGTTATGAGTAGATTGGATCACATCTTCACGATTCTTATTGATAATTACCATCAAATGTATAAATTTTGCACAATTAAAGAGTACAATTAACACAGTTGTACCGTAAAAATGAAGTGCAGACCATTTTTCCGCTGAAATTTAAAAACATCTACTTTATATGTACAAATTGAAGTAGAAATTGTATATTTCTTCATTTTTGCAATTATAATAGATTATCAAAATGTTAAAAAACTTAACATCCATTTAGTACTTACTATTCCACAAACATACATCAGTAATGCTCGGTCTATTAATATTATGCCGAATCCAGGGCAATTTTATATAAACTACAAAAATAGTTCCTAAGCAGGCACTCAATCCAACATACAGGATATAGAAAAAGAACTGTTTAGGATTCTGTTTAACAACCCAAATGTCGTAACATATAACACTCAGCCATAAAATTGCAACTATATGGAAAATGTAACCACAGAAACCTTAAAAAACACATATTTTCTTATTAATAACAAAAAAAAAACATTTATACAAAAAAAAAACTCACCTAAAATTACCAAACAAATATTATTCAATTGAGAACGCATTATATTAAGGAAACTATAAATCACATTACCCATTGTCATGGCGAAAATATGAGAAAAATATAGTTTATCAGCCAGACTACTTCTAAGTTCGCTGAATACAAAATACACCACAACGGTGGGTATTAAAAAAAACAACGATACATTCAGATCTAAAATGAAATTATATATATACAAATCTGTATGCTTTACGCACAAAATTTCTTTGACCTACTGTATTCGTTTAAGCGTTTTATCCTGGAGCCATCATCGACTAAGCGACAGGTAAATGGTTTTAATGTATATAAATCTTTAGTCGCCAATTGTGGTGAAAAACAAAATTCCGAATTAGCCATAAATTTGTTTTGCGCTAGTAAAATTCCTTCCTGAAAAATAAGAGAAAATCTTTAAAAAAATATTATCCTTGACAAAAAACATGTTTAGCCTTAAAAAAAAAACCCCTTTAAGTTCTTTAAAATAACGTTACCGAAATAACTTCAATTAACGTTATGTTTTTAAAGGTTGCCGCTAATAAACCATTAACAAAATAATTCACATTAGCTTTACCGTTACTTTTTCAACGATTCGAATTGGTAGACAAGATGGAAAAAAGTAATGTGTAAATACATAGTTGAATAAAAAAATGACTGGATTTCAGATTGTTGTAAAATGTTTGAAAAATAACTTAATAATACATATTTTATTTTGAATTTTAAAATGTAAAATTAATTAAGATTGGATAACGATTATAAACGAATAAAAGATAACAGTAACACTAATATGGATTATTTTAGTAACGGCATTTTACCAAAATTACCGCTAAAATACAGTATCGATAACTGTTTATATAGTTTAAAACTATTTAATGAATCGGTATTTTAGAGTAACAATAATTTCGACTATTCGACCTTTCTTAGTAGTAACGGAACACAACCTTAACATTAACCAGCCAGTTTATGCATTTAACCAATTAGATATGCATATGTCCCCAAGAACAGAACACATCCCTAAGAAGTGGTAATTTATTGGTATTCGTATACAATATAAATCTTGATACTATTGGAATACAAACATATCTGATGTTTCATCAAAATTCGTTAATGAATTAAAAAAAATATATTTGATCCCGTTACAAAACGTATCGCTTTAACTTTCTCGATTTCAATCAAATCTTTGTAGAATATTAATCATATTCTGGAAAAGTATTATTCGATTTCAAACACTTACCCCCTTATTCAAAAACGATTATTAAATTTAACAAACGTTTATTAAGCAAATTTTTATATGTAAATCTGTCTTAATAAACGCTTGTTAAATTTAACAATCGTTTTTGAATAAGGGGTTTAAACAATTGTTGAGCTTCTAAGTGTAGACGATTTTAACCGTAACACCGACTGAGTTGTTAAAATTACATTTTTTAATGTAACGTCACAGATCCATTTGTAATCGATCTAGTAACCTCAACATTTATTACTTTTTTTAAATAATAATTTCTCTATTTTGAGTCATGTTAATTGAAAGTATGTATTGCAATATTACATACATACTTACTGTGAACGCCAATATAAATTAAACTACGATTACAAAGTACAAATTTAAAACAAAATATTACTCATTAACAAAAAATAAGAAAATAAGGAACATAAAAAATAATTCAATTTTAACGGAAAAGTACCCGATTTTTCGCCTCAAAATAAAGTAAACAGGTATATTAAAATTATGGATGTAGTCCACACAGCACAGCTGACAATCTTTTAGACATAAAATCAACGAGTTTTTTAGTGAAATCCGGCGAAAATTTGTTCCATTTATACTTTATTACTTCATTTATGCTATCCTTGCAAGAAATATTTATTTGCCTAATTTTTTATCCAGATATTCTTACAGGTGCTCAATTGGATTGAGGTCTGGGAACTGCGGAGAATAATCTAAAGTTTTTGGACAATGATTGAGCGGTTGCTCTTTCACAATTTTGGAGGAATGCTTAAGCTCATTGTCATGTTGGTAAATCCAGTTCGACGCTAATTCTAATTTTTCTGCACTAAGGGCTACATTTTTTTCTAAAATGTCTATATAATTTACTTTTTTCATTACCGACTCATATACGCTCTGGTCGATTTTGCACCAGTTAAATTTTCTACGATATTGTGTTTGATATACTTGTCTATATTTTTTTTATTGCACAGTGATGCCTTTCAATGATTTTACCTATTTCACCTTTTTTGTAAGTCCATTACGATTTGTTTTTCTTTCCATTGTAAATTTTTCACTACTTAACGTCACAACTTAATATCTATGATGATGTTGACTTAATTTTGACCCTCACAGCATTATATATATGTATATTTATATATATATATATATTTGCTGCAAAACAAAACTCACCTCATACAATGTCCAATTATCAGAAATCAATTGTAGTGCGTCAGGCTCCCAACAGCCGTTATATTTTTGAATAATAAATTTATTTAAAATATTTGTCATATTATGTTTGGAAAAATTATTAACTATTAGCAACTCCCAAAACACGTTTTCCAACGGTTTAAGTTTTTTACACATTCTTCTGCCTACATTGAAATACTCATCCTGTTCGCAACACAAACTAAGGCAGCTACGCTTATCGCATACACAACCTCTCACATGTTCTGCAACCGATTTCTTTTTTCCCTCAAAATAGGAAGCATCATAGAGAGCTTGTCTTTCGGGCGGTATTAATATACCTTGATATAAATATGAACCATTTTTAAATTTCTGGTGATTTGTTAAATTCACTGTATGTGCATAAGAACATTTGTGTACTTTGTTTACGCTGGCAGCAGTTATTTTCAAAATTCCGATATATAATATATATGTCATTATTGCCAAGAATGTAGTAAAATTCATTACAAATATAAATTTTATTGAGGTAACGTTGTTATTAACTTATTAACTGTATTCTAAAGACTGATTTCAGAATGATGAATGCACTTTTAATTTGCAAACTACAGTGAGACGCAACAAAAATGAGACAGCTCTTTAAGCTAAAAGTAATTATACAGAAATAGTGACAATGTTGATCATAAAAGAAGCACCAAAAAAATTATTGTATTTGTACGTTATATAACTAAAAATTTAAATTACTTACAAATTTGAAGTTAAATAGAAAAATATTTATATTTATACAGTTAAACAACATAAATTCAGTAAAAAAAAAAGTATACTTGACCCAAAAATTATACTCATATTTTGTCTGACCTCAAATTCTGAGATTGAAGTTTGTACTATTTTAACTGTGAGTCACTGTATATTTATAACCTAGACCACCATAGTGGGGAGGGTATATTGGATTTGTACTGATGTTTGTAACGCCCCGATCTACTCAGAATCACTTTCTGAGTCGATTTAACGATGTCCGTCTGGCTGGCTGGCTGTCCATGTGAAGCTTATGAGCAGAGTACAGGTCGCAATTTGGAAGATATTTCAATAACATTTTTTCGGATGGGATTGAAAATCGGTCCATTATTTCACCTGGCCCATATACAAAAGTCCTCCCGAAATTGGGGTTTACCGCTCATAAATTTTTGAATTATTTTATCAATTTCATCAAAAATGAGTGGTAAATGAAACCAAATCACATCTACAAATTTTGTGCAGATCGGTCCATAATTAGTTGTAGCTCCCATATAAGTTCCATTCTTGAAAATCACTTTAACGACCATAACTATGTCAAAAATCTTGGTATCCACATAATATTGAACACAAATATGTTTCATAATTTAAAAAAAATATGGTATAATTTTTGATCGGTCCATAATTAGTCGTAGCTCCCATATAAGGCCCACTTGCGAAAATCACTTTAACGACCACAAATTTCTTAAAAATGTTGGTATCTAAATAAAATTTAACACAAATAAGTTTCATATATACAGAAATGATGACACCTAATTTTATAATGGTCGGTCCAAAATTAGTCGAAACTCCCATAATTCACTTTAATTTAGTAAATAAAATTTATGGATGATAGGTGCATAATAGGTTATATCTCCCATATAGCGCCTATTTCTGAAAAACTGTTTTATACATATACTGGGTATAGGGTATTATATGGTCGGGCTTGACAGACTATACTTTCTTATTTGTTTTATTTTAAATTTTATAGTTTCATAATGTAAGTATACATAAAATACCACAGACCTTTGTTGCCATATACGAAAGTTAGTCTTATTATAACGGGGTTTTTAGACGCCAAGGAGATGCAATGTTAGGATATTAAATTATTTTATTATAGGTATGTATATAGTTTTAACGTTTTTCACAGTATTTTCCATACCATTTGGAACACTTCAGGATACGAGTGTCGAATTAACGATGTTCGTTCCTTTTTTTAATCAGTTTCCTGAAGGCCCCAAATTGTTTATAAAAAGAAAAATATTTATCAAAGCCGATTAGCGCCGATCTGTTTTTGTACTAATATAAAAAGGTTTTTCGATTCCCTGCTGATATGCTAAATTTTGGTATTGAAACTCTGCAAATGATTACATAAGATATATAAAGAAAATTAAACGACCCAACTTTTTGAAGGAAATTTTGACAAAAGACTATATAAGTAAATACCAAAGGTATTGAACTTTAATTTAAAGCACAAGATGACCCTTGAAAAAAATTTCTATTTTTTCGAACTTTATTTATTGTATTTTTAAATTTATGGCTTTTAATATATGAAGACATGGATTTATGGACAAAAATCTGAGGTATTAGGAACAACATTGTGTAACTTGAAATAGGATAGATTGGATTTAGTATTCTTCTCACTTACATTTAGTCTTGCTTGAAATTCACAAAAAATAAAAAAAAATTACAGTGAAAATACAAAAGCACATACGAGTATGGTAGAAAAAACTATGAATTTGGGTTTATTATAAACTTTTATGATTAACCAATTAATAAAAACCACAAGACGATTATTTACTCAGAACCACATTTTTAAATCGGGTCCAATAAACTCGGTCCAATCTTCCCAATTATGATACGCAAGTATTACACGAATCCGAACCAAACTTTTTAGGCCCGTTTAAATGATGCTTTAAATGAAAACAAATAGGTACACACACAACTAATAATAAAATTTAGTTTATAAAACATTGAAAAGGGCAAATTAGTAATAAAAATAATTTTTCTTTTGTCTTTTTTTTATATTACAGTTTCTAATGCATACGGAAATGTTATATCTGTTTACTAATAGTATTTTTAAGTGTATATTGATGACAGCTAACTACATACAAAAAAAAACCCTCAAAGTTTTTATATTAACCTTTTAACTCTAGACATTCAAAGCATTTTCCCTTATAAAACACATGCATGGAATAATAAGTTCATGATGATGACTCATTCAATTATATTATAAAACCATACTAGCGTCATCTTAATAATATGTTAATATTATTTAAAAGCCATTATTAACTGGCTATAAATAGGTAGTAAGTAGCATAGGAAATAAATACATACTCGTATGTATGTTTAAATATACAATAACTAATTTATTTCTTTTCTAACAATGACTAATACCTACTCCATTTCGATAACATTTAAACTAAAACCTTTTTTCTGTTACAACTTGCATAGTTAGATGACAAATCATTGGGTTTAAATTGAGCATTGATCGTTTGATTGAATTGATCATAATGGTAACGAATTAAAATTATATTGCAATATTATTTAATTGATTTTTTTCTCGTTTGTACTTGGCACATGTGCTACAGGATGGTTACAGGTATGTACGTGTAGCTGTGCTGTTGTACAAGTTGTTGTACAAGGCAGTTTTATTGAGTGGATACAACCTGTAAACTAAGAGAGAGAAAAACCACAGAAACACATCTTAAAGATGTGTCTTTTGCACTTCAACTAAACATTGTTTATCGATCTTTAAAGAGCAGCAGGGTGCCAATCGTACTCGTACAATATTTATTTATACATGGTACGAATACTAATGCACTTTTTGTGTGTGTGTTTGTACGCTATATCAAGGGATTGTCCAGTTCACGGCGTAATGTTAACGTAACATTACAATGATTAGTGCGTGTTAGATTTCACACAGATGCAACAACGAATGATGATAATAGAGAAGATAAATGCAATCATTGATCGAGACCACTCAAAATGCTGTCAGTAGTTTAAATGGGTTATTTTGTTTTTTTTTTTAATTAAATTAATTACAAATTAATATTTTACTTTGTAGATACATATGTACAAAAAATTATGGTGTACTACTCCAGATTGATTCGTAACTCTTTGTTTTTTTTTTGTGCTATTAAATCAATCGAGTTGATCTCAAACTATTGTTTAATATTAATCGTATTGAATGGCCCGTGCAGTAGAATGCTGTATATGACCATATTATTATTAATGTGTAGCATCATAACGTGATCATAGTTAATCATAATTTAATCCCTTGTTATAATTATTTGCTTATAGAAAAAATTTATAATATTAGCACAACCATAACCTCCTGGTTATATTAAAACATACTAGCTGATATGATCAGATTATGGTTGTAGCACAATCATATTATTATTCAACCTAATTGTTCGACCTTTTCGTTTTTATTTCAATGGTAATTTTATTAATATCAAACTTGAGGTCAGAATTTTTATTTAAGCTTTCCAATATTTCGCTACTGAATTGTAGCGAAATTCACAAAATTGACAAAATTAACAAACATTTGTTAATAACAATATTTGAGATTATGTCATGCTTATAAAGAACTTTGTTTTTCAAAACAAAATAAAATAAAAAATTTATACAAAAATCATGAAAATGTTTATTGTATTGAAAAGTGTAAGGTTTTACAATTAAAAATATAAAATCATATCGGACAATTGTCAATTCCCCATATACGAGTATACCTTTTAATTTAATGCAAAATACTCTCTTTAAATATGTTAGTATTAGACAAAAGTTACGCTGTCTTTTTGTGATTTTAAAACGTATTGTCACTAAACTAATTCCCATAAACATTTTAATTTTGCTGAATTTGAGTAGCGGACGAGTGCTGAACGGCTATGCCAATTTGTAATTGTATACTTTTTGTATCTAATTTCACGGGCCTATAAACGGAGGCAAAACTTAACGTCACGCAGTAAAATTGTACTCTGATTTTTTATAACTTTTATAATTCAGTTGTACTAAATTGTTTAATTTTGTGTTCATGATAACCAAAGAAAACATACCTTTACAACTGCTTCCCCACAAAGCAAAAGTGGAAGGACACCGCCAACCGACAACGCCGTTCATTCGTTTGAAGTGTGACTCTGCGCGCAATGGAAATTAATTGAAATTACAACAGTTTTAATGTTTATTAATCACGAATAAAAAGGTAAAAGATTTAAATGCCGGATTCCTGGTGTTTAAATGAAATTTAAGAAGTTACGAGACGAGCATTTAAGTTGCAAATCGTCTGCTCTTCTTTTTGCACTCGTATTCTTTTACTTGAGATTATTTCGTAAATTGTCGACACAATTCACAGACCATAATGAGATAAATTGAATTTTAGCTTCAATTTGATTTCATGTCGGGGTTTTCAGATTTTATATGCAAATTTGTGTGAGACCAACGCCATAACAACAATGAAATGCGTATGGGATAGAAATGGTGTGTGTTTATTTTCAGACTCATAGATCATTGAAATTTCAATTCAATGTGTCTGTTTCAGGTTGTACGAATGAATACATATACATGCATACATAGTATGTATATGTATGTATGTATTTATGTATGTCACACAAGCTGGTTGGTACTTGTATTATTTACAAAAAAGCAAGTAGTACTTATGTTACAAGTTCGTATTTATATACATATGTTTCTTCAAGTATTATGTTTGTTTTAAACGTCTATCGATGACATCGACGTGGGCTTTTACTTGTAACTTGCCGGTGGCATAAATCAATCGGTCTCTTAAAACGTTTTATTTTGTTTCTTTTTTTCTGGGTTTTTTATTCGGACTTTTGCAAATATTTTTGTGTGATAGTGTCGTTTAATATGCAGACACTTTATGTGTATGACACCGTTAAATTATGTATTTTTTAAACGAATCACAACAACTTATTCTCAATATACAATTGTTTTTCTGCACAGATTGCAGAGAACAAACAAAACAATAATAAAACAAAAACAAAACAGTCAATACTGCATAAAAATACGATTGAATTGTCAATGTCTTGCAGCTATATTTGGCTTTGTATAGTTTAAGTTAATAAATTAATAAATGTGCACTCATAAAAACCTAATGGCTAAAAATGGAAGAAACAAATCTGTAGGCATGTTTTATTAAAAATAGGAAAAACTATGTAATTAATGATTTCAAAGGCAGACTTTGTCATCAAATGTTTTTTTTTTTTTTTTTTTTTTTTTTTTTTTTTTTTTTTTGACTGAAATTGAGTGTGAAATCGAAATTCCTATTATGTAATGATCTAAAATCTTCTTCAAATTGTTTTTAAAGACAAAAGGGCGCCGACACAAAACTGGATATCATCGTTGATGAAGTTATTGTTTCTAGTGAATATCTATAAATAAGTTTAAATTTTGACCTTAGATATATATCAACGAAGGACGTTGTCACGCGTCATAAAAGTGCGAGTTGTCGACTACAATAAAATTTTAAAACAAGCTTTCTATTTTTATCTGATTTACTATACAGTCAGAGTCAAAATTTGTTATACAGCCAACAATAATTCCTGTGAAAAATAATATCTTTAAAAGAAGTCTATAATTTTAAAATTTATTTATATATTTAGTTCGTTTATTTGACCTTTTCTAATATTTAATAGTTTCTTCTTTTTTCAAGCAATAAGGTCAATTGCATTTTATATACAAATATTTTATTTTATTTATATATATTAATTTATATTTATAATAAATTTAATAGTTTCTTCTTTTTTCTTAAATATATAAATATAAATTAATATATATAAATAAAATAAAATATTTGTATATAAAATGCAATTGACCTTATTGCTTGAAAAAAGAAGAAACTATTAAATTTATTTATATAAAAATATTTCGTATAGGCTAACTTTTATTAAACAGTTATCATTTTCTTCTTTAAGAGATATGTTATAAGTTCTATCTAATGAAAGAGAAAATGTTCTTAAAAATTCAGTCAATATTTAGTACCATTATGAATAGTTCGTACATTAAGCAATTTTACATAAAATTAGTAATAATTTTGTAAGTACAGAGTTGGAAATTTTTTAAGGCACGCGTCAAAGAGGTTAGAGATTTGATTGCGTTCCATGAAAGCAACGGAAAATCTCGCTGATATTGCTAAAATTGTAAACAAAAACCGGTCAACTGTTCAAAAAGTTATTGAAAGAAATAATGCTCGTGGAAACACTAAAACTGTAAAACATAACGGTCGACTACCCCCTTTAAATGATAGTGAGATTCGCAAAATAGTCAGAGAGGTCAATAAAACACCAAAGACTAGCGCAGTTAAACAAGCTAAAGACATTTCTAAGACCCAGTAAGCGCATCGACAATTAGAAGACGGCTGAATAATCATGCCCTTCTTTGATTATAAAAATATGGCATGTACTTTCTTGCTCTGTTGTAAACTAAATAGCTATTGATTGAGATTATGTATTTTTATTTGATAATTTGGCATTCGTATTGTTTGACCCCTTGTGGCTGAGTGCCGACCACATTTGTAAGTAGTTTCATTGATTTACTTACTGCAGCAATTGATAAGTTTGAAAATTGATTTAGAAAACATTTTGTAAGGATATTCTGATATGAACAGTGAAACAAATATAAAGCACTACTTTGTCTGTATGAAATGATCACTCGCAGATTAATGATTTTTAATATTGTGCTTTATTCGTCCCGCGTTATCTTTTTTGGGCATTTTATATAAAAAGATTTTTCTAGATCACCCGATTCTATTAATTTTATATATTCTATCCCCCTTATTCAAAAACAATTATTAAATTTAACAAACGTTTATTAAGACAGATTTGCATATAAAAATTTGCTTAATAAACGTTTGTTAAATTTAATAATCGTTTTTGAATAAGGGGGTATGACTATAAAATAACAGTGGCAAATAATTTCACTCCCCTGCAAGATTCAGGCATTTAAATGTTATCAGGAAGAGGAAATTGCCCTTGTGTGGAAAGAGTCCAGATTTTGCAATAAAACTTTGTTAGTAACTACTTTTTTCCTGTGAGTGTAACTAATGTTAAATATTTCATACAGTACAATACATCACATAACATTTTTATATGCATTCGGATACGTATGAACTTACTTAACAATAAGACAATGAAATATTCTATGTGTGTGTAGTAACCTTGGAATGGTTATGAATTAAGTAAACAGTTGGCTAAATGAAATTGTGATCCTGAACCAAACGTGGAAAACCCCAAAGATTAGTGTGGACACACAAGAATGTCTTGTATTAAAATTCAAACACTAAACACATCTCATATGTATGTACGTCTGTAAACTTTACAGTGTAACCCTAAGGGTAAGGAATACATGCATGTATTTGTATGATGCAAACCAAACAAAAAAAAAAAGAATCCTCACCATCCTATAAAAAATTTCAAATATTCATGCATACATGCATGAGGTCAGTCAGCATGAATTAATTCATCTGGAAATAAGGCTGCTGCCGCAATAACTCTTTCACTCTTTAGGCCTGTTCTTCTGACTGTTTTTTTTTTTTTTTTTTTGTTTGTTGTGTGTTTATGCTGTAGAACATAAGATTGCAGGCCAACAATAACAACAAAAAAGAAAATTAAATTATCCAAATGATGACACTAAGCGCGTGCTGTGAATTTCATGAGGATATTTTAATTATTCAAACGATTTAACATTATAGTTCATTCAATTTCTTTCAATCGTTATGTGTTTGACTTATCAATTTTGTTTGTGTGAGTTTTTCAATGATTTTGTTTTTTTATTTATTTTAAATTGGATTCCAGTGGAGGAGTTAACCACATTTTCTATGGTGGTTTTTGTAAATATACTCGCTTATATTTTTATAGGTGTGTCTCAACGTATGATTTCGTGGTCTTCACATAACAATTTATACCCAAAATATTAAATATTTCTTAAGTAAAAGAAATCTTAACAAACATTGTTAGATGCATATAAATTGGCTCGTGTCCCTTTCGAAATGCGTGTCTGTCTGTCACATTATTTTAACAACATTTTAACTTTTGTTAATTCTTATTGCATTTATCATCAGTAGACCCTTGTTTTGTTTGTAGTCCATGTTAATTATTAGTTTTATTGATTCTCCTTACAAAACGGAAGTTGTTGTGGACGTGTGGACACATAAAGCACCTTTGATGTCTGAGCGACTGAAAAAAATTGTCTGCCACCGTGGAACGTGATCATGTCATTTCTTTTATACAACTTAAATAATTCATTACCAATTAATTGGTTCAGGTTAATGGACATCAACGAGACCAATTCATTCATTGGTTACACTGGTGCTTATTTGAATACGACGATTATTTTTCATAATATTAATAAGAACTAACAGAAACCATTATCAGTAAATTTGGTATATCAGACATTATTAGGCTAAGGTTCCGATCCGTTAATGGCAACAGTTTCAAATACTAAGGATCAAATTTAGGGACAATTTTCTCGTAAAATGTGTTCATACAAAATAGAAGAAGAAACCAATAAACCTTTAAAAGCAGACTAGATTTGTAGGTTGGCTATTAGTGAATATTTGTAATGTAAAAAACGAAGCACTAGTTTTTCCAGTAAACGGAACCATTCAATGGGTAATTGTTGTTTTAGCAGTCTAGTTTATAAACAGTCTAATAAATCTAAGTAATTTATAAAATTTAACATAAAAAATATTAAAGGTTTAGAAAAAAATTACAACTGATTATACATATCACTTTTACTTTTTTTCATTGGGTTTGCAGAAATAAATATAAGCAAAATAATCATCAAAAATGTTGCGTCAACGTTTTACTTTAGCATGCCGCTTACAAAGACATTTAAGCGGCATGCAGACAAAACTTCAAAGTGATGATGGTTCATATTCCATCTAATTTCATTTATTTTGTAATGCTACAAATTTGAGTAGATTGTTTTTCACATGCGCTATTAATGTAAGATCGAACGGTCGTTCGGTCACTGGCTAAAGCGTACCTTAAGAGAGTCCAAAAAAAAAATCAAGAAACAAATATCAGCATCCTCAACTCACTTTCTCACTCAGTTAAAAAAAAAATACAGTTGATTCAGAAAGTGAGTGCTCACCTTACATTTTTTGAAATGCTCTTTCTGTTAATTAAAATCCTTTGTGATTTGAATTCAAAATACATATGTATATTCTCAGTGCCTGTGGTATAGTGGTATAGAAACCACTAAATTAAAATTTGTTTAGCATTTAAGCTACATAAATTTAACACGAAAAGCAAATGTAGTCCTTAATTTTTATTTTTACTTTAAAAAGTGAGTGCTTTAATGATGAGCAAGGTTTTATTTGAAAACAAATAACGGAATATTTTACAACAACAATAAATTTAAAATGTCATAGAAGCTGTAGCAAAAAAATGTCAAATCATTTTATAAACGTTTGATGCCAAAATAGTTAATAAATTAAGAAAAGTAGATATAAAATTGTCACCAAAGCAAAAAAAAGGAATCAGAACATAAAATAACAATAAATTTGCGAAATTCGAACAACTCGTTGTGTGAAATTGGTAAAATAGTCAAAAGGCCTTATTTTACTATAAAAAATTGTTGACAAATATAACAAAACAAAAAATATTGCAAATAAGTGAATATGCGGACGCTCTCAGGTCCTTCCTATTGGTGAAAAAATATATATTGTGTGTTAAATAGAGAAAAATTTTAAAGTACCGGCAACAAAAATAACAAAAACCACTCATACTAACTTCAACAAAAGCGTTTGTCCAAATACAGTACGAAAAGTTCTTTATGAGTCTGGGTACAACAGTCATGTTTCTCCTACGAAACCCTATATCAGCGAAGTAAACATGATCAAACGACTTAAACACGCCAAAGGATATCGAAATAAATCGAATGACTTTTGGAATAGAGTGGTTTTTACCGATGAGAGCAAATTGAATATACTCGTACTTATATGAAAACGATGGAAGATGTAGAGTGTGGAGAAAACCAAATCAGGAGTATAAAGAAAAAAATTTGTGTCCATTTTTTAAACATGGGGATGTCTGACATGATATTAATCCTATTGAAAACTTGTGGGATCGTTTAGACAAAAAACTTAGAGAGAGAAATAAGGAATAGCACTGAAGGAAGAGTGGAATAAAATTCCAACCTTGGCGACACAAAACCTGGTGGATTCTATTATATATGTGTTTGTATTAGTTTTAAATATGTATTACTAAAGAACCGCTCAAAATGTGGTGTCAACTTCTTTTGTGTGCAATAAAGTTAGACTAAAATATGTACTTTTAAATGTAATTTATGGGTGAGCACTTACTTTCTGAATAAACTGCATGTTTAAAAAAAATCAACATAAACCAAATTTTCAATATGCTTAACAAAAGAGAAGATGAAATTTGTATATTACAATATAAGTACATACATACACCCGCAAGGATCAAAACAGCCAACCATACGGCCATATAATACAGTTTGACTACAAGTAAAGCACACTAATGTGCACAGCCAGCGCAGAAGTTATGAAAAATTAATAATAATGTCGAATCGATTGATTTTGCCAAGCAGAATCAGCGGATCCAGCTAATATAGATTCTTTTGCTATTTAACTTTATTTGTGGTTGCATAGCAGAGCTGCTCTATTCTACAATGGAATATTCGTTGTGGCCAACAAAGAAAAAAACGCTTTAAGTGATTTTACATTTTTTTAATTTCTTCCTTTTTTTTATTTTAACTCTGTGTTTGTTTCTGTCTAGGAGTTTCGTAATTCAAATGTTACTTCAAACCATACTCCTCCAATAGGCCCATACACAGAGACAGACAAATTAATGTACGGGGGAAAGAGCATTATGTAGCGGCAAAACATTTATTGGCAAATGAAAAATAGCGCCAATTGCCCGCAAGGCGTTATATTATGTATTTTCCTATTTTGTAGTGGTTGTCATCATCGTAGTTGTATTTATTGCTCTTGTACAATTAATTCTTTGCCTTTTAGTTTTATATACGGGGCTTGTACTCTGCTAGTTACCCTTAGGTATATTAATATTGTTCTTTTGTTTGCAACACTCTGTTCGGTGGGGACAAAATTTTAGTTACATGTTATTTTATTTTTGTAACATTTTGGGGTAGGTCCTTTGGTCTATAATGTTCAAATACAAAACCTAAAAATATACTACCTCTTCTATGTGTATAGCCTTGAGAAGTTTTATAGGAATCTATTTGCTTTATTTATATTTGTTTTAAATTCATCGACTATATAACATTTGGTGTTTAAAATTCATCTTAAATATATGTATATATGTTGAGAGAGTATAAAAAATTCGACCTAAGCCTTTATTGTTATGCTTTTTTTAATATTTCCTTCTTTAATGTTTAAACTTTACAATTCTGTTGTGTCGTTATTTTATTCTGCAGCTAGAAATAAAAGATGGGACTCCCAACCGAGACCATATCATTTCTATTGACGATATTACTTCTTTTGCATAGTAATTGTTCTTGTTTCTTAACCATATTTTATTGAAAGCTGTTGTGGAAGTGGTAGGTATATATTGCACATATCTACAGACAAACATAAATGAACATTAAGGTGTATGCAGTTTTTACTTTATTTGGAATTTCGAGGAGTGCGGGTCGGATTAATAAAACACTTGGTGTAAAACTGCCACTTTAAAAATTTTACAAGAGGAAATTATTAAAATTTTTTAAAAAAAATATTATTTAATGTTTGTTTGGACACGTGACAACCTTCATTGAATTTTCAATATTGTTGTAGAAAAATGTCTCTGACTATTGTGTTCCAGCACAGATATAAAGAATAATTTAAGAATAAATTTTGCTTGCTTTGGGTAATTTATTAATACACACCATTTCCACATTCCTAAGATTCATAAAATCTATTAAAATATTTATTAATTAACAAAGCTTTAAATAAAACAAACACATCCATCCAGTTAAAATAATTTTCAAAAATTTTATTTTAAATTACGATTGTCTTCGATCCTCATCGCCCCATAAATTTAAAGAATGTATAGAATAAAGTTCTTTGGTAAGAAAATATTCACGCCAACCAATTTTCGAACAAAACTTAACTAAATGATCGAGTTTAGTACTAAACAATGTGGAGGTCTTAGTTATATCACAGGCGATTGCTTCCTTTAATGTTTCCTGTTGAATATATTGCACACAATTGGCAAGTTCATTTTTTATAGCCTTTTCCAAGAGTTGCACTTCATCTTTTTCTATTCGTGCTCTAACTGCAGCCTCTAATTCCAATAAGTGATCGTCATGAGCTCCGGGAAACAGATTGAGCATGGCTAAACTTAAATTAAATAAATAATCACGATTTCTACCACTTGGCCCAGCAGAGGTAAAAATTTGTTGTGCTATTTTGTCAATTTTACTATCTTCTACATTGCCAGCCCAGGACTCATTTTCAGGAGTTGCTATATAGATTACTATATCTATACATCTTTTTTGAGGGTCTTCGGGAAACACATGAAATGGTACAGTACAACGTTGATAACCATTTTTCTCACGAAAATCTAAATGTTTAATAACAACATCTTTATCCTTGGCTGCTACACGATATGCCACCCCATACACACGATCATCGGGTTTTGCCGGGATTAATGTAACAACACGTCCAGGCTTCACTTTAACACCTCTGTGATCAATACTATGTTGGTAAAAGCGTCTTAAGTAGCCACAAATGTAACCACGCTGCCAATCAATACACGGAAAATCCACTTTCCATATTAATGAGCCATAACCAAATATCCAAATGTCATCTGGATTGTCTGGTTGATTTTTATTTAAGTTATTGTGAATTTCTTTATGGTCTTTTGTGATGTCCACCTTTTGACAGTCTTGGGCTTCCACCAACTGTTTGAATTTCTCATTATAAATATCTTCTATTTCAGCAACAAAAGACATGCCTATTACAGTTTTTAATTATTATTTTTTTTTTTTTGTTGGATTGGAAAAAAATAAAAACCACCATATAAATATAGAACAGCTGAAAAAGTCAATTTCGCTCAGCTGTTGTAAAAGTGCTGTCCATAGAAAATTGTTTATGGTATTTTATTAGAGATCGCATTTTTGGGATAACAAGGGCAAACAATTTTACGCTGCAGTTACACGTTCAAGATTTGCTTTCAAATATTTTACACATACTGCATGTCATATATCTTAGAAATTGAAAGCTGTGACGTAGGCCGCACGCAAATTTAAAGCAATTTATTTTCAAAATATCAAAAAATCTATATATTATTTATAAAAAATAACAACACCAGAAAACCCAAAAAATTTGTTTATTAAAATTGCAATCAGGTGTTTTCTTGACTGTAACATGAAACACGCAATTGGAAAGAGAATTCGAAAGCAAACTCGTATCAATATTTAAAAGTATGAATATATAAGTGAAAAAATATGAGTGTATTAATATTTGAAAGACGAAACTTGATCGTGTAACCCGCAAGTTAAATATAGAAGTGCAACAAGCTCAAAAAGTAAACACGGCATACATAATAAAATTTTATAGTTGAAATTATTTCCAGTTTTAAAAATTAAATTTATTTGTTGCGTAAAATTCAAAACTAATGCATTTTTAGTTACAAAAATAATTTTTAAAACTATTTGTAAGGTATAAGGCTTTAACAGACGAACAAACATATTTTGATCGTCTTCAAGTTCTATAAGGGCCAAAAATATATACACATTACATAAATATTAAGCGGTCAGAACAAAAAACCAAAAGCAATGATTTCTTTAAACAATATGTAAAGGAAGTACGTAATACGGCTTAGCATAAAAAAAACTTGTTAACTATACAAAAACTTATTTTTCTACCAAAAATTAAATTAAGAATAATAACTAACTAATTAGGAAAGCGTCATGAAGATTGTTTAATAATCATAAATATTTACGTTTTACAACACTACTTTTTATCGTGCTATTATCTTCTCTAGTTTCTCATATCGATATTTTATATATTACCATCTCTAATTTAATGTATTTTTCTAGTTGGTACCGTTTTAATTTTATTGTTGAACGTTTGTTAACAATTTCTTAATTTCCAAAGAAAAGTGCATTTAATATTGTGAAAAATTATAAAATCTAAATAAATTCCGTAGTGCAATTAAGAAAAATTAAAAAAAGAAAAGAATTATAAGCTTTTTGTTGCCCTTAAGTGAAGGCGTAGACATAAAGAAAAAATTGTTGTAGGTATATCAGCGCTGCAACACCACATCCATTTCCATTTATTTGTCTATGCATGAGATTGTTCCAATAACGACAACGAAAAAATTGTAAACGAAAGCAAACAAATGATTACTATTTGAGTGAAATCAATTTATATAAATATCATTTTTTTTTTGTAAATTTTATATAGGTACAATATAAACAAACAAATTGGTAAGTAGATATTTAGTAAATTGAGCAAAGTATTTTATTTTGTATTTGCATTATAGTGTGAGTCACTTTATCAATGATTTAAAACATATGACATATATTTGATCTCTGGACGTTGAGTGATATCAATCTATGATCATAAGCAGATGCTTACAAAATGTTAATTGCTGTTCTATTTATATTTTTTTATAAAACAAATTTGATATTTATATGCTTAGGAAATATTATAAATGATATTATTTACATGTTCTTGCTTTAGTTTATTTCTGTTATGTTTTGGTCTTACCACAATTTTATTTTTTATCATTTCTCTATGTTCTGTTTTACTTAATTTCGGATCTTAAATTTCGCCTTTCTTCAACATTGGAAAAAAGCGTTGAAATCAGGTTTTCAATAAACAAAAAATTTCGTCGTTTATATTTTATTCATTTTGTATTTTTTTAATTTATTCAAAACACAGTTAAATGAAAAAATAATCGTATTTGTATAGGAATTTTCAACATTTATTTTTAAATTACATAATAAACAATAGAGCCTAGGTATGTATGGATAAAAGGTGTGTACACATACAGCCCAATCATGAATAAAAATTCCGCGCGAGTTTTTTTTTCCTTTTCCCATTTTTTTCTATTTAAATTCAATGTTAAAAAAATAAAAAGGGAAAAAACTCCCGTGGATTTTTTATTCATGATTGGGCTGATAATGAATCGATTTAGAAAAAAACAATTTTATAAACAATTTTATTGTCGATTTTCATTCGTGCGGAAGCTAATTTCGAAAACTAGCGTAAATAAAATTTCAGCAGACCTTCTCTAAAAAATGTAACAAATATTTAAGCTCTTAAAATATACCTATTTTGGTATATTTGGATCCCCATGAGGCCAATACAAAAAACAGTCTGTTCGTTACCCTGCTAGTTTTACTATTTTCCAATATTTTATTTTTATTCATTAATTTTGTAATATTAATCCTTTGCGTCCAAAATTACATAACTAGGTCCTTGTCTGTCTGTTCGTTACCCTGCTAGTTTTACTATTTTCCAATATTTTATTTTTATATATTAATTTTGTAATATTAAGCCTTTGCGCCCAAAATTAAAATATATTACATAACTAGGTCCTTGTTATAAAAAGAAAAGAGATCAATTAATACTTAAATTCTAATTATTATTTTTAATACCTATTTTGTATGCTAAAATAAATGAAAGCTAGCAAGTAAATAAACAATGCAAATATAGAATTTTACAGCACAATAGACTTATTCTGAACTTTTCTGTACGAAAACAATTATAATTGAGTGTGCTTTATAGTTGGTCACTACGTACAGACGGTTCTTTTTATTTTATTTTTTAGGTTTACGCTTACACACAAACGAAAATGTAAATAAAACAACTATAAAAGTGTATTCACCTTTCTTTCATCTTCCGGCTGAGAAGCATGACGACAATTTTAAACGCTACTTATTATTGAAAAATGTGCTTAGTGAGTGAACTGTGGTAACAGAATATATTTTATTATACACTGTTACCTCATTTAAATCAAATAAAAAGCAAAAGTGCTTTAAGTATGTAAAAGTGGCGCGGAGAGGGTATATAAAATAACATAATATGTAATTAAACACATTTATTTATTATTTTATACCTATGTAAATTTTGTAGAAAGTAGCGCCCTATTAGTCTCAGAACCTTAATTCAGTTTACGATTAAAATCGCTTAATTTATTTTTTTTTTTTTTGATGTATTTATTGAAACATAATTTAAAAGTTTAAACACAAAACAAACTAAAACAAGTAGGTATGTTCTTTTCTCCATTTTTTTGGAGATGAGCGAAGCTAAAACAAAATGTTCGTTTTCAGTATAAGTTTGATTCTGAAGAGAAGAAGTAGTATAAAATCAAAAGAACGGCAAAATTTTTATTTCGTTTAAGTATGAAATTATCATACGTATACTGAATTAAATTCAAACCCAATTAAATTTTTATCGAATAAAGTGAAAACACTTGAAGTGAAAATTAAAATGAATTTTCTTCAAATATTTTATGGTATATTTTGCATAACTGTTTTTCATATACTAAGTAGACAACAAGTGAATGGAGCTAACTTACTTAATAGTTATTTGCCAGCATCTATGCAGGCGTTAGCCTACTACATCGATCATCTGCAATATGAGCCCCTATCATCAACAACGGTAGAGCCACCATTTAGTGATACCACCGAACAAAGTACTAACAAGGACATCAGCAGTACTACTACATCAACCACAACAACTGTTCGACCTTTTAGTTCTACAACGTCTAGTTGGTGGCATCCTCCTACCTGGTGGGGACATCATTCAACTACAACAAAGAAACCTATCCAGAAGCCAACGCCACCTCACAAGCCGGCCTTGTACGCACCATTATTAACGAATATATTAAAGCTACCAGCAGAAGGTTATGATATATTCTACGAATTGGGCAGTACACCCGAAGGATTTAATAATTTGCCACTTTCATTGATACGAGACATAATAACAGAGATAAATCACGATGATTTCAATAATGATGTCGAGTCTCTGGATAATTTCTTGCGTTTATATGATGACAATTATGGACGTGCCACCTTAGATGCAGATTCAGCTATGGATCGTTGGTCTACTACCTCAACTGCTGGTAAAAAACGTGTTCCACCTACAAAACCATATGTAGAATTTTTATTGGTCTATGATCTTTTAAAACGCGACGCTAAATCTTCTAACTTAAGTAAATATGAAGGATATTCAAATGAACTTTTAAAGGATCTTAATGAATTGTCGCGTATGTCGTCGCAGCGTCAACTTTATACACTTTTCCAACGCATGCTCGACCGTGGTGACATTCAACGAAGTGATGTTGTATCACGCATTCAAGGCATTGTTAAAGATTTGGGTAATCCAAAAAGTGCCACTGTGAAAGCGCTTCGATATATTCCTGCTATGCCGTTTTTACCTTAAGTCATATATTTTTATAAAATAAAATGTGTATTTTGTTTTGAATAAAATTATTTTCTAAAGATATCTATCTATTTTATTGTGTAATTATGGTGTTTTAAAAAATGAAAAATAAATCCAAAATTTAAAAAAATAATACATATTATTTATTATCTTTTTTCTTGAACAAATAAATGCAGCAAATTTTAAAAAAGTTTTTTGATATTGTTCTGGAATTATAATCTTTTCTTGTAAAATGATATTGTGGGCACTTTAATTTTTAATATCCCAGCGGAAAAAAAGATGTCTACCAGAAGGACTTATTTTACAGTCACAAGAGAGCCGCATTGCAAAATCGGTTTAATTTTACATGGCGTGTCATTGGCAATCAAGAATTTGCCAACTCGCTACTGGTTAGATGCTACCAAGTAAAGTCTCATAGTAGGCATAATTTAAGGACTGCTAAATTAATTATTTCATTGGGGAAAGTAAAAGCAAAAGTTTTAAATAAAAGAAGGGTTCGAAATTAATTAAAAAAATCACATGTATGTATGTATGTATATAAAGTATGCGTACTTTACACTACAAACTTTCATAAAAGTCTAAATTTATAGATGCTCTCTTTATTCATTGTTATTACTCGCATAACAAAGTGAGCAAAATAATGTTTGTAGTTGTAGTGACGATATACAGGAATAAGTGCAAAACCATTCGTGTTTGCTATTTAAATCAAGATTTGTTGACATTCTTTTGAATGCGTATGAAACTCCTTCTAGAACACCTTCTAAGAGAAGGCAGAGTGGAATGAGTATCGAATCTTTTAGAATCTGTAAACACGTCTTCTATAAGACCTACAAATGAAGGTAATTGCAATTTTTTGCGCTGGGATGTTCTGTATTAAATTCATTTAATACTTTGTCATAATTTTGATAAATCTGAAATATTGAGTCACAAAAACACGCAACAATTTTTTTATAATTGTACATTTTTTGTTTAACAAATTTTTATTCGAAGTCTACTTCAGTTAAATATATGTACAATATATTTGAAAACAATTGTACACTACTATTTTTTTTGTATATTTCTGTTATATGTTTTACATAGCCTTCCGTTGGAAAGCATAAATGCCAAATCATACAGAAATTTACAATGAGACACTAGCAAAATGTAATTTTGCATTTATATTTTCCAACGGAAGGCTATGTAAAACATATATCAGAAATATACAAAAATAAACAGTAGTGTACAATTGTTTTCCAATATATTGTATATTTAACTGAAGTAGACTCGAATAAAAAATTTTTAATACTCGCAAGAGGAAAAATTCTCAATTGTACATTTTTGTTAAAAAAAAAATATAGAAAATAATTTTACCAAAAAAAGTCTCAATTTTTTTTTTTTTTTTGAAAAAAAAAATGTTATTTGATTTATTCAATATTCTATAGCTATAATCGAATTGGTCTATAAGTTATTTGAAGCCTTTAAAACTGACAAAGTTGTTTTTAAAGATTTAAGATTTTTTAACATTTACTACTAATTAACAAACTATTACTGTGTGTTTGTTCTTAATTATTCTATTTCTCTTTTATTTTACTGTCTATTTTTTAAATAAATTTTCTCTTATTTTTATGTTGCCAAAATACGAAGAGAATTGTTTTTCGTCTTTGTAATATTCTTAAGTATTTTTTTTTGCTTTCTACTATTAGTAGTGCAAAATATTCATTCTTTAGTTCGAAAGTGTCGGCGTACGAGTGAATACCGCATCTAATAAAAAGATGAAATAAATTCAAAAATAAATTTAACAGTATCTATAATATGTAGTGTATATATGAGATTAACTAATTTTTAATGATTTATTTTAAATAAAATGATTTAAGTTTTTTTTAACACACACACACATTTCTCTGTAAAGATGAATAATTCCAAGAAACTTAAAACGATTTATTTTTAAAGTTACAATAGGTATAAATTATTGATTTATTTTTTATTGTTTCTTAAAAAATACAAATAAAAAAACATAAGAACAAAATAAAAAAATAATATATCTACTTGCAACCTTGAACTATTGAAATATACACATTACACACCTCAAGTGCTGCGATAATGGAAAATTTGGAAACATACATTTTAACTACTACTCCACACTTTTTGCGTAAAGCGATTGGTGATGCCAGGAGGTGAATATAATTATGATGACAATGAAGCATGTTAATTATCCTAACGGCATCTTCATATCTCACTCATTAAAAAAAAACTTACATCTTTATCTCTAAATGCATTTGTCGTTCTTAATTCTTGACTCTTCTTTGTGTTTTTTGTATTATGCGTGTGTTTTTTGATATTATGGAATATTGTATTTATTCCTTTGAATTTGGGACTCACAAGCACAAATGAATGTTGCACTTTTTTTTTATTTTATGGAGAATTTTGCTGCTTTCACTAAACCAGTCAGTAGGTATTGTTGAATCAAAAAAAGAAAAAAACATCAACAACATTTATTGGATTTTCAGATTTTTACATTATATAAACATGAAAAGGGTGTCAATGACGATGTTAGTATGCCCTGCACACACATTTAAGTTTTATTTAAGTGGTTTTTATTAAGATGTGTGTTCTTTGGAACTTTGCAAAGTAACACAATTAACTTGTTTTTAAAATGCTGTCTCACATCGAGAAGAAATACTTAAAGCTTTCTTAATTAAAGAAATCCATTATTTTTATTATAAATTTTACATAAATATTTTATTCTATATAAATTGTATGTTAATGTAAATATAGTTGTAGTAGAAAATGTTCGATAAATGTTCTTTAAATAGTAAATGTTAGAGCAATTTTCTCTAAGTAGATATTCAAAATATTTTCCAATAATAGTAAATGTTCAAAATATGTACTATAAATAGTCAATTTTCGAAAATTGTACTATAAATATTAATGTTCGAAGAAAATTTTATAAATAGTAAATATTCAAAAAATTTAGTAAAATTAGTGTTTCAAAAAATCCAAAAATTTTATAAAAATCGTAAATTTTAATTTTCCATTGATTATATTATTTTAACAAACAATATTGACATTGTTTACACAAAACTTCTGCATCATATTTTTCTTAATAAGCACAGAATGAGTGTCCATTCTCTTTTATTTCAATAAGATTTTCGTCATATCTTTCGCATCACGTCATTTATTTTTGTCTGTACAGAATAATGAAAAAAAAAATAACAACATTTTTTTTAGATCATTTGTGCGCTCAGAATCAGATCAAAGAAATAACAGTACCGCTGAAATAACACATTTCAATGATAGTATGGAGCTGGCATATAGTTTAACTTTAAACGAAGATGCCCTTAAGCAGTTACCCGAGCCAAAACGATCTGTATTTATTTTCGAATGGTTGGGTTATTTAGAGAAGATGCTACTTGAAATAGATCGCAATGAAATTAAAAATCATCAGAAGAAACTTGTGCAGCAATTGACAGCTCAAATAAATGGCTCACCCGGACCACCGACACGAAAATTGCTGGCCAGTTGTTTGGCAACTTTATTTTCGGTGGGCGACACCTTTATGTTATTCGACACTGCAAATGTGTGCAATGATATTTTAAAAAATAAAGACGATTCACCCAGTTATTTGCCTACCAAGCTGTAAGTGGATAATTAATTGTATGATTAGTAAATCTATTATTTGTTTACTATTTTACTATTTTAGGGCTGCTATTTGTGTCCTTGGTTCTATGTATGAAAAACTGGGACGTATGATGGGCCGTTCGTATGAGGAGACCGTAAATTTGCTTTTAAGAACTCTCCGTAATGCTGAGTCCCAGGCTCGTATTGAAATCATGATTACATTGGAGAAAGTTTGTGCTGGCATGGGCACGGCTATAGCAAATGTCCACAAAGATATTTATAAGGCAACCAAACATGGTTTAACTGATCGTGTTATGGCAGTAAGAGTTGCAGCTGCCAAATGTATTCTTGAAATGATACAACACGCTTCATTTCTTTATCAAACTGAACTCGAAAATTTACCAGCTTTGTGTTTTCGTGCTTTCGATGGCAGCAGTTATGAAGTGCGTTGCTCCGTAGCAAAACTATTGGGCACATTGTTAGCATTTACTCAACAACAACAAAATGAGGCCAACAACAAGAAGTTGTCGGTGCAGCCAACACAATCGAAATCTAACGCCAGACAGGTATCCCTGGATGAGACGCTAAGCATACTAATGTCGGGATTTCTGCGAGGAGGTGGTTCATTTCTTAAAGGCACTGGAGAAATCATTAAAGGCAGTTCCAGTGTCAATCGTGAGATACGTGTGGGTGTAACACATGCTTATGTGGTGTTTGTGGATTATATGGGTAGTGTTTGGTTGGAACGTAACTTGTCTACCTTCCTTTCTCACGTATTGGATCTAGTGGCCAATCCCAAGGCAGCATCATCGCACGTTGATGCCGTTTATTCTCGCAAGTGTATCAATTTCATACTAAGGTCTGTGCTCGGCAAAATGCTTGGTGAAAAAGCTCAAACATCTGCCTGTAAAGAACTGGTCTTTATGATAGCAAAGCAAATGAACTCGATTGACTTTAATCCCGAAAATGCCAAGGACTCCAATCAAGAAACTCTGTTCAGTCAACACTTCTTGGTATGTGCACTGCAAGAATTGGGCTCTTTAGTTTTGGGTTTGGGCACAACAGCTCAAAATCTTTTGGCTGATCAAACTCTTAATGCTATAGATACCACTTGCGCTGTTTTGGTCCATCCAAGTGCTGCAGCAAGATTAGCGGCCGCTTGGTGTTTACGATCCTTCTGTGTTGCTGTGCCAAGTCTAATAACTCCTCTAATCGATCGATTTGTTGAGGCTCTTGAGCAAATGCGTTCATCTCCGGAAGCCATATCGGGTTACAGTAGCGCTTTAGCGGCTATTTTGGGAAGTGTACGTTACTCTCCTTTAGGTATACCACATACCAAAGGCAAAGTTGTATTCAACGCAGCAGAAGAATTACTTCGTTCAGCTTCTCAAAACAGTCGCATGTCGTTAAATCGTACCCAAGCCGGTTGGTTGTTGATTGGGTCTATAATGACACTGGGATCACCAGTTGTAAAGGGCTTACTACCAAGACTACTGCTATTGTGGCGTCACTCCTTCCCGCGATCCAACAAGGAGTTAGAATCGGAAAAGGCCCGCGGGGATTCGTTTACCTGGCAAGTTACCCTTGAAGGACGTGCAGGAGCTTTATCGGTAATGCAAAGTTTTTTGGTCAACTGTCCGGAACTAGTGACGGAAGATATTATAAAACGTCTGCTGACACCCATTGAAAGTGCTTTAGCTATGTTGGTAAAGTAAGTTGCGATATTAAATATTTATAATGACAATAATTTTATTTATTTCTAATTTTCACATTTTACTACTTTTTATTTAGCTTATCTTCCGTTCTAAAAAGCTATGGCACCCAATTAAAAGCACCCGCTGCCATGGTACGCTTACGTCTTTATGAAACTCTATCTCAATTACCATCCAATGCTTTAGAAGCTTCTTATACCCATTTGTTGCGTATGCTTATATCCGAATTTACTTTGGCTGAAAATCCAGCAAACACCACAAATTCTCTGCTACGAAGTCTTTGCCATGCTGATGACTCTGTAATATTGGGTACTTGGTTACAAGAAACAGATCATCGTATTATAGAAGATCAGGTAAGTTATTCAATTAATTACGAATTGCTTTATTGTTTACGGAACACCGTATAATATTCACTCATATCTATGAATGACTTTTTCATTCAGCCTAATCATGAATAAAAATTCCGCCCGAGTTTTTTCCCTTTTACCATTTTTCCTATTCAAATTCAATGTTAAAAAAATAAAAAGGGAAAAACTCCCGCGGATTTTTTATTCGTGATTGGGCCGATTATGTTTTATAATATCAATTAGTGGGGAGCAGAATTATTATTTTATTATTATAAACTGTAAAATTCATATACTAAAATTATAATATAAATTTTATCATTTCTGTTCAAACAAATCTAAAAAAAATATATAATAAGATGGAACCAAACCGTCGATGGGACGGTGATCATGTAAGTTTTAAAAAAGTTTAAGACCAAAGTTGTTCGTTGTTACTTGATGCTTTTTTGCGGTTAATTTTTTGTTTTGTTTATATAGTTTTCGTTATTTTTATTATATTTCTTTAGTGAAAAGAAAAAGTATTTAAAAAGGCATACAAAATTACTTTGCTTAAAATTCAATTAAATTGAAGCTTATTAATGTTTTTGTAAAAGCAGCATTTTGAGAATATTACCTCCTTTAAAAGAAAATCTTCAGTTTATACTAAAAAAAAGTCATTCGAATAATTAAAGAAAACTGTAAAGTAACTTTTAAAAGTTGAAATTAATTCGATAAATACCTTTTGTGGTACTATATTTCTTTAATAGTAATAATACACATCAGAAAATACAAAATTGCAAACAGCCACAAGATACTGAAAGTTATTTTTGATATTTTGCGTTTAATATTAAGTATAAATCTACATTCCATTTTTGATAATGTTTTCACTGATTTATGAATTTATAATGAATTCTGCAAATACATAACACAACAGGTTTGCAATTTCGCATTTTCTCAAGGGTTAAAATATTGGCGTGAATGCTTTTACTATATACTATATACATATTTGCATTTTTATTTAATAAAATACTACAACCTATTTAATAAAACAGCTTCAACCAAATAGTGCAGCCGGCTCTGGTGCTTTAGAACATGACCACTGTTGTTTGTACAGAATTTCTGGCAGTTCATCGAATGCAACAATTAACGGAGCCTACGGTTATAAGGCTGACCAGTGTCCTGGTCCTCTTCCTCTTGGTGTGGCTATCATAGATATGTCAATAACGTTGTTTGGTGTAATATTCCCCAAGGTTGCCAATAAGCATCGCTTACAAATGTTGGATCATTTCGGTGAATGCATAAAGCAGGCTAAGAGCAGTCGCCAAGAGGCAGTTCAAATGAATGTATATACTTCTCTGCTTTGTAGCTTAAAGGTGCTAACGGACAACAAGGCTAGTGTTGGTCAAGAAGATGTACGTAAAAGTTTTACCAATCTAGTGACTTCGGGTCTAATTAGCTCGAACTCTATGCTGAGGTGCGCTTCGGCTGAGGCTATGGGTCGTTTAGCGCAAGTTGTGGGAGAATCACGGTTTACAGCAGAATTGGCACAAAATTCGTTTGACAAGCTAAAGTCCGCTAGGGATGTGGTAACACGTACAGGCCACTCTTTATCACTGGGTTGTTTACATCGCTATGTCGGTGGTATGGGTTCGTCACAGCATTTGAATACAAGTGTGTCTATATTGTTGGCTTTGGCACAAGATATTTCATCGCCTGTGGTTCAGTTGTGGGCTCTACATGCTTTGGCATTAATTGCAGATTCAGGAGGGCCAATGTTCCGTAGCTATGTCGAGGCAACATTGACATTGTGTCTAAAACTTTTGCTAAATGTTCCACAATCATATGTGGATGTTCATCAGTGCATTGGTCGTGTTTTGAATGCTTTAATTACAACAATGGGTCCCGAACTTCAGGTATGTAGCAGCTCAGCTAGAAATTTTAAAACAAATTGCAATTTCCACTTATTTATGTTTTAGGGAAATCTTGGGGGCGTTGCAAAAATGCGCGGATCGTTTATTTGCGCAGCTTACATAATGCAAGGCCACTCCGATTCTTTAGTGCAGGCTGAAGCTACCGGTTGTCTACAGCAAGTGCATCTTTTTGCACCGGGTAGCATAAGTTTACCCACATTGGTACCGACGCTTGTTAAGAACTTGTCTAACAACTATTTAACCCAACGTAAAGCTGCTGTTTCTTGCCTTCGCCAACTAGCACATCGTGAAGCCAAAGAGGTTTGCGATCTGGCCTTATCGATTAAACCCGATGACTGTCCCAAACTAGTTGTTACCGAATTTGGTCTTCCTGGAATTCTTTTTGCCATGTTAGACTCCGAAACAGACATTGAAATGCTAAAAAATATTCATGATACTTTAATGTCTATGTTGCAATTGATGGCTGCAGAAAGCTTAAGCACTTGGCTGAGTCTGTGTAAAAATGTTCTAACGGTTGCAGTCGAAAATTCACCGCTACCAGATGATGTTGCTATTACTTTAAAAGGTGATGCTGCGAAGATTAGCTCAGCTGCAAGCGCAACAGCATCACATAACTTGGCCAATAATGAGGAGGATGAAGATGACGAAGAAGATGATGCTGATGATGTTACCGAATACCATGCCACAGAAAATCCTTCTCATCCAGCCATTCAACCACGATGGACCACGCGTGTATTTGCCGCCCAATCTGTAAGGAAAATAATGTCTGCTTGCGAGTCTGACACCCCCATACACTTTGACTTGCTGCAGGCCAAAGAAATGCAAATGACTAAGTCCAGCGGTGACTATCTTATACTTCACCTCTCAGAGCTTATACGTATGTCTTTTATTGCCGCTACTTCTGACTCTGATCAGTTGCGTTTAGAGGGCTTAAGAACTTTACAGGAAATAATAGATCGCTTTGCAAATGTGCCAGAACCAGAATTTCCTGGACATTTATTGTTGGAACAGTTTCAAGCTCAGGTAAGATATAAAGAAATTTATAGTACTTTACTTTTAATACAAAATAGTTTAATTATTTGTTTAAATTAAGGTGGGTGCGGCATTAAGACCAGCTTTTGCTCCGGATACTCCATCTCATGTTACGGCTGCTGCCTGTGAAGTTTGTTCAGCTTGGATTGGTTCGGGTGTGGCTCGTGATCTGAACGATTTGCGTCGTGTGCATCAATTATTGGTATCGTCTTTAAACAAATTACATACGAAAACCAACAGCACACAATTATTCAACGAATCCATGACCACACTTGAGAAACTGAGTATATTAAAGGCTTGGGCTGAGGTTTATATTGTTGCCATGATTACAAACAATACCGCACCGGCATCTCTGCTAAGAAAACAGTTGACTGCATCAAACTTGATACCATCGCTAACAGCTGCAATTGAAATGGATGACGAAGAAACAACTGCAGCTGGCTACGGCAATGATAGAAATTGTGAAAGTCTTTTGTCTTTGGTAAAGCCGGAATTGGATAATCTTTCCACTCATTGGTTGGCTGCTATGAAGGATCACGCTTTGCTCTTATTGCCAGCTGAGTTCCAAAGTCAATTACCACATGATGGGGGAGCTTTTTATACTCCTGACACCATAAACTCTTCAAAACCTCATTATTTGGCTTCCTGGCCTGCTATTTTATATGCCGCTTCATTGTGGCTCAAGGATGAAGGCTTTGAATTGCACCTGGAATCATCTAGTCAAACAGATGCGGAAACCAACAATCTAGATAATACATCTTTGGAAGCTAATAACAATATATCGCATGGCTCGTTGTCTGCCGATCGTTTTCATATGATTTTTGGATTGTGTATGGAAGCATTGTGTAGTGTCAGAACTTCGGAAAAACCAAAAAATGTAATAAGTTGTTTACAATCTATGTATACTATATTCGATTCAAAATGGGCACGCCAACAGTTGGTTAAAGACAAGATCTTAACTATTGAGTTGTGCAATGTGTTGCACAGACAAATATTGACCAGTGATGACCTGTTTGTTCAGCTCTTATGTATTGAAATTCTTAAACAATCTGTTCAAGCTTCTAAAGAACAACTCACAGAATTGCGTGATGATTACTTGGAAAAACACAAGAATGTAGAAAATGCTGATAATATTTCATTGCAAGAACAAATCGACCAAATGGGCGAAGGTGGTAGTTCAGGAGAAATAACGCCTGGCTCCTCACACATATACGCCATTTTGGAGGTGTGCTTATGTCTTTTTGTACGTCAAATTCCAACTATGAATCCCGGGGCCGCAAATACGGTACAATTTCGTCAAGATTTAATAGCCAAAACGGCTTTATCTTCGCAATCATTTTTTAATAAACTGGCAGAGGACAATGGCAGATTAGTGGCCAGTGCTTTAGAATGTGTTGAGGAACTAACCACTCTCTGTTCCCCAAAAGGGGCTTTGGCTATATTACCCACCATACTGTACATGACCACTTCCATTATAAAGGAAATAGCAAATAAATCGTTTATTGACTCCACCATTTTAGCCAACACGGTGGCCATTCAAGCAGCTTTACATGCTCTGGAATCTATCTGCAAAGATAAGTGGTCCAAACATCCGTTGGTAGCTAGCGAATGGCAAGAATTATTACAAAGCTCTTTGGCCACTATAGTGGATCTAACAAAAACAGCTGGCAACAATGAGGATCGCAAAATGGATGAGGTGACTATGCTAAGGGCTATAGCCGTATTCATACTACGTACTCCTTCGACAGTAGTGTCAACACCATCTATACAATATCCTTGCATTAATCACTTCCGACAGTATTTGCAATCGGATAATTTATCCGTAAAACTCAAGTGCATACAAACGGCCCGTCTAATATTTTCACAATCCGAATTAAAGGTGTCTACACCCTACATACATGCTCTGGCTCCACGTATTATTGAGGACTTGTATATGGAAAGTGTCAAGCAGCCGCGAACCGATCTAGAACTGCAAATTGTTTTAGAAAGCATTTTAACGGTTGAAACTCTTATTGAATTAGCTGAACCACAAAATCGTAAGTTATTGCAAATATTTCTTTCTTTTTTTGTCCTTAATGAAACAGAATTAATGCACCAATACCCTAAATGTTTGTTTATTATATTTATATCTAAATAGCAAAGAGAGTTGTTTAAGAATGAATTCTTTTATATACGTTTCGTTAAAGTGTTCATGTTGCTAGAGTTCTGTTTTAAAAATGTTCGTGTTTTTTTTAACTTTCAATATTCAAATATTTCGAGTGAATAAATTCTTAAACATTTCTTTAACATATTTTTAGTATTATACAATGAAATTAAAACGTACATATATCAAATCACTAGTAATTTTTTCTTATTTATTTATCTATCTTTATTTTATCTTCTAATGCATTACGATTATCACGAAATCTAACTATCCCTAACTATCATCAATTATGTCCGTCCTTAACATAATATGTAACTAAACATATAACATAATATAATAATATAGGAAATCTTATGCAAGGTAATTTAAAAGAAAATACTTTGTCATACATCCAGTCGTTATCATTGTTATTTAGTTTTTATTATATTAATTTCTATTTTATTACAAAAACAAAAGTAATGCCCACTAGATTTTACCCTTAATATAAACATCATATTAATTTTTGTTAATTAATCAATAATACGATAAAATGTTTAATATATTTATTTGTTCCATAATTTTCCACCACCTGCTCATATGTAGGCATACAAATGTTAACTCTACTGGTGCCAGTTCTAATAAACTATCTAGCTGAGCCTTCGAAGTTGCGCAATCTACCAAAATATCAACGTCAATTACACGAACAGGCATTACAGTGGCTTATGAAAATCGGTCCTAAATATCCACAAGAATTTAAGACATTGATGGGCCAGTCACCGGAATTGCGTCAAAAATTAGAAGCGGCAGTTCGGTGTCAACAGCAATCTGTGGCTATTGCCAACCGGGTGCAGACGGCACAGTCTCGCAGTGGTCTCGATAAACAACAGAAACCCACTATAAAACTGAAAACAGATTTTAGTAATTTCCAATAAATGTTGCAAATTAAAAATTAATTAAGTAATGTTGCAAACTTAATTAATATTTTTAATTAATACTTTAACTAACCATAAGTATAGAATAATATAAATACTGCATAGATACATATATACCTACCTATATACATATAATATAAACAATACATAATGTATTATACATACATACATATTCGTCATGTTGTAACTTATAATAACAACAATTAAAACCTGCTTTTTATTAATTTGCAACAGTTTACAAAAACTAAGTACTAAAATATTACTGTATTTAGTTTTTAGCAAAATTAAAAAAACAAACAAAAAACAATTATGTATGAAATGTATCTCGTATATATTACAACAAATGTTACATGTTAAAAAAATACTTATAAAAATATAAAAAGATTTTGTCATTATTAACCAATCTAATAGTCTTTTACTTTTTGTGAACTAAATTGTTAAATTTAAACGGAAAAATTTTTTCAATCACCCCTATCGTGAATAAAAATTCCACATGAAATTTGTTACCTTTTCACATTTTTCTTATTAAAATTCAATGTTAAAAAAATAAAAGGGAACGAATTTCATGTGCAATTTTTATTCACGATAGGGGTGAAAATGAATGTTTTCATTTTCAATATGCATGTTGTCAGAAATCGTTTAATAGTACTTTACATAAAGGACGACAAGGGCAATAATCTGTCACTTTTATTTTCAACCAAAAATTTAATTTTAATATAAAAATTTACCAACAAGCAAAAGTGGATGTACTTTGAACTTTGTAATTTATTTTTTACCGAAATTTTTTAAAACACAAACCGTAAAAAGTGGTCTAAATGGAAAAAAACGATAATCCGTGATCACTGGGTATTTGACACTTCTTCAAATAAAAAATGCTTGTTTTTGCAGGAAAATTGTTTATTAAAATTTTTAAAAAAAATTTACAAAGTGGTGACTTCATGATTTAATTTACAAAGTGGAATTTAATGAATAGCATTATAATGTTAGTATATGCATTTTATGGCTTAAAAATTATTTTGAATTTAATTTGTCTATGTTTCGAATTCAGTTTTTATATTTTCGATAATTTCAATACATTTAGTTTTATTATTTATATTATTTTCATTACTTTTATTGCTATAAGATCGTTTGCGTTTGACTGCTTTTGGTTGAGTTTCAGCCAAAGTAATACCCACCATGCCAGGGTTTAAACGACTTAATAGCGCTGTTGTGTAAAAAACTGAACGCAAACGTTCTCTAAATTTTGTTATAATATCGTTTGAGTTATCTACAAAATACTCAGATGGTTGGGTGGTCGAAATACTTGCTGTGTTTATGCATAGTGCCCGAAATCCCATGGCTGTAGACCAATTTGGAGGCAAACGGTGAAGTTTTTCATAAATTGAAAGTTGTGGCGAATTACTTGTCATATTTAGTTTAACATGCTCCGGTATACTGGAATCAAATTTGTAGTTTTCTATTGAGGATGGTATTTGGGGATTCAAGGCTGACATTGCAATATTCAAATCTTCGTTGTTTATTTGGATTTTGTCGCAGGGATGTTGATGCATTTTAAAATTATAGGCATATTTAAAAAAATTATACTTTTTTATACCATTCTTTCGTAATCGTGGTATATAAGGTTTTTCAATTATATTATTCTGCTTAGCATCGCTCTTTCTAATACTTCTTTCTAATTGAATTTTATTCGACTGTATATTTTCTGCAATTAATTGTATGTTTTCCGGAATTTGTTGTAATGTTTCTTCAACTGGTTGTATTTTCTCTTCATTATTTACTATTTCTTCAATCGGTTCTATTTTTTCTTTAACAGCAATCTTAAGTTTTCCTTTTTTGATTTTTTTAATTTCATTTTGTTTTGGTTTTCTTCCTTTTTCACGTTGTATATTTTTAAGTTTATCTTTTCTAGTTTTTTCCTTTTTCAATTTTAACCCGTCTGGATTTGAGGACAGTTCCTCAACTTTTTCTTTCCAGTTTTCGATGTTGATAGCGCATCTTGATGTTATCTGTTTTCTAGGAATGTCCTCAATGCTGACATCAGGATTCTTTTCCAAATACTTTTTTATAGTTAAAAATCGTGTGCGACAACTTATGCGTGAATGCTTTCCATTAAAAGACTTTTCACATGCCAGCCACGATTTAGTACCGAATTCTGTCACAATCTCCATTAACTTCATGTCATCCTCTAAAGACCATGGAAGCCGATAGTGGCGTTTAGATAGAACATTATTGTAATGAGTACGTAATTGTATCAGCGATCGATTTGGAAATAGAGTACGAGGTATGCAATTAAATTTTGTGCCATACTCTTTCACAGCTGCTATTAAAAGCAAGTCCTCTTCTGGTGTAAAAGGGACTGTTTAATAAAATGGTTAGTAGATAACTGTTAGTTAATACTTAATACTTTGTAACTAGATATATATTATACATACCACCAACATGTATGTCGGGATTAAGCGTGTGATTATAGCGAGTATGCAATGTATTTTTGGCTTTATGTGGAAAGTATGCATTTACATTACTCCAATTAATAATACCATTAACATTATTTTTAGCTATTACTTCAAGAAGACGTTTGTCATCATCTTTAGACCATTTTGTAGTAGATTCGGGCAACATGTGACAGACGTAATTTTTATATTGAACAAAACACTAGAAATTAAGGAAAACGTACAAGTTTAATATAAGTATGTATGTATATACATATATGTATGTACATATATATTTTTCAAATATTTATTGACCTGAAAATCTGATCTTTGTCCAACATCATTGGCTATAGAGTGCCAATTTTGAAAACTATATTTTTTTGCAGCTTCCAAAAGCTTATGATTTTCTTTTACCGACCAGGCAGTTCGCTTTAATGACGGGTGTAAAAATAAATTCCAAATAGCCTCACATGTTTTGGGTGAATGACGATGTTGCACATTATAACTTGATAAATGATCCCAATCGATTCGAAAATCTTTCGGAACCAAGTTGAGAAGTTTTGCCAACTTCTCACTATCTACATCTATATTTTCCTCACTATGGCGCATAGGTGATTTTGTCAAGTAATCGATTATCTAAAAATTAAAAAAAAATAACTTTATTTGGCCATTCAAAGTAGAACTTAGTCTTTTTTACTTGTTCCTTAATGCCCAATATAACACCTTGTTTATCTGCAGTAGACCAAACATGTCTCGATTTTAAGTTTAGATCCATTGGAAACATTTCGTTTTCAATTTTTCTTTTTTCATAATCTCGATTATTAGGGCAATTCCGACAATTTATGTCTTTGAAAAACATATTTCCCTTTAAGTAGAAAGTTCCACCTTTCAAATATGCACCTTTTATTCCAACTCCTTTTTTTCGTCGCCTTACAATACCTTCCTTCAGCAAAAGATCATTCATTTTATAGGTATCGTTGACATTTGACAATAGCTTCTCTAGCTTTCCTCGCATGATTATTAGTTCTCCTTGCATTTGTCGATTCAGGATTAATGCTTTTTCCAATTTACTTTTCGTTTCTTCATTGATGTTTGTCGCCATCATTAAACATAAATATTTCTTTGGAAAATAGGTATATCCACCGAGTTTTAAAAGAATAATAATATTACAAACAAAAAGCTGTCTAATTCTAAAAGAAAAACTAAGATGCCAGACTTTTGTATGTTATCAAATTATTGGACCACAGTCTGCTGACAAAAAAAATTATTCGGCACAGAGTATATCCATCAACAATATATAAATTTTCTAGTAATAAACAATTTATTCTTAACCACTATTTAACGTCATAAAAATAATATACATTAAAATATATAATTTCTGAATGACATGTTCAATATAATTTATAAAAATTTCGTAAATACATACATATATGTATATCTATGTACATATGTATGTATGTAACATCCGATTCTGAAAGTTCTAATAATTTTGATCTGGTCTTTAAAATTGATTTTGTGAATAAATAAAAAAAAGTGAATTAATCAAATATATGACGTACCAAGCTATGGTGAAATTAATTTCACCATGTACAAAGCTTTCAATGTACATTTCATTTTACGTTTTAATTTTTTAAGTCTGGCAACCCGTGGTAATTTATCTAAATTTTTTCTCTGTTTTTTTTCCACAAATTAACAAATTTTGCATTAGCAATAAAAACACAGAAAAGTCACACTCTTAGTTAAAAAAATTTTTAATTGAATTGTTGCAAACAAAATAAAAAGTAAAAGTTGTTTTTATGTGAGAGCTTACTGTGACTGTTCAGGAACACTATGTACAATGCCAATTATATGGATGGCGTACCAGTTAAGATAGCCGAAAAGTATAAACCTCCTCCTGCTATCTATAAACTGCCACAGTCATTGGCAAACAAATTAAATTTAGAAGATAGTTATTATAGGAATTGTCCAGTATTTTCATACGATTTACAACTCGAGCAGAAGGCATTGTCAAAAATTGAACAATGGAAACGCATACGTCAACGTAATAAAGTATTGAGAAGAGAGCGAATCTCGAGAAGGGAACAGCAACGAAAACGGGACGATGAAGATAGACAAAAGAATCTACTTTATAGCGTATCATATCCTAGTACAGATGATCTTTCCTCGGGGGAGGAAGAAGAAAAAGTTGAAATGGATATAAAATACAAAAGAAATGGTACAGGAATTTTGGAATCCAAAGAAATGGCACCGCAGATTTGTGTGCCGGAAACGGTGAATAGCTTCCATAATATTTTGCAACCGACAGTATTGTCTTATAAAAGCAGCTCTAGTAATTCTAATAGCACTCTAACTCCTTTAATTAAGCCAACGTTTGAAAGTAAACTATCGAATTCATTTAATTACAAGGATTTTGAGGATGATACTTCCTCTCCCTTTGATAATATCGAATTGAAAACTATTAATGACTTAGATGTACTGGCCCAAGTTTTACACAATACACAAATAAAATCTCCAGCCGATGAAAAAATCAGTGACAATGCGGCAATAATATCAAGTAATAATACAGATGAAAGTTCTAATAATTTCTACCCTGAGCAGAAACAGAACATCCAAATTCATACTGATGCGTTAAAAACAGCCGGCAACATTCCAAAACCTAATAAAAATTTACCCAGATTCAACTATGATCTTAACTCCACTCAAGGGGCGTTAACTGAACTCAGGGACCATCACACAATATCTTTGTCTGCAATACAATACAATGCCAACTTGCCTCCTCCTACAACGTCGCCTCAACAACAATATAATGGAGTAACCAATTCGAATGATTATTATAATTACCAATCAAATCATGGCAACCAAAACACCAATAAAGTAGATTTAGAAAATACTCTCCAACATAACAGAGTACAGGCGTTAATGGAAGACCAAGTGACCAAATCAAAAAGTGTGCCGGATATTTTAAAGGAATTGCGAGATGAAGTTCGAAACTCAGAAATTAGAAGATACAAAAATTGTAGTTACAATACGAAAGAATCTACTCAAAACATTGGTAAATTACATCTTTTTGAAGTAATTAGATTATAATAATAAATATTTATTCACAGATATATGTTTAACAAACGAAACAACAACAACCAAAATGAATGATAATGATGCTGAAAAGGAAGATATATTAAGTAAACTGGATAGTAAAGCAAAGCAACTAGTTAAGCAAATAAGTGCAATGGGATTTCCATCTAAACGAGTAGCAAGAATTGTTCAACTTGTGGGTGCTGATGATAAAAAGGTAATATTTATATACATTTTTTATTTCCAATTTAATCCCTTTCAAAATGTACATTCACAGGTTATTGAGCATCTAATACCCCTAAGCGAACTTGTGGATTTGGGGTTTGAAGAAAGCAAAATATCTGATGCTTTAATACGTAATGAGAATAATAAAAATAAAGCTTTGGACGAATTAATTTCATAGTTATATGTGATGAATATGATGTTGATCAGTAATTATTATTCAGGCGCGTTTGCAAAGCATTGAAACTTGTTAGAACTCACTATTAATTACAATGTTATTTTTTAAAAAAACGCTTATTAGAATCATATTTTGAAATATATTTTTGTTCATTTGAAATGGTTTACAAGCAGTCCAATTCAATTTTTTATTGCAGTATGTAGTAACATAATGAGCTGCATCTTTTTAACAAAATATAATAAATAATACAAAAATATAATGTCGTATTTCTATTGTTTATTCCCATTGATTTTTGGATTTAAAACTATATGAAAAAAATAATCCCGGGATGTTTTGGAAACAATTTTAGAGGGTCTGAATTTAATATTTTATATTGCATTAAGTAACAAATATATTTAATTGTTAATGTAACTGAATTAAAAAAAACTAATTTTTAATTTGAATGGTTTATTTACAAAAAAAAATCGTAGATTATTTTCTGAAATTAATTATTGGTCCCATTTTGTCAATAAATAGAAATTTTCTAATCCCATCACCACAGAGTATATATCACAGAGAGGTATATATTACACTCTGTGCCCATCACTGATTTGCTTTGCAAAAAGTCTAAAAGAAAACAATAATGACGTCGATGATAAACAATGCCAATATTATACAACTCTGTTGTAAAAAGAAAGTAGTATTCAGTGTTGGTAACTTTAACTGCATCAAAACTCATTAAATCATATATAAATATAACTTAAATTACTGACTACGTCCATTTCAATACAACCTAAGTTGTTCATATTACCAAATGATTTTGACAGTTCTGCAAATTATGAAAATTGCGCATTGAAGTTTTTTTAATTATTTGATAAAAATATTCAATAAATAAACTCGCCGCGAATAAAAACATTATTAATATCATTTAAAACAATGAAAATATCAAGCTAATAGATGAAGAAGATATGAATGATGCAGCTTTTGTCCATTTAGTTTACAACAATTTGTAAACTAAATAGGTAGTAAATCAGCTGTTAAATGAAGAGGTTTATATTTTTTTGGCATTTAATAGTGCTACCATACTTTTATCATAATTAAATACAAAACGCAATTTGAAACTGCAAAAATGAAACCATATTTAAATAAAACTTAAATTTAAGGAAAAATTAACTAATATCGTATTTAAATATCAAATTAAAAACTGGCCATTAAAAAAATAATTCAAATATATATGGTTAATCACTATTTGTATTACTATTTCAAACATATTCATAATTGTTTTATTTAAATTGGTAAAAAAAATTAAAGAAGTATTTAAAAAATAATTTTTCTTTTTAAATAGCAAATAAATATTCCCAACTAAACTGGTTTTAATATTGCTAATTTGGATAAGAAAAATCGCTAAATGATCCTCATTGTAGTAGACAACTTTTGCATGCAAATAAAAAATAAAATACTGTGAAAATTGTTGCAAATAGCGAAAAATATATTTGATTTTCATTAGATTTTTTCTCTTTTTCCCAAAATTATTTACTCAATATATTGTATATCAAGTGTGAAATAAACGCGAAAACAAAGAAAGTAAAGTAGTGGGTCTGCAATATGAAAGCTGGAAATAAAAGAAGGAATTTAACTTGGAATAAGTATTATTAGGCAGAAGAAAGTATAAAATCAGCTAGGGCACCCCTGTGTATCGTCGTCAGTTATTATCATAATAATAACATTTGGATTTTTGTAGGTGTAATAAAATTAAAAGTGAAAAAGAAGAGAAAAATTGTGCTAAATAACGATTAAAAGTTCTTCCTGGTGGGGTGTGTTTTGTAACACTGGTGTTTTTTCATGATCCTGCTAAGAAAAGGAAAACCAATTGTGCTAAAGGAAAAACGAGTTTTTATGACATAATGGACACTACTATGACGCAGCAACGAAACCGTTTACAGTCAGGTGCCACAACGACAACAAGCTCAAGCAGTTCAACGCCTGCCATGAATGTTGGACAAAATTTAAACACTAACAATGTTATTGGAAGTAATATTGTTCAAGGTTCTACTAGTACACTATCGATGAGTACTGAATCAACACCACCAATAGAAGTACGAAGTACCTCTTCCTTCGCCAACCTATTGGACGGTTTTACATCTCGTGTCTCAGGAGATCGTAGTCAAAGTGCAGCCAGCACTCCTAGTTCTAGTACATCTAGCTTGGGCGCAATAAGTGTTGCGGGATCGGCGCCTGGAATCGTACCAGGTGGTGTGGCTAGTGTTGGTTCAATATCTAGCTTGACCAGTATTGGTAATACTGCCAATGCTTTCTACTCTTCCATTGGCTTGGCTTTCAACTCGTTGACATCACCTATAACTGCAGCAGCAGCCGCAGCATCTGCCACTACAGCTGAGGCAGCAGCGGTTGTAGCAGCAGCGGCTTCAGCTATTTCTAATCATTTAAGTTCGCCGACCAGTACGACGCCACCACGAGAACTCGATGATGATGACGAGGACTGTGAAGAGGATGATGACGAAGATGATGGAGATGATCGCAAAGAGGTGTCACCCACAAACAAGAAATCATGGACTGAGATAAAGGCTACTGTAAATGAAATACGCAAGCAATTATCCAATCTATCTAGTATGGTACCAACAAATATACAATTTCGAACATTATCCGACGGTCGAGTTCGATGCTATTTCCTTAGCACTCCTCCCAATGCCTGGGAAACTACATTACTCTATACCGATATAAATCTTTCTACTGCATCACCAACAGTCGATGAACTGACGTCGCCTGATAGTCCAAGTGACAGTGGTAGCATACGAATGGGTTCTCCTCCCTCGTCGAAAGCATCTTCTCCAACAATGCAATCTAGCAGTTTTACGACTAGTAGTGGATTTATGGGCAATCTTAATAACAGTGGCATTAAAAGGTTTGTTTTGTCACTTACTATTGATTCGTTCAACATCACTGAAATTTGTATTCTTGCTTCTTTCTATTGTGCAGACTTCAGTGGAACATAGTGTTACAACAGCCAATGTCAAGTGTAGCAGCATCAATTGGTGGTAGCAATATTAGTGTGTGGTCCAGGGAATTTCAATTGCTGCAAGAACGAAAACGTCTATCAACTTGGGGAATTACTTCCTATGAATTGCATAAACCAAGTGGCAAAATAGTATTTCCATGTTTTAATGATTTGTATCAGTGTCTGGATACCGGATATAATGTAAGTCTATTTCGAATATGATGAATAGTAAGTCATAAACTAGGACGTTTTAAGTACTTTCTTTTGATTTTTGCCTTCAAGATAAATTATCCTACAAAACGTACGACTTGACTTCCTAATTTTTTTCTTAGTATACATTTATGCTCTATTGTTAAAGTGACTAGATGCTCTATTTCTTACATATGTACATATGTATGTAAAATAAACATCATGCGTCTTTGTAAAGTAATGTTTTTTTGTAAACTATTTTGTTTATAAAAGTTTTAAGTAAAACACTTATTAAACATATAAAATAGCAACCGATATTATTAGGGTGATTTATTGTTATATTTTATTTTTCATTCTTATACATTTTGTGATCCAATAAAATTTACTTAATTAATATTACCGTCTGTAGAATATTTAACGCAAAATCATAGTAAAGTATTTGAAATAATATTCAGTTACATTCATAAATACATACATTGCACATGCGACATGTAAAAATGTTTCCATTTTTCACAGACTAGTCCACTCTTCCCTATACAATTGCGCACATGTCCTCAATGGGCCGCATTGGATCCTCAAATTTGTCCACAAAATTCCGATTTAATTGCCTACATAAGTGGATGTGACATTTGGGTTACCCATACACTCAGTGGTCATGAGGAACGTCTAACATTTGCCCATGACGGTCGACGTTCTTTTGCCGATGATCCTTTGAGTGCTGGTCTACCATCGTACGTAATGCAGGAAGAGTTTAGCCGATATCAAGGATATTGGTGGCAACCCCATTCGGACGGTAATAGCTTTATCCGGTAATCGTACAAATAAAAAAATATTGTCTCTATGTAAATATAATTGCAGATGGTATATATCGTATTGTTTACGAAGAAGTGGATGAATCTGATGTGTGTTTATATACCTTTCCATCTGCTCATTCTGGCGAAATGGAAGAATATCGGTTTCCACGCACTGGCACAGCAAATGCCAAGTCTAAATTAAAAATGGTGCAGTTTGAGTTGAATGAATCTTTGCAAATAAGCGATGTGTGTGTTAAAGATTTGACGTATTCGTTGTCGGTGGTATTGCCCTGGCTTGAATATATAGTACGTGTTGGATGGACCCCAAATTCTAAATAGTAAGTGATAAGGATGAGGAAACTTCAATTAGAATTATTGTGTGTACACCGGATTAATTTTTCAGTGTGTGGATGGAGGGTATGGATCGTAAACAGCAACGTTTGGACTTATTACTTATACCTCTAGATAACTTCTGTGAAACCTACAGCAGTTCAACACCTTCTCCCTCAGGTTCTACTGATCACAGTTGGAAAAGTCCTTATTGTAGGACTGTATCGCCACTACAAGTAAGATTTTAGAAAATACCCCTACATATCGAGCTTATTTTTAATAGTCACCTTTAATTAAAAAAGGTTTTAAATACTCAAGTTTCCGATACTTGGTTAAATGTTCACGACCTATTGCACTTTTTGGAAATAACTGATACAACAGTGACATTCTTATGGGCATCTGAAGAGACGGGGTTCAGACACATTTATTTAGTAACATCCAGTCTTTCTGCAAAAACCATGAATGGTTGTAATGAAGCATCGACAGTGCCCTCCAGCACCAATGCTTTTGATAGCAGTCAACGTTTAAAATTTCATGGTACAACTAATACGGCCGACAGTCATGGAGATATCGATGCAGCTACTTTACATCCTAGAATAATTAATAAGGTAAGAATGTAATAAACTTAATTTTAACAACATAGAAATAAAAATCTATACATATTTTTTTAAAAGGTTGCTCTTACATCTGGAGACTGGGAGGTATTAGGACGAAACTTATGGGTAGACAAGGAAAACCAACTAGTTTACTTTTTAGGTCTTAGAGAAACGCCACTAGAAAAACACTTGTATGTTGTCAGCTTGCAAAGACCCGAACACATCAGACAATTAACCGAGCCAGGATACTCATATCTAGTAGAATTTGACGAGGTAAGAATAATTATTAAAAAAAAATATATAAAAGCTTTTTGAGCTTTTAAAAGAAGTCATGAAAATTTCTATTTGTATCTTTAAAGATAAGATGAAATTTTGGAAAATGTGTATTTTTATTGTAATTAGCTTTTTAGTTTTTATTGGATTTATAGGATTGCTTTTGTAACAATCTATAATATATATTGAAAATATATCAAGATTCTCTTTAAATATTGCATCACAGTAAATTTTGTGATGAAACAAATAACCAAATTATTATTTAAATCAACATTAGATTTAAAATAAAAAGTAATAAGAATATATTCCATGTTAATCCAAAAGATAAGGTGTCACTGACTTTAAGTGAACAACAAGTGCTGTTATTCGTATTATAAATAAAATTGCATTGTTTTGTATTAAAATAAATGGATGCAGAAAAAACAGGTTTTTGGTCTTCTTTTAGAATAAACTTGCAGGATTATTCTGTGGGATATTGGTATATCAAAGAAATTGTGCTTAATTTATTTTTTTTTGGTTTCTTGTAGTCTTGTCAATTAATGCTGCAAGTTTATTGCAATATTCAGCGATTACCATCTTGCAAAGTTATGCGAGTGGCACAAACTTGCCAAAATGGTGGCGTCAATGGCATCCAGTTGTCTCTAATGGGTTACTTACACGAAGGTGGCAAACCAGAGCCACATTATTGTCCTCAAATATATTCACCACAACTGCCTTCGGGTGAGATTGTATATGCGATGGTTTTTAAACCGCATAACTTTCAACTGGGTGTTAAATATCCTACTGTTTTAAATGTTTATGGTGGGCCCGAAGTGCAAACGGTTAATAATACTTTTAAGGTTTGTATCTATAATGTATTAACAAATATTAACATAATAACATGGAACTAATGGCTTTGGTTAATTTTTTTTAGGGTAAACATCAGCTACGTATGCATATGTTGGCAGCGCAAGGTTACTGTGTCATTTGTATAGATTCAAGAGGTTCAAGGCATCGTGGCATTAAATTCGAAGGCCATATAAGATGTCGCATGGGTCAAGTTGAGTTGAACGATCAAGTAGACGCCTTACGAATTTTGGCTGATCAATTGGGTTACATAGATATGAATCGTGTAGGCATACATGGTTGGTCTTATGGTAAGTGTAATAAAAAAACGACTTTATATATTTTTTTGTGTATATGTGTGTGTTTTTATAGGAGGTTATTTAAGTCTTATGGGTTTGGTGCATTATCCCAACATATTTAAGGTGGCCATAGCTGGTGCGCCAGTCACAAATTGGGAATATTATGATACGGGCTATACGGAACGTTACATGGACTTGCCACAAAACAATAAACATGGTTACACTGCTGGTTCAGTACTCAATTACATACATACATTTCCCGACGAGTAAGTAATCCACAAAAATGTAATTTTTATATCATTATAGAAATTGTTATGGATTTTTTCACAGGGATAATCGTTTATTGCTCATTCATGGTCTCATCGATGAAAATGTACATTTCTTTCATACATCCCAATTGATAAATGCCTTGAATAAAGCAAATAAGCCGTACACTCTACACATATTTCCCGATGAACGGCACTCGTTGAGAAATCTGGAATCTAATAAAAACTACGAGACGAAGTTATTATCGTTTTTGCAAAATTTGTAAATTATTATTCTCTGCTCTCGTCTCGTTTGTCGTTCGTGCAGACATGAAGGAGAATGCTGAATCAAAAGCAGAATCCTGGTTGAAACACAGAATTATACATATATTATGTTTTGAGACTTTGACTTCGTTAATTGTACAATCGGATACATTTGTTGTGTTTGTTTTTAATTGCTGCTCCTTCCTCCCTCTTGTACTAATACAACAACTATTATCTTTCTACTACTTACACTATTTTATTTTACAATAAATTCTCAAAAGGCTTTTACTAGTTCTTTATGGCTGTCATCAACTTAAACGTCTGTTTAAGCGAATATCAAAGACATGTGATGCGAAAACAGCAAATGGCATAGTTGTTGATCGATTGCTTTTCTAAAAAATAACAAGGAACATGAACCAATTGGATAATTGATTAATGATTAATTGCTTATAACAAATACTGCCTGCGTAATAATGGTAAAACGTTTAAGAAATATTTATAAATTTGATGAATAAGACGGACAACCTGTTATTTTATTGTGTGCTCGTTCAAAATTTAATTTCAATATATTTTTGTAATTTAAATAAACATAAATTATCAATGTTTTTATATAAATGAAATTTGAAAAAGTGTTAAATTATTTCTAGAATTTCGAAATTAAAAGCGTGTTTTGTGAAATCAGTTTTTTTATTCTAGTTTGGTTTGAAACGCACCACTGTAAATGAGTAAATAAATACAGCCAGTCATCGCTTGATTGTAAAATAAAGTTGATTTTTTTTTGTTCAATACCAGGCGCCCAGAATATGAAAAAAATTGTAGGTTTTATTTTATAAATAAAAAATGTAGTACATACTTTAAGGCGATACATTTTATTTGAGTTGGCCTGTATAAGAAATGTTGCATAACGTGATTGTATTTTTTTTAAGCCAAAAAGTATGTTAGACTTTCTAAGATATTAACAAGAAGACTGGGGATATTCACGATGTAACGTACTCTATATAATTTACTTACGACAACGTTTTGTTTTGGGTTTAGTTGAAAAAAAACTACAATTTGTATATTTTTATGTATTTTTTTATTTCTTTAGCATTTATGCATTTTTAAAACGGACAAAAAAATATGTATATATAAATACAAATTACAACTATACATACGTTTAGATTTGTTTTGGATGCATGAATTTTATTCATTGTTTTTTTTTTTAATTTAATTTAAGTTAGTTAATAATTAATTAATGATTTGCTTTTATTTAATTAGTTTATGTTGAAGTTTCTTGAATTCATTAATATGTATATTTATGAATAATAAAACTACATACAAATATTTGTATATAAACCTTCTTGATCAATATAAATACATATATTTTTTATGTATATAAATATTTTGTAAAATAATCATGTATATAATATATGTATAATGTATTTATTTACTTTATAATAAGTAAGAACAAAAAAATTCCTTAAAAAGTACAATTTCTTAAAGACGAATGTTGTATGAATCTTGTTTTTGTTTTCAAAATTTTATCTAAATAAAATAAAAATTAGGAAGTAAGGTTCCTTTAAAATGTAGCGGCAGTATCAGTTTATTTATTTGTTTTTTTTTTCATTTGTATTTCAACACCATTTTTAAAAAAAATAAACACGTATGTACATAATTTGCAATATATTTTCTTAATCTCTATATGCACTAGTTTGTGATGTTTTAGTTTTTAATTTTTTTAATTTTCAATTTCGTACCAAATTGAAGATATTTAAAAAATCAGAAATATCGAATTGTAAGTTTCAATTGAAAAATTAATCTGTAGAATCGGACTATATTGATTTTGATAATAATTTCAACATCATCAGAATTTTATATGAAATTAATAAGTGGCTGAGATTTATTGTTGTTTATTTATTTTAATCAGCTAAATGAATTAAGAGTAATTTTAAATTGGTTGTTTGACAATAAACTAATTAATCCTTCAAAACAATATTTGCAATTATTTCAGTTTTTCGGCTAGACTCAGTTCATTTCGAAATATATTTTTTTAATATTTTTAGTTTTTAATTAACACAGGTCAACAATGGAAATTTAAATATACAATATTAAGATTCGTTATGATGACCAAATTCGAATGCTTCCATGGTATTCATAGATTTCGTTCTGTTTTAGCAACAGATTTATAGCTACTTTAGTGTGAATTGAATTTAGGCTTCACTTCAAAAAGTAACTCGGCTTCGCATAGATCAGATGTATTAGGACATCATCACTAATTGCAAACCATAGACTTTGTGACACTATGCTCGTGGACATAAAGGTACATTTCGTTGTGTCTTTACATCCAGGGACTCTATGACATTTTGGCGTGTCATACTTATTCGATTACTTCACCAGACGTGTAACTAGGAAAATTAATGTTGATTAAATTCTAAACCTATAAATTACATGATTTTCATAGACTCCAGTTCTAGTATATAAAAACATCTAGCTTTTACCAAGTCATGTTCTCAGTTCATTCTTAATATTCATGGTTTATTACGAAAATCATATTATATATATATACATATACATATATATGTATATAATATATATGTATGTGTATATATATATATATATATATATATATATGGAGTATATATTATAACAATTTCATATATATGTTTAGAACATGTATTTAAAATTACTTTAAAACTTATGGCGCACAAAAAGAAAATTGTTTGTCGCCCTGTGTAATCAATTGTATTGTTTCAGTATTTGGTAAGAAATTGTTATTATAATTTATACTCATAAATAAATTAATTTTAATTCAGTTTATTCAATAACCAAAATTGTGGTCTTAGGAATAAAGACACAGTTGTTTAACCACATAATTAATTTTAAAGTTTTTGTTACACATTTGCACAAATCTTTTAAGCAAATTCAATATTTTACAAACATTTTTAGAGATACATAGTGTAATTAATTTTGGTTGTTCGTTTGTAAATTAATTTTATAAAACACCCTCAATTCACCATAGTTTAAAAATATGTTCATACAATTTTTTGAAAAAAACTTAAAAATTTAATATGAAATATTTCTCAACTAAAAGCATCAAATTAATTATCAACAGGCTAAAAATGAAGAGTATTTAACAAGTTGTTTTTGTTTTGCAATATTTTTGGTTTAAAAATATATTATAACTTAACAATTTTTTTTAAGCAAGTTTAAAAATTATTAAATATACATATACATGCACACATATGTAGTTTATGTACTATGTATGTATGTATGCGTATAAATGTATTTATGTGTTTTACTTCTTAGGTTTTGTATACATACATATATTGATGCAGGTTTTTTCGTTACCTTTTATTTTTTATGTATGTATGTATGTATGTATGTATGTATGTATGTATGTATGTATGTATGTATTATGTTATATATAAATGTTATTAAGTATTTAAAATAAAAATATATAATATGTAGTAATAAAATCAAAAATAATAAATTTATTAATATGTATTCTTTTTTTAAGTAACGTACACAATATTATCCTGAAATTTTATTACATTTTTTTTTTAATTTTTGTATTATAATCAACAATATTTTTGTTTAGTTTTCATTTAAACAATTATTAAATCACCAAATCGGAAATTGTGCTTAAATTTCTTGTTGGTTTTAGGTCATACATACATATATTTGTATATATATATATATATATATATATATACATATATGTATACGAGTATGTAGCTACATTTATACATATACATATATTTATCAATTATTAATTTTTGTAAATACAAATTTTAAATACGTTTTGTGTTAACGATTTTTTTTTTCATTTTACTTGAATGTTTGTGTTACAATTTTTTGTCAACGTTGCATTTTATTACGCTTCGTTTCGTTACATATGTAAGTTATGTTATGTTAGTTATAAAATATTACTACTATTTTACCACAAATTAGTTTAGGTTCTGCTTTACTTCCTTTTCTTTTAAATTATTTGCCTAAGTTCTTAGTATTTATTTATGTTACGAATTATAAATTTTATTTAGATTAAATATGTTTTATGTTTTACGTTTTTATTTATGTTTATTAAATAAAAAAAATATATATATATATATATATTTTATTTATAGTTTAAATATTTGTTTTCAATTTAAACTATAAAGCTTCCACTTATTTTTATACACAATAAATCTCAGTGTTTTGTAAAATACACATACCATAGAAATCAAACAGTTGGAAATGCAAAACGATTTTAACTACATTCAATAATATTTATGTAAGTACAGAAGCATATTTACGTAATAAAATAAAAATATGTCATTTTATACAAAACTATTACTGTATCAGGCGTTATATTTGTTTGCAAAATGAATTAAACAAAGCTACTCCAAAAAAAGAACAATGAAATATTTATTTGTTTTGCTTCTGCACAACATAAAAAGGAAATAAAATAAAATGAGCAAAATGCAGCTAAAACTTTTTGCATATCTCCGAACAAATATTTTTAGCTATTATTGTTTCCCTTATTATTAGCAAAATTAATGTATGTACGTATGTACTTCTAAGTACCAGAACGGTCGTGATGAAGAGAACCCTTATATGCCATCCCGCATGCGGCGGGTATTTTTTTGGGGCCACCGGAGCCTCTACAGGGTATGGCGGACTTCGACGGTGCTATATCGGCCGAGGCCCCCATGGTGCACATGATCCCGCTGGAGGGGCCCGAGGGAGAGAAGGATAGGTGGTTGGCCCAATATGCGGACAGTATGGGCTGGTTTGATATGGCGTTCTACGCCAACAGTAGTAGGAAGGAGGGCCTCTCATCGGATGCTTGGAACGCCCGCCTGAGTGACTATGTGGTCATTATCACCCGGGATAATGCTAGGAAGAGGAGCGCGATGGCGAGGATCCGGGAGGCGTCGGCCATGGGATATATGCCTTGCAAGGGTATTTGGACCATGCGCGGGGTCGAGGAGCAGGAGGTGGAGGAGCTCCCCACGCCGCTCAGCGGTACGCCGTCGGGGGCCGAGATATTTAGGGGGAACGTGGACGCGAGCTGGGAGCACGTCATTGGGCATCATTGGGCTCGGGGGAGATAGAGGGTAGGTCTCACCTGGAACTGGAGGTTAGATCCCTTAGGTGGTCGCAGGCCCTGATGTTGCAGCACCTGGGGGGTAAGCTGGTGAACCAGAGATCCATGAGCGCGAATGAAAGAGCGGCACTAGCAGACGCAACAGGACCCGGCTCTGGGGATAGGGTGCGGCAGGTGGCCGTCGATGTGCCGTCACCCGGGAGCGGTGCCGAGGAAGGAGACCCGGCACGTGCGTAGGAGAGAGGAAGGGGCACGCAGTAAGGAGATCTCGTTCCCGTCGAGGCAGGACTGGAGTATCCCGATCCGCGCTGCGCCCCGGACGGTGCACCAAATCTGTACTCCTACGGGGGTGCAGGCCATTGTGGTTAGTCAATGCGTCAATGAAGTTCATCATTGACGCATCGTTAAGGCGGAACGAGGCGGGGATATATATATATATTTGTTGTCGGCATAATAAAAATGTGAGCATGCCTTTGTTAAAAATTACTACGTAAGCAAGCCAGTGTTTCCGATTCGAAATTATCCATCCAATAAAAGTGGTACTATTACAGATAGTGGTTAATTTAACAGACTAGTCATTTTCTATTTAGCTTAATCTAATTTCTCACAATACATTTAAATATAGACCTTAAATAAAAACCAACATAAACGTAATAAATTATCGTTCTACATTAAAAACAAATTAATAAACAAAAGAAAAAAGTGACAATAAATATATGAACAAATTGCAAAACAGCTCTGTTAAATTAACCAACAAATAATCAACTATAAAACAGAAACAAAAATATTTGTTAAAATTTAGATTTCTTAGATGCATGCATACTTCTCACAAAAAAAAAAAAAAAAAACATTTAGATACATGTGTATAATACATATATTATTTTCTTGTTATCATTATATTTAAATATATGTATGTATATTTGTATATATATGTATATATATATATATATATAGGTTGGTTTACATAAAAACAAAGGAACTATATATTTCAGTCTTTTTAGTATAAAAAATATCTATTGTTTGCATAGTAAACATATGTATAAGTGTGTGTGGCTATTTATGTATGTATTTATGTGAGTTTGTAGGTATGTATATTTATATATTTCTTTAATATTTATAGCATTTTATTATTAAACATTTTCTTTTTATTGATGGATATTTATTCGTTCAGTGTGTTTGTTATCTATTTTTTCGAGTTTATTATTATTTTTTTTTTTTTTGTTAATATGAGTTAATATTATTTATGTTAATTAAAAAAAGCATAAGTTTCAATTTAATTGAACGGTCTAATTTACTATGTATGTATTACTATTTAAATCCTTGTTATCTCATTTATAAACATGGCTCAGCAATAAAACTATTGTTTGGTGCTGTTATGCGAAAAAATAAACTTAATAAACTTAAAAAATAACTACCAATTTATAATAATTTTATAATTTAAAAATCAAAAACCTAATCATATTAAAAAAATTCTAAGAATTTAAAATCTTTATACCATTGTTAGTTAATTCGATATAAGCCATTTTCGTCTATGGTAGTTAACATACGTTTTCGAAACACCATGGCAACTAGAATTTTGCTATTGAAAATCAGTAAATTCGGTCTATAAATGAAAAATCAAAATACAGAAATGTTTTCTACTTTTTTAAATATCTGAAACTAATCTTAAAAAAAACGCTAACGTTATATAATTTATTAGGATCGGTTCGTTAAAAAAAACTTGCCTGTTTTCCGTTTGAAGTAATAATAATAATGTACAGCCGATTTCTATAAGGCAAAAAAAAAAAACAGAATTGAATAAAATAAAACTAAATTTTCAAATAAGTGAAATAATTAAAATATATTTAATTTAAATATAAATTAAATTTTTACGTCATGTATTTACCATGTGTGAACATTAGTCATATAAAGATTTTTGCCGGCAAACATTTCTTTCTACATATAGGAATGCACAGTTAATGTAAATAAAATATCGTTGAACAATTAATCATTACTTTACGAGATTCGAATTCTGAAATAGGTTCGAACAATTTCAATTTATTTTCAAACTCATGTTATCTAAGAAAATAAACTAAACTTAAATAAGCTTTTAAAACTTGGAGTCGATTGAGGCCTGTAATTCTTACTGTGGTTCGAATTAACGGAATATTTTTTCAATAAAGATTTTAATATTAACGATTTAAATTCAACTCATGCTTGTTATTAGTTGTATATTTAACGGCTTAAATTTCGAAATAAATATAATCGGGTTTCTTTTTCAAAATTAGTTTAGTAGTAAATTGGGAAGTAATGTCTTTTTTTTTTTTTTTTTTTTTTTTTTTTTTTTTTTTTTTTGTAGTAGCCATTATGTGTTATCATTTGTACTGCTGGTTGCAGTCGATTTTGGTCCTAAATCGAATGTTTTTTTTTTTTTTTTTTTTTTTTTTTTTTTTTTTTTTTTATATGTTCGATAAATAGTATTAATGAATTAACCACCCTGCCTGCTTTTATTCTGTGCGTTAAATAATGAAATTCAAATAATGATTAGCAATTATTTACTGATCACTTTTAAATATTTGCTGTCTGCTAAAATAACGCGTATGCGAATTTGCTGGCCGAAATCTTTACAAACCTAAACACAATACAAAATCAATAATAATTTCGAATAGATCGATATCCAGCTGATTTTAATTTAATGGTCTATTGCATGATTTTATGTAACAAAAAACTAAATTGTTTGTTTGTTTTTATTTCCACTAGAAATATATGGCTATTGTTATAGTTTAAATTAGAAGTATTCGATAAAATATCTAATAAATTCTTAATTGAAACCCAACTTGTAGAATTGGCTTAGTATAATCTTTTAGTAAAAAATTGATTTGAATAACTTTATTCTTTAATCGTTTTTTTTTTAAGATGTATACAACCGAAACTACATACAACATAAGTTTTGAATTATATGTACTACGTATGTCATTGTATGTATATATTTGACAAGAAAAAATAACTATTTGTACTTTGATTTTTATTATGTTTTATTTTTTATTGTAATGAACTACTACGTATTTCAAATCATATGTTTAACTGTTGGCCTTACTGAATTCTTGTGGCAAAATTCGATTACGAAGGGACTAAACGATTATAATAATTAATTGGCGGAGATTAAGCCAAAGGTCATTATATATTCATACATTTTTCACAAAAAATACCTTAAGGAGTTCTCCAGAGAACTTACGAATCTGCATATTTACATGTTGCAAAGATTTCTCAATTTTTGTACGAAATGCTTGAGATATAATGGATTTTACCACTAAACAAATATTTTGACAAATGGAACAAAAATAAATTGAAAAACTTTATTAATAAACTGAATTTATATTGTTTGCCCTATTGGTAAACGAAGAATACAAAGTGATTTGCTGTTTGTAGGTCAATTTTAAATAATTATTATTATTTAATAAATTAATGTGGTCGGTCTACGTAAAATGAAATAAGAAAATGACATTCTAACAGAAATTGCCAAGAACTAAAAAGGAAATACATACATAATGAAACATAATATAGTAGTAATATGAGAATTTGTATGTTAATTGATTTGTTTAGTTTTATTAAATTGTGGAAAATGGTGAAAAGTGTTTTAATTACATTTTGTTTTGTATCTTTGTAATTATCATTGTATTTATCTAAAGATCTTTATCATAGCTAAAATTCTGTATGTATTTGTTTTGTAAATCTGTGTTTTAAAGTATATAATTGATGTTTTTGTTTTTTTTCATTGAATTTAAAAATTCTATGGTTGTTTTTTTTTTGAATACCATTATATTAGTTATGTACTCAAATAATTTAGTAGTATTATTTATACACATACATATATAGTTCATTTGCTTCATCAATATTTTGTTTAATTCTCTATGTGACATTATTTTATTTTTTTTTTCTTGTTTCCTTAATTTAAGCGTAATTCTGTTTATACATTTCTATAAACATAAAAAAACAATGTTGAAAATCATAATTTTTTTTCACCGATGGAAAGAAGTATAGGAAAACAATAATACAAAATCGACATAATTTGACTAAACTCCTAATAAATCTTACTAAAAATATCTTAGGGTCCTAAAAGTGAATCTGAAATTAACAAAATTAAAGCTTTTTGTCACAATTATAATTTGTTCAAAGTTGAGCCACGAAAAAGGCAATGTTTCGAAAATGAGATGTAGTTATTATTTTTTATTTCAGATTCATTTTAAAGAAACAAACTTATTTTAAAAGTTCTCTTAGAAGTTGTATATAGTAGTGGTATTATATTATTTTAAATATGTATGTATTTATTTGTTATTAATATTTCCGTCCATTAACAAAATAAAAATAAGGACTTTATCAACATCGTTAATTTTTTTAGTTGTTGTAAAAGATTAAAGTAATAATAATCATGTACTAACTACTACACTAAATATATATGTATTACTTAATATATGTACATTCAATAAATATAAGTATGTTTCTAATGCTACTATTATTTTTGTTGTTTCGAATTATATTATAATATTATTATAATTATTAAATATTATTTACAAACGCAGTTGTGTATTAAACCAACTCAGTCAGTATGTAAATATTTTCTTTTACATATAAATACATAGTTGGTTTAGTTTTTCGGTTTTTATTTTTGTTTTCGTTAAGCTTACGATGTTTCTCGTCCTACAAAACCATTGGGCGGCGGAGGTGGTTGTGTATGATGGTGATGTTGTTGCTGTTGTGCAGGTGGTTGCTTTAACCAGTTCTCTTTTCTCAATAGTGTCGAGGATGCTATGAGAGATGTTGCGGGTTTAGTCGGTTGCTGTTGTGATGTTGTAGTTGCTGTATTACTACTTCGGCTACTACTACTGCTACTGTGGCTTCGACTTCGATTGTTAGGATGTTTTTTCTTTTGGCTACGATCATTACTGCTGCGTCTGTTTAGTGGAATTCGATCTGATTTCATACCTTTGCTAGTGCGTACATCGTCGTCTTCTTCGTCTGTTTCATGATTTGAAGAGGTTGAATGTGCGGAAGATGAAGATGAATATTTTGTAAAAAGTTCTCGTACACCTCCTCCACCACCAGCTCCAGCTCGACTAGCAGCTGATGGTGGTTGTGATTGTGGTAATACTGTCGCTGACATTGTACCAGTTAAAGCTGAAGCTGGCGGTGGTGGACCCATCATTTGATAGTTGGGATTGCTGCTTATACTAATGGCACTAGGTTCTGGAGCTTTTGGTTCATTCATCATAACATATGATGAAATGTTTTCCGTTTTCTGTGTGGCGGGAGCCTGCATCAACTGGTAGTTCGGGTTGTCTGTTGTATGCAACAATGAACTGTTCATTGCTGATGGATTGTTTGAGGAAGTGGATGCACCGGTTGTATTGAGTGATTCATCTAATACCTGATAGTTTGGATTTGAACTCATAGAAAATGCAGAGGATGAAGACATTTTAGGTTTACTTGTGAGGGTGTCGCCACTATCACCCTCAAGTCTTTTATAGTTAGGATTTTCGCTTGTATTACCAGCGTTATTGGGTATGTAAAAGCGGGGATTAGCACAATAGCTACCAGCGCTACCACTTCCTCCACTCTCTATTGTTCCCAGGTTCTGGCCACTCTTACTTTTACCACGGCCTCCTTTTGTTAAATTGTTACTGCTGCCAGAAACACCACCTCCTACAGCAGCACTATTGGGATTTGAACTGGTACTCTTATAGCTAGCGTTACTTCCAGAGCGCTTGTGTGTATTAAACAAGATGCTTCGAAATTTTGCCGTCACATTATTTCCCAACGAATCTGCAACCGCCCTCAGACTGGGATATTTTCCGGTTCCTGTTTTAGAAGAGGCATTTGATGAAGCTGCCGACGCTGTCGATGGATGTAAGGAGGATGATGCTGGTTGTCCTGTTACCTCATCCGGCATAGAGCTGGACAAAGGCATTACTGTTGGTTGCCGTTGTCGTGGTTTCGAGCGTGACAATAAATTCTGCCCCACCGTAGAGTGTACACCAAGATCATCTTCGTCATCATCGCCATGAACATTAGAGGGCACTTTTTCGCTGTAATTTGGACTGGGATCGTACATTTCATAACCTTGTTCATTCGAGTCTCGTTTGATTTCCATCAAGTCTTTTAGTTCAAAGTCTGGAGCAACATCGTCAGAACGTTGTTGACGAACTTGATGCTGCTGTTGTGCATAACGAGTGGGTTGATACAGATTACGATGATGTGGATGTGTATGGGGATGAGGGTAATAACTGATACCTGGACCGGCCTTTCTCAGTTCAGCCGACGTCGATGGCGCCGAGTTAAGCATTTGATTATGAGAATTAATAATACGCGACATATTAAAATTGTTTCTTACATGCTCGTCTGGCGTACTACTGACCACAATAGGAGAGCCTGTAAGGCTGTAACATAATAACATAGTAAAATAATTCACAATAAATGTATCGATCGACACGCAAAAATATGTATGTATTTATAAAAGCTTACAATTATTCAATTTAAATTATTTCTCTTTTCAAAATATATTAAAGCTAAACTTAATTACTAATTAAACATACCTGTATGGTGAATGAGGTGCATCGTCGTCTATTACCATAGATGAATCTCCTCGGTGTTCAACTGATGAGTTATTATCCATATTTAATTTATATCTACTGTATTCTTCCATTCGGAGGGGCGTTGTTACATCCTCCATATCATTATCATGATCATCGAATACATCCCCCGATCGCTGACTTCGTTCTGAAAGTACCATTCAATTCATTTAATTATTTTTTTAAACATTTTTCTTCTTAAAATCATACCTGCTACTTCTTTTACTAATATTTGTTGACCTTCTTCCGAATGATAGAATGATACTTCACGGAAATATGGATCAGCAACATCGAGTAGATAACGGATAATTTCCATAAATGTTGGTCTGGCCGCAGGTCTATGGTGCCAACACTTTTGCATCAGACTATACAACTTGTCTGGACAATTTTCAGGACGTTCCATCACCCCTCCATCGATTACATATCTTAAAACCTGATCGTTTGATAATCCCTTAAAAGAAAAAAGAAAACATAAAATGAAATCAAATATAAAATTTAATATAAAAATAAGCTTTGTGTGCTTTTGCATATGTAACATTTTAGATCAAGAATATATAATATAAACAGTGCAATTTAAATAGAGAAAACTACAAATATATTCCAGGGTTTAGAGATATTTGTGTGTGAATTTTTACCTGATAAGGTTGCGAAGCTAATGTGGCCATTTCCCATAGTACGACACCATAACTGAAGACATCACTGGAAGTTGAGTAAACACCATCTCTTAAACTTTCTGGTGGCATCCAACGCACTGGCAATAGACCTTTCGTACCCTTGCGATAGTAATCATTTTCATAAATATCTCTAGTCATTCCGAAATCTCCTATTTTTACAGTTAAATCAGCGGCTACCATACAATTTCTAGCAGCTAAATCACGATGTACAAATTTTTTGGCTGCTAAATAGGCCATACCATCAGCGATTTCAATTGCCATTTGATAAATGCGACTTATAGGCGGCGGCTGGGCGGACACTTCAGACCGTGCCGTTATTGGCATATCCATGTCATCTCGTACATCGATACGGTGAGCACGAAGATACGACTTTAAATCACCATTCTTCATTAGTTCCATTACTACTAAAGCCGGTTGACCTCGCGAGCATACACCCAACAATCGAACAACGTGGAAAGTATCAAACTGTTTCATTACACACGCTTCATTCAAAAAGTTCATGCGTTCTCTATCTGTGGCATTTTCAGTAACCGTCTTAACGGCACACGGAGTATCTTCGCTGCTGTTATTGTAGCCTTTTAGAATGCCCTCATATACCATGCCAAAAGAACCTCGTCCCAAAGGATTTAAGAGTAAAACTTTATCACGGGCCACCTCCCACTCATCTGGTATATACTGCAAACTAATATAATGCGGATTCACAGATGGGAATATTTTTAAGTCAGAAGGAGGCGCCAAAATTCGTTTGCGGCACAGATAATATATGAAAACGCCAATTAAAATTACAACAGAAAGTGCACCAACTGTTATTCCAACAATAACACTCGTAGGTAGAGTAACGGGCTAAAATTTCATAAATCCAAAAAAATTTATACTTTGCAAAAATTTAAAAAAATCTAAATCATCATTACCGGTATATAAACGTAAATAGTATCCGAGTACTGCCCCTCGCCAGCTAATGTATTAGTACTTATTCTTATTGAGTAATTACCAGGATTTAGATTAGTTATTGAATATCCATTTTGCTCATATCCCGAGTCTACATAATCCAACTCAGTTATACATTTCTTCTCCTCAACAGCATCTGGTGATTGTAGTAAATATAATATAGTATAAGAAACGACGGCACCGTTTGGTCGTTCTGGTCTTTTCCACATAAGACGTATATTGCTTCTGGATGAATTCGTCGATTCTACCATGCCGGTTACATTATATGCTTTATCGACATTTTCTGCAAATCACAAATAAGAATACACAAAAAAATATACATATTTTAAAAACTTGACAACAATTGTTACTAAATCCATCATACGCACCAAGTTTCAGCGTGCGTATGTAGGTTTTCACTTCAATACTACAGTCGGCTAAAGTATCGTTAAGAGTATCTTTCTCCCTACAAGCTTCAACACCCAACATATACCATGAAAAATGTTTTAAATTTGAAAATACATATTCTGTCGTCGAGGCATTCACTGAGTCGACAACAACTTCGAAATATTCCCCTTCAGGATCCATACGAGTTTTGTTAAATAAAAGCGTGGCATCATTATGTGGATCGACGGTTATTGTAGTGGTTGATGTGGTGGGTGTTGAAGTGTCGTGAATTAAATTTGTCTCAGCTGGCACATCGCGTATATGACGCAATAGAAAACTATCGAAAGGATCGCCTTCAATAGCTCGTCGATTCCTGTTACTATTCGGATCTAGCAATTCATTTGCATTTATATTTCTGCTGCTGGCTCTGGTTTTGTTCGCTTTTCTATGAAATGCATAAAAATACATGTTGCATATTAAAATGTTCTAATATAATTTGATTTCAAACTCACTTCACATAGACAAAATTTTGTAGAGCATTTTCCAATTCAATACTGGCATGAATGCTTGCATCAATTTCATCTTCATCGTATATTTTAGCATTTACATTCTTACAGTTGCAGTTCTTTGGTAATGTTGGCTTTTCAGTAATAGTTGTAACAGGAATATCTGGCTTACTAATTTCCTTTAAAGCTGTTAAATGAAACAAGTAAAATTAGTTTATAAGTACCATTTTAAATACATATGTATATTCCACATGAAATTTGTTCCCTTTTCACACTTTTCCTATTAAAATTCAATGTTAAAAAAATAAAATGGAACAAATTTCATGTGGAATTTTTATTCACAATAGGAGTGAATGTAAAAAGTATACAAATTAGAATGGAAATACACAATAACCTCCCAGATCGGAAAAAAGTGTATATTTTTTTAAATCGAATAGAATTGCACTGAAGTGAATTCATAAATCGTTTTTTAGTGATTTTTAATATTGTGACAAACTTAGGGGTATATACAAAAAGTAAAACCTATTATCTTATAATGGACTAATATGTAATATTACTTACGATCTTTGCAATAGTTTCGAGACTCTATTCTTTGAATGCGTTTATCATATACGGCACGTATTTTATACTTAATCAACTTGCCGTTTGCCGTGGTAGGTGGAAACCAGTTCATAACAATATTATAACTAGAGTTGGCATAGGCTTGTAATTTATTCACACTTTTAGGTTGATCTGATTTCGTTGTAAAATTTTGTATCGGACTTTGGCCGTTACGTCGTTCGGTTGAAATAGTCGATGTCTTTACATAGAATGAATAGCGTGTATATGGCTTAAGATTCTGATAAATATAGAAAGTATCTTTAGTAGGCTCGCTTATTTCCCATCTAATGAAAGAAATCAATAAAGTAATAAATGCAAATACAATCATATTCAATAATACAGAAAATACATACCCATCTTCACATGGACGAAAAGCGTGCTTTGTAGCATTACCAAATGGGTCTTCGATGTGTAAAAACTGATAACCAATGAATGTACGTTGATCAACGTATTCCATTGGATTTTTAATTATAACAATGGCCATAAGTGAGCCAATTCTCGACACCGCCACATCGAGTATTGTTGTATTACCTTAAATATTTAAAAAGTATACAAATTAATAAATTGCTTGCAGTAGTTTGACCTATTAGGATTATGATTATTTACTCACATGAGCCCCTAGAACCATTTGAATCTTGAGAAACTTCAGTCTTATCGAATTCTTTTTGTTTCAACATTGTGTGATTTAACAAAGCATTAATCTCTGACAGACACAATTTGGGATTAAAGTGAAAGTAAATAGTTCCCTTTAATATTTTCACAGTTTGATTTGGGTTCCATATAGTTTCAATGTCGGTATTTTCCAATACATAGAAGGCATATCTAAATAAAAAGTTTATAGATTTTACATAATATATTTGTATATAAAAAATTTAAATAATATAACTTACTTGTTCTCAATTAGTTTTTGACCTTCTATTTTTTGTAAATTTCTAAAGAATTTCAAATCAAAAATGCCATAAGTACCCTGCACTTTTAAAGCAGTTTCGATTGTAACTATCGATGATAAACCGTACGCCAAATCTTCCATCAAATGACCTTAAAAAAGTCATAAAACAGACAAAAACATAATGTTGCAATATTTAAATTAAATAAATAAAACATGTTACTTACGACCGCCTCTTTTGATATTAATCATCAAAGGTGATTGAACAATATGGGTGCAACCGTGAAATTCTCTAGCCCTTGCCACACTATCGATAAGACTACCTTGGCATTTCTTAGTGCACTTATCACCACATTCCACACATGTCATATTCACTTTTGTATAACCTTCAGGACAAACCGTGGAACAACTTCCCTCATACGCCACCAACACCTCTTGTCGGTTATTTTCATATTTTGTACCAATAATATTGCACGACTCTGCTGTCACACATCGACGATCCAAATACTACAATTTGAGCGAGATATTAATAGTGTTTACTTAATTTATTTGATTTACGATTTATGTTCTTACTTTATAAAAATTATCTGGACATTTGTCAATACAGGTTGTATTGTATATAGAAAAATTTCTACAGCTAATACATTCGTTTAAGTTATTGGGAGAACAGCCACCAATACACGCTTCATTACAACAGGTATTTTCATCCACACAATTGTTTTGACATCTCCTCGGGCAGACTGGAAAATGATATGTATACAAAAATTAAGAATTACATATTTATAAATTTCCTGTGTTTTTCCCCAGAAATAATAATAATTACATTTTTGACACGATTTACTATTCCAACAATGTCGCGAACCATGATGTTCCTTGCAAGACAGCTCATTTTGTCCCGCATTGAAATCACCCACACTCCACTGATCACCAGGGCAAGCCGGACACTCAACTACAGCGCGGTTATCCTAAAAAAATTACCTTACATAAAAGAGATTTCTATGATAAAAACTCTACAAGAAAAACATACCTCGATAACTATATCCGTAGTATTGGAGACAATTTGAGTCCAATCAATCGACGATGCAAAACACAACATTACATTCTTTTCAATCCTTACGCCTCCTCTAGATATCGTTATCAAATTTGTAAGACCCAGTTCCTCGAGATGTGAATTTGAATAGACAATTAAGGCATAACCTTCAAATAATACTCTTCCACGTATTACGCTCAAGTTTGGAAATATTCGTCCAATTGATCGCAAATAATGAACTTGATAAACAATTAAAAAATCCGTAATTTCTGTTAATAATGGAAATGTTTCACTGTAGTCCTCAAGAGAATTGCCATTCAAGAGAGTGATAAGCAAGAAACCTTCAATAACTGTACAGTTTTCAAGTTGATGAAATTGTGATGCTGAATTTCGAATATCGAGAGATTTACAAACTGGAATGAGATTTAAAATACAAGGTTAATATACAGTAATATAACAAGTAAGAAAGTATTGTCGGTCAAGCTCGACCATATAATACCCTACACCCAGTATATGTATAAAACAGTTTTTCAGAAATGAGCGTTATATGGGATATATAAATATATATTGTGGATCGATCATCAAAAAAGTTAGTGTCATGATTTCTGTGAATATATATATTGTGTATGTTAAACTTTATTTCGATATAAATACTTTTAAAAGATTTATGGAGCTTAAAGTGAATTACGTAGAGGGTCTTTAAAGTGATTTTCGGGAGTAGGCTTTATATAGGAGCTACGAGTAATTATGGACCAATCTGCACAAAATGTGATTTGGCTTTATTTACCACTAATTTTTGATGAAATGTGTGTGGATACTTACATAATTCAAACATTTATGATCGGTAAACCCCAATTTCGGGAGGACATTTGTATGGGGGCAAGGTGAAATAATGGACCGATTTCCACCAGTTTCAATCCCACCCATCCTTGGGTAGAAAAAATATTATGTACCAAATTTTATCGAAATATCTTCAAAATTGCGACTTGTACTCTGCGCAAAAGCTTTACATGAACAGCCAGTCAGCCAGACGGACGGACAGACGGACATCGTTAAATCGACTCAGAAAGTGATTCTGAGTCGATCGGTATACTTTAAGGTGGGTGTTGGATCAATATTTCTGGGCGTTACAAACATCAGCACAAATCCAATATACCCTCCCCACCATGGTGGTGTAGGGTATAAAAATAAGTATGAAATGTTAAACAAGTTATTTCGTAACCAAACAAGTTTACAAAAATATTTTAAAGAGTTCTCTATTCTTGGACAACGGTTGATATAACCGTGTTCGTTATAAACGTAGTAATTTCTTGACAACTCGTTTGTTATAACCGTGTTCGACTGCATGCCGAGGGCTAAATATAAATGCAACAATTTCCCATGATGTCATATTAAGTACGCACTTAAAAAACAACTATGTATTAAAAATTCATTGTCATACTAAAATAATTTATTCAATTAACACGTAATTTCTTTTAATATTCCGTTGTATTTTTCTATTTTGTTTAACATTATTAGGCATCCTGGTTTATTAAAGAATTGCGTATTATTACTATAAACTGCTGTTATTAATAAGTATACTGTATTATTTAGTTAATTATGAAAGCAGTTAAGTTAATAGTTTGTATTTCAACTGTCAATTAGACAATGTGCTGACCCCCTGCGAAGGTTATTATTTTGTTAATAAATGAATGACTAGACCCTGTAGTGATGAAATTTAAGGGGTTGTGCTCAAAGTTTCATCTCTACTAGATTCATATTGTATTTACTTACTATAGTTAATCTAAAGAATTTTAAATATCTTAAATGAAAAACTCTACAAGTTGTGAAACAATTTAAAAAATCTAAAAAAATATACATATACATATGTTGGTGAAATTCACTTTCTTTTCAGGATTAATTTTTTTTTTGTTAAAGTCTGAAGACTTTTTTGAGTTCATGAAATCTTTAATACGTTCTTGTTCCACATGATGGTGAAATGTTTAGTATAACACCAATTATTAGTAGATCGGTTAAAAACGTGTTTCAAATGTGTTGCAATGGATGTGTGGTACCTCCTCAGCTCTACATCAGGTTTTCTTAAGGGGCTTTGTTCTTTTATCGGTGGATTGTGTTGCCTTTTAATGGGAAAACTATTTATGTTTTGTAATTATAATATTTTTAATATAACTTATTTTTTTTTGGAGGTTTTCTTCAATATCAAAAAAACTAGAATTGTACACTTCGTATTAACGAAGTCAAAAGCTCATTAAATACGTGATGTCATCGACGCATTTGTCAATTTCTCTCTCACACTATAAATCAGGATTTGTGTGATGTATTGATCTGGATGATAATAATTTATAACAGATTTATTAAAATAATGCAATAGCAGCAAGATATGATTGTATGGAATAAATTTATAATTGTTAACTATTGCAATTTTTAGGAAGCGAGGTACTCCAAATCTTTTATAACGCAATCGCTTTTAAATTAAGAAAAGTCGAAAATAAAGCAAAAATAAATTATTTATTTTTTCAAATGTTCTAAACAAAATTTTAAAGCCTACTCGTATGTGTAATCCGGATGAAGTGATAACAGGAACAATTAACTAATTTTATGCACATGTAATATAAGTTTGTTGGTAGTGATCATAAACTTACCATGTTCTGGACGCGTTAGACGCACTTGTTCTTTTGTGGATTCTTGTTTCAGTTGTAATTCATTTGTAGCAGCAACATCTCTTGTTGATCTTTCCAATACGGCTAACGACGATTGCAGCGTAGTTTCAAAGTCTGAAGTTAATGCTTGTGATAATGGAAAAAATATTGAAAGGAACGATAAACCCATTAAAATCCATTTGGTGAATGATACATTTGGTGTATGTAATGATGATTTTTGTTTAATGTAATGACAATGTTGCTGTTGTTGTGGTTGTTGATCATTAAAATGTGTCAGACTTTGTATTACTTGTTGAAGAGATTTTTGTTGGTGGTAGTGGTCGTAGGCGTGGCGGCTTCGATAATGTTTGTGGTTTTTAGCATCATCGAGAGCTGGAGGACGAAGTCGTGTAAGAGATGATGTCGTTCTTGTAATTATGACTAACAACGTTTTTAATATCATAACAATGTTGAATAATTGTAGAAAAAATCGTTTTTTACAACCGTCTCTGCTCGATAAAAATCGTCTGTTACACATGTTGGAAACAAATTTATGGTTGCGAGTAGCATTGGACATGTGCAAATGTGCATGATGTGTATTAGACGTTCGTTGTTTAGAATCAACTTCAGATGCTGGCACTGTCGTCGGCGTCGACAAAGACTTAGACGACAGATTTGTTGTTGGGGCGCAGGATGTTTTAGACTTTAGTTTATCCGTTTGAGTTATATTTTGCTCGTGGAGGTATCTTAACAAATAATAGGAATTTTGCATATGAATCTCTTGATTGTGGCTGGTGTTATTGTTGTTGCTTTTGTTGTTGTTATTGTGGCTCGCTGAAGATTCTTGTGCAGACTTATATTTGAGTACGTTATTGTGGTGGTATGTTGGTCTACAACTACTGTGGCAGTTATTATTACATGAGCAATTGTTGTATACCTCAGCTGGTATACCATAATTCGACATACTATCATCATTTGACTCATTCAGTCGATTACATTTCAAACAAATGCGTAATTCTGGATTATATTCATAATTGTAATTTCTTCTATCATCTTTTATCTGAACATCGCATGATGATTCAAAGGAAGTAAAGCAGAAATTTTGAAATGAACATTTCGTTGAAGAATTCGAATTTGTTTCCGTAGTTAATGATGTTAATGATTGTGATGTTAGTGTTAGATTTTCTTCCGTTTTTGAACTTTGTTTCGATGCGTAGTTGGAAGTTGTGATAGTTGCACTGTTGTCATAAGTGTTTGTACCATCCATTGATTTATTAACTCTCTTATGCAAATATAATTTTCTCTTTTTGGCCATTAGTTCACTAACAGTTTGAAATTTAACTTCCACTTTGTTCAAGTTATCTCCGATGGCACTCATTTTATAAACATTTTCTTTACATTTAAAGGTAATTTACTATCTGGAAGAAGAAAGCAATGAACATGTTATGTTATGTATTTATAGTTTTTTTTTTTTTTTTTTTTTTTTTTTTTTTTTTTTTTTTTTTTAGCACATTTAGTGTGAAGTAAGACAGTCAATTTACATACATATGTACGAAATTATATTAAATTTAAAGTCTGCATAACAGTGTACCTATTGAGTATCAAGTTTCGATTAGTTGAGTGGAAGTCCTGTATTATTTACTACGAATTACTTAGTCTGCACTCGACCCTGTTCTGTAGTGATGAATTCTTATAAATTTATTAATTATTAATGGAAATTTTACGTATTTTCTTGTTTACTATATTTCTAAAAATGTTGACATATACATACATATATGTATGTATACATGCATGTATATACTCTTCTCTAAATAGGTTTAATATAATAACAGTGAGAGATTTTAGATGAATGAGATTTGTAAAAAAATAAACTGTAAAAAGGCACAAAATTAAATTTACAATACTATTATCACGATATAACAATAATAAATACTGTTCACATTAATAATAAATATATATCGTTATATAGGTATAGTACATACATACTCGTACTAATATTTATGTACGTGCATATGTAAGTCATTCATAAACATTAGACTGTTCTCAAAAAATATTTTTGTCCACCAAAGGATTGCAGAATTGTATTCTTAGAATTATTACAGTAATAAATGAACTCAAGCCAAAATAAATATTGTCAATCCTTGGCATGAGGAATACATTTTTATAACAAATAAAAATATTTATCTTAAATTGAATAATAGTATGTATTTCAAAAAACGTATATCGTGTTTTTACTACGATCAATATTTGAATAATATTTTAATTAAGTTTTAAAACAATAATTTAACTTAAATGCAATTTTAAAATAACTATCAAACTCATTTTATAAGAATTTTCAAGCAAAAACGCTTCGCCTTCGTAAAAAAATAGGAATATTACAAAATATAAAAAAATCACTTTGCTGTGAATAATGTATTTCTCTAATCAAATTCAAAAACACCTCAACTCTGAGTGTGGGAAATTTTATTCAGTTATCTTTAATATTTCATATAAAATGTAGAAATACATTAGAGAAAAATTTACATCTGTAAATACTGCTCAAAAATTATACATCTTAAATTTTACAAACCCATCACGTTTGTAAATTTAAAAACATATTTTCATATTATGTTTTATAATTGAATATTTATTTTCTAAGCAAAAAGTAAAACTCAAGTTATATTTTAAATTTTAAAAATAAAACTCAAAAATAATCATAATAATTTAAAAAAAATATATATAAATCTTAAATTATAATGATTATTTTCTGAGTAATAAATAAAACATAAAAAATAATCATTAAAATTAAGTTTTTAAATACAATCAGTTTATTTTCTTCTAGTTCATCTGCTTAGAAGAATGTTGGTATACTTCCACCTATTAGGGACTTGTTCCTTGTACATACATATATGATTTTTTTTATCTGAAATAAATTAAAAGGATCCAAAAAATTTTGGGTCAGTCTAATAATCAAATCTGTGTATGAAAAAAATAAAATATATGTAAATATGTATGTATGTTTGTACGTACAAAACATTTAAAGAAAAATATATTTTCATGAATGAAATAATTATAATTGGCTGGTATGTCTGTGTATGGCTAAATGGATGGATGGGGTATGGACGATATTTTATGACTGTCAGAAAGATTGTTTGCTGTTTGACTTACTACGTAGCCTGACGCATTTATAGTTATTCGATTGTAAGCATGTAAGTATTTGCTTTTGTTTTTCATAAATAAATAAAGTACGTATGGTATGGTATTTCTAAATTCATTCACAAGATAAATTAATGAAAATATATGTAATTCAAATAGCTCCGTAAATATAGTTACACAATGTTTGACGTCGCGACGTAAGCAACCACAAATAATAATAATACATACAATAACAACAACCACAAAAGACTTTAATCAACAAATACTATATAAATACATACGTATAAATGTACGTGAAATAAACCTGCACTTATCATGTCCAAAACCTAAAAAAATCAAAACAAACGCATGTACAGTGCCAGAGCTTCTAAAGACTTTATTATTAAGTATGTATTTGGGTTTTTTTTTATATTTATTTTATTTTGGCTTACAAGTGTAATTACTAATTCAAGTCATAATTCTGTTACGAAATTCTTGGAATTGATTCCAAATTTAGCTGTAACTAAATGAAATGATTAATGAATGCACTTTTGTATGTGTAAAATTATACACTTAGATATTCTAAGTAATTAGCCTATTTTTAGTGAACTTTAATTACTTTAATTACTAAGCTTTAAAGAAGATATTTTTTCTACAGAAAGTTTTGGAACAATTTGTTGATCTGAATTTAAATGTGAAATGTAAATGTAAATAATATAAATAAAATATGTAGATAAAAATCAATTTTTATTTATATAGATTAATAATTTAGTAATTGCATCAATTGAATTATTTTGGTTAATTTTTTTTTTCTTATGTTTGTCATAACATTAGAAATTAAGAAAAACTAACCGCCCACCTACTTTTTTTAAATCCTCGGGAAACTCTATGTACAAGTTTGACTGTCCACGCAAAATAGGGAAAGAAAAATAAAACTGTTTCAACAGAAGTTTAAAATTTAAACAGTTTGTAAAAATATATATTAATATTTGTATGCACCAGGAATTGGCAAAAGCTTCTGAGCCTCGATGATATATATACAAATTTGGCCTTGAAAAAAAGTAATTGCTGTAAGTGATTGCATTGCAAACCTAAATAAAACATACCCCAAACCTATATAAATACAAATAATCATTCAAAAATGCGTTCTTTTTATGTTAATGTTTAACTATTTTTAATACCTACATATACCTACAGCAGGGTCCAGCTGAATTTCAAAATCAATGCATTCTTTAACAATTTGTAAATATGTTTATTAAAATCGTTTGTTTTTAATTTTTGTGACTATTTCAAATTAACAATGAAAAAAACTACTTTTAGTTTGTTTTTTATTTACTCTTTAGTTATTTAAGCTACTATCTGGAAAAATTTTATCACACTAAAAAAAAAAAAAAAAAACAATAATAATTTCAACGATAGATTAACAAAAGAATTTCAAAATTTTCGTAATGTTCATGAGGAATGTGTAGAGATATGGTGGTTGGTTTGGATGTACAGTACATATGTATGGATGGATGGATGTTTACAGTTACAATTTGTTAACGAACCAACACTAAATAGAAATACGTGTTAGTTAGATATGAATGCCATGAAGTGGAATCGCATAGTTGTAGATATGATGATGATATTTTGGAATGCCTACATATACACACATATTCGTTAAGAAATTTTAATCAACTTATTCGAAACTCATACAAATTTCATATACATATACATATAGGTATATTTATTTTATATATATTTCATATGTTTATGTATTTACCACTTGCTTTTAATTATGAATGAATTTTTTAAATTATCGATTACACGCACTAGTAATCTTGTAGTAAAATTTGATAAACATTTTTAAACGTTTTGAAGGTAACATTTTTGTTACATACATACATATTAATTTAAACATATGTATGTAAATATACATACAGTGCACTCGGGGTATAGTGAACACTTTGTAATATGAACTACCCGATATAATGAACTGGCTATTTTTTACATTAGTTACTCTAAATAGTGAACTCCGCAAACCTCTATAAAGTGAACACAGTTTTTTCACAATGATTGACAACAAAAAAGCTATTTCTCTTGTATATATTCATTGTTTTTGCATTATTTTGTTTTAATACACATTTAATGAGTTGACTTCAGTTTAAAACTCGATCTTGACACGTGCTTATATGTAAATTGATTAAAAAATGCGTGCGCAAAAAAAAAAGAAATTTTCTTTCCATTAAAGTGAAATAAGAAATTCTTAAAGAACTAGAAAATGGAGTAGAAGCAACTGTTCTTGCAAAGAGATTTGATGTAACAAAATCCACAATAAGTGGCATAAATAAAAAACCAAGTTGAAGCCGGAGTTCCATGCTTAAGTAAAAGTGCACTTAACAGAAAGACATTTCGAAAAGCAGAATATCCGCGTCTTGAAAAAAGACTTTTTAATTGATTTTAAAGCAGCGATCTAAACACTTACCAGTAAGCGGTGAAATGCTTATGCAAAAAGCCAAAACAACGCATGAACTATTGAACGAAGCGGGTGGTTTTAATGCAAGTCCAGGCTGGCTCCAAGACTTCAAGAGTCGATACGGAATTTGGTTTTTTTTATTTTTCTTAAACTGTATATAGTGAATTTCTAGATATAGTGAACAGGCCTGTGCATTAATTAGTTCACTATATCCCGAGTGCACTGTATATATTATTGAGTTCTATTATTAATTTATACATAAATATGTATGTGTATACACACATACATACTGGTATTTATTTAATGACACTCCAATAATTAACCTATTTTAAATTGTAATTGAACATAGAATACTTTAAATGAAAAACAGCATTTGCGTTCAATCAGATAGAGTTTTTAAATGGGGATAATTTTTGATTAAAAATACACTCGTACATAGTTTAGATTTTTAATATTATCTGAATATCTTCAGATAAATTTTGAAGAATTTTTGCTGTTTACACGAGTTTGAAGCATTTTGAAGAGCTATTTTGAAGACAATTTCAATCGTGTATATCTAGCTTTATTCTATAATATCCCATTAACGCCAAAACAAAAACGAATTGCACAAAAACACTTTCAGAATTCTGTTAAGTTTAACAATGAACTATTTTATATAAACAAAAACAATTTCTAATTTTTAAGGAGTTTCCTTCAGGCTAATTTGGTCAAATGTTTGTTTCCAAACGTAAATAAAAAACTTGTTCGATTTTTATTTTTTATTTTATTTACCCAACGTTTCGTTAGTTTTATTCCAACTTCAGAATAATATCACAGAACAGTTCTGTGATATTAGCTTTAAGTTAAACTTGACTTAAGTTTTGTGGTCGTTTATTGTATATTATATTTTTATTAATTATTTGATTATTTATACCAAAATTCTGTTCGTGATGTCCCGTTTTTTAGTATTTTAGTAACTAATTAATAATAAAAATTAATATCCAATGATAAAAAACATTAAAGCTATTATTTAGAACGAGACCCCTGAAGAAGTTAGAATAAAACTAACGACACGTTGGGTAAATAAAATAAAAAATAAAAATCGAACAAGTTTTTTATTTACGTTTGGAAACAAACATTTGACCAAATTAGCCCGAAGGAAACTCCTTAAAAATTATAATAATTATAAATATTGGTCACAAAAACAAATTAATTAAAAAAACAATTTTTACCTCAAAATTATTGTTAAAAAATAATTTAATTTGATTTAATTTTGACATTTTTCTTTGTTCGTTGTGTTAAAAAACTTTGCTACTATATAAAGCAAGCATAGTAAAATTGTACATTTTAGACATTTAATTTGGAACCGTGGTACTACCTTAAAGCTAGATTTACACGATTGAAATTTTCTTCAAAATTGCTCTTCAAAATGCTTCAAACACGTATTTTTAAAGTTTTTTCAATTCGACTGTAAGAGTGGCCAATTTATGTAGAAATTGATGAAGAATCCGATGGTACTTTTAGGCTCTTAAAAAAATCAATATTTTTGGATTTTTTTTTAGGTTTTCTATGATTTCTATCTTGAGCGTCACACACCAAATATGTATAAAAACCGCTAAAAATGCAAAAAAATTTGAAATTCAAGCTTACTACGATGTTCTGTTGTTTCTCAAGATTGACTTTTGCGAAAATCACCCTTTCGATTACAAACACAAAATCACGATTCACCTTGATTTTTCATTTTTTTTAAGTGACTAGTTATTTTAAAATTTTAAGATGAAAATATTTAAATTTTTGTTAAAAAAAACACTTGAACTTAGAGGTTACTTGCAAAATAATAGGCTTGTAACAATGTATTTAAAAAAACTGCAATTATAAGCGTTTTAAGGAAAAAAAACCAAGTGTGACGCTCAAGAGATTTTGTTGCACGTAAACAAGATATAATGCCAAATCTAAAGTTTAACGAAAAAAGTTTATTCTTCTACAAAAAGTAAATAAAAAAACAAAAATTCTTCAAAAAACAAAAATTTTCATACAAAACTAAACATGTAGATATTCTTGGATGTCTTTAACAAAAATTGAAAAAAAGGATGTAATTCCTAAAGAAACTCATACACATATGTAAATATTTGGTGCAAAATAATAACTTAACTTAATTTATAAATTTTCATTCGAATTCTTATTCTGAATCTGTATAAACTTCATGAAATGACAAGCGGCTTTGTTTTTTTTTCATTCTCATTCATTTTTACCACTTTCGAATTAAGTTTGTGGCAAAAACAAAATCAGTCAGTAACAATAAAAATTAAACTCAAATATACCACGATTATAACTTTCTTTCTTCTTTCTTTTATATTCGTTATTACGCGCTTTATTTTCTCTCAATATCTCCGTGCTCTTTCAGCCGCCGTTAATTTTGTTGTTTTACTCTTGAAAATTTAAAAACAATATCAAAATTAAGCATTTTAAGCTATGAAGCAATATATTTCAAAAGTGATGCTCATGAAATGTTAGCCTATTTTGGTATTTTTTCGTAGGCAATTTATTTCTCAAATTCACAAATTATAAAAAAATGAGTTGCAACCAAGTAAACAATGATTGTCAACTTCAATTTTTTACATTTAATATATTCAATTTTAAAAAAATTTGCGTGACGCTCATGAAATTTTATCGCGCCCATTGTGTTCACAAAAACTAAGCAAATTCACACTTTTTTTAATTGATTTTTTTTCGCTTTTTCACTTTTGTAATAATTAAAGTTTGTACTTTCCTTACGTTATTTACTTCATTTAAATGCAAATTGAAAACTAGTAATATTACTTGATTTATAAAAAAGTGACGCTCAATGCAAATTGTGGGGACTATCTTTCTTTGCAACGCCAAAATCGCACTAATTAAGTTTTGACGACTATAACAAATCAAAACACAAGAAAGAAACGCAATAATTCGAAAACTGATATTAAATGTTGCATATTTACTTTTTTCTTGATTTTATTTTATTTTGTTTACTAAAACTTTAACACATGCTTTTGTATGGAAGCAGTCAGAGGGAGAAACAAAACACCATTCTGAAAAAAATAAAAACAAACATACAAATTTGAGAATTAGGTTTTTTTTGTTACATATTCCTCGTTGATCACTCTCACATTTTTTTTTATTTGTTTTACCTAAAATAGTAGTGTAAAGTGCGTGGACACAAAAATTGCGTGTTTTTAAATTGACCCGTATATAAAAACACTGTAAGCTATTTTAAATTACAGAAATAAATATTTATTGGTATTTATAATCAAGTTCTATGAAATCTACACAAAAATTTAAGTTTTTTACCATTTCGATTAATAGGAAACGGTAGCGCTTTGGATAATTTCCATAACGATATTTTTAATTTTTTGGGCAATGGCATTTTAATGCTAATAGTAATTTCGGCCAGACTTTAGCGTTACAGTTGTTCATTAATTTGGAATCGACATGATAAAAAAAGTCACATTCCAATTATAAATTTATCATCATATGTACATACAGCTGCGTGCAACTAATTAAGGACAATAGTATTCAAATTTTAAAAGTTTAATATTTATTATATAAAACGCTAAAATTTTTAATTTTTTTTTTTTTAATTTTTTATTGACAATACTATGTTTACCGTTATTTTCTTTTTGTTTCTGTTGTCGTGCACTAACAGTGATAAATTTATTAACATTTTCAAATTCAGGTAATTTATGGAAGTTAGTTTAAGTTAATTATGATTACACAGAGTGTAAATCGGCTGTAGATGTAGAAAAACTTCGATTGCGAGAAGTTGGACTGTTTGGAAGAGTTTTACGAAAGAAGCCATTATTATATAGAAGACTAAAATTTGCAAAAAAAAAAAAAAAAAAAAAAAAAAAAAACCTTCATTGGACGGATGAAGAATGGAAAAGAGTATTATTTTCGGACGAAGCAAAATTTAACATAGGTTTGCTGGCCAAAATTGAAGAAGAATATGATCGAAAGTACCGCCGCGCTAATTTTTGACGCATGTATGAGGTTCTATAATGCTTTGGGGTGCTATGTCGTCACAATGTGTTGGGCTGCTGCACAAAATTGAGGGAAATATGGGTAAGTTTCTGTATGCAAGAATTCTAAGCGATATAATAATGCCATATGCTTATTAGAACATGCCAGTAACATGAATATTTAAACAAGATAACGATCCGAAGCATATGGCTCATCACATCAAACAATGGTTTTTTAACAATTCGGTTACTATTCCTGACTGCCCTTCATGCAGTTCTTCTCAACCCGATTAAGAACTCTGTAAAAATAAGAAATTTTAATGATCTCTTTGCCGAAACAAATAAAAAAAACCTTGGGAAACCGTTCCAAGTAGTGTATGTAAAAATTCTGTGAACTCATATATCAAGCTGTTATCGATGCAACAAAATATTGATTTATTTTTAAATATATACCACATGCTTTTTTTGTAAAATTTTTATTTGAAAATATGGTTCAGAGATTCATAAATAATAATTAATTTGACACAATATGCAGTTATTTTCTAGGAGTAAGAGTTAAATTGACAAAACTACGACAAATTTTGAGAATATCATAAAACCTTTCGTATTATTTGCTTCAAGCTCACATGTTAGTATCGTGTCCTTAATTATTTGCACGTAGCTGTATATTCCAGTAAACATTTCTAAAAAAATACATGTAAAAATACAATACCTATTATACCTATAGGTGATATAATATTTTTTATGAAAAATCGCAAATAGTATTCCAAAATTGTACATTTGAACCATGTGATCAGAAGGATGAATTTGATCGATTTTATTATTTTTCAGCATAAATGTATATAGGTATGTATTCCATATACATATGTAGGTAGGTATAAAACATTTTGAAAATATTTTTTGGAAATTAGCGATAAAAAAAATTATATACCTATCTACATAAATGTCTTATTCGTTTTGCCATATTTTTTATTTTTAAAGTGTGGCCAAATTTGAGGTTAGGAAGAACATTGGCTGTAAAATCATAAATTGCTATCTGCTGCTATCTTTGATATTTATGTAGAATAATCTTGGTAATTTTTAACCATTTATTAATTGACCTTTTGAAAAATTGCACGAAACAACGTCGACCAATTAATTTAGTTGTTGCATAAGAAATTATCCGGTCGAGTAATAATTATAGTAAACTACAAATAAATGATGTAAAAAAAAAATCGGTGTTGCATTAGCGGGATAAACGATTAGTTTTGTGGTCAAAAATTTTGTGTCAGACTTGCTAGAAAAATAATGTAATTTTACAATAAAAGGAGTAAATACAAGGAAAGCTGATCCAGAAGATCGCAAAAACTGGCCGCATAATGCGTGTATAATAAATAGGTATATAGGTACCTATGTAAATATATGTATGTACCTATATCGACATATGCAAATATGTAGTTGTGTTCGGTGCATCCATTTATCATATTTATTTATTTATGCTAAAAGTGCCTATAAGCAATCGTGTTTATGTGTGTGTATTGTACCTATGTATTGTTGATTTATTTATTTTGAAACAACAACAAAAAAAAAGACAATCGTGTTTTGCTTTTGCTTATTGTTTTTATTTTTAATTTGGTAAAAATAGCGTGCCACAAATTTTCAGAAAAAAAATTAAATTTTAAAAATATTTGCACTAAGCTACTAAATATAGAAAACTAACAAAACAACACACTAAAAATAATTACCCGCTTGCTCACACAATGAACATAAAAACAACAACAGCAAAAACAAAACAAAAAAAAAAACACACCTATAAACATCAAAACCAACAACAGCAGCAAAAAAACAACACACACCGAAGAATGAATGCTTGGTCGGATGGTCGTTTGAATTATTAAAACAAAAGAAAATATAAATACAACTCGTTGAAAGTAAACTAATAAACTAAAACTATAATAAAAACAACAACAACAAAAAAACCAACAAACAACATGCATAACAGTCCAAACCAAAACTAACAATAACAACAGGCAAATGAAAAAGATCAGTCGCTCTTTCAGCTCATTGTCGAATGTTTAATCTTGTAATTTTCTCTTTTTTTAATGTATGTATGTATGTACATATGTATTTTAAGGCTAAATGTAGACAGATATTTATTTTAATGGAAAAAGAAAGTAAAATTAAGTGAAACAAAAACAAAATAATGTCAAGGTTGATGGAAATCAAAACAACAACAGCAACAAACTATGGGAATCATTCCACTAACTGAAGGGTGGTGTTTTCTTTTTAATTGAAATTAATAAGAAATTTCTCAAATAAAAGTCGTTAGGCTCATAAAAAAGGATGTAGGTACATAAGTATGTATGTATGTATGACGAAATAGACGGAACCACTGCTATCTATAGGTATGTATGTATGTTCAGTAAATTGGTATTTATTTGATGTTACAAAACTATTGTATGGGAAGACGCAAATAAATACGTAAAGTATATTTAACAAACAATTTAGAATGATAGTTCAAACGCGTATTTGAATTATAGAAATGCGTTTCACAATTCGGTTTAAATATCAATTGGAAAAATATGTAAGTACATATGCAGTGAAAGCTCCACTGGCGGACAGCTCTAATAGGCGGACGTCTTCGCTAGACGGACGATTTTCTAGGTCCCGTGAATTAGGTCGTATTTTTAGAACAAATTCATCTCCCCTGGACGGACGCGGACACCTGTTTTTCCAAAAACATCTCTCATAGAGGGACACATATACATACATACATATAGGTATATATTACGAAAGGGAAAGCTGAGCAAATTTTTGTATTTTGGTTCATCCCCTTCTCATTCTATGCGCAAAGAAAACAGATTTAAGGAAAGAGTTAATTACATTTGTCTTTATTGAGTGTGTATTTTTAAACTTAATCAGATTACCATTGCGTAGTGCGGTAATTCCCCGATTTATTGTATTATGTACATATGTAACTTGATGAGATGTTCATAGACAAAATCAAAATTATGATTCCCCTTTTTAATTCTGGTTATATAATAATTAATGGATGGTCATTAAATATGATGTCAAAGTTAAAAGTTAGTGTGTTTCAGAATCGCAACATTAATGAATTTAGAGATCCATTATGAGGAAATGTGGAAAAAAAAACAAGCAAGCAAACTATGTATAAACAAACAACAATACAAAAATTTTTTAGATCTTAATAATATTTCTTGCCTTTATACCTATGTAATTTAATTAGCTACCTACTATGAATATAAATAAAAGTATGCATAATATACATACATATGTATGTTGTATGAATAGGAGAAAAATAAAAGTTTAATGAAAATATTTTTGAAGTTTGTTTTTTATCACAGTTATCGTAGTCACTAAATAATAAACAGCTAAATACCTATGTATTTATTAATTTTATCCCGAAGTATTTTAACGAACTATCCCTTGGACGGACATCTCCCCTAGGCGGACAAAAATGCCTCGACGGACGGTGTCCGCCTATGGGAGCTTTCAATGTATTAATTATTATATATTTATTTGCTTTGCAATTTAGAATCTTAATCTATGTACATACCTACATATACTGAATATTATTTGTCTAAGAATATGTAGCAAACAAAAACCATTTGGTAATACAGGGTAGGCTGAAGTAAATTAGCTGTGGAAAGATGAATTGTCAATAATTGAGCTTTCATCTTTAAAATTTATTTACATAGTTATACCTTGGGGAATTGTAACCATGGAACCTTACATAGGTATGTATCTACATACATATGTTTTAAAATTAAAATGAATTATTTTTATTCCTGATAAACTTCTAAAATATACTAAGAACTCAAAATAACTACAATTACCGTACCGCTGTGGAAATATTAAATAATACTGTTTGTGCTGTTTTAAATTAAGAAAATACAAATTTTATAAATTTTTATAAAAAACAATATTTATTCAGACCGAAATTACCGTAATCATTAAAATACCATTATCGAAAAATGACAATAACCATTACTGAAATAATCTGAATTAGAGTTACCTTTTTGTCGGTAGACAAAGTTGTAAACTACTTTTTTAACCATAAAAAAATACCGATTACCGCTGCTCTGAAATACATTTTCGAAATAAATTCAATATTAAGTTAAAAAAAAAATTATGAAAAAAGATTTTTTTTAAAATTTTTCATATTAAATTAAAATCTAAATCTTAGGTATGTATGCATACCTATATCTAAGTCAAAATGGGTTATTGAATAATCTGAAATTAGCGTTGCCGTTGTCTTTCGGTAGACAATATTGAATTTTTTCATAAATTGATGAGAATTACGACGCGAACATAAACAGTTTTTTGTAAATCTTGTTTTTACTTAAAAAAGGAACATTTTAGTGTGCGTCGTGGCCAGCACACTACCGGGTTTTATTAATTTATTATGGATTTACTAAAAAAAACTTTTTAATGTCTCTTATACCTACATAATTAAACAAAATATTATACCTATTAGATTTTAAAAAACTTCTGCCGTTTTCTGTATTTCAAAGGAATATGTAGGTACAAACAAATTAGATTTGTACCTAGGTATAAATATTTTAAAGTAATTTTCATAAACATTTTCTAAATGAAAGAACGTTGAAAGAAACCAGTTTAGATTTTCTTTTGATAAAGTATTTCTATACCTACTCGGTTATAAGGACGTTAACATTTTTGTTTGCATTGAAACTGCGTAGTATTAACAACGCAAAAACCATACGAGCATTATATTCAATAAGGATATTATGGAATTTTCTAATGGCAAACATAAGTACATTGGTACATACATAACTACTACGTATTTTGTGTGTATGTCTGTGAATGAACTTTATTTAGTCAAACATCATTCTGAAAAGTGTAGAATCTGGTCTTAAGTAAAAATGTAGTTCAATTGTTTATAATAAAGACGTAGGTACCTAACTAATTGAATTAATGATAGAGTAGAGATAGAGAAGAATAAAGTTTTTTTTTAGTTTTATTTCTAATTAAATTCACCCGACACATCATGTGCATTAACATCCATCCATTCATGTTCGTACAAATAGTTACTTTGTTTTGGACGAATCAAAGAAGAAATACAGCGAAAACAACAGCAATAATAATAACAATAACAAAATACGAACGCATTTTTAAGACTCGTTTTATTATGTTGTAGGTATGTATGTATGGATTTAGTATAGCACAATTTTCTTTCTTCGTTCTGTTCTATTTTGTTTTCAAAACACTTTACCTATACAAAATCAAAACAAACAACGACAACGACTGCAAAGAAGAACATACCGGTGTCGACTATTTGCCATGATGGAAGAAAAATAAAAATATAATAAAAAAAAAATATTACGAAAACAACCCTCAAGATGACGTTGACCCCGAAAATATGCAAAAGCGTAATAGTCAAAATAAATAAATTTACACAAACACACACAACAATACATAACACACACAACATCTACAAAATAAAAAGGAAGGCAAAGCAGAGCAGACAAACCGTAAAAACAGCTACATGGGTATGAAAATAACAATAAAACGTGGACGGCGACAAAATAAAAACAAGAAGAAAAGAGTCAAAAAAAAGTTGTTTTCTTTATACTTTTGTTTGTGTCGAATGTGTAGAAAATTTTAAAACAATTGAATTGCAAAAAAAAGCGCATGTGCGAGACGAGACAGAAATTCATTTAAAAATACCAGAGTTTACACGTTTTTTTATTTTATTATTTAAAGCCATGCCACGAAAATTATGTACCATAACGGCCAATTTTAGCATAAAGTTAAGTTAAAATACCGGTTAATGGTCGTTTTCGTTTGTTCATGCTTCAATGTCACGTTCCTGTACCTAAATCATCGTCAGTTATCAGTAATCCGCGATCATTTTCTCCTTAACATTGGGAAAAGAGCTAGTTTTGGAAACTAGTGTAGGTATATAAAAACCCCTTAAATAATATGTGAAACTTTTGTTGAAGTTACTTGTCCTAATCCTTACACACAAACGGGGCCGAGTAACAAGTCGCGTTATAAATGTCTCAATAAAAAAAAAACAATGCAAATATTACATGAAAACTTTAAACAGAAAGCCACACAATATCTACTTTAGTTTAAATGCTTTAAAAGAATTGTTTAAATTTTTAGATTTGTGCAATTTTCTAGATGCAGTCTAAAACGAGTTCTATTTTTTTGTAGCATTTATTAAAAAATGAAAAACAATACAACCAAATACCTAGGTATAATAGGTAGGTACATAGGTACAATACAAATAAGAAAACTAGAATTTATCTTATTTTTTACCTCAAACCCGTACGAATGTCACTTTTTGGACTAGGGAAATGCCTACATTAATTAATTTTTTAGTCTAACAGAGTGATAGCCTTCACCACGCAAACGCACTTGTTGTATTTATAATATTTTAACATTTCTAAAATAATAAAAATATTTAATAACAAGATTTGTTTACAAAAACTGTGATTCAAAATAAATAAAACGTATGGCAACTCCAGTCTTTAGTTTATTGCTCTTATGAGAATTCTTAAAAATGTAAAATAAATGTATGAAATTGTTAAAAAAGGAAAACAAAAATACAATAAAAACTACTTAAAAAAATACGAGTAAATTAAGGGCGGAAACTACAAAAACAAACAACATAAAATGCAACTCATAGTTAAAGGTTTTTGCTCAATGGGTGGATTATTGGTGGGTAGATAAATAAATATGTAGTAAATTGTGGATGGATGGATGAACTGCGGCGATAATATTCGTATAGAATATTAGTAGACAAACCACACCACTTCACCTTACTACAACACTACACAACAATGCTTCACAATACGTACAATTCACTACAAACAAGTCTATGAATGAACTGTTATCGTATACGATACGTTGCGATACAATATACAGAAACAGATACGATAGATTGTAGATTGTTGTTGCAGAGGAAATCGCACACATTTGTATATATGTACCTATGTATGGTACATACACACATATTTTTAGACGGGTGGAAAAATAAAATAACAAAAACAGTCAACAATTGCACATTCCTAAATGTGAAATAATGTCATTCAATATTGAAGAGAGAGTGAGAGCGTTTATTTTATATGAATGAATAATAAATGCCAATATGTTGTAGTGAATCAAATATAGAAATGTGTTTTGCTTGCTTGAGGTGAGAAAAACGCCAACGATTATCGCATTTTAAACAACGCTTATCATTCTTACAAGATACAAAAGTATTCGTCAGCTAAATGCAAGCGGACTAACGTCTGTTAAACACACACATATGCATGCAGACAGCCAGCCACCAAACCAGATGGACGGACACATGAATGGAATGCCAAACTAACAGACAGATGAACAAACAAATATGTACATACATATGTATGTATCTATTTAAAAAAAGACAAAAACAAAATCGTGATACTATTACAACAACAACATCAACAACTACACTATTGAAGAGAGTAAGAATTTCTGCATTTCGTTTTGGCGCAGACACAAACGTTGACGTCGCTGTTGCCGCATGCGATGCCTTTTGTGTTTTTGTTTTGTATTTTCGTTTTTCTAAACTTGCCTTTTGAAAAAACATTTTCTCTTGACAGCCAACACACACCAACTTAAAAACACGCACGCTCACGAGAGTTCCAAGGCGAATATGGTTACCAAAAGAAAATACCAAAAAATTAAAAAAACAAATGACGATGTGAAGAGGAATTCTGAAAACTGTACAAGAAAAACAAACAATAGTGTACAGTGAGTAAACGCCAAGAATCGAAACACATTTTGATCCACTTAGACGAGGTGGAGGACGGTAGAATGGTGCACACAGCACAAGTACAACCAAAACATAGAGCCGCCAAGTCAGTGAGCAAAAAAAAAAATACTGGACTTATTTACCACTATACAACAGATCTACTCATGAGGGCTGCCAGATGTAGCGGTTGTTAAACATTGTGTCGATTTTATGCTTCAAAATAATTTAGAACGAATCTTATTTTTCGCTTTATCCAAACTTATGGAAATGTTTCGATCAAACTTTTTTATTATAGAATAATAAAGTGTATTATACCTATATGTATACATATGTACATATGTATATGTGTGTAGGTATATGTTTTATTACACATAGGTACATACATATTATAAATAATATTGTTTATAGGTACATTTTATGTTTATCTTATTTTATGTTTACTATAAACGCACTGTAAAGTAAATGGAAGTAGTGATTTGAATTTTGTTATTATTATTTTAATTTGTTTATTTGGTGAATTTATAAAAATTCCATGTGTACCAACCATATCTCATAGGAATAACTGGAAAAAATATTTTTTTAAGCTTATTTATAACAAGTTTTATGGAATAGGAATAATAGGGTTGGTCGAAAAAGTAACTCATAACAAAAATTTCTTTCGAATTTTAAAAGCACCAATGATGAGGTTGAAAGAATAGGTAAGTATGGATCATATAAACGCTGTATTCTGCAAGCTATACCTATTATGAAAAATAAAATGTATCAATAAAATGATTGATTTTGACCACACAAAGAGTTCAAAAGACCAAAAAGCAATAGATCATGAACACTCCAAAATGACTTCTGCGATCCAACCATCTTCGTCGGTTGTTGCAAAGAAAATTTTTCAAGCTAGCTGCATAGACATACATATGTACATACATACGTAATGTGAACATAATGTCCCCATCCGTAGTAGGTATGTATATATGTAGTTAATCAATTTTTTTAAATTCTGAACTTACGCTATTCATGTAAAGCTTTCATACATCCAGTATTTTTTGGTCGACCCACATACAATACATTAGTTATTTCTGCGGCATTCATTAATCTTGCTTGTTTAATTTTTAGTGGTCCTAATCCAAGTCGTTTTTGATCGACTGACCATTGACTAGGTATACATAGTATCAATTATATTTACCCCCTTATTCAAAAACGATTATGTATTAAATTTAACAAACGTTTATTAAGCAAATTTTTATATGCAAATCTGTCTTAATAAACGTTTGTTAAATTTAATAATCGTTTTTGAATAAGGCGGTTGAAGATTACTTAAGAACTCTAATCTCTATTATTTATTGTTTTAATAACATTTAAGCAACAATTTTGTTGAATTTTACATATTTCTCTGGCTAAAGTTTTGCATTTAAGGTTTTTTCAAATCAGCATTAGCACTTATTTTTGCTTATTGTTTGATCATCACACTTCCGAGCTCACCATTGCCAAATCCATTCGCAAATTTAAGTCTCCGTGTATGTTATTAGAAGATACGCGAGTGAATAAGACAAATCCAGTGTGAATCGACTTCCAAGACTTGAAAGTCAATATTACTCAAGTAATCGAGATATCGATAGCAATTCAGGAAATAATGATCGAAAATTGGACCTTCCGAATTAACCACATACAGTTCCGACATTCAGTTAAAAATGAAAAAAAGTACTAAATTAATAACCCTATAGCTACTTTGATTTAATTTATGATGCAAGATATTACTCATGGTGCAAATATACAAGGTGAGTGCAGCTGACTGACTTTGTATACAATTTACTTATGTAAAAATTTAAGTATTTTATTAAGTTTTGAAATAAAGTCATCTGGCAGCCCTTCATCTACTACTAGTGTTTGCGTACGTTCATTCTCTTAGTTCCATCGTTTGTTCATTCGCTCACTCACCCGTTTCTTTCGCTTGGATTGGCGAAAAAAACAACAAAACAAATGTCGAATATTATTATTTTTTTCTTTCGATTTTTTTATTATTATTTTTGTATTGCTGTTTGCGTGCGTGCGTAATCAATGACGCATTTTTTAGATATGAATAAAGAATAATATGTAGGTACCTATAACTTATAAAAAAAAAAAAAAAAACCAAAACACAAAGTTAAAAAGAGGGCTAACGACGAAAAATTAGATCCTATTTGAGTCACGGTGTGGTGTAAAAACATTCAACTTTACTCAAACATTGTGTACTTACATACACACATACATACATACATATATGTATGTACATACAATGTATGGCTGTAATAATAATTATGATTTTTTGTTGCTTGTTGTTTTTGTTGTTATATCTGATTTATCTTAGTGTTTCATATTTTTATTTTAATAGGGACACGCCTACAAAACATATACATATGTATCTATACATATAATTCATTTTTATTGCACTATATAACGCCCACACCAGCTAACAAATATTACATACCTACATACGAGTACATACATACATTTATAACAACAGTAGTAGTGATAATAGAATAAGCAATTTTATATTTATCGGTAAATCTTTATACTGAAATTCTTACATCATCGAAACAAATTATCGATAAGAGTAATTTACATTGACAAGTGTTTTAAATTTGTATTTTAACCGGTTTCCGGTTTTTATTTACGATTATTTTCTTTCTTAACTTCGCTCTCAAAATGGTAAACATCAATATAAATTACATACATACGTACATATGTATGTTTAATAAAAAAAAAAGTCATCATCATATCACAGCCAACTCGTACGCGGATATTATTAAAATAAATTTATTTTATTTGCTTTTGTGTATCCGTTTTTAAGAAATTGCAGTCATTAAAAAAATAAAAACAGATTTTTTTGTTCTTTGACAATTTTAGTTTTTTTGTCTATTCCAGTTCAAGTTAGATTTACAAATTATAATTAGATTTTTTCAGAAAAATAATTAATTACATGTATTAGAATACTGAATACGGATACGATTTCCTGTAAAACCTAGAAAACCGACTAGTACTTCATTAAATGCTATTAAAAAACATTTTTTTGATAGCAAAATAAAATATATGTATGTATGTACATATGTATGTAATAGTGAATAGTATGAAATGTTAGTAATCGATTTTCGGTTATTCAATCAACCATTTTCAATTCGATTATTATAATCGATTAATAAAAGTCGATTACGATTTTTTTTCTTATTAAACTAAAAAATCAAAAATGTTTACAATTATTTTTTGTTGAAAAAATAAAACATGCAATTTTATTCAATTGTTTTATTTTGTAAAGGCACACTTAAAAAAATATGTTTTACATATTTCTGTTTAATAAATTTTATTTTAAAAATCTTTTTACTTTATTAATTCGGCTTGAGGCCTCTTTTATTAAAAATATAAAAACTCTTGTTCGTTTTTAATTTTTATTATATTTTATTAATTTCCAATATTTCGACCAACTTTGTTGATCATCTTCAGAGAAGAAATATAATTTAATGTTTATTACAGTGTTGTCAGATGTTAATGTCTTTCTTTCACTGACTCTTAAATCTTATGAGATTTTTTCAGAGGCGCTGAGCGCTGATAAGGTAGTTGTGCTGCCACAAAAAGCTAACACCTTCTTGCAAATGCAGCACTTTGCCTTTTTCCATTATACATTTTTTTAAAATAGGTATATATTGTCAAACGTGGCTTGGTCCCATTTTTTTTACTTTTAATCACTTTTAACCAAATTTTACTTTTATTTTTTTGCACACCGACTTCCAAAAAACCCGCGCTTTTAGTTTTACAGGTTGATTTTTCGATTAATCGACACCAAAAATCGATTTCAGTATAAAGTTGTTAGTGTAAAATCGACCACAAAATAATCGATTTTTTAAGGCAATAATCGATTAATGACCATAACCGAAGTCGATTTACCATTCACTAGTACATATGTAATTGCAAATATAATTTGGTAAGAACTGTCAATCTGATGGCAAGAATTCCTTTCAAAGTTCCAGAGGTGAGCGTTCGGAATCCAAATAATTACAATTATATGTTATTAATGTTCATGTGGTGGCATAAAAAATGTTCCCCACTTTTCTTAGCTGAAATTATTTTGCTAGAATTTTATTGAGCGAAAGTGCGATGGATTACTAGTGAAAGCCAACATTCTTGAATGGTTTCAAATGTGATAGACAATGATCTGGGACCTACATACATATGAGTGTAGATACACAACTCACACATCTCTTCTTGTGAAGAAAAATCGATTTGTTCTGGTAAAACTAGCACTAAACGATCTTCCAATCACGAAGAATTTATAAGTTCACTGGAGGCTCAAATTACGTGGTGAAATTTAAGCTGGTACATGACTGTATGAGAATCCTTTACGGGAACGCTGTGAGTTAACACTGTACCAGGTACCAGGACACTGGAATATTATTCAAAGTGTGGAGCGAATGGCTGAAACTACCATTCAGTTACTACTGCAGGTTGAACACGGCGGGTACCAGACTGCTACTGGATCTAGACAGAAGTATTAGAATAATCTTATGTATGGTTTCGGGTTTAATGTGCAAAGACAAAGAGGAATTTCGTCATCTGGTTTGAAACATCACAGAACAAAAGATGATCACAAAGGGTGGCTATGGTAGTTGTTTCGTTACTTTATTTTTATACCAATTGAATTTATCCGAACGGAAGTTTTCTTAGTGCAGTGTTGCTATTTTAGCACTTTCAGTGCTAGATTTTGCATTTTGTTTCTCGAAAATGTATTGAAATTTTTAAAAATTATGCTAAATGCTTTTTAGCATAATTTGCTTGATAAAAAAAATTTTTTTCTCGAAAATTTTTTTTACTATTTGACTCCAAAAAAATCCTTTTGGAGAAATAAAAAATTACTTTTATTAATATTTCAACTAAATTTCTTTCGGTGTGGTAAGTAAATGAACACGGAAATTTTTGCATTAATATATGAAATGTAATCTATTAAAACAAGTCAACAATTTTTATAGTGGAAGGCCAATGTAAGCGGCATGCGGCCGCGGGCGGCAATCAGCTTAAATAAACGTTTATTAGTGTGTACATTGTTGCATTGCATACTGCGTTTATGAAAACAGCCATTCTACTTTTGCCGTCCGCGGCCGCATGCCGCCTACATTGGCCTTCCACTATTATGAACAAAATTAGAAAAAACTATAAATTTATTTGTAACATTTGAAATAAAAATTGTATTGTTTTAGCATATTTTCAAATTCATTTTCTGGCAACACTGATTTAGTGCACTACGCTACTTACTAGTTTAGTAGGTACTTTTATTACGTTTACTCCTGCATTACTTATAAATAAGTTTTGTTAAGAAACTTGTAATAAACTTGGGTATACATACATATGTAGTGTATTAAGACATTAACTTGTACCATAACAAAGAGTAGTCAGTCAGTCAAACGATAAAATTGACTGATTGACTGTCGAACTACATACATAAGTGATTGGTAAACAACAGATATAGCAATAAATAAGTTGTGTTTGTGTTATGTAGTAAATTTACGTACCTTTGACTTGAATGATGACGAAATATTTGGTTGTGTTTGGTCCTTAAACAATATTTTAAGAATGTAATGTCTATATAGTTTTGTGTTCACTTTTGCTGTTTGTTATTCGTGTTATGTTGTGGTTGATGTTTATGATGTTGTTAACTTCACATTACTCACATTTATTACACTTTAAATAACATAATTGAACTCCATTAAATATTTTCTTCTTTATTTTTTGCCAAACAAACAAAAACACATCACACATCACTCACTCTCTCACACATAAAAATTATGTGATTTCAATTGTGTAATTATTTTCTATTAGAGTTGTTTAGTTTTGCTTATTTATTTATTTTGTTTTTATTATTACATATTATTATATTCCATATCCATTCATTGATTTCATGAATTTCTAAACTGTAGATTTTACTTTTTACATACACTTGTTCTTATTGTTGTTGTTTTTGTGTTTTCCCTTCTGCTTTTTATGTTTTTGTTGCTGTTGAATATTTTTGTTTTAATAATTAATTATTTATAACCAATCTATACATATACACAAACCCATACACACACATTAACAATACAAACGTAAAGGTGCGGTCACACTTGGCAAATATTTGCCGAAAAAGACGTAACCACTAAATAACATATATTTGAACAGATTTATTTATTTAAAAAACCTTTTCTTATTTAGGCCAAAGCACAACAAATATTTAATTTTGTTTTATTTATATGCTGTTTGATCTTGCAAAACTCTTATAAGTGTAAACAATGTCAAATAAATTTGTGCTAAAAAAGGTGGTTACGCTTTTTTGAGGAAATATTTGCCAAATGTGACCGTACCTTAAATAAATAATTTTATATTGTAGATACCTACTTCAAGATATGGTTATCATAGATTTTTGCATCATTTCAACTATGTATGTGTTTAAACGAGGGCAATTTGAAAATTTCATAAAATATTTTTTAATGTAATTTTATTAAGAAAATTTAAAGAGTGAATGTAAAAAAAAAAATTAAATATTTTAATCGAAGTGTTAAGACTCAACCAGGGATGCCAAACGGGAGTGGGTTTTCAAATCCCGAGATTCGGGATTTTATATGTAAATGTAAATCCCGAAATTTAAAAGAAATTGGTTAATTAATAATAAAAACAAGTAAGAAAGTATAGTCGGTCAAGCCCGACTACATAATACCCTACACCCAGTATACATACATACATATGTATAAAACAGTTTTTCAGAAATGAGCGCTATATGGGAGATATAACCGATCATCCAAAAATTTAGTGTCATGATGTCTATGAATATAAATATGTAATATGTATGTTGAACTTTATCTCGATATAAATACTTTTAAAAATTTATGGAGCTTAAGGTTCTTATATGGGAGTTTCGACTAATTATGGACCGACCATTATAAAATTAGGTGTTATTATTTCTGTATAAAAGAAACTTATTTGTGTCAAATTTGAATACCCACATTATTAAGAAATTTATGATATACAAATATACGAACAATGCTTGATACGCTTAAATGGCTCAACATTAAACAGAGACTTGCACTAAATACTTTAAACTTTATTCACAAAATTAAATATGGAAATGCACCTGAATATTTATTTGATCAAATCAAATATGTAGGAGAAGTACAACCATATGGATTGAGAAATGCTGATAATTTTAGGCTAGAGAGGGCTACTACAACAGCTGGACAAAAATCACTTTTCTACAAAGGATTTAAATTGTTTAATTCACTAGCAAATGAAATAAAAATTGAAACAAATCTTAATATTTTTTTAGAAAAGAATGTGTAAATTTTGTTAAAAATAATAATATATAAAATTTTATTTTATTTATAATATCAATGTGAAATTTTAAAGTATTTTGAACACTAATAAAGCATACATACATACATACATTAAAGTGAATTCCGAAAGTGGGCCTTATATGGTAGCTACGACTAATTATGGACCGATCACAAGAAAATTGTACCGTATATGCATATGAAATATATTTGTGTTAAATATTATTTGGATACCAACATTTTTGAGTGAGTTTTGCTCTTTGAAGTAATTTTCGGAAGTGGGCCTTATATGGGAGCTACGACTAATTATGGAGCGATCTGCACAAAATTTGTAGATGTGATTTGGCTTCATTTACCACGCATTTGTGATGCAATTTGTTTGGATACTTGTATAATTCAAACATTTATGATCAGTAAACCCCAATTTCGGGAGGACATTTGTATGGGTGCCAGGTGAAATATTGGACCGATTTCCACCAGTTTCAATCCCATCCGTCCCTGGGCCGAAAAAATATCACGTACTAAATTTTATCCAAATATCTTCAAAATTGGACATCGTTAAATCGACTCAGAAAGTGATTCACCTTTAATTTCAATATTAAATTAAGAGCAATAGAATATTATTTAAAAAGCTTCTTAACAATATTAAGGTATAATCTAAAGTAAAGAGAATCTAATAAACATAAATAATCCATTCTAACACTCCGAAAGAAATAATTCCATTTAATATTCAATATTTGATTCCATATCATAAATAGTGCGACCAACTGGCCCGGAAAATCCAGGACATGGCCCGGTTTTGGAACCAACGTCCCGGTGACATCCCCCGGATGGCCCGGATTTTTATTCTGAATTTAATTAAATAAAAAATATGTGGACTTGAACAACAAAGCAGTCTATTTCAGTGAAATTGAACCTTCAGAAAAGAGGGTCATTACATTCGAAAAAGGTCTGTCAGAAAGAGCTCTTAGATAATGTCAAAAGAGTTTTTTATGAAGGTTTTTTGGGCTCAGAAAGAGCTCTTACATCATGTCAAAAAAGAGTCATTGCAATTTTAAATACAACAAATTTAAAGGTCGCATCTATTATTTTTTTTAATTGTTTTTACTTAAACAAAAAGGGACTCGCTGCTGCACCGAATTGGAAAGATGTAGAAAAAACGATAAAATTTATGGTTGAAGAGAATTGGTTAAAACCTGAAGACAACAATGTAGAATTGTTTGACGAGTTTGGTTACATATTGAAATTTATTACCCAGAGAAAATTAGCGAATGGAATAAAAATAATCCTCCTACTAAGCCACGTTCTACTAAACCACATCAACGTTGGGTGGAATGTTTTAAACATTTTCAAAGTAACAATGTACCGTACTCTCGCTTTTCGCGCGAATCATGGAATTTATATTTTGTTTCCCAGCAACATCTGCAAGTGTAAGGCGTATATTTTCGTTGATCGCAAAATTATTGACAAAAGAAAAATCACAACTCAAGCTAGATACTTTGAAACATATGCTATTTCTCAAATGTAATTTAAAGTACGAATGCGTTGAATTTTACAATTTTTTGAAAGAATCCCCAACATTGCTAAAGCAAATTTCATCACAGGATAAACACGATTTTAAACAAAAGGCGACAGAAAATTAGATTCAAATTAATTTTATTAATTATTTCATTCGTTTTGCAATCAACTTTTTTAATTCATTTCTAATAACAAACATTTCTATCTCATCAAATTCACTCTACAATTTAAGTTAAGTGTAAATTAAGTAAATCATCCTTCTTTCATGGATAGATTTTATCAGTTTATCGCTTAATATGCAATCACTTTTTGATACATATATCTATGAGCATAAATAAAAGTGCAACATCAGCAGAAATTCATATCTCTGAGACAAAGGGTTTCATCTGTTACTCTAACAGAATTTAAAATGACAACCATTTGTTCTTCATCAGTCATCTGTTGAGCATTTAAATCAGTATTAAATCAATTAAGGCTTTTTTATAGAAATTTCCAATTCCAAAAAAACCGTAGACACATCGAATAGTGAGTTCGAATTTGGCAATCCAAAATTAATTTTAATTCTTTCTCCTTTATATATATATTTTTTTTTTAAATTTTTGTTGATGACTTTGTACTAGTTTTCGGGACTCAACCGATTTGCTCTGAAGGACCACAGGGTCAAATTCAAACTGGATAAGTTATTTGAAATTCAGGTTCTCTATCTTACCCCACTAAGATTTTTTGTTGGTGTGAAGCTATTAAGTTTACGGATAACACCAAACTTTTAGCACCAAGCAATAAAAGACGAACAGTAGTTTTGTTTATGAAGTAGAACAAGTCCGTCCATTTAGAGGCACTTAAAGTAAACTCCGTACAGTTAAACAATAAGTTCCTTGACCGGTTCCTCTCTAATTTCTACTTTTCTAAACGCAAAGAACTTTTACGTTTGCGAAATGTACAAGTTCTCATTGTACGCAATCTGCAGTTAATATCAGCGAAATCTTTAACTATACTTTTTACTACCTTTCTATTAGCCCAAAGAAATTTGTACAAATATTCTCTTACTTTTTTCACAGCTTAGAACAAAAAACACTATGACTGTTGTAAGCTTTTTTTTTTGTATAAGGGGGTATACCGTTAACGACTGTAGTGATGTGCAATGCACTTGTTGGCGATCACATGCAAAACAAAGTACACTAGAGCCCCGATTTGCGTCTATCCTATTTGCGTCGCTTTTCTAAATGTGGTTTAATCCGTTTTGCGTCGACTTTGAAATTTTGTGTCAATCTGTTTTGCATCGTTTTGCTTCCAATTTGAATATTTATATTTTGCCTATTTACCTATAAGAAGGGAATTCCCATTTTATTCATACTTATCATATGAAGTGCAATTAAATTAATTTTGGTTATACTTTTATGTATGAATGTATGTAAATAGATTTTTTTTTCTCCTTAAATATTTTTTATTCCTTGTTTAAAAATATATTTTAAATTATTTCTTTTTAATGATAACAAAGACCTGCTGAAATAAATATAATCAAACGTACCATAAGATGTTTTTGTAATAAAAACTATGATTTTGCCAGCTAAATTTTTAAATTTTGGACCCATTCCACAAAAAGTCAATACATTTGTATAGAAAAAATTTATTCGATTTGCGTCGCATTTCTCCGGTCCCTATTAACGACGCAAATCGGGGCATTAGTGTGGTAAAAAATACATCGCAAAATTAGAGTGCTGCCCACTAGAAAAATCGCTAGAGAAAACACAGAAATAAAAAAGTAGCTAAAAAAAATAGTTCAGCTGTTTTTTCACAAACTTTCCCGTAATTGACAAAATAATAACACCATATCTGGCCGAAAAACCGCTGAAATGGCAACGCTAGCCCCATGAACTCGAATTTTGGAACATTAACCTAACAAGTCACTTCTATATAGATAAATAATAAAAAACTATCATATATGTACATTATAACATTCACAAATAAATGTTCAATCTACCCTCGTAGAATACTTTGTTATTGTTATTTTTTATTATTATTATTGTTATTATGATTATTATTTTTATTGTATTGTTGTATTTATTCTAATTCTATTCTTTGCACAATTCAATTAAATACTAACTAGAGTATAGAGTAGAGTAGCGACTGAGCTCAATTTACTAAATATTTTCATTTTATTTTTTTATTTAATGGTATATGTATATTTATAAGTATTGTTGTTGTTGTATTTGTTTTGTGTGTATAATTTTATTATTTAGGTTGCTCTGTGTGTGTTCGTCATGCAATTTTTATACGCCTCACTTGAACACAACACGTTTTCATGTATGCATTTTGTTATTGTTGTTTGTTTGTTTGATTGTCTGTCCGTCAGTTTGTCTGGCTGGCTTTCTGTTTGTGTGCATTTTGTCCATAACAGTCGCCTAGTATTTCTGTTTATAAGTTTTCTTTTGTTTTTCTTGGTGTAGTTGTTATTGTTGCAGTAGTATTTATACCCTACACCACCATAGCGGGGACTTGTGCGGATGTCCGTAAAGCCCAGAAATATTGATCCAACGCCCACCTTAAAGTATACCGATCGACTCAAAGTCACTTTCTGAGTCGATTTAACAAGGTCCGTCCGTCCGTCTGGCTGTCCATGTAAAGCTTGTGCGCAGAGTACATGTCGCAATTTTGAAGATATTTCGATAAAATTTGGTACGTGATATTTTTTCGGCCCAAGGACGGATGGGATTGAAACTGGTGGAAATCAGTCCATTATTTCACCTGGCCCCTAAACAATACAAATGCCCTCTTGAAATTGGGATTTACTATAAATTTTGTGCAGATCGGTCCATAATTACTCGTAGCTCCCATATAAGGTCCACTTCCGAAAATCACTTTAAAGAGCATAACTCTCTCAAAAATTTTGATATCCAAATAATATTGAACGAAAATATATTTCATATGTCTAAAAATAATACGGTACAATTTTATTATGATCGGTCCATAATTAGTCGTAGCTCCTATATAAGGCCCACTTCCGAAAATCACTTTAATGAGCATAACTCTCTCAAAAATGTTGATATCCAAATAATATTGAACGAAAATATATTTCATATGTCTAAAACTAATTATGATCGGTCCATAATTAGTCGAAACTCCCATATAAGACCCTCTCAGCAATTCACTTTAAGCTCCATAAATCGTTTAAAAGTGTTTATATCGAGATAAAGTTTAACATATATAATATTTATATTCACAGACATCAAGACACTAAATTTTTGGATGATCGGTCCATAATAGGTAATATCTCCTATATAGCGCCCATTTCTGAAAAACTGTTTTATACATATACTGGGTGTAGGGTATTATATGGTCGGGCTTGACCGACTATACTTTCTTACTTGTTTTAGTATTTATTTCGTTTTATGATAATTGTAAGGTGGTCGTGGGGCTTTTATAGTGTGTGTATTTTCTAAAAATATAATTTCCAGCTTCAATCACAAGAAGAATCGTCTGATTTGAAAAGTAATTTTCTTATTAATCTCTAGTTCTGGTTGCTACTACTCTTTTTCGAAATTCACTTGAAATGTTGTAAAATTCAAAACAAATTTATCACTTTTACTCTTTATTTAGGTAGGTACCTACAACATACATATTTATAATTTTTTATATTGTTTTTTTTTTTTTTTTGCTATTAGTTTATTTATTAGGATTTGTTTTTATTTTCATTTTATTTAGGAACGTATTAACAACACCCGTCTCACTGTGGGATTCCGCACCAGTCTATTAGACTAGTCCGTCGCTTATCTATTTGTGTATTTACGCCTATATTATTTTGTCGCTATTTTTTATTATTATTGTTGTTTTTGTTTTCGTCGTCGTCGCCGTATTTATTGTTCTCCACACACTACTTAAGCAAAAACAAATACAAAACCCGAGACTCATGCATTTACATGTCGAAGCACAAAATAAACAAAACAAAAACACAATATGTAGACTTGCCAATTAATGAATTGCTATGTATAGCCCAATTAACGAGAATTGTATTCCCCGAAATGTCTTTTACTTGTAGCCATGCATAAGATTAAATCAAATTTAAACAAGAACAACTTATTGATCTGCACTTGAGCGTAAAGAAATTATTTGTTATAGATTTAATGCTTTAATTAAAATTACCATTTACCACATACATGGAAAATCTAAGTCACCTTAGGCCGCATTTAAACTTTGCTAGAACACGCCACTACGCATAATTTGCTGAATGCACTTGTGGTTAAATAAATCTTTTTGATTTTATTTAATCCCGACGGAAAACCACCCACATAAGGAAACGAATGTACCTACTATTCTATCATGAAACAGTTTCGTGTTGCCAGAAAAGTTGTGCCTGGAATAATTTCAAAATTTGTGTCCCGATAGTAATCTCCGATAAAACTTTTATATGTATGTAGGGGGATTCCCTTGCGAACATCAATCTTCAAAGCTTTATAAATTAGGGAGTTTTAATTGAGAAGAATCAGATCAAATCATAATAAATAGTAATAATTGCAATAAATGCAATCTGATTTTCTGAATTTAATGATGTGTCAAAGACTGATACGACGAAACTTGTTTAGGAATCACTCTCGTGATACATACACATGTAGTATGAATAGGAACTTGCTTCAGAATTATCCACATTAATTCACATTTAAAAATTATTGATCTTTACTCGAGCGAAATATAGGAGATTTAATAAAAAAAAACAAGAAAGTATAGTCGCTCAAGCCTGACCATATAATACTCTATACCCAGCATAAGTAACGGGTAATTTTTTAGCTATTATCTTTTTGCCAACACTGGTTTAAACAGCTGACGCACGTTTCGTGTTTTGTTTCACTGTCAAACATCTTCAGTTTGGTCTATAATTTAACCATGAATCGTCTTACAAACGAACAACGCTTGCAAATTATTGAATATTATTATCAAAATACGTGCTCTGTTAAGAAAGTTCATCGCGCGCTTCTTTGTGTGCAGCAACGAAGCTCATTTTTGGCTCAATGGGTACGTAAATAAGCAGAATTGCCGATTTTGGAGTGAATATCAGCCAGAAGCATTGTAATAGCTACCAATACATCCAGAAAAAGTCACAGTTTGGTGCTGTTTATGGGCTGGTGGCATCTTTGGACCGTACTTCTTCAAAGATGATGCGAATCGTAACGTAACTGTGAATGGTGAGCGCTACCGTGAGATGGTATCCAAAATGCAAGAGCTTGACTTGCATGACATGTGGTTTCAACAAGATGGTGCCACATGCCACACAGCACGCGCAACAATGGACTTATTGAGAGGCGAGTTCGGTGAACATTTTATTTCACTTTCGGGACCGGCCAATTGGCCGCCTAGATCGTGCGATTTAACGCCTTTAGACTATTTTTTGTGGTTAAAGCTCATGTCTATACAGATAAGCCCGCTTCAATTGACGCATTGAAAGACAACATTGAAGCATTTATTCGTAGATACCTGTCGAAATGTTGAAAAGAGTATGCCAAAATTGGACTAAGCGGATGGACAATTTGAGGCGCAGTCAAGGTCAACATTTGCATGAAATAATCTTCAAACATTAAATTATATGGACCGTACTATCGATTCAAATAAAGATTTCATACATTTTTCTGAATTTTATGTTTTTTTTTAACTTTCCTATAGCTTTTAAAAAATCACCCTTTATAAAACAGTTTTTAAGAAATGGGCGTTATATGTTAGAGATATAACCTATTATGGTCCGATCACCCAAAAATTTAGTGTCATGATTTCTGTGAATACAAATATTATATGTGCTAAACTTTATATCGATATACTTTTAAAAGATTTGTGTATTACGGACAGGGTTTTATATGGGAGTTTCGACTAATTATGGACCGACCATTATGAAATTAGGTGTGATTATTTCTGTATATAAGAAACTTATTTGGGTCGAATTTTATTTGATTACCAACATTTTTAAGAAATTTATGATCGTTAAAATGATTTTCGGAAGTAGGCCTTATATGGGAGCTACGACTAATTATTATGGTGCGATCATAATAAAATTGCACCGTATTATCTATACATATGAAATATATTTGCGTTAAATATTATTTGGCTACCAATACTTTTGAGAAAGTTATGCTCTTTAAAGCTCTTTTCGGAAGTGGGGCTTATATGGGAGCTACGACTAATTATGGACCGATCTGCACAAAATTAGATGTGATTTGGCTTCATTTACCACTCATTTGTGATGAAATTTGTTTGGATACTTACATAATTCAAACATTTCTGATCGGTAAACCCCAATTTCGGGAGGACTTTTGTATGGGGGCCAGGTGAAATAATGGACCGATTTCCACCAGTTTCAATCCCATCTGTCCTTGGACCGAAAAATATCCCGTACCAAATTTGATCGAAATATCATCAAAATTGCGACCTGTACTCTGCTCACAAGCTTTACGTGGACAGCCAGCCAAACGGACATCTTTAAATCGACTCAGAAAGTGATTCTGAGTCGATCGATATACTTTAAGGTGGGTATAAAAATATGAAGGACTTCATATAAAAATATGGATCCCTATCATCCAAATAAAATCCAGTTTTTGAATGAATATTGACATTTCTTTCTATTTTGAAAACTGCCATCCCTTTTTTTTTGGTTCGAACCGAAAACATAAAATAAAGAACTTACGACACTGAGACAACTAGACTTGCCAGTTGTCTTATAAATAAGAGCAATCTAAATAAAAAGGAATTGAAATTTTCATAACAACAGAAAATTCCCAAAATAACGAAAAATATTTGTAAACTGTCAAGCCTGATATTAAACGACCGAGAACCAAATACATTTTTACACACAATTCGTACCTACAACCAAACAAACATTTATAATATAAATTATATATCGAAAAAGAAATAAAAATACACAAAAAAGATCAAAAAGCAACTCAAAAAAAAAAGAATAAAACAAAACAATCTATGTATGGTGATCAGGGCTGCCAGATGAATTTTGGAAAAAATCGCCAAAATCCCGATAAAAAAAAAAGAAAAAAATCATTTCGAATTTTAAAAATCGCCAAAAAAAAAATCGGAAAATAAAAAGTTTATATGTATTTCTAATAGTATTTTTAAACTTTTATTCAAACGAAAACAAAAAACTTCAAGTTTATATACAGGGATGTCATAGCAACCAATATTGTCAGAATTGGCTTTAAAACCGAGAAGAAAAAGTGCTCTGGTGTCATATTGCACCGCTACACGTTCAATAAATATCGAGATATTTCTAGTATCATGATATTTATTGTATGTGTAGCAGTGCCCTATGACACCAAAACATTTTTTCTTGCCGGTTTTAAAACCAATTCTGACAATATTGGTTTCTATGACACCCCTTTAAATATGAAATCACAAAAAATACAAATTGTGTACTATGTTTACAGATAAAGAAGTAATTTACACTATTCTGACCCAATATTGTTTGGAATTATTATACTTAAACTTAACAATTGTCAATAATTAAGAAAACACTATTACTTAGTTTTGTTCTTGAAATACATATGTTATGTTCTTCTTAATATTTATAATATTAAATGAGAAAAATAGTTGTTGTTTCAAAAAAAAGAGAGAATTTGGTAACAAAAACATTAATAAAACAAACAAATGATAGACAATTTTAATAATTCAGAAAATCGTCACTTTCCATGAAAAAATCGTCACTGCTATTTTTGAAGCAAAAATCGTCAAATCTGGCAGCTATGATGGTGATGTTAAAAACATACAACACACTCAACACAGCACACACTTAACACACATCCACACAGAGCACAGAAAAAAAACAATCTCCACACAAAAACACACACCACGACACGAGTTGTGATACAAACGAGGAGTAACAAAACAACACTCTATTTTCTTGTTCTTGTTTTGGTTTATTTATTTTGTTGTCGGTGTTATTTTTTCAATTTCATTTTAAGTGTTTTGGAATTTTACTTGTTTTGAAAATTTTTCGCATTTGTGTTTACAGTAGCGCTAAATAGAGGAGTTTGTGAGAGGATAGACAGACATGTAAAAGCCGCTCTCTTGTTATTTTTATGCTGTGTAGATAAAGTTACCAGATTGTTCTGAGATTGTATAAATAAAAAAGGATACATGGATGAATTTTGTAAAAGTTAGCAATGCATGTCATAATACTGGATTTGGATATCATAGATAATATGAACTACACATATGATGAACAGCAAGTTGCTTTCATACGCTTGTGTATCATATGTGATTCACAAGTTTTCAAGGTTTGTATTTTAATGTGCATCACATATGATTCACACTTCTTTTTAAAGAAAAAAAACAGCTTCTTCATTACTAAAATTACATAGGTCTAATAATAAAAGAAATAAAATAAAAAACAGTGCCTAAAAACCGGTTTAAACAAAATTAAAATTTTGGACGTACGGTATAATTTTTTTTTATATGGGGACAGGGAAAGGGTTAAACTTCTTGAGTTGATAAGTTGCATCTATGAAACACACCATTTAATCAAATATCAATCACAGTGGTACTACTCCGTTGAGTTTTAAATAATTACTTGACAAACAAATCGATTTCTATCACTGTGATATAAAAATAACTTGACGCGAAGATCTTTGGCTATTTCGCAATTTTTAGGAAATTTCAGTCCAAAGGCGATTGCAAATAAAATAAATAATTTTAAATTATGATGTCATTTTCAAGATTTCGAAGACATAAGGCAATATTGCACTGATCTAAATTTCCAGTTGGTGTTAATAACATCAAAGCTTTTTGCGTTATCTCTGTTATCGGATGGCCTAATAAATCAGAAACTATATATGTAGCAGTATTTTACAGTATAAATAAAAAAATACCATCTACGAAATTGGTAGTGGTAGTCAAGTGAAAATATATCCACAACATATGTATGTATGTATGTAGAGATAAGACTCTTTCTCTAATATTGCCAAATCATGAATGTTGGGTTGAGTTCAAAACTAACTTAATCAAAATCTTGACTATATGAATCCAAACAGGATATAAAAACATGTTTTCCAAATGTAATTGAAAGTAATGTAATTATTATCACATGAAAAAGAATTTTATATGAAACACAAATCCACCATAAATCATAAGAATACAACAAGTTTGTTTTTCTAATATATTTGCACTTCCTGAATAGTGATTTAGCTATAAATTTGTATTTAACTTAAAATTTTGTTGAAAGTATGCAAAATTGCAACGAAAAATTGTGATTTTTCGTGGAAAGCATGTGGCAGCTCTGACAATAAATTATGGGGTAGAGTGAGAGCATGAGTGAGAGGGACATAGACGTTGAGATTCTCAATACACATGTACAATAATAATATGGCATAATTTGCTGCGTAGTATTTTGTAGTTTTATTTCTTAGTTACATACATACATATGTATGTATTTATTTTTCTTTAATCTTATTGTTGTTGTTATTGTTTTTTTTAAAGAATTTTTTTTAAAATATCTATGAAATGCACTACAAAATATTAATATTTCTTTTTTTTTACATGAAAAACAAAGTAGGTAGGTATGTAAGCAATGTAATAATTTGTTTCTACTATCATTACTAAGTAGGTACTAGGTACATAAGATTTTTTTTATTAGTTTATTTAACTTATAATTAAATGAATTTCATCATGATAATTCATTATTACAACTAGGTACATACATAGGTAGTTGTTTTTGATTTGTTTTAGATTTTAATGTGTATCACTCACTCTATTATTGTTTTTAGTATTATCATACTAATATGACGTTTAAATAACTAATTAATTACTTGATATACATACATACATAGGTATATATTCATTTTGCTATTTTTATTTCTTTATAGGTAGTTGGTATATTTTTTTTAGCTTTTCGTTTTAATTTAATATTTTTTTTGTATGCGTAGAAAAATAACAAATACCTACCTACAGTGTATTTTTTTAATTTCGTCTTTTTTTATTCAACATTTTTGTTTTTGTAGGTGACTAGAAAAAAACTATCACTCGTATATGTGTCTGGCCATAAAATGAGCAACATTGTTGGCGAAAAAAATTAAAAATTAATAATAAAACTATATATGTATTTAAAAATAACTCAATTGATTAATTAAATCACTTTTTTAATTTGTTTAATTTCACATTATTCACTTTTTTATTTCTCACATTTATTTATGTATGTTGTATGTACTATGTATTACCATATACCTTTACATATTTATTTGCTTCCACAAATCTTTGAGATATACATATTTGTTATATCAAAATTTAATTTAATATTTGTTATTACGTTAACATTAGTGGTAAGTATTTACTTTTCATTTATTATTATAAACAAATAAATATTTATTTCCGGTTACTAGAAAATAACAATTTGTAAGTGGAATTGCATATGAACGCAAATATAACACACTACTAAACTCTACTCTAGTTAATAGACTGGCCTTCTAAAAAACAATATAACACACACAGAAATTATTTTCTGCTTTTGATACTCTTCTAAATGTTTGGTATTCTTCTTCGTAAACACCCAACTTTTACCGTTTTTTTCTCTCATTTCATTTTTATTATTTTGTATTTTAACAAGAGCACACTCACTCACATTCGTCTTCGTCGTATTTATCGTGCACACACACATCTTGGCATGCATTTCTTTTCGGTTGTTATTTTGATTTTATTACGCACAACACATTGGCAGCGCCGGCGACGCAAACAGCGTCGTTGTTTTTCTTTAACAAAACACAACTATTACGAATACACACGCATTGGTTCGTTCATATGCACAAACTACATTCTACACCGTGTGTCGGCACAAACAAACTTACGTACATTCAACTATCACACGACAGTCGTAAATAAAAATCATTCACTTTCCGTTTCGTATGCGATTTTTCTTCTTTTTTTATTTATTTATATTTTTTTCGGTTTTTATTTTTATATGTTTTGTTATTACAAAAATATTCACTCAATTTGTTTTCATATTACTACATACTTTCTTTTTAATTTTGTTTTTATTGTAAATTATTAAAATTAAAACTTTTATTTCTTTTCACTTTCAAATGCACTTTGCCAACGTTTAATAAAGGTTGTTGTTGATATTGTACTAATAAACAAAATTTATTATACATATATGTATAAGCACATAGGTACATACATATACATATTTATTTATACTATTTTTTATATTTTAATTAAAGTATCCAACGACAACGAAGAAATAGTCAAGATGAAGTTTACTAACGCGCTACAGAACGTATACTAAAAGCAGATAGATAGACTGAGAGTGAGTGATTGAGTTACTTTAATTTAATATCGTAGCCGCCGATTCTTTCATTCTTCTCCTTTTTGTTTTACTGTGTGTTTTGCCAACGAACAGTGATGCCAAACGTTTATATTTGCACGAGAAATATTCAAAGAAAAATTATCAGTGGATTATATATAATAAATAAAATTAGTTGTGCATATTATATTTTTTATAAAATTAAGCAGCTAGAACATATGTAAAAATTTTAAACAGGTTCAAAGATGACAGTGTCAATGTATAATAAAAACAAATATGAGTGCTATCTTATATATATATTACCCTTCATCTTAGTACAAAAAACAGATTTATTAGTACTGTTTTAGAAAAACTTTTTAATAAACAATTAAAAAAAAAAAACATTTGTTTAACCAAAATTTACAAAAATGGTTAGTAATAAAAATTTTGTAAATGGATTTTTTTCGGAAAATATGTTGTATGAAAATTTATTTTAATAAATGAAATTTTATTTGATATAAATATTATCATCTATCTATAAACGTACATATCATAGAATAGCGTTAAAATATTAAGAAATTTTTTTTGTTTTGTGTTTGTATTAATGAGAGTGAGTATACAAAATAAACTACCAAAATAAAGGAACCAGTTCAGAAATGGCAAATATATGTATTACTTCCTGTTATAATAAAATGCCCATTATTACCTACACCCTGCATTATCATCATCCAGAGTTGTATTTTAGTTAAGTTTTTAGTATGGCAACATGAATAATTTTTAACTGACACTTGTTTTGATTTATTTTCATTTGTTTGTTGTGATTAATTTTCATTTGTTTGACTTGTGCTACAAAACACCAGATGGCATTACCAATAAATTAATAGTAATATTAAACTGTCAGTTATTTTAAATAAGTCGAATTTTTTGAATTTACTAGTAGACATACCATGGTGTAAATATACAAGGAAAAAATCTTATTTTTGGAAATAAGTAGTTTTTTTTTTTATTATAAATAATAAAAACAATTCATATTTTATTTAACACTAACCAAAAAAATAACAACAAAAATTAATTTTCTTATACTAAATTGTACATTTTTTTTCAAATGGGAACAAAGAAGATTTTTTTAATTGAACCTTCGTTTAGACAAAACAAAAAATCTGTTTTTTTTGGGGAAAAAATCTTAAAATCTTTTTTCGGTTAAAAAATCTTAAAAAATAAACTAAAATTTTACTTCTGGCAGCGCTGGCTACATGTGCTACATAGAAAAAACTAAAATTTGAATCGCGATTACAAAAACAAATGTACACAAAAGTGTTTATCAAAGCAATATCGGTACATTGTTTACGTAGACTAAACAACAAAAAATCTAAATGTGAACTTACTCCACATTAGCGATGGACACTGTAAAAAAACATCGATGTGTTTTTCGATGCGATGCATCACAAACATACATCGATGTTGCATCGATATTTCATAAAATACATCGATGTTTTTTATACATCGATTGTTTTTTTTTTCTTTTTTTAATTATTTATTATTATTATATTTTCGAAAAATCTTAAATTTATTTTACATCTCCCAATACTTATTATTTAGAAATAAAACTGTAATTTATAATATTTCCAAATATCCAACGGGTTTTCGTTCAGTCTTCCAACAGGAGTCCTCAACTAAACTGAAAGTTCATCAGACAATATATCTTCAATCTTGTTACTTTTCCAATTTCTATGAACCAGTTTTTAATGGCTAGTCCATAATGAAAAAGTATCCTCACTTTTATCGGATTTTTCTGAGTCAGATTCAATATCTTCATTTTGCAAAAGAGTATTTTTCATTAATTCGTCGATCTTTGATACAGCATTGGCAACGGCTATTGCATCATTAGAGTGCATTTTTTTGAATCGAGGGTCTAAAATGTTAGATACGTATTTACGTTTATATACCAATATACACGTTCTGTATACAATTTGTCATTTCGATGCATCGAAAGACAACATCGATGTTTTCCGATTGTTTAGGAGCAAAAAAAAAACATCGGATTATATCGATGTTTCGACACCATACATCGAGTGTTTTTAAAACATCGATGTTTTTTGTCCATCCCTACTCCACATTAAATGAAGGAGCTTTATATATATTATCAAGAAATTGAAGCTTAAAAAATTTGATTATCACGAAGATGTGTAAAAGTTGTTAATAAATGAAATAGAGTGAAACTGACAAAATTTTTGTACTGGAGTTGTATGGGGGTGGGTGTTATAGTGGGCGGATTTTCTTCATGTTTCCAAAACAGCATTTAATAGATGTTATATGCAGTTTTACGATAAATAAACATTCAGTCAGTCAGTTTGACTGACTGATTTGAACTGCTTATAACTTTTGTGGCTCTTGCGGTATGAGCTGTAGCTCCATCTTGCTGGAACCATATGTTACGATTATTGAGAACTATCGGACGTAAAAAATTTTCCAACATGGTCCGGTATACCACCCCAGAGACGGTTTGTGGTTCATTAAGCTCATTTTCGAAGAAATATGGACCAATAACTTTATCAGCCATGATTCCACACCAAACAGTGCATCTGACAGGGTGTAATTGTCGCTGATGCAATGCTCTTGGATTCTCTGTACCCCAAATTCGGCAGTTCTGTTTATTCACATATCCATTTAAATGAAAATGTGCTTCATCGCTCATAATCAGATTATCCAAAAAATTGTCATTTTCTGTAGCTAGCAAAATCAATCTATTGGCATATTTTTTTTTACACGTTCTTCCACTGAGTATGATGACATTATGAAATTTTATAAAATTCTGTATTATCTGCAAAAAAAAAAAATTAAAAATGCAAAAGTTATAAGCATTTCAAATCAGTCAGTCCAAGTTGGCCCACCCTGTAGTTACAAATTTACAGAAGATATGGCATTTTTGAAATATCATTTGTATGGGAGGTGGGCGTAAAAATGGGCGGATTAAGTTCATATTTTCAGGAGCTCATTCTACAATTATAATATTAATGTTTTATGAAAATGGAGTTGATATATTTAAAATCATGGAAGTTATGCCACATTTTCTATTTAAGTTGTATGGGAGGTGGGCGTAAAAGTGGACGTATTTTTGTAAAAAAAACTAAAATTCTTAAAAAATTTAAAATAAATGTGTGCAAAATTTCATGAAGCTCCGCAACCTCCTTGATTTATAGCCATTGAATACACTACACGGTCACTGTGTGCAACGTTGTCGCCGTCGCATCAACTTGTGAAGGCATTGCACCGACAAATGTACAATAAATATATGGGCGCATTAGTATTAATAATAAAAAAAATAAGTGGTATTGGCAACTTTTGATGTGGCCCTTAAATGCTTTTATGAATAACGCCTTCCAGTTATATAGGCTATCTCCAGTTGAACAAGAACAGTCCCATATAGACTATCTAGCTTTCACCCGGTCGGTAGTCACTACTTATCTTGGACGGTTTGCTTTGGCTCGCTCTAAAGACCGTTCACTAAATACCGTTTCGAGAAAAAGAAGGGTGCCAGACGAAGTTCGTCTTGATGGAGCTGGTCATATAATTATTTCCAGTGCAACTCAGATACGTTGTGCTGAATGCCATAAAAATACTACAAAAAAATGCAATACATGTGATGTTGGCTGTCACACTAATTGCTTTGAAACTTTTCATTCATAAACAATATACTTAAAAAAATGTAAAAACATGTACTTTTCTGTTTGTTTTTTAAATAAATTAAAAAAAAAACTGAAATATGTATGTATGCCAAACTTGTTTTATTTACAATAAAATGTTATAAAAATTAATATTTTTTTGGTGTGGCTAACAGTGCTCAGTGCCCCAAAAATCGGGACGTTTAAAATATCATAAACTATATATTCTTTTAAAATTTTTAGACTCAAATAAATAAAAAAGTTTTGATATTTAAACGAAAAAATAAGTTGAGCACATACGGGTTAATAACTAATTTGCTGGAGCTGGACACTAAAAATCTTTAAAAACGATCTCTTTTACAGTTGTAACCCAATTTGGTAAAAACGTTTGCGGTAGACAGAATAAACTGATTCGTTGTAACAAACGAATTTGTTAGAATTGATTATAACAAGAGAAAGTCAAAAATTTTGCAGTCATAATTGGAAAATTAGTCCATTCAGATTAAATCATTTGCTTGGCAACATATACGGCTACAATGAATCTGTTTTTAGTACTTATCAAGTATTCTATATAAAATAGATCGATCAAATACGTTGATGATATTGTTGAACTTCTGATATAAACTTGAGATAAACTTGAAATTTGATTTTAATATATTTTTATTTGCATTGTGATGCAGAAAATAATTGTTACCACTTGAGCTGAAACTAAACATAAATTTATTACTTTATTACTTTTGTGCGGCTATTTTTATCTGGTTAATTAATTTATGAGTTATTTATTAGTTCAATTGTTAGAATGCCAACAAACAATGTAAGTTTATTTTATGCGTATAGGTATAAAAAATAATAATAAGAAAAAAATTACTTCCGCTTTGAATAACGGAAACGGAAATTCTACTTTATTAACACCTTTTAAACTTTCATATGGGTAAAAAAATGGTTTACCCTTCACCTTCTTCTGTCACTCTTCAAGTTAAAAATTTATACATTTATTTACTTCAATTATTATTATTATTATAATTATATTTATTGCTAATAGTTGTTGCTGTTACTGTTGTTGTTGTGATTGTAGTAATATTTGGCGTTTAACAAGGAAACGTGAATAAATACATACTTATATTTGTATGTATGTATATGGTTGTAGATATGAATGTATGTGTGTATGTATTCTAAGTATAGTGTACGAGTATATATGTATATAACTAACTAATAACAAAAGAATTATAACAATTTTGTTCTCCCATCACGTAAACATGCATATTTTCTCAAAATAATTAATTTTGCTGTACTGTGACCTGCTCATAAATCTCCACTTAAATGAACACACAATAAATACAAAACTACAAAGTAAAAGAGAATCCCAGTAATGGAGGTGTTGGTAAAATGGTGGACCTAAGGGGTGGTAGTTAGATGGGAGGCTAAGAATTGTGTTACTTTATAACTCCTTCAACAGACATACACATACACCTACATGCATACTTTTGTATGCATAAAATATACAGAATATATGTACATATAAAATGTAGCATCAGCATAAAGCATTGTTCGCATAAAATCCGGCCACACTCCAGAAGCATTTTAAGAAAATCTGGCAGCAAAACATTCGTTATTTTTAGTGATGTGTTTTTTAATAGAGTTTTGTACGAGTGGAAAATTAAAGTAAATTCACATAGTTTATAACAGAGAGTGACTATTGAATTTGTTGTTGTAAATTTTAATAAATAAAAAGTTGTTTCATAACTAAACCACTTGACGCTTAATTTCGTTTTGTGGTTCAATTACTAAATAAATATATGTAAATATTAAAACATTTATGCGACCGAATTTTATGTGAACAATGCTTTCTATTTACGAACATATTTAATGACAAAGACTACGGCAACAACACAGGAAAAAAAAAAATAAAACGAACAAGACGTCAACAACGAGCTTGATAATAGCACCTAATATTAATTAGCTATGAAAATTATTCAAGGTACTATGTACAAAAATACCTTCTGATTATATTTCACCTGATACATGCGTACAAGTACACAAACATATTATCTATATGTATAGAATGTTATATTTTGAATATTACATTTATTTGTAGGATATTGTATGCAATCGTATAGTTTTTAATTATATGGCAAGTTTTATAAGTAAACTGTAAAAGGAAAGGAAAGGAACGGAAATGAAAATAAACATTTAAACTCCCATCATATTAGTGGATGGAAGTTACGATTATTGCTTTAGCAAATATAAGCAAAAAGTTAGTAGTGATAGACCGACTCTAATCATGCCATTTTACTTACAGTTTACACAGATGAAACTAACAAATCGGAAAGATGGCAACGAAAGATATAATTCAGTTAGAAGGAACCAATTTTTATACATTTAAAAAGATTTCATATATGCAAAATATTGTATCATTGTGATTTAACGCTTCTTAATGACAAGATATAATTTTGGATTTTATTGAAATTAAAGGTAGTTCGACAGCTGAAAGTTTAGGGTTGTTTATTATAGTCCGACCTTATATTCGCTTTCAATTTCGAGTTAGAACAAAAACAGCCCTAATACCAGTATTCGGTATCATTCGAAATATGGCTTAATACCGAAGCTGAAGCTTTTTCCATTTTAAAAAGCTTTTAATATAATTAATATAATATAAAAACTGTTACCTCAAAAATATTTGTCTGTTCAATATGAAGAAACAAGATTATAAACGATTTAAGTTTTAATGGAATTTCCTATGAGAAAATCGATTTTGGATACCAATAATTATTTTTATTGTATAACTATAACGATTTTGATTCACAATGGACTTTTCACACAAAAAAAACTGAAAGATCTTAAATCCTTAATATTTTTGTAAATATATGTACGTTTAAATGAGAAAAGAGCCTCAATCTGCGATCACTCACATTTGCGATTCAAAATTAATTTTTTTATAAAAAAAAATTCAAAATCCTTAAATCCTCAATATTCAATTAAAACATTTTTATACGTCGAAATGACCATATGTCAAACAAATGCTTAAAATTTCATCATACTGTTACGAAATTTATGTCAATATACCAGCTTTGTAACGGCTGGTATCAACATACACACCATTATCAACATTTGCTTTAGTATAAATATAAATAAAAAGTTGTGGAGTTGGGCAACATTAAGTTTTAACGGCTTTGGTTGTCTAGAATCAAGTAATTTCTATTATATCAGCTGCGAATCATCCGGAAATTGCTAGAATATGGCGCTAGTGTATAAATAGAACAAACAGGGCCACTCAACCGTGAGTTTATTGTGAGTCTTCGTTGAGTAAACATTGAAGTGTGTGTTTAAGTAAATTGTAAAATAGTATTTAAAGATAGGGGCCAAATTACCGTATTCGATATCGAGTAAAATTGATCGTAATTTTCTTATTTGAGATTATGGCATTCGATATCGAGCAAGAAATTTAGTACATTTTATCATAATTTCGATATCGAAATCATTTTTCGATACGATAGCTCATTCGATCACGAATGCGGTAATTTGGCCCCAGATTTTTTACTTAAAATATTTCGTACATTTGAATAAATAAAGACTCGTTATATTTTCTTTAAACTATTTCACGCTTTTATTTTGCAATTAAATAGAATCTGGTTTATTTAAAGGAACAAGCACCGTTTTATACCCTACACCACTATAGTGGGGAGGGTATATTGGATTTGTGCTGATGTTTGTAACGCCCAGAAATATTGGTCCAACACCCATCTTAAAGTATACCGATCGACTCAGAATCACTTCCTGAGTCGATTGAACGATGTCCGTCCATTTGGATGGCTGTCCATGTAAAGCTTGTGCGCAGAGTACAGGTCGCAATTTTAAAGATATTTGGATAAAATTTAGTACGTGATATTTTTTCGGTCCAAGGATAGATGGGATTAAAACTGGTGGAAATCGGTCCATTATTTCACCTGGCCCCTATACAAATGTCCTCCTGAAGTTGGGGTTTACTGATCATAAATGTTTGAATTATACAAGTATCCAAACAAATTTTATCACAAATGCGTGGTAAATGAAGCCAAATTACATTTTATGCAGATCGCTCCATAATTAGTCGTAGCTCCCATATAAGGCCCACTTCTGAAAATCACTTTAAAGAGCATAACTCACTCAAAACAGTTGGTATCCACTTTAACGATCATAAATTTCTTAAAAATGTTGGTATTCAAATTTGACACAAATAAGTTTCTTTTATACAGAAATAATGACACTTAATTCTATAATGGTCGGTCCATAATTAGTCAAAACTACCATATAGGATCCTTTACGTAATTCGCTCTAAACTCCATAAATCTTTTAAAAGTATTTATATCGAGATAAAGTTAAACATACACAATATCTATACTCACAAAAATCATGACACTAAATTTTTGGATGATCGGTCCCTAATAGGTAATATCTCCCATATAGCGCCCATTTCTAAAAAAAAAAACTTTTATATGGTCGGGCTTGACCGACTATACTTTTTTACTTGTTTAAAAGGTAAAAACGTAACAATACTAAAGGTTTCAAAAAGGTTTCTGAAGTTTGATCAAAATCATTAATGGTATTAATCAAGTTCAAATGTATTAATACTATTATTACCACAGACAAGTAGGAGTAATTTTACTTTTCATATTTAAGTAAAGCTATGTATAGACAGTCGTCAGATATTACAATGTTGTCCGAAAAATGTTCAGAAAATGTCTAACAATCGTGTGAACTTAAAATTTTTGTCTCCCAACGTTGTAAGAAAAAGCATTTTCAGTACATTGCAAGACAAAAATATTGTCAGACATCTAAGAATCGTGTAAACACAAATTTTTGTCATTGTCATTGTTTTAACACAATTGTCAAACACTTTTCATTGTCATATGTGCAAAGTTTATGCATCTGCCAATGACAAGCAGCATTGTCATAGAAATCATTTCTAAATGCAACTCTGTATATACATAAATAAACAAACAAGTGCATTTTGGAAAAACAATTTCGGTTGACAGATGAATTCATTATGTGATAATTGTGTGCCAATGAAATTTTTAGTTTTCTTATAATCGTCTGAACTGACAATTTACCTTTTGCTAACAATTTTTCAATGCCAGTACATTGCTAGCACATTGCTAGATCTGACAACGTTATAATATCTGACGACCGTCTATATATAGCTTAAAGCTGGATTCTTTATCTCATAGCTTAAACCAACATATACATATTTATTATAATATTAATAAATATGTCTTTATTTTCTTTTTGGTAAATTACATATTACACTAATGATAGCGAAATTATATTGTGAGTCTTCGTTCGTATACTACTCAACATATTTACGTACCTTAAATAACAGACACACTCCCAACACAAAATCAAAATACATAAAATAATAAAGTCAACATAGATGATTATTAATTCTGTACTCGTATGTGTAATTAGATGAAGTTATTCGTATATGCATGTGTTATTAATAATGTAACTTACTCGCATCCCAGCATACCATTCTAGGAGCGCTCCGAAAAATGAGACACAAAAGAGTCCAACAAAAGAGCATTTTCGGAGCGCTTCGAAAAAAGGAGTCAGAAAAGAGTCCAACTAAAGAGCATTTTCGGAGCGAAAAAAAAATTTGCTTGCTACTGTCCTGAGTCGGCACGCAGTATGACTCAGAAATTCCACTTAATTATGTGTGTACCAAAGCGTTTTTGTCCTGTTATTTGTACTTTGAACAAAAAAAAACATAGCTGTACCACACAAGAATGATAAAAACAAGATTACACAGAGAACAACAAAAACCTTATAAAAGACTCTTTTTTGACATTATCTAAGAGCTCTTTCTGACGGACCATTTTCGAATGTAATAACCCTCTTTTCTGAAGGTTTTAGGAGCAATTATGATTGTTTTTTGGGCTCATAAAGAGCGTCAACGCCCCGAAAAAGGTGCCAGAAAAGACTCTTTTCGGACTCATATGGCTTGCTGGGATGTAAATACATACACGCATACATATGCACATAGTAGATACAAAGTAGGGTATCCATTCGAATAATTCGTGTGATTTTTCGAAAAATTTCTTACGAATAATTATTCGAAGAATTTATAAATGACCATAAATGTGAACAAAATTCGAACAAAAGGAATAAATTAATATTTGTTTTGATTTTTTGTGACATTTTTAAATTTTCGGAAGTCTAAAAAATGCGTCTAGTGAAACTACAATATGAAAGTTAAAGACAGTCTTTATTTCCCTATAGATAGATGAGTGCTCCGATAGCTCTTTCTACAAAAATATAAACGTTACTGCAATAACTTATTATTCTCAAAAAAGAAATCTTAGTTATTTAGTAAAAAAAGACTGAAAACTTTTAAAATGGAAACAGAAATTGTAAAGTCCACATACGACTGGCGGCCATAATGTGAAAATATGTGCAGTATTAACATCGCTATAATTTCCGGTTATTAATAACATTTTTGTTAAAATGAATAATACTAATGAAAATGTTAACTTACAATAAGCTTGTGTATATCAATATATTGAATTGGAATCATAATGGATCGATTTTTTAATTGAACCAGTGCCATCCGTTTAAACTAACCTAAATGAGGTGTTGAAAATAAGATGTTGAGAATGTTTAAGGATGTTATATACATATGTATATTGAGAATGAGTTTGATGATGATTATTACGTTTAAATAGACAAAGAAATTTTACGTCTGACTTGTTGAAGAAAAAAACTTTTACTTTCACATTATTTAAAACATTTAAATTATTCGAATTATTCGAACAAGTTATAATATTTTATTTGAATTATTGCATTTTTTCAAACAAAGGAACAGTCAAATAATTTTGATACTCTAAAACTCATACATACACAAACTTTGGAGGTTGCACATTTTACTTTAGGTTTCTATTTCACCTTTATAATTTGATACCAATAAAATCATCAATTTCATATCTTGAATTCAAAATTTAGTATTTTTTTAAAACTTTTACAGGTGCCGTTGTCAGTAACAAAGGAATGTTTTCATGCGAATCACTAGAAAGTAAGCAGTTACAAAAGTCATTACAAATACCTCTAAGTAATGCAGATGGTTGTTAGCAAAAATAAGTTATTGGATAATTGCACAGTTTTTGCTAGAAAATTTAAGTCGATTGAGCTATGACCGTCATTCTAATCTCACAACCAAATCACAATATTCACAGATAATCGTTTTTTATTCATCTAAGCTGTTTGGTATTGAAAATGTGTAGAATCGGTCCAGTTAAACTAGAGTTATGAAACAAATCATGAGATAAAACTCTGTCGAAAATGGTAAGAATCGGTTCATGTTTTCTCCCAGACATGTACAATAAAGACTTTATATATAAATGCTTATAAATACATAGAATAGAATGGTGCTATCCATACAACATTCAGCAAAAATAAGTTTTGCATAAAAAATTAATCATACGATCTTCTTTTTTGTGCATCGCGGTCCACTCCAAAAATCACTTAAATGTCGTTATCAAGTTGAAAAAAAATCTCCGTGTTTATTTTTATGAAGATTGGTAGAGGAACCCTTAAAACACTTAAATATATCATACAGGCATGTTCTGAAAATGATTTTTTCGTAAATTGATTTGAAATCACTGAAAAGGTGTTCTGTGCACAAAAATTATTGAAATCTCGTGATTTAAAACCGGTCACCTAACAGCCTAATGATTTCAAATTACTTAGAATTTTTTAAGCATTTTTCATTGCACTCTTGTAATAAAATTATCACATATACTTAAAATCATTTGTTCTTTGGTTTTTTTGGTTTTGAAATAAAACTAACTATTTTACATAGAAAAAACTTAAAATTTACAAATTTAGTAAGACGTTGTATTTTTTGCGGACCATTTTTTTTTTAGATTTGTTTATATTTTTCGTGAGTTACTTATACTTTTTAGTGGTCAACACAAAGTAAATCAGCTGTTAGCTCGTGATTTAAAACAATCAAAATCACTATAAAAAATTAAAAATCTCGTGATTTTCAGAACACCAAAATATTCTTCCCGTGATTTCAAAATCGTTCGTGATTTAAAATCACCCTGATTTCAGAAGATGCCTGATAATGTAAATTATAAATCATTTCTAAATATCAAATCAAATGTGAAACCTTTTAAAAGTTAGCCGATTTTGCTCATATATTAAGCATTTCATTTGAAAATAATGGAAAACAATTTCAGACCTTGGAGGTACTAAAAATCCGAAAAGGTGCAGAACAAGGGCCACTCTAATATACAATGCAAACATTTAAGTGCGTATTTAAAAATGTACATTCTATGCATTCGAAATGTAAATATAGATATCGTCAATTAAAACGTAAAAAGAAATTAATGAGGTAAAAGCTTTAATAATAATTAAAAAATAATTATTTTAAAGGTAGTCTTCAAAAAGAAAATCCCAAAAGTTCACAATATTGTTAACAAGTGGCTTTCATACATACATATATAAAATGTACATACATACATTTGCTTTGCTCTCCTGAATTTATGTTAAAAACACATACAGGACTTCCTATTGGCGCATCTACACTATGTAGGTATATGTATATGTGTTTGTGTATTTGCTTGTAAACAAAAAAAATACAATAAACGCAAGAGGCTGTGACTGTGTGTGGTATTACCAGCGTGTCTGTAAATGTATACTCGTATACATTGGCATACATATGTACATACATCCATACATACATATGTATATTTTATTGTATAATTACAGAAAATTAAATGCAATTAAATATAATTGTTTTCTTTTTTTATCCTTATTTTATATATTTTTTTATAAGTTTTATGTATATTTTTTTGTAATTTAATTAGTTTTCTAGCAAAGTAGTATTGCACTATTTGGTTGATCGTTGCTGCTGTTTTCTTTAAATTTCATTAAATTAATTTCTCATTATCATTTAAAGTATATTTACGTGAGAGTGAAATGTACAAAAGAAATAAATGCATTTACTACTAAATACTACTTACTTACTTACTTACATACATACTCCTATTGAGTTGAAAATAAAGCGTATGTTCGAAACATTTAAAAGCTTTCCTTTTATATTTTGAGATTTTTTATTCAATTTTTTTTAATGAATACGTACGTGTAGATGTATGGTCTTTGTTTGGATGTTTAGTTAAGTGTGTAGTGTCGTACACTTGTGAAATGGTGTTGGTAAAGGTTGTTTTATCACAACTTTCTCAAAATCTTATTTGCGAAGGATTTATTAAACATTTCTTTTTAAAAACTTTTCCCAATAAAAAAAAGTGTTTTTTTTTTTAAAAGTTCTATTGCTTGCTTTCTTTACCAATTGCTGGAAAAAATGTTTTTTCACAATAAAACGTTTTTTTGTTCCTAATTACATTCACAGCAATATTTATAAAAAAAAGCTAATTTTTTTCAATAAAAGCTTTCCCATAATAAAAGCTTATAATAAATTATAAAAGCTTTAACTATTTTCAAAACAAATGAATTTTTTTTTCATTATTAAAAAACATGACCTTTTGTTAATTTTTTTTTGATAAATTTAACGAAATAACAAAATAAACACTTGTTTTTTTGTAAATAAAAATTGCAAATGAAAATTTTAAAAACTTTCTAGGAAAAGCTTTTTTAAAAACACTTGAAATGCGTTACTTATACTTTTGCTAAAAAAATCTTTTTTTTTTACAAAAAAGAATTTATTTTTCCACGAAATAAACTAAACAAAACAAAACTTTTTATTCACAATAGATTTTTCCACAATACCTACTTTTCTTGAGCTTTCTTGGTGGAGACACACTTTTTTTTTATAAATTTCTTACTATTACAGATCGCACTAATTACATTCACCTGTGTGCAGTTCAAAGATCATTTATTAAACATGTCCTAAACTGCTGGTATTAATTGTGGTCCATTGAACAGAATATAACAAAAACAACATAAAATAAAAATAAAACAAATACGATTTTATAATAGAAGCTCTAAAAAAATGTTTGTGTTCCTTTTCCACTAAGTTTTTCTAATGAGTGTATTTGAAAACGTAAAACATTTGTAGTGGTAACGTGTAAAGGTAAAATGAAGCATAAAATCTACCATTTGTTTGCGTGAGTTCTTCTAATTAACAGATGTAAGAATGGCAAAAAATCCAGCAACAACATCAACAACAATAAAACAGAAAAATGGCAACAACAAAAACCCACAAAACAAAGAAAAAAAGGAAAAAAAAACAAAGTGATTTAATTTCGTGTTGTTGACGTTGCTTTACATTTTACTTCCGTTTCTGTTTGTAATAGGCGTCCATTAAGGAACTGAACGCGTACAAACATAGATTACTATTGTAGCGATTTATAGTCGTACAACACACAGCACACACATACAACACCCATACATTTACTATAGATAAAACAGTAGTAGTAGTAGTAGTAACGCATACACTTACACAAACTAATTTTCACATTTAACATTAAGCAACTGGCTAACGATGAAAAGTCTTTGCTTTTCACTAGACAATTGCAAAAGCGGAAACAAAAAGAACAAAAACAAAACAATTAAAAAAATAAAGAAAAGTAAAGTAAAGTATGAAAATATATATACATATGTATGTATATAATCTTATTTCGTATAAACAGGGGGGGAAATCAGCAACAACTGAAACAAACACAAAGCAAGAATGTAAGACTGTTTTAATTGTTTTCACAAAAAAAAAAGGCAAGTGAAAAAGACACACACATACACGTACATACAACTGCAACAAAAATGTTGTTAGAATTTAACAACAAAAATAATATCTACAACAGCAACAACAATAACAATTAAGAGTTTATATTCGGCTGTGTCGAATTATCTATACCCACCACCAAATCGTTTATTATGGGGCGCACGTCGAAAAATATTGTAGCATAATTTCTATTTATTTTCGGTTTATTTCGGTTGAATTTCATCGAAGAATTTTATGCATATTCCAGTTATAATCAAGAATTTATTTATATTTGTCTCTTTCTTTTAGAATTGCGCTTTCTTTATATTTTTGCAGCGTATAAAATAAAGCGATTTACATACTTTAACACACAATAAACTAGATGGAAAATTATTTCACAAAAGTCAATAGTATAGGAGCGGATTATAGTTCACAGCATTAAAATGTTGTGTTGTCTCTAACTACTGCAACACAACATGTATTTTTCATACGATTAAGCCGATAAGTGTTGTGAATCGTAATCGCAGTTTACAACATACAACATCAAAAAATTTTTACATACTTATAAATGATCTGTGTAAAATTTCGGCTCGATATGTACATATGTTTATGTAGGTTAATGATTTTCAGGGAGTAGGAAGGCAGCTATGACTCGTTATGGGCCGATTATCATGAAATTCTGTACGACGATTTATATGTAATGTTCGTTTGGCTTTTTCTATAGAAGCAAAATACGGAAGTAATTCCACTTCCGAACGGAATTAAATTCTGTGACATGGCCGAAAGTGTGCAAAATTTCATATTATTATCTGCATTTTAATTGAAGAAAATAACAAAAACTATCTGAAAAATATCGAGGTTGTTTGAAATTTTGGTCTATAACTGGTATACTACTGGACCGATTTTGCTCATTTTATTGGATTAAAGAATGTTTGGTAAAAATTTCATTGTTCTATGTTTTTTTTCGCTCTATTGTGGCTTCAACAGACGAACGGACATGGCTAGATCGTCTTATAATCAATATTTCGATTTGTTACAAACAGAATAACAAACTCAATATACCCCCCCATATTTTTGATCTTGGGTAGAAAAAAAAACAACACAACAACAATATTGGTTTGCATTAAACAAAAGCAACTTTTTGTTTTAAACATTTTTATACAAATCCACAAATACAAGTGCGAGTACAACACAATACAATACGATACAGTGTTAAATACAGGGTGTAAAAGTTTATGACTAGGGGCTGTATTTAAAAAAATAAAAAACAAAACAAGGGAAAAAAAAGAGCAAAACTCTTTTAAAAAAAAGTCAGAACTAGAATCGAAAAGAGGAAGCAAACGGCTTTCACTTGTACACGTCGTCGTGTATAGTATTTATATGCAGCAAGCAACTAGAGTTTGAAAGTAAAATTGTGGGGTTAAGTACTCAAGTTAACAATTGCACAACACTAGAGCAAATTTACACTAAATAAGAATATTTATGAAAAAGCGGGCAGAAAAAAAATAAATAAATAAATAGAAAAACTCTCTCACTTAAACGTTATGCTAGTTAGAACAATGGAAGAAAGGAAGGAAGGAAGGAATTCCACAGGGATATTGAATTTGATAAGTGATTGTTATGCAGGACTTTTCAAAACACGGCAAAAGGGTAATAAAGTGTTACAGTTTTTAATTTATTTTAAATGAAACATTCACACAGTTTTTTAATATTATTTTTTATTTTAGGGCTACACGAAGATTAAATTGAATTATAAGTTGATTATAGATACGATATAATAAGGTACTAAACGATACAAAAAAACATTTTTTAAAGTTAATTAATTATAAGTTAATTATAAGTATATCGCCAGCTTAAATAACGCACATACCGTTTTTAAATATTTTTTTAATGAAAAAAGCTTTTTTTAAACAGGTTAAATAAAAGCTGTTGTTGAAAAACAAATTGTCTAATAATGTTAAAAAAAATTAATTTTTAATAAAAAAAATAAATACTAAAATCTACAGGTTGATTTTCCCGAATCTTTTAAAGGGCTGATTTTTTTTTTTTGATTTGGAAAAGAATTATGAAAAACTTTCCATTCCTTTGGCATGAGCGACTTTTTAGAATTTTATAAAACTTCAAAGTGATTTTGGGCTTAAATTAAAAATGGCTATATTACTAGGGTAAATACTAGGCTGATCTTTAAATTAGACTTTCATGATTTACTTTTTGAAAATATTGTTCTTTGACCCAAATCTCGCAAATAAAAATAAATTGTAAAAATAAAGCTTTTAGCTACTTTGTTACAAAAAACATTGTTTTGCCGTCGAATCAGTTGGCTCTGAAAAGAATATCAAAATCTCACGTCTCTCAATACGTCTTTCAAATAAGCCTTATATCTTTTAAGCAAAGATATTGGCGATAAGGGAGCATGCAAAGATCTGGGGCCAAATTACCGCATTCGTGATCGAATGAGCTATCGTATCGAAAACTGATTTCGATATCGAAATTATGATAAAATGTACTAAATTTCTTGCTCGATATCGAATGCCATAATTTCAAATAAAGAGATTACGATAAATTTTACTCGATATCGAATGCGGTAATTTGGCCCCTGCTGGAAAAGAATATTCTTGGCAACTTTAGCTCTTAAATCTTATGCCGCATCTTCTACCTTGATCAGGCAGTATAAGAAGGTGCTGTCCAGTTTGGTAGACAGTTTGATAAAAAAACAAAAACAGAAGGCTAAATTAAACCAGCCAAATTTAACCCAATACAATGAAAAACGTACTATACAAATCTGGAATAGAAACCGGAAAAAGATTTCGAATCTAATGACACAGGTAATCGATAAGTTATCAAAAAGACTTGGACTTTCTTTAAATAGTTAATGTCGTAATTGCCGTGATCACGAAAAGAAGGCAATAGTTTTTTTTTTATATTTGTTAACGATCCATTTGAGTTATCGGAAACCATATGGAATGTTCTTATTGGACAAGTTTGTTCTAGTACTCATACCACTAGCATCTAATGTTAGTTTTTCAATCTCATTCGGATGCCATTTGAACATTGGCATACAACGAAATGGTCACCTACATCAATATTTATATTTATAATAAAAATAAGAATTTGGGAGTTTACACAAAATACACTTCCTGTAATATATTTTTCTCTCATCTTCCACATATTCGGAATATTTTGCCTTAAATAAAAAAATTATTATTTTAAAATAAAATAACAAAAGAATAATTTATTAAATACCCTGTATACTCGTATATTTTAATGTTTTTATTCTTGTCAGTTAAAATCTTTTTTTTTTAACATTTTTAACAATAAATGTCAACTGGGGATCATAAACGTCCTTCAAATAGAAATTTAACTGGATTATGACACATATTTGCACCTTGTAGACTTTTTGTGATAAAACGCACACATATGTACATACACACGTACACACATTAGAGGGAGTGTGTGTTTTTATAGGGGTGGTGGAAGCAGCACACAAGTACAAGAGTAGTTAGTTAGTAAATGATATAATAAAAACATTAAAGTGCGAATCATAAAAAAAATCTTGATTGACATAATATGATTTGACTTGTATGGAATTGTGTGGACTTGCTCTTGCTGTTAAACACACAAATTGTGTGTATGTATACATACATACATATATGTCACAAATGTTAAAATACAACAATACATTTCACAAAAAAAAAAAAAAAAACAAACAAACAAAACTATAAACTAAATTTACAAAATCAAGTGGCAGCAGAAACCACAAAAGTGGCAGACAATTCATGTGTGAAATAAAGGTGATTGTGGCCAAATCTCGCCATTTGAAATGTGTTTTAGTTGTAGTTAAAATGAAAAACGTTTTAAAATTTCTTTGTTACTCTGTTGAAACACACACGTTTATGTATGTTTGGTGACATGTATTTATACGTACATATGTTTTATGAACAACAATAAGCGGTCAAATAATTAAATTGACATGTTGCTGCTTGTTAAAATAAAATTCATATAAAAACTTTGATTTTATAGAGTAACAATGCAGAAACTGAGTTTCTGTTGCTAATATATTAATGTATATTTATGTCCAAAAATAAATAAATATTTCCTAAAATATACTTAGGTAGAATCTTTACAAGAGTTTTTCGGTTAATAAATTTTCAATTTTATTTCAGTAATATACATAAATACTGTTCAATAAAGTATTCTGTTAGCCATGTTTTAAGTAATAATTCTAAATTGTTATAAAAAAAATATTCTTTAAGAAAATGAAATGAAAATGTAATAAGTTTACGATGTGTAAAAATGGCTGTTGCACGGAATTATAAGTTAATAATAAATTAGAAACGAGAAAAGTTCTGAAAAATAAAAACATTAAATGAATACAAGTAACCACTTGAAAATTAAATATTATTCAATACTTTATTAATTACATAGTGGAAAATTTAAAGGCCCGATTATCGTTCACAACACTAACCCCCTTATTCATAAAACTTGTCAAAGTTTTTATGAATTAGACTGTAAGTATATTGATGTTGTATATTGTAAACTGCGATTACGATTCACAACACTTATCGGCTTAATCGTATGAAAAAGCCATGTTGTGTTGTAAACGATAATCGGGCCCTAAATTTTCAAAGAATTCAAACTAACCATAACCATACAAATTAATTATGTAAAAACTTAAAAGAAAGTTTTTAAAAAATTGTGTAAATTATAGTGAAATGCTTTAGAATTAATTGTAATAAAAGAGCTTACAGTTTTACAATATCTGTATTTAGGACAAAAGTAACCACAAAAGTATCCGTTAATTGAGTGTAATTAACCTTATCTCTAAATCTCTTTATAAAAACTTTAAAAAGAAGAACACTTAACAAATAAACGCATAATTTATAATAAAAACCCTAAGTATTAAATGATTTATGTTTAAGGAAAAAGTAACCATATAAACTTAAAAGAGTAACCGTATTAAAACCCAAAGAAAAGTTATATTTTTTATATTAATTACATGTCTATTAATTTTAAATATATGAATAAGTAAATAAAACATAAACAAGTAAGAGTGCTATATTCGGCTATGCCGAATCTTATATACCCTTCACCTTTGTTGTGGATGCATAATTATATTATATACATACATATTGTATATATTATATTGTTACGTTTTTACCTTCTAAAAACGGTGTTTTATTTCCTTTAAATAAACCGGATTCTTTTTAAATGCAAAATAAAAGCGTCAAGTACTTTTAAGAAAATATAACGAGTCTTTATTTATTTAAATATACACAAACACAATTAAAAATTAACACACTGTCTTTTTACACATTTATATTACGGTTTAAGAACACACTTAAACACTTTGTTTGATCAGCACCATCTATATATGAAAAAAAATTATTTGTAACAATTAGCGCCATTTGTTTATGAAACAAATTATTTTTAACAATATTAATACAATTAGTTTTTTGATCAAATTTTTAGAGGTTGACTCGGATTTTTGCTCATATATCCCTTATTTGAGGACGGATTTTGCTGATTTTAAATAGCAAACTTCTCGAAAGCATGTCTGACAGAATTATTTGAAGATTTGGATGCCGAAGATATCTGGGGACTTCAAAAAATTGATTTCAACATCCAGACAGACAGACGGACATGGCTTAATAGACTCCGCTATCTATAAGGATCCAGAATATATATACTTTATAGGGTCGGAAAATTATATTATGAAAATTACAAACGGAATGACAAAACCCTTCTCATGAAGGTGAAGGGTATAAAAAGCTAAAAGTTTTTCAATATCTGTAGTTTAAACTTTATAAGTAAATTCAAGTAACCATATTAAAAGCCACTCAAAAATACTAGTCTTTGTGTTAGTCTTTTATAAAATATTAACAAGTACCCGGTAGTCGAGTACAAGTCACCATATAAAATCAACTCACATATACAAATTATAGTTAAAAATTGTTTAATTATTTTTCTCAAAAACTAGGTAACTTTCAACAGAAGCAGGGCGTAGATTGCATTTGAAAATTCTTTTATTATTGCACTATTATTAACATCTAAGCCTTTGTTATTGTTATGTTTTGTTAACAAATATTTTTAAGCACTTTAGTGACAATTATTAGACTACATTATCTTTCGCCAAGCATTTTTTATTTATATTATTTTTTAAGATGGTCCACGGCGACATGCTATAACTCAGTCTATATTAAAACAAAGTGGTTGTAATTTAAATGTTCTGAAAGGTCAACCGCTCCTCTATAATTCTCATATAGTTATGTACAATGTTTTTACTTTACTCAAACCAGTAATTACAGGATATTTCATAATTATCTTTTCCAACATTAGTGATATTTTTAAACATATATTGCATATAAATATACTCGTATAACTCATACGACCCAGAATTATAGCAATTGTTTTCATTTACATTACAACAAAAGTTGGAGGATTTTATAAAATCTAATAAATTTATTTTATTTTTGTCACTTTTAGACTTATTTATTTATTTATTTAAATATGCAATAAATTTTCACGCTCTTTTAAATTTATTTATTTAAATTTAATGTTAATTTTCAATTTAAGCTGTTAAAACTATGAAACCATAAAATATTTTAACATTTTTAACCTGATATTTGATCTTTAGCCCACTTAGTTAATTTGTTGTTTTTGTAGAATTTAGTACACATGTTGTATATGGATGGCATAATAACTTATGTTGTGGTAGAGGTTTATTCATACATATCTACGCAAGTATGTATGGCTGTGTATATATTTATGTTTATAATAGTTTGTGTAGGTAACATGGTACTATACGAGTACATATATGTATATGTATGTACCCTAAATAAATTCCAACATCAACTACTTTAGATTCCTCTTGTAGTTCGTAGAAAATAACAAAAACAACAACTCACTCCACACTTAACGTGTTTTATTTATTAGTTTCACTTTTTTGTAGTTCCTGCTGTATTTGTTGTTATTGCTGTTGTTGTCGAGTCTTTCTTGCATGTTTTGTATTTTTTTTTTTTTGCAAAAATCGGAGGGTTCTTACCAAACAAATGGATCAATTAATGTTTTTTTCGTGTTTTCCGTTTTTTTTGTGTTGCACAAAAATTTAATTCAATTTTCAATTGAAATTGATTATACTAACTATCTTTTAGTTTAAATGCATGTGATTGTTACACACACACACACACACACACACCACAAACATAAATACACTGCGAGGCAATTGAAGTCATAGATACATTTTAAATACCAAGTGATATACAAGAGAATGAATAAATACAAGTGTTTGAATTGAAACAAAAGATAGATAGATAGATATGGCTAAAAGATATTGCACACCGAAAGAAAGTGTTAACAGAAATATAAATTATATTATTAGATTATAAAAAAAAAATGGAAAAGCTATAGTTTTGAAAAGAAAAACAAAACAAAACTAACCTGTGTAATCGTGTAAAATTAATCATCAAACACCACTTTCTAAAACCTCCAAAATGACGAATACTAAACAAATAAACGCATAAGTAATAAACCTTAGAAACTGGAGAAGCAAGTATACAATCTTATTTTTTTTTTTCAAAACACCACTATAAATAATAATTTCATTAGAATTTCATTAAAGCTGAAAATAAAGTTGCAAGAAAACCGACATCTTTCTGCTTGGGGATTTAAATATTATTTATATTAGTATGAATGTAAGTTTGTCTAGTCATTTTCTCATTGATGTGAGAGCGGAGTTGTCGGGAAGCTATCAAGAGGTGTATGAACGGTCTGTTTTAAGTACATTATCCTGATTACCTGCAGTTAAGTACTTGGAGGTTAATTCACGCATTTTGTAATCGAAAGAAATTTCGAATGATTTCTAGCTATGGAGTGAAAACTCGCTCATTATCGAATCTGTTTTGTTCAATATCGAATTAGGGAATCTCAAAAATAAAAAAAACTCGCAGGTTTTAACAGAAATAAGTATAAGAGAATTAGCCGCTGATTATTTTGTATATTATGAGTTTATGTATATTTTTATCAAATGCTTAAGATTTATTTAAAAACAATGCCGAGTGATGCTGTTTTCTCTTGAAGGTTTTCGTATGAAGGCAGTTACTGTGTCGCGCTCTGAAACCAAATATTCAAATACACCCCTATCGTGAATAAAAATTCCACATGAAATTTGTTCCCTTTTCACATTTTTCCTATTAAAATTCAATGTTAAAAAAATAAAAGGGAACAAATTTCATGTGAAATTTTTATTCACGATAGGGGTGATAATTTCACTTCTACTTTACACACTAATTTCGTCAAGTGTCTTTCACTTTAAATATATATACATACATAAATATGTGTATGTTTATGGGAGGTTCTAGACAAGCATTGTTTCCTTTTTCGTGAAATTTTAACAAATTAATTGCACACAATAAATCGTGGTAAATTTTCTAGCAAATAAGTAGATCAAGGAGCTTGTGTTTCTTTGTTTTTTGTTTTTTATACATATACCCTTCTGGTTGTATAATTTGTGTAGTTAACCCTTTGTCATGCTCAGAAAAATGACTAGAGTTTGCCAAAGGAACACACCATCGAAGAGCAACAATAGACAACCAAATGTGTCAGAAAGTGTTAAAACAAAAGAAATGTAAAGCGGCAAAAACTTACAAACAAAAACAAAAAAAAAAAACCTGCTAAAGAAAACAAAAGAAATAAAACTTACGGCGATGATAGGTATAATTTATAAAGTTCTTTGCTAGAGTTTAATAAGATTCCACATGCAAAGTTCGTTTAAATCTTTATACATTTACTATATAAAAACATACACACACACACACACACAAACTCACTAACGCTCACGCAAATGCATGGATATGCAATAAGAGTTGTTGGTGTAAAGAATTTATATACATACAAACAGACACACAAACATTCATATACATATAAGAAAATAAATATGAATGTACCCATATTTGTATGTTACTGACACCTGAAACTGATAACAGCGATGAGCACAATATGATTGTATACGTACTCGTCTTCTAGCATTAAATGGAAGTGTAAATTTATATGAATCCATACCATACACATGCAATAAACACATTCATATAGTTACATGCATAAATATACACATACATACATATGTATGCATTTAGGTATGTGTAAAATATATAGGGTGTTTTTTAAGATGTACATATATAACTTAAAGTTGGCAACACTGTTTGAACTGGCAGTCATTTGGTCAGCTGTCAAGTGACTTATGTGCGAAATCTCTAGTCTACGCTGATAAGCACGAAAAGATTGACCAGTTTGAAGACAACATTCGCTGCATCATCTATGCTTTATTCCATTTCAAAGTTCTATACATCTTAAAAAAAACACAGAACAATGATTTCCGAAATAAATTTGCACAATTTGGAAGCGTTGTTCAGGCGTCAGTGTATTCATGTTGAAACGCCAAACCAAACTAAGCATAAATCACTTGGCAGCTAACAAAATGGCCGCCAGTTAAAAAAGTGTTGCCAACTTCAATTTCTATACATCTAAAAAAAATACCCTATACATGTGTATGAAGCAGCATATAATCAAAATTACATACAAAATCGGTATTATTATTATTATAACAGTACGATATTTATGTATGTATGTATGTATATGCAGAGTATCGTTTAAATGTCTGTAAAATTTGCTCAATGATCAGGTCACAGTGTTGCAGATTAATAAAGATTCCAATTAATTACTCTGTTTTTAAAACTGAAGCGATTAAAAGATACTTACGCAAGAGAAGGCTTTAATTTTTAAGTATGTTTGTTGTCAATTGTAATAAGTTTGCAGAAGTTAAACGTTAGTCTTTTATTAAAATAAACCAATGCATATTGGAAATACACAGATTTTTAATAATTGCAATTTAAGAAGAATATAAAATATTAAAATTCAAAAATATAAGAAATTTGGAGTAAAGCTTGAGTAAATAAAATATTGCCATTGAAAAGATTTATTAATGATTTTTTTTATTGCATTTTTATAATATGATGTATCTTAGTTGTTATCATTAGAAGTTTGTAGTGAAAATTGATATACATATATTTTCTTTTGCCTACAATTTTGTTAACATATTTATGTAGATGTAGAGTGCACGTTAAATTCCACTTTAAAGTTAATTTAGTACCTGGAACCTTTTTTCGGTATTCTGATCAAGTTTTCAAAAGGTTTAAGTTCATAGTAAATTAATTGATAAAAGTTACAAGTTTCAAGAACCCTCATCACATTCGAGGTGTTCAACTATGATGAAATGTAGTTCACCTTTTTTAATAGCTGTTTACTATTTCAATGCTAAAAGCTTATTTCATATACATTACTCTAATATAAATATAATCCCAGGTCCAATACTTTAATTTCTTCATTTTACTTTTGGAATCTCCAGTTGTTTATTTAATTTTATAAATATTTACCATATTTTTCTACAATATTTCATAATTAACAAACAAATAAACTCATAGTCAATTCGTGCATATCTCTACATATTAAGTACGTACGCAAACAAACTATCTAAGTACTGTGCCCAAGTGTAATGAAAAACTCAAGTCAGATACAAATTTTATGTGTATGCATAAATATGCAATAAACTATTCGCAATTGTTTTCTTGAATATAGAGAAGAAAAACAAGTAAGCAAGTATAGTCGGTCAAGCCCGACCATATAATACCCTACACCCAGTATATAAATAAAAGATTTATGGTCCTTAAAGTGATTTTCGGAAGTGGGCCTTATATGGGAGCTACTACTAATTATAAACCGATCGTCATAAAATTCTACTATGTTATATGTACATATATATACGAAACATATTTGTGTTCAATATTATTTGGATACCAGCATTTTTAAAAGAGTTATGCTTTTTAAAATGATTTTCGAAAGTGGGCCTTATATGATGGGAGCTACGACTAATTATAAACCGATCTGCACAAAATCTGTATATGTGATTTGGCTTCATTAACCACTCATTTATGATGAAATTTGTTTGGATACTAGCATAATTTAAACATTTATGATCGGTAAACGCCAATTTCGGGAGGAGATTTGTATGAGGGCCAGATGAAATAATGCACCGATTTCCACCAGTTTCAATCCCATCCATCCTTGGGCCGAAAAAATATCACTTACCAAATTTTATCAAAATATCTTCCAAATTGCGTTAAATCGACTTAGAAAGTGATTCTGAGTCGATCGGTATACTTTAAGGTGGGTTACAAATATCAGCACAAATCCAATATACCCTCCCCACTATTGTGGTGTAGGGTATAAAAATAACATAAACTTTTGTTTTATAGTAAATATACATAAACTCATGTACGTACATACATATGTATGTGTGTGTATGTATTTTATATACATACATATTATTATATTTATTTTTTTTTAGTTTATAACCTTTTTCGAAAGGCGTTATTGTTTGTGTAAGAATAAGTTAAAGTTATAGTTATAAGAATTAACTATGATAACAAACAAAAACAAAAAAAAAAAAAAAAAAAAAAAGACAAATTTAAAAACACTATACTCACACAAAAACAACATAAACACTCCCAGCAGGAAGGGTAGTGCTGGGGCCTCACTTTGTAGGCCTTTTAAAAGACACGTCTGTACATTATTAAAGATTTGATACAGATTCCAAACTGTTATTGAAGAATTTTACTCCTCTTTTTGAACAAATTTTATTTCATTATTTCCAAATCAATCTCAATATTCTACAGCTTTATAATCTTTATAATTATAAATCTTTATAATTATAATATTTAACATTGTAAAGTGCTCAAGTGAACACAAAAACTAGATTTTTTTTATAGAAAAACATCCCTTTAAAACACTTGAATTAGCAGACCCCTTCAATTAGGCAGTCTTTTTTTATACATTTCAATTTAGTCCTTTTAAGAGGCATTACTTAGCAGGTGTTCGTACAGGTCTTTAACGGAATACATTCAAATAATCCTTATAAAGTAGATCTTCTATCAGTCGTGTAAGAATTTGCGAGTAGGCAAAGCCTTGACTACCAATGGCATGTTATGAAAAATTTAAACGATTTTGCATTGCGGCTGTTTGTCTTTGTGGCCAGAAAATAAGGCCTTTAGGATCACCTCTTTACAGCATCTTTCTCCCGCTGAGCTAAACCAAACCAAAAAAGTACATTTACAATAAACGAATAAGTATTAAGTGAAAGTAAGGAATAAAAAAAGTTCCAAGAATTAAATAAAAAAAAAGTAGAAGAAACTTTTAATATATTACATATTAAACATGAAACCTTATGTGTGTGCATTATATTTATTTGTTATATACTCGTATGTACATATGTGTATGTATGTATGTGAGTAGTTATGTGTAAATGTAAAAAAGTATGTGTATGAGAGAGTAGTACATTCAAATTATAAAACTACATACACTATTATATTTATTTATAACTATATGGATATGTTTGCATATCCTTATATGTACCTACATATATACATGTGTTGCCTATATGCATACATGTGTCTGTATGTATTGATTGTATGTATGTATCACAATACAACAAATTTATATAAATGTATGTGTGTGTTGTATATATACATATGTACATATGTAGATATACATATACACTCACACACAGTATGATAGGAAAGCATCGTTAATACTGTAAATGACAGTTATGTAGAACAATACATTGATTCATATAAACAAATGTACATATGATATAAATTATCTATATTAAGTACAAATGCATATAAACATACCACTTATACACACAAATGCATACTTACGCACACACACACACATTTACATTCATAAAGAAATACAAATACACACACAGACACATATATAAATATACTTACTCATATTAAACGTAGATTGTGATACTTTTAATAGCTGTATTAGGGCTATAAATCTTTAGATACTTTTACAAATAGTACCGAAAACGTTTTGCCCTTTTTACTTGTTGCTAGATAGGTCAAAATTTTTCTAGTGGCTTTTTAAATAAGTAGTTACTATTTAAGGACTTAAATTTGATACATGTAATTATCACCTGTTTAAAAAATAGTGCATATGAAAAAGGTCCTGATCGATCTAAATTTGACCATAGCCTCCATATAAAATTCACTTTCGAAAATCATTTAAATGCGCATAAATCTCTCATAAAAATCTCTATCAAGTTGGAATTCAACAAAAATAGTTCAAACATACTTACATATGTATATAAAAATCGTCATAATTAATTTTATGACGATAGGTCCATATTTGACCGTTGCCCCCATATAAATTCACTTCGAAAAATCACTTAAATGCGCATAAAAATTACTATTAAGTTGAAATTTAACACAATTCATGATCGACCGTAATAGGTCATAGCGTCTATATGAGGACTACTCCCGAAAACTCAATAACCTATATAAGCATCCATATCGAATTGAAATTTTACCCATTAAGTATGTAAAAATTATACTATTGACTTTTGTAAAAGTGTGTCTATAATTGGCCTTACCTACAACACACGCTCCATTTCCGAGAATAAACACAGGAAATACAGAGGTGACAATTTTGACGTTTCAAAACAGCCAAAATCAGTAAAAACGGTTCCTAATTTATTGTGTGTTAAAGTATGTAAATTCCTTTATGTTATAAGCTGTAAAAATGTTGTTTTTTTTTCTTTAAATTCTTGATCATAACTGGAATATGCATAAAATTCTTGTAAAAATCGTTATTGCGATGAAATTGAGGGTGCTGTAGCTTAATTGATTAGCGCGTTTGATCATTAAGCATAAGTTGGTATTCGATTTTCTGGGTTCGATTTCCAGCCTCTGTCACTCAAACAACATCAGTTTCTGATAATTATTAGTTTTCTATCCTATCAAAACTAATATTTATCACAGCGCACTCCTTCGGTGGTCTAGCATTTAAACGCTACCTAAGTAAAATAATTAAATAATGGCTATAAATCAAGCTTTAATCAATGCGTCTACTCACCACCAGAGGCGCTGCAATACTGTACTACTAATAAACATAAAAGTGTTGTCATATGAAAAGCTTTTCTCTACTTTCACCACCTATTCTTCTCCTACCTATCCCTTTCCAAAGAAAGTAACACAATTAATTAATTAATATATAGGCATATTAATTGCCTAAGTGTTACTTCTCTTAATAAAAAAATCAACCAAAATAAACCTCAAATAGAAATTACGTTACAATATTTTATGACGTTTTCCGCATAATACGGCCGCGTTTTCACTATGGCATGACTCCATACATTTGCCAACAATTTGGACAATTTGACAACAAAAATGACATAGTGAAAACCAAGCATAAGTGATTTGGTGGTGAGTATTAGAAGATTCGGCACAGACGAGTGTAAACTCTTACTTTTTGAATTTGAAATTTAATATTTTTTATTAAAAATAATTTCTTTAACACAATTTTTAGATAGAACCTAATATATGTATATATTAAAAGATAATTAATACAATACTCAAATATTTCTTTTTTTTTAACACCTTTCTTCAAACATAACAACAATAATTCAACAAACTATTCAGCTTTTTTTTTTAAGATTTATAAAATTTCACACATTTAAGTACATACTCGAGTTAAAGTACTTAACCCAATTATTATTGCAATTATGTTGTGAAAAGTACACTTTTTCAATTACCTTGGTACAATTTATAATTTCTAGTACGCATCCCTGATCTACATACACATACTCCTATAGGTATGTATAAATATATATGTATGTATATATGAATATCTGTATGTACATGTATATGTTTATGTGTATTAAGTGTATGTATACTTCATTTGACGGCCTTAATTGTTACTAGGAATGTAGGACAACATTTAGTTTATTTATCTGCTGGCAAAGTCCTTTGTAAGAAGTTAATGTCTCAGTGTGACATACAAATTGAGATTATTTCTTCTTTTCTAGTTACACAGAAAATGCGAATGAAATACTTTATACGAGTACATATATATTTAAGTATATTTACAATCCCAAGAAACTGTTGTAAAAGAAAACCAACCAGTAGATGAAAATGAAAAACAAGAACAAGAATAAGAAGTAAAAGCAAAAAAAGAAAAACAAAATAACAATGTGAATGATTTTTTCTTTAATTTTGTCTCGGCTTACAAGAAGAACAAACATCAAAGTAATTCTGGCACAATTATTTTATCGGACATTTAAAACAAGGAAATCTTGTCAAAACATTCACTTTACGATGAATGTTTGTGGGGTGTTAATTTTTTGTTTGCGTACTTATACGCATTAAATGCTTTATTTTACTTTCTTTTTAATATTTTAAATGATGTGGGTACAACAACAGCAAACAATAGAAGCACAAGCAACAGCAAACATTCATTATGTACTAATATGTAAGTTGAGGGTAGAATTAATGTAGTTGTAATTGTTATTTAAGAAATGTTACTAGGAGTAGACATAATAATGTGGGAAAGGACTTGTCATGTCATGTCAGTCTATTTGATAGTATCATCGATTTTATTAAAGAATTTTTCTTTTGTTTGTTTTGAAGATTTTAAGTACTTATAGTGAAATAGGGTGTTTTTCTTTACAGAAAATCTATGGAGGAGAAATTTAAAGCTATAATGTAATGTCAAGCTATAATGTAATGTCCTAAAGGTATAAACATTTTTTTATAAACCTGAATTAGTGATTTTATATGAAAACACAATTTTTGTGTAAAATCTGTATTTTAGTGTAAAAACAACGCTTTGGTGTAACAACAGCGTTTTTGTGTAAAAACAGAGGTTTTATGTAAAAAACAGAGTTTTTATGTTAAAACAGAGTTTTTGTGTAAAAACAAAAACGCTGTACAAGTTTTTGTGTAAAACCACCGTTTTTATGTAAAAACAGCAGTTTTGTGTAAAAACCACGCTTTTGTACAGCGTTTTTGTGTAAAACCGCCGTTTTTGTGTAAAAACATCATGTAAAAGCATCGGTTTTCTGTGAAAACAGCGTTTGTGTGTAAAAATATAGTTTTTGCGTAAAACAGCATTTTTGTGTAAAACCACAGTTTTTGTGTAAAAACATCATGTAAAAGCATCGCTTTTCTGTAAAAACAGCATTTTTGTAAAAAAACAGCGTTTTTGTGTAAAAACAGCAGTTTTGTGTAAAAGCATTTTTGTGTAAAAACAGCGTTTTTGTGTAAAAACAGCGTTTTTGTGTAAAAATAGCGTTTTTGTGTAAAAACAACGCCTTTGTACAGCGTTTTTGTGTAAAACCACCGTTTTTGTGTAAAAACATCATGTAAAAGCATCACTTTTCTGTAAGAACAGCATTTTTGTAAAAAAAAACAGAGTTTTTGCGTAAAACAGCATTTTTGTATAAAAACAGCGTTTTTGTGTAAAAACATCATGTAAAAGCATCGCTTTTCTGTAAAAACAGCATTTTTGTAAAAAACAGAGTTTTTGTCTAAAAACAGCAGTTTTGTGTAAAAGCAGTTTTGTGTTAAAACAGCGTTTTTGTGTAAAAACAGCGTTTTTGTGTAAAAATAGCGTTTTTGTGTAAAAACATCATGTAAAAGCATCACTTTTCTGTAAGAACAGCATTTTTGTATAAAAACAGCGTTTTTGTGTAAAAACATCATGTAAAAGCATCGCTTTTCTATAAAAACAGCATTTTTGTAAAAAACAGCATTTTTGTAAAAAACAGCATTTTTGTAAAAAACAGCGTTTTTGTGTAAAAACAGCAGTTTTGTGTAAAAGCAGAGTTTTTGTGTGCCCCGATAGACCTTGAGGCAGTGTCCTAGACTATCAGCAAGAGGGTTTCCCAAAGAGTCTGAGCGTTTTCTGCAGGCTTCTCAGTTTGTATTTGTTTTATAAAAAAACAGCGTTTTCTATTAAATTAAATCTTACGTAAATAAAGAATAAATACAAATCTCAACATAAGTATTTCACAATCTTCAAAAGCCTTTTTTTTGTGTGTAAAATAGAAACAAATCATTTTTATTTTAGTAAGAACCACATCTACCTTACTAGTGGTTAAGAAGCTATTAAAGCAATTTTTTGTATTATTTAAATCCTGTCCTATTTCTATCTACAGGTCTATAGATTAACAACGAATACGGTGAATACAGAGAATTTATGTTCATTGAGCTGCCTGTTTTTAGGCACACGGACGACATGAAGCTACATAATAGTTAGCGAGACAAAAGAAATTAACAATTCCATATAAGAAGTCTGTTATATGTATGTACTATGCATAATCATTAAATACATATTTTGTATCTGAGTGCCATACATATTCCAATAAAATAACACAGAATCGTAAATTATATCAAGTTGAATTAAGTAGCATATAAAAACTAAAATTAACTAAATAAAATTATGTTTGTGTTGTTTTTTTTTTTTACAAACAACACGCACACAACAACAGCAATAAATACCGGTAGTAAACATTTGAAAGTAATTTCTGCTTTGTTAAGCACATCATCTTAACGTTTGGACTCAGCATGATGCCTTAAACCACAAAAAATATGTTTGTATTTATTATACAACAGGGTGCAAAAGACATTTGTGTATGAATTGAACATGTCGACACACGTGAATAGATTGAATGTAATTTTGAAAAAGTTTCGTTTAATGGAGATTATGAATGTGAATGTGAGTTGGTGGCCGCTGACTGTGAGCTAAGTGTAAGTTTCAATTGCACAATGATGCGAGGACATTATGTGAGGACAACTGTAAATAGAGTTTATTTTATTGACAAGCCAGCGGCTGGAGTTAAAACATGTAAAATGGGAACAAACCACATCCCCTGTTCGGCTCATATTCAATGTTCAAATAGACACACACACACACATACAAACTCGTATAAATTTAAACATACGAGATACATACGATTATTAGCATATGGTGTTTAAAGTGATTTAAAAGTTTCCAAACAAAAAAAAAAAAAAAATATAAAAAACCAAACCAAGCAACAGCAACAGAAACCGTAACAAAGGAAATTCGAATTATTTCATGGAATGCAAGAGAATTTAATTTTTTTTTCACATTATAAAACAACAATTACTTTATTGTTTGATTGTGTTGTAAATCTTTCTAAAAAAAAAACAACAACACCAGCAGAAACAAACTTAATACTTTTTGTGATTCAATTACGAACAAAAATCAAGTTCAAAAGTAAAATTTTGTTTTTTCAGCTTGTGTGCACTATATATGTATATGAGTATGTATGTGTTTAAGTATTTTATAGAATGTTTATGGTCTTTTTTTATAATACTTATACGTGTGTATGAGTATGCAAATTTTAAGGATGTGTGTAAACACATACACATGCACATACACATAGATAAAAGTAGTAACTATAGTATATGTATATACGAGTACGTAAGTGTTTGTATGTGGAGGTACTTGGAAAATAAAAGTATTCAAATAAAACTTAATATTAGAACATAGATACGAAAAACAAGCAACAAGAACGACAAAAGAAACAAATTAAATTAAATGGCTGGAAAATAAGTTTAAATTGTACAATGTAACAAATTATATTGACAACAAACTTTAGAAGACTAGGAAAAATTTATGTCTAGGTATCTACAATATCTGAATAGTTACAATAAAAAATCCTAACAGCAACGCAAATATAGAGCAACTGAGAAGAAGTACCATCACCGTATTTACAAATAATCAACATTCGCTGGTTATTGCAATAGTATATAAATCGAGTAGTTTTTTTTTTAATTTAAATGCGGTAAAATTGAAATGTAAGTAAGTACAGAATAGAAATTCAGCTTCGAGGAAGAATATTGTAATTTTTATTTCCATTTATTTTTTTTAAATATTGTTAATGTTAGCGTTTTCTGCATAGGCATAAGTTTAAATTTGCAAACCTTTGTTTGTACTCATTGAACTTAGAACAAGCCTGACGCGACTTAAACCACAACATTAATGATAAGCTTAATCAAGATATTGTGACAATCTCTGAATGGAATTGTGTGAATAGTGTCGATTTCCATGCACTTAAACACATGATAGATTATGATGCTTTATATGTATATGTATAGCTATGAACTCCGTGTAAATATTAGGAAATCAGCAGCTCATGATGTTCTGTTTATGAAAAGTTCAGAAGTGTCGAAAGAAGAATTCGAATGCCTGGGATTAGAATGGTTTAAGAAATACTTCTATCTATTTGATCTCCTTACTACTTCTTTTATATTATTAAAATCTAAACTAAATTGAAATATAACTCTCTTCAAGGGACCAGTGCTTTGAAGTCTATTTTGGGATATCTCAATTCAGTGGATCATCTACGCAATGTGGGTTGCGTTTAATTGTTCTATTATTATTAATAAAATCAGGATACTTATCGACAAACTGCATATAGCCCCCTACCATTTATTGTATTTACAAAAACATATTCTACTTTCTTCAGTTCTTGCCAAATAGTTTCAATAAAAAATATCAATAACAAAATATAAACACCAATAATTGTTTGAAAATTGCCAAGTTATTATAATATTCGTCAATCATTAGAATCTCAAACTACTTTTTTTTTAACTTTTTAATACTTTTTTAATTTTTCTATAAAGCTTAATTATTTTTAAAATGTAATGACACACATTTAAGCTATAAATTTTATATAAATTGTTTTATTTTTGTCTATTTCTAATGACGTTGAGATATGAAAAAGAAAATAACGATGATTTGGATAGTCTTCGTTGGAGTAGACTATTGCACAATTGGCTAGACCAAGCAATACAAAAGATGAAACTAGACGCAAACAAAATATGGTTGTGAAACTGCAACACATTTGATTTTATGGTTGCTATTAAATTATAGCATGTTTCCACCTCAACCATAAAATGGTTACGTAAGTGATAGCTGGTATGCTCTATTTATGAGTCAGTTATTTTTAAATGTAATTATTGGGTGAGGAACGCGACTGCGTCTTGTAAAATACATATTATTTTTAAAAATAAAATTTAATAATTTGACGTTTAGTATGAATTATCACGCGACATAATATCTTTTAACGCTTGTAATAATATTAGTTATTTCGTATTTATTATTTATCGGTTCGGTACCCAAATACCAGAACGCGACACTATAGGTAGATCATGAACAAAATCGTATAAAAAATTTGCTATTAATTAAAAATTAATCCACAAAAACTACATAATACTTAATTAAATTAATTTTATTCTTTAACGTCTTGGTTCATTTTCCAACAACATCAATTATTCGATTATTGGTAATTAAAACTTTCTAAAAACTTTTAAAAAAAGTTTTAAAAAGTACAATATTAAGTTCTTACACCAAGTATTGAAATTTTGTTTATTTTCTTTTGTCAAAATTCTAAAAAGCAAAGAGAACAAAATGTTTCATACTTCATAATCATACAAAGTTTGCCAAATGCCAGGAAACAATATCAGTTTCTTTCCTTAATTTATACGACAAAGTAAAAGTTAAACAAAATTTCTTACTTATGTACTTAAACAATTATGAAGTATAATAAAATGGATATTATAAAAAAATTTTACAACAAATTAATTTTTCATAAACGGGCTTTTCTTATACATACATACATACATACATACTGTATATTAATAGTTGTTACATGAGTGCATGATATAAAATATAATTGAAAAGTATGTATGTATGTATGTACATTGCTGTGGTAATTATAAGCATTGGATTTTTAGATTATCAATGCCAAATGGTGAAAACTTGAGAAAATTGTATAGCATTTAGTTGCATATTTTATTTAAAGTCGAAATTAAATGTTGAATAAATATACTGCTAAATATGGTTAGTGTATTTCGTCTATCCATAGATTATTTTCGATTTTATTGCCTGCTAAATGGGAACTAGAAATGCAAATTTATTTTATTTTACTTTATATTCTCATATTTAACTTTCTGCAGTTGGTTTTTTGATTAAACAGTATAATATTAGATCTTGGGAGACGCCATAATAAACAAAAATAATGTATGTTACATATGTATGTTTATTCAAATTTAATAACCAAAAATTATTACATACATATCTACTTACTACAAAGCCATTTTGTTTAGCAAGTACAAGTATTTTTCAATAGAAATGATTTCATTTAATTTAATTAAAATTTAATACTGCAAATACTTCAAAAGCACAAATTATATATGAGAAACAATTGTGCAGGCACAAACATGCTCACACAAATACATAGATTTATCATTACAGTGCTGCTCTCTTAACTTTCTATTTTTATCATTATTATTTATTCGTTGTCAAAAAAAAAACTAACACACATACAAACTTAAAATGAAAGGAAAACTAACATTTAAAGGATCAAAAAAAATATATATATGTATATAAATGAAATGAAATAGAAAAATAATAAAATAGAATCTCAATGAACAAATCAATTATAATAAAAAATTTCAAGAACGTACTCTACATGCATACTCATGCACTTACATTTACACTACTTACAACTTACTGCCACTACCACTGCAGCTACTACTATGTAGTGCATTTACAACATCAAGTAAAAGTTTAATCCGTTAAAGTGTCATTAGAGTAGCAGTACACAGAGAGTGGAACAGTGTAACGAACTCGTACATTATTCTCATTATTATTATGCACAACATGACGGAACATTGCGATAAGTTTATACTCGTATTAATGACAGTGTCAGAATGTGTTTGTGTGCATTATTGGGTGAGTATGTAAGTTAGTTAAAAGAGACTAAAGTAGCACCTTATATATACGGAATTTAGAACAATATAACTCAAATACACACATATTCTATGCATGTGTAGTTAGCCGAATGTGTGTGTGTATGTGTATTTATGAATAGTAATAAACTAATGAAATATTCGAAAAGAGGCGGAAATTAATTATAAATTAATTTAGCAAAAGATTATGAATATTTAGTAAAACGTACAAAAAATAATATAATTAATCTTCAAAAAGAAACAAAAAAAAAAAACAAACTGAAAAAAAATAATGGTAGAGGAAACATTATAACATTTACCTGCCATTATAATTTACATAAAATAACAACGCTTGGTCGCTGTTGGCTGGTTAATAAAACAAATAATTTAACTCAAAGGCTCCAAAAAAAATTCTATGTGGCAATTTACTACAGTGAGTTTATAAAGAAATTGAGAACACATTTTTTTTTTAATTTATGATTGTTAGATTTTTGGGTCATGAACTTTTTTTGTTGAAGCTATGGAATTTTATTTTAGGGGTAATATTTTTAAAAGTTCAATAAGTTTAGCAGATAAAGGAATTTTCTGAGTTTTACCGTAAAAATATTTAGAAGCTTTAAATTAAGTGTGTTGTCTTAAAAAAAAAAAAAAAACAGGATTTGGCTAAAGATTTTGAGAGCAGAATATAATGCTTAAACATTTTGAGGCTACAGGCCGTAATTAGCCCCTAGATTACCAAAACGGCCTAACAAAGTTAGTTTAATGGTAAATGTTTCAGATAATCCAGTACATATTCCAAAGTCGCATTTGTTATTATCGATTGTTTAAAATTGTAAATCAAAACAAAATTGATTAGCTTAATATGATTTGCAAAATATGGCTCCTATTATGAGCTGCATTCAACAGTCGATATTCGCTGGCTATCGAAAATCGACTATCGAATATAAAATGTGTATTATGAGTTGGCATCGCTGTCGAAAATTTCGTTGTTCAACGAATTTTTTATCGAACACAAATTTGTTGTCGACGCTGTATAAAACTGTGAAAATTTTATTTAAAATGTAAGCATTTGTTTGTTTTTTGGTTTTGGTCAACCAAATTCTACTTGTAAATTACTTTTGTTAATATCCTGCAGGTCGTAAGTAGAAAACAGCAATTGGAAAAGCTCGTTTCTCTCATGGAAGAAGATCCACTGTTGGCAAATTGTATTTGCTCTAAAGTTCAGGCAGCCAAAAAATGGCAGGGAATTACACAGAAGCTTAATTCTATTCATCAGACGAATCATTAAACCATAATTCCGTGGTGGTCATTTCAAATTTAATTTATTTTTCTTTAAGAATTTGTAAACAAATATGGCGCCAGCTGATAGAAATGTACTATTGTGAATAACCCAAAAAGAGTGATTTTCACAATATCGTTAGTTCATCGAATGTGCAACATAATACCAAATGAAAATTCGTTCGATAAGCATTTTCGACCACAATCGAAAATCGAATTTTGCTCATAATAGGCACCTATGTCACGTTCACTATCGTAAATTTATAATTTTTCGAAAACAAATGTTTTAATCAAGCTAAACTTGACATATTGTCCATTTACTTATGTATTAAGGATTTTTAAGTAGTAATCCAAGAAACGTATTTCATTTAACTACAAAAAAAAAAAAAAAAAAATTAAAAGAGGACAAATTAAGCTCGTATTCTAGTCACCACAAATCACTGCAAATAAATTAAAAAAGACAAACAAAGTTCGATTTTGGGTAAAACTTTATTTGATTCTGTTTATATTCTAATGCCGCATTATTACACCAGTACCTCACGATAGTTAGAATCAAATCCAAAATAACAGATAATACTACTTAACACTAAACATTTTATTTTGAACTGTATATTTTTTTTTAAGTCCTTCGATTTTCGGCAAATTGTTTTGGAATTGGAGCAATTTAAATATCTATAAGAACTATTTGTGGCGAATTTTAACCTGGTAACAATTTTTATAATATTTATACGTATTTAAGTAAATTTCGGATGTTTATATGGAGGTTATGGTCAAATATGGACCGAGCTAAACAAAATTTCGTTTTGCGATTTTCTGTTACATGAAACTTATCTTTGCTGAATTTTTAATTGATGTTGCAATTAAATAGAATTTTGTATGGGGCTATGAGAAATCATGGACCGATTCTTACTATTTTAATCACAGTTTCTCCTTTTATCATATACTCGCGTGTAACGTACACAAAATTTCATGTATTAATTGTGGAAAATATCATATTTTTATATAGATTGTCACATATTTTGGTCCATAACTCTTGTTCTACGATATCGATTTTACAGACTTTCAATACCAAACTGCTTAGGAGAACCAAACCCTCATTCACCACTTGCGGTGGTGGAGGGTATAACAATAAAATTATACATAAAAACAGCTAATTTGCGTGTGACTATTACTTTACACAACTTTTTTTTTGCTGCCCCCCCATTTTGCAAGTAAAACTTTCAAAAGTTTGCAAGCACATACTTGAGGTGTTGATAAAAATGGACATATGGATTATTTGCAATAAATAACAACACTTATCGTAACATATTGTTCAATGTACATACATACATGTCTATTGTGTTATATTTATATTATAATCAGTATTTAGTCAACTTGTTTTTATGGAAATTGTGTTTTCCAAGAACACTGATGTTAAAATTGTTGTTTTTTTTTTGCTAGCAAACAATTTTTATGTCCATGGAAGTACAGGATTTGAAAATCTGCTAATTTCTTTAGAAATTATTTGGGGATTTAGAATTGGGTGGAAGTTTATTTCTTGTTTAGATAGTGCAAGTTGCTGACGATTGTTGGTATTGCCAAATTGGATAAAAATAAATAATTGGCTTAGACTTTTATAGAGTGAATAATAAACTTTTTTTTTTGATTTCATTTGCAAGTATTAGATTTCATATTGAAAATTGACATAAAATTAGGAATATAATATAATAGCTATAGAAGGACAGAAAAGTTCCTGTGTTTCCTTTGTGTGTTCTAGTTTAATGTTTGAGAATGGTTTTGAATATTTAAACCTTATTTAAGAAACCGAAACTTATAAATACTAAAAGTCTAAAACTGATTACCACCGCCTGTAGAGTGACCACGTATTTAACGAAAATATTGAAAATTTCAACAAACACAAATAATGCCATGAAATTTTTAATTGATAGCATTTCGAATAACTAAAAACATATTGCGCGTAACAATGAGTATTATAATTTCTAATATTGTGAATTTTGTTTTTGTTACTCTACAACATCTTCTGGTACTTCTGAATCTTCATCATCTATTTTCTTTAGCTTACTTTACAATTTCCTACATTCTCAAGAGAAGGAACAAGAAAAACTTTTTCTTTTTCTTCTTCCTAACTATCCTAATGGAATGAATGAATGAATGGATGAACAAGAGCAACAAACGTAGAAAAAGAAAACTATATATTTTTCAATGCAAGTTCAAACCATAAACTATTCGTATAAGTGCAAAATACATGTACCAACTCATACAGTTGCCCACAACTACAGCGAAATACACTTACACGTAGCGTTTGGAGCAGAGCTACGAGATGAAATTTTAACTTTTTTTCTAGTAAATATTTAGGTTATGCGGGCAAGAAAGGTACATTTGTTTTGTTCAAAGCAGGGCAACAAGATGAAAAAAGTTATAATTGTACTTTTTTTTAACCAACTAAACTAAAGGTACTTTTTTCAATCAACTTTTGTATACAAAAGTACAGTGATATAAAGTGCTTTCACAGGTAAAGGGTAAAATTTTAAGTTACATAAGATTTTTTCGAAAATATGCTTAAATACTTTAATTTGAGAAAAATATTTCCCATATGCATTAAATAAGTCTGCAGTTTCTTCAACATAGAAACATAAACTAATTGAAATATTTGCACAATTTTCATTATAGAATTTCTTAAATCCTTAATATCTTAGTGTATATGCGTTTAACTGAGGAAGGGGCCTTGATCTGTGATAACTTATATTTCTGGCTAAAAATCAATTTTCATATAAAAAAAAATCTAAAAAAAATTAAATTCTTAATATCTTTGTAAATATGTGTTTAAATAAGTAAAGGGGTCTCAATTTGTGATCACTTATAAAAAAACTCGAAATTTCTTAAATCCTAAATATGCTATTATTGAAATGTTGGAAATCAACAAATTACTAAAATTTTAAGTCAAAATAGTTCAATATTTTTTAGTTTCGATATTTTCTCTTCAACATAGAAACATAAACTTAATAACACAACGAAAAAATGTGTCTCGTTAAATTTGGCGTCGAAATCAGTAAATGTTTTAAATTTCTTAAAATACCGTACGATAAAAAGTAAAAAAAAAAGTTATTATGTTTAACTTGAGATGAAAATAGACAAAAATTGGAATGCTATAAATCCGGTGGTAAAATATTAATGTAGTTCTTGTGGTTAATATAGCCCTATTTTAGTACAATAATTATTATATTCATACTCTCTACAGATGAAACAGTCTGTACATTTCTTAAAAATATTTTAAATAGTTGTTTGTTATAAAACTAACTAGCATTAGATGCTTATTAAAAAAATCTCATTAAAAATGATAAAAAAGTTTTTAAATAATGCACCTTTCTTTCTTTCAAATTAATAACTATCAGCATTTTATTCCGCTAATTAAATATGCATATTCAAATTCTTATATTTTTGGCAGTCAAATTATTTGTACCGTTTTTGATTCTATGTAAGGTATGCTTTTGATAGATTTACTTGTTTGCACTAAAAAATGTCGCGTTCATGACCATTGAATTGTCAATATGTGCTTGTTTATTATAAACACAAATGAAGCCCAAGAACGTTTATAAAATTATTTAAAAATTTTTTATTTCAATTATCTTTTTGAATGTTTTTAAATCTTTAGGTAACACTATATTACATTTGTGAGTTAGTCTCGCTTTAGAAGTAATTTTTTGCAACAAAAAAAGTTAACAAATTTTAAATAATTCAGAAGCACAAGGAAAGTATTGTTCAAATTCCCAAATTTATTTCCTTTCTGAGCTACATACAGCTTATAAATGTACCAAAAACAGGATGGTAACAAACATGTACCATGGTAACAAATTGTGCATCCCTGGCTTACGGCATGAATTTACTTTGCACTAATACACAAGCAAACATATTTTCATGAAACTTTAATGCTTTATATACTTAAAAGAAGAATAAGAATAAAGCGCCAGAACAGGACGAAGGTGTTCGCTCTGAAAACAAGAAAAAAATACGAATAAGACAAACAACACCAGCTAGCTGGAATTAGCGATTGCAATGTAAAAAATTTAAGAAAGTACAAACTAGTAATGCTGTGTATGCGTGTATGTAGTTGTAGCTATAGCTGTTGCACTGCAGTTAGTTGTATGCAACAAAAAGAAATTCTTATATTTTTTCACTTCAGAACTTGTGAAGTTAAAGTGTTTGCAAGGTACGAGTGTAGTCAAACTTTTTCTTATTTCATTTATTATTATTATTGTTGCTGTTTTTTTTTTTTCTGTTTGTTTATTTTCTTCGTACTAAAGAAAAGGATAGGAAATAAAGAATGAAAGGAAATCAAGAACAAAAAACCATATACATAGAAATAAGTAAAAATGTAAGAAAAACATGAACAAAAAACTATATGGTAGTAGTAAATTCTTGTGTATGCAGAAATTCAATTATAGAAGTTTTGACAGTGAAATATTAGAATTAACGATTTTATGCCATTATTTTGTGCAGTGCACCTTTTCTCATAAATACGAGTAGCTATGTAGCTGCGCTGTCTGTTATAGTATGGTATGGATGTTTGTCAGAATAAGCTGTAGTTATAATAAGTGAGTGTTTGCATGTAGTAGTATGATGGTATACATTTATGTTTATTAGGCTGGTTCTAATATTGGACTTTTCTCTTTTTTTTTTTGGTGATCCTAAGATCTAATATCGTTCTCTCTTCTATGTAAAAAGATTTACAATCGGTTAAAGTTTAGAGATTGCATTTTATATTTTATATTTGAAATTGCGAATATTGGATAAAAATACGAAAAAAAAATCCATTAAATTACATGTTATGGGATAGCCTATAAAGTTGGAAAAAATTAGTTTTTTTTATGAACTTGCAGCATTTTTTCTGATAGTAGAAAACAATTAAATGAGCCACCCTAATGTAAATACACTCATCGCATTACAAGACGCAACACAAAAAGTTTATAATAAAATTAATTCATAAATTCATGCATGTGCAAGCAGTCTGTAAAGGATAGAAACAATTAGATAAAGTTGGAATTATTGAATTATTGATTATTACGAAAGTCATAGATTATTGTAGAAAGTAACTTTTTTTTATTATAAAAAATCAGTTGAAAAATTATACAATTTTAAAATTCTTTTGGATTTATCTCTACTTAATGATTACAGTACTGCTAGAATATTCACTTAATCACTTAATGTTTATTTATATACATATGTACGCAGTCATGAGATCCATGAGTTTCCCCAAGGAATAATAAAATCAATGCTCTATCCATTTATGTATGTATGTATACATATAGCTGGAGGCCAACAACAAAGTACATATTTAGTATTATAATGAGATAATTTACAAATTATATAATTTGATTTCCATCCAAACCATACATATTCATTGTACACAAATTAGGCAGTTTTAACATTTTATGGAAACACTTTTATACTCTTACATACTCGTACATACATATTTATTTACACGACAAAGAATTTTTTGAATATTTCACATAAATTTAAGCTGAATTTTGTTGTATGTGAAAATCAATTCCTAAAAATAGCTAATTCTTTTGGAATTTAGTTTCTTTTATACAAATTATAATGAATTTTTAATTGGAAAAAAATTTCATTTATTTTAATTGTTACTTGGGAATTTTGTTTAATGAGATACAATTATTTTAAATTATAAAACCAGGAAAAATAAAGTGTCACGAACCAAGTATTTAAAATATTTGTGGGAAAATAATTAAAAATGGTTTAACATATTCGCCAAATATCAAATACAACAAGTAAGAAAGTATAGTCGGTCAAGCCCGACCATATAATACCCTACACCCAGTATATGTATAAAACAGTTTTTCAGAAATGTGCGCTATATGGGAGATATGACCTATTATGGACCGATCATCCAAAAATTTAGTGTCTTGATGTCTGTGAATATAAATATTATATATGTTGAACTTTATCTCGATATAAATACTTTTATACGATTTATGGAGGTTAAAGTTGATTACGGGGATGGTCTTATATGGGAGTTCGACTAATTACGGACCGACCATTATCAAATTAGGTGTAATCATTTCTGCATATTATTTGTGTTGAATTTTATTTGATTACCAAAATTTATGCTCGTTAAAGTGATTTTCGAAAGTGGGCCATTTATGGGTGCTACGACTAATTATGGACCTATCATAATAAAATTGTACCGTATTATTTGAATGCATATGAAATATATTTGCGTTCAATATTATTTGGATACCAACATTTTTGAGAGAGTTATGCTCTTTAAAGTGATTTTCGGAAGTGGGCCTTATATGGGCGCTATGGCTAATTATGGACCGATCACAATAAAATTGTACCGTATTGTTGGTATACGTATGAGATATATTTGTATTAAATATTATTTGGATACCAACATTTTTGAGTGAGTTATGCTCTTTAAAGTGATTTGCGGAAGTGGCCCTTATATGGGAGCTACGACTAATTATGGACCGATCTGCACAAAAGTTGTAGATGTGATTTGGCTTCAAATGAGTGGTAAATTTGTGATGAAAGAAATTTGTTTGGTTCCATGCATAATTCAAACATTTATGAGCGGTAAACCCCAATTTCGGGAGGACTTTTGTATGGGGGCCAGGTGAAATAATGGACCGATTTCCACCAGTGTTAATCTCATCCGTCCATGGGCGGTAAAAATAACACTTACCAAATTTTATTAAAATATCTTTAAAATTGCGACCTGTACTCTGCGCACAAGCTTTACATGGACCAGCCAGCCAGCCAGATGGACGGACGGACGGACATCGTCAAATCGACTCAGGAAGTGATTCTGAATCGATTGGTATAATTTAAGGTGGGTATTGGACCAATATTTCTGGGCGTTACAAACATCAGCACAAATCCAATATAGCCTCCCCACTATGGTGGTGTAGGGTATAACAAATGTTTGCATGACAGAAAACAGAAAAATAAAATTACATTTTTACACGTTTTACATCATATGTATGTATAAAAACGGATACTTACTTGTAAATAATTAAATACTAGATGAATGGAGTAAATGAAAATTAAAACATTTTATAGTACAGATTTTTTACACATATTTTTTTTTAATCTACAGGAACGTTTACTCGTATGTACCATGAAATTTAGAGAAATATTTTTTGATCAAGAAAAATATTTCATATTATTTTAATGGGGTATTTCTTTAGATGTATAAAAATTTAGGTTGGCCACAATTTTTTAACTGGCGGCCATTTTAAATCGCTAGTCTACACCGCTAAGCCCGAAACGATTGAGGACAACATTCGCCGCGTTATTGTCGATATATGGCCAAGTAAAAAAAAAGTCATCAAAAAAATGGACCTCTAAATTAGACTACGTCCAAGCCAGTCAAATGCTAGAAGCCATATTTAAATTATAATGCCAGCAGATTATCTTTCGAATAAAGTAAATTTCATGTCACCTAGAAACATAGAACCATGATTTTCATGTTGAAATGCCAAATTAAACTAAACTTATATGACTTGACAGCTGACAAAACTTAAAGTTCTAAAAAAAAAACATCCTATAGAAAAAACTATTATAAACAATAAACTCGCTTGAAATGTTTATTAAAAAAAAGCTTATTGTGATTAAAAAATATGATTTCAAAATTGTTTGTGATAAGTAATTTAAATTTTAGAAAATTAAAACCATCCAACTGATTCCTGGGGTTAAAAGTGCTATCAAAAGAAAAGGAAAGTACTCTTACTCTGTTTTGGCTTCTCAGTTAACTCATGTTTCTTAATTCATTGATTAAAGCCTAGTACTCTGTTCAAAATTTCAAGTAGGATGCTGTCAAAATACATGTTAAAAAAATTCACATGAAATTTTCATGAAAAAATGTTGCAGAAGTAGTACTCTGTTCATTTTGTGAAAAACATGTGAAATGTATCTGGCAACATTATTTTTTCACAGCGAAATAATTAAAGTAGCAATTCTTTCACGTGGAATTTCCATCCAAAGGCTCTTCTGTCGCAACAACAATATCTATTACTTGTTGTGCTGCTGCACAAGCGGCCTAATATGTGTTTATTCATTTTTATTGAACGATTTCGATGCAAAACAGATTTTTTAATATTTTAACTTTTATTTATTTTCGATTTAAATTCACAAAAAAGCAAAACATATGTGTTTTGTTTACAAAAGCACATTAGCTACACGCTATGAAATAATTAATGTTGCTCAACATTTTTCCCAAATTTGAACAGAGTACTAGGCTTTAGGCGAAATAAAAAGTACTTTTGAATGAAAAAAATACAATTAGGTCCTGATTATTTAATAACATTATTACTGTATATTAACATGTTATTACTATAAAAATGTTGATAAACTATTTTGCACTATCACCATTTTATACTATAAACATCTTGCTGCAACAGGCTATACTGTTAACATGTTGCTCTAACATACTATACTAGCAACATGTTTAAAGTTTTAACATGTTTTTGATGCAACTTTTTATACTATAAACATGTTGCTGCAACAATTTCTACTAAAATACTATAAATACATTTATATACCTTAAAATGTTTTTGTAACATGTTGCCAAAATATTTTTATTACCATTTTTTTTGGATTTTATATCTAAGCATATTTATATTTTTGTTTTCTATATCATACTGAAAAATTAAAATACATAAAATGTTAAAAACGTGGTAGTTAATATCGCATCATTCATTGTTGCTCTCAAATTGTTTTCAACCTTTGGCATTACTCATACGAATGGTATCAAGTGGCAAGAAAAATACTTGATTGAATATATTTAAACGTTTGAAATTATAAATATTAATGAATTCATACATTTAAGGACCCGCATGCATTTAAGGAAATGCATACATATAATGTATAAAATATTTTCTTAATGCTGCTTGCGCTGCTACTGTTTCTGTTGCTTGTGGGATTACTAACACTTACACTTGTAGTTAGTATTTTTAAGTGTACGTTGGTGTGTGTGTGTGTGTGTGTGAGCGAGAGTCTGTGTAGGAGTGTGGATCTATAGAATGCATTTCCCTTTTGATGTTGATTTTACCAAGCCTTTGAATTATGATTATAACAATCTGTTATAATATTTAGATTTCAAATATTTGTATATTAAATGTTTTCTATTAAACATTTATACATGTATATCAATATTTGAGTGTAAATGTTGGCAGTTTATTAAAAAAAATGATGAGCAGCATCAGGTATCAGGTACATATATCGGTATATATTTGCCTTTTTTTATTTATTGGCACATTTCGATTTTTGAATTATTTTGCTAAGCAGATTAACTTGATATGGATTTGTGTAGCCTTGTTGCTTTGGTTAGACACCCAATTAGACTTCAATTCAAAAAATCATTTTGTAAAAAATGCCTACTAGCATTATATCTAACGATTTTTTTCCTTTGCAAATTTAATACTTGTTCATTTTTTTTCCTATTTTTACGAATTTTTAGATTTTTTTCTTTTAATTTTTTTTTTGGTTCATGCTTTTGTTTTACTTAAATTTGAAGCTCTTGATTTTATACTAAATATTTTTCGCCATCTCATTACAGCATGAATTTCGAGTATTTTTTGGAGCAAAAGAAACGAAAGGAAAAACTAATAGAAAAAAAGGAAATTGTTTTAAAGAAAAACTGCCATTAGAGCGCATGACGCTAGTGAAATATTACTGCAGGTATAAGAGAAAGAAAGCAAGAAAGAAAGTTGTGAGTACTGATGTGTATTTTTGTAAGTATGTATGTGAATAAATTTGAGCAGGACTACAAAAAACACTTGTTTGTATGAGCATCTATAGCTGAGGGTTTGTGTGTTTGTATTTATGTAGAATGAATGCTGCTGGTATTTATTTTCACTTTCCTATGATGCTATGCTGGATTCTAATGACTTTATTTGTTATGCAGTGTTTATGGACAAGTTTAAATGATGAAAGTATGATGGGGAAAAACAACAACTGCACGCACAACCACTTATACAGCCAACAATTTTTATAAACAACTTCTGGTAAACAAAATTAAATTAAAAATTTAAATTGTTGAGGCGAAACGATACAACTGAGAATCTGTAATTTTCAATAGTGTTTGCATGGCTAAATGAAAGCAAAATAAAAATGTTGAGTTTTAAGTCTTCTGCTGTTCACTCGTTTAGATGTATTTGCCTTTTTTTGAAATGAAGACTCAAGTGTTAAAATAATTAAAAAAGACGTAAAGTCAAATGTGTGAGCAGCCGTGTTCGCAATGAAACTACAACAATAACAGACACACAATTACGAATAAATGAAGTAGGAAAATATTAAATTATTAATTATTTAAGGTTACTTGACAAGCTGCTGCTGTGTTTTATTCGTTTCATCAAGAACACGCGGTAAAATAAAAACAGTGAAAAGGACATCTTAGATCGTAGAACAAGAGTTTAAATTCTGAGTTTAAAGGTTTTTATAGTACTTTCGGTTGTTAAAAAATTTAAATTAAAAACACCAGTTTAGATTTTTAATGTTAATCAAAATTTTAAATAAAAACTAAATTTATTATTTAGTTTCCTTCAAACTTTTTCAATGAACTTAGTGACATCTAAAAAAAAGAAATAAAAATATTGTTGAAATTAAAGTAATTTTTTCATTTTTAAAAGCATTTGTTATTCTGTTAAAAACACTAAGTAATATAACATAATTATTACTTACTAATGCTACATTTATTGCGCAAATAAATGTTTTTAAGTCATTTTTTTGTAGCATGCAAAAATCTGATAAAATACATATGTTCAAATTTGTCTGCTATTAGAAAATGTGAATTAATATTAAACAATTTATCACTCATACGCTAAATATAATTTGCATCAAATGGGATACGGGTGGTATGAGTGATTTTTAATTATATTTTTTTTACGAATTTTTGGTAGGTAGAATGAATAAATGGTATTTTTCAAAATATTTATTTAAAAATTATTTCGCTTAAATGTATTGATATTAAAATCCTACAGAGAACGTAACTATTTTAGTATAATAAACTAATTGATAATTATAGTAGTTATTGTGTATAGAACTTGTTGAATAAGGCTACCGTGCGGATTAAAGAAAAATTTACACAAAGATTATGGAAAAGATTTTTCAAACTTTAGACAAATTCAACATGTAAACACCCCAACAACAATACGGTTGTAATATAAAGAATTTTCTCTGTCATTAAAAATATCTACATACTTGCTATCACAAGAAAATAAAATGAAATACAATTGCGAATATGTGTTTTAGTTATTCGCATTATTGATAATAAAACCAAATAAGAAACTAGAAGCTTTTGCTGAAAACTAACTTGACAACTACCAACAAAAACCCACATTATTCTACCTTAGTTAGAAAAATGTGTTTTAAAAAATAATTTTCTAATTACTTTATAGATGCAGTCAAAACTATGTTAAATTTTTTTGTGGCGTTTTTGAACCCTTATTGATAACAACATGACTGCAAAATCAATATTTTGCACTAAACATAGTGTTATACGTTCGAACAGGAAAATATTTAAGATTTCAATATTATTTTTTTAATTTCTAATTTAAGGTTTACAAATGTCGCGTGCTTGACCGTGGAAATTCCCATAAGTAAAAAATCTCTTTCAAACTGTTTTTTTAGAGAGCAATTGTGCTAAATTGGCTTTTGGAAATTGTAGTTTTCCAAAATCATTATTAAAGTCAAATAGTTTTGAATCAGTTTGGGGTATGAAAAAAATATTGACTATTTCACACACACAAGAAAAACTAAATTTTCACTTTTTATAAAAACTTACTTAGCACATTTGTACACTAGGCTAAAATTTGCTACATAAATATAAGACTTACTTATGTAAGCCTTATAAAGTCCTAAATTACACGAAGCAATTTTTATTGAAAAGATTGCTACAATTTTTTCCTTGAAATTTCTTCGGTGTTCACACAGCACAATCCTTATTGCTTAAATCGCTCGTATTTTTATTTGAGAGTATACACATAAATATGTCATACAAATAAGAGAGTAACGCGAATTGCTAGTAAATTGGTAAAATCATTGAACTAATAAAAAGCGAAGATATTCACTCCTTAATTTTTTTCGCATTTTATGACTTAGATCACTTTCTGAAACACTGGTACCTATATAATTAATGTCCATCCGAATTCCATTTAGTTCATTATTATTGTTAATATGTATTAAGTTATACGTTACTTTACGGATTTAGATATCCCTGTCATTTCTTTAAGTTTCTTATTCATAATAAAAAACTAAGTGATCACTTTACTTAGCCAAATTTTCACGTTAATTTGTTGTATCAATAAAATACATATACATATATCCATATAATCCTTTTTAAGCCAAAAAATTTCGTAGATATACAAATTCTTTCTTCACAAAAAAATCTTCTTTTAGCATTTGAAAAGTAATATTGGTAGTATATAACAATATTCAATGGAAATTCGTTTTTAAATTTGTGATTTAAATAGATTTTACATATTTTAGCTATTTTAAGCTACACATAGCATCAACGTTTTTAATGGAATAGCATTAAAAGCAACTAAACTTTTAACAAATCACTGTGATTTACATGTACATAACTAATACATATACAAACACATACACACATATTCAGCACATTTATCTTTGTACATACCAGCCATCCATAAACAGATATTTCATAAATAATACGTCATAATCTCTTCGAACAACAAAACATTTAGTACCAGCACAAATCGTACTGCACTAAATGTTTAAAAATTGTCAACGTTTTCAGAATATACACAAGTATAAGAGGTTGTCTTTAACAAAGGTATAAGAGCATTAAATCATTAAGAGTTTTAAGAAAGAGTGTGAGAGTCATATGAGAGAGTTGATTTTCCTTCGTTTATACTATGACACTGTACATTTTATTGCGAAGGATACTGATAGAGCAATACAGTCGCATTTGGAATATGACATGACCAGGACGTTTGCTACGCATAATGTGAATACGAGTGCTGTGAAGTGAAATTTTTTGTGGAACAAAAATGTTGAAAAGAGTCTTGATTTTTGTAGCCCCAAAAAACAAATGGAAACAAAAAACCAACAACAAACAAACAGAAAAAGTGAATGCGAAAGCAAGTAATGAAAAAAGGATTAAGAAATAATATGGTTACAGCTCTTTACTACAAAGAAAAACGGAAATTGTGCGTGTTAATGTATTATGGTGGAAAACGATAACAACTACAACAAAAAAGGTTTAAACAACTGGAAAAAGTAAAAGAAAATAAAGCGAAAAGGCAACAACAACAAAAAAAAAAAAGAAAATCGATAAAAGATAAATTGTATGCTCACCTAAATGTGAGAAAAAAATTAAAGAAAGCAAAAAATAAAAATAAAATACTAAAAAAAAAAATAGCAAAAACGACAAAAAAAATAAATATATATATATATACACACACACACACAGATACACTTGTATTCGTTACACAATTACAAGTTTATATGTAAAGAATTTTTATGAGTTTATATGTATTTATATATCTATCTTACACGAGCAAAATATATGCAAGAGTGTATACATACATACATACATACATACATACATATGTATATACATACATAAATTAAAAACAATAAAAGAAAATATACAATATATTATAATATTATTTGTATGTAATTAGATGAAGTGCAAATGGAACCAACAACACTTAATGTGTATAAAAGCATAAAACAAAATAGAGAGACGTGCATACGTTTTCAGCAGATTGTAAAGAGAGTCGAGAGTACAGGCTGGTAAAACGGAAATCACATTAACACATTTTAATGTTTGGACTATAAAATGCTAAAATCGTAAAAATTACTTCTTACAAAAACAAATTAAAACAAAATAAAAACACTAATAGCATTTATATACAAATGTAGCTAAGAATTACTTAACAGTAAAAGAACAAGCACGTACTTCGGCAAATATTTTCTAATTTAACTTTCTAATTTAAAAATAACAACAACATACTAGCTAACGAGCAACAATATCTACAACATTCATAACAACTTTCAACTCTTATATTCTTTGTTTCAATAAATGTCCTTATTCATTTACCCACAAAAACAAAAAACACACGGTTTATAAAGGGTCAGTTGTTAAAAAGTTGCTTTGCCATGTTGCTTAATATTTTTCACATTTATCTTAATATTTTAGCAAACCCTAATTCTTAAGCATGTTCTTTAAAACATTTATTATATTTTCTGTTTTGTTTTAAAGGTCAATTATTTTGCCATCATAAAAGAAAATAACCGTTCTAGAGTGTTTAAATATAATTACAGCCTAAATAATATTTACATTTATAAACTCTGTAATACACATATGATTATACACATTTATAATATTTACGGCCCTACAACAAATACTAAGTACTAACTTGCATCCATCATAAACATACATACATAAATACATCATTCATACATATTCACTTACTCACACACTCACTCAATGTATGAGTAACATTGCCAAATAATATACTTTAAAGCAGAGTTGGACATCTTACAGTGCAATTTTTTTTTGGTTATTTTTGGCTGGCGAAACTAATTTATTGACTGATCACTGTAGTAGTCTGAAAAGCAGAGAATTTTTAAAAAGGACAACATTAAAATTGCTTTTCTTTTGATGTGGAAAGCAGAAGTTTGTAAACAAAGTACTATTTAAATTTAAATCCTTAAATGAAAAAAATTTCTTTTGGGTATTTCATTACTTTTGAATAAAGACAAAAAAAAGGATCAATAACTTAATCAAAATAAATGAAAACGCTGTTCACATAAAATAAAAGAAAAAAAATTGTAAAAAGAAATAAACACATTAGTATGAATGTCATATAATAAAACTATGAAAAACTGCGAATAAATTTTTAATAGTTTCCAGACATCAAAAATGTTATGAAAATAAACTAAGAACTAAGAAATAGGAACAAAGAAAATATTTACTAAGCGATACATTTGGATAAATTAGGTAAAAAGACAAAGATTTGTCCGCTTTAACTATGACTTCAGTTATTTATATAAAATAATGTCTACAGCAACGTTTGCCGTCCCTTATTAATCGTCACCCCTCTTCAGAAATGTTTTGGGGCTATTTTGTTCCCTGTCTTTATTTAAAAGCTGCCATGAATTGGCATCAAAGAAATCTAATTGTACCCAATAATATTGGGGTATTGTCAACGGAAAGCTAAAGCGAAATGATGCTGTAGTTTCTGACAATAAAAAGTATTAGAAGGAAAAAAAGGTTTTTATTAAAGGCTAAAAATCTTAATTTCTTCTTTTAGCATTTCTTAAATTTTAATAAAAGAGTCTCAATTTGTGGTATAAAAGTATTTAATCGTTTTTAATGTTACAGTTGAAGTAAGAAAATTAAAAAAAAAAATGAGAAAGGCAGGAGAAACATTACAATAAATTGTATTTTTAAACCGACCCGCATTGTGTGTTTTTGCTTTTAGCCGTTCTGAGTATGCCGGCCTTTGTATAGCGAATTTACTTAATGATGATTTCCTTGATCTTGACTAGTGTCTGGGTTCAAGTGTTTCCACTCTATGCTACCCCTAATTAAGCAAAGATTGTATACCTCAAAGCCAGAGAAAACATCAAATGCCTGTTATATTGAAAATAGTGACTAAGCGAAGTCGAAAACCAAAAGACGAAAACTCTTGCCACCGATCGAATGTCACAAAAAAATCTTTATCATGCAAAGGCGACATTAAAAAATTAAAAAAAAAAAAAACTTTACAAACCAAATTAAGAACCACTCAAATAAATAATTGCTTAATTTGCTTAATTTTAAAATTTTAATATAATGATGATCTTTCACAACCAACAATCTCTGGAAATATCAAAATACCAAGTAACGGAATAAACAAAGTTTAATTCAGTGATGTTCAAAAATAATAAAAATAAAGATGTATTGGTGAGATATATTGCCCAGCAAACATAATGTCAAACGCTTAAAATAAGAAAAACAATGCGTCATAAATATCTGACAAAAATGACAATAACCATCCGCATGTGTTCTCATCGCTTGCTCCACATTCATTTAAGGGGGCTTAGGCTATTATTAGTGCAGACCATATTTTATTTATTTGTGCTACTCTATCCATAAAATGTACTAGGAAATCTAAACAAGGAGACATTTTGAAAACTTTCTTCTTTATTAATTGTAATTATTTTATTTATTTTTTGTAGTCTACACATTAAAATGTTTCCAAAAGAAGTTATCTGAACAAGGCAGAATTGTCTACACAAAGCACCTAAGAGCATCTTAGGTTTCAGGAAATGTAATTTTTTGAAAATACACAAATTTATTTGTAGTCTAATCATACACTTGTGAAACTAGGAACTAGTTTTTTCATTTCTATTACAGAAAGATTTTGTTATAACACAAAATCAAACTATGAAAACTGCTTCTTACATTCCATTTTAAAAACTCCGAATTCCATCTCTGCTTGCATTCATACAAAATGTGAATGGGGCAATTAGTTGTAATTTAAGTACCTTGTGTGTGAAGAAAATAATAATAACAATAATTCATACATTGTACATGAACATGAACATTTACATTAATATAGAACATACTTATTCCCATACTCATACACATTCCCATACTCATACACATTCATATGTTGTGATGTTCTTATGCATTGTAAATATGCACGAGTACATATACGAGTATCTATGTATATTAGGGTGGCCCCAAAATAAAGTTGCGGATCTTCCCGACTAATATGAAAATTTGACTCCTTTTAAGACTACGTTTCTCAATTTTTTTTTTGTCCTGGGGTCAATATTTGCTGAGCTGGATCAAAGGTTAAAAATGTCTGTTTTTTGATTTTTTTTCACATTTCTTCCAAAGGAACTATATGTAAATTTGGTATCATATGAAAGGTCTTTGAGAGGCGCATTCAATGGGTTATCAAAAATTAAAAAAAAAATTTTAAATTCAAAAATGTTTAAAATTTCAGACAATATTTTATTTTTTTTATTTTTTCATAGAATTTACTTAAATAAATAGTTGAAATTTCTTGATTATAAACATCATGCAATTTAACCCAAATGGTTTTTCCCATACAAACGGGGCCACCCTAATGTACATATGTGATTGCATTCGTGTACTTAGTGTATTTTTTCATATTATGAATAGAAAATATTGTTCATATTTTATTTTTAAACAAAACAATGGATTAGAAAAACTCTTATACCCACGTATGCCTAGCCAGTACGTACGAGTACAGTTACTCGAATTTGTTATTTCACTCTTACTTTTGTATCAAGGGTTGCCAGAAGGATATAATAGCAGCTCTTTGGATTTTGAAATAGCCGAACAATTTTCGGTAGAATAATGCAAAGTGCAAATAAACTACTATGAGCCTCAAAAGTGAGTAAACACAACAAATTATTTGATTTTTTTAAGATAATGAAAATCCTAAAATCTATCCATCGATTGAAATTTAAAAATTTCGTTTTGTTGGATATTTGGTTGAATAATAGATTCGGTTATGAAAAAAAATTAAATTGAACTATAATGCTTTTCATAATCTTAAAAAAATCAAAAAATTCACTGGTGCTTACACACTTTTGAAGCTGTGTGTATGTATACTTTGTTTGTTAAAAGCAACTTTTTGGTGCAACTAAATGATACCAGCTTGTAACAGTCAACAGATTGCTACTTATATTTTGAGGAAATTTATTTATATTGAAGACCAACAAAGTTCTGCAAACGTTTAATTCAATTTTTAAAGTATTTAACCATTCCAAGTCGTTTTAAACATATTTCCGAGAAAAAATTTTTGGTTTATAGTGAATGACACGTTCTAAGTTACATATTATGATGCCAAGTAGCGATGCCAAACGGGACTGAATTTGCAATTTAAAATGTCCTCATAGCTGTAACTTTTAAATTTACTAAAAGTTTATAAAGCAAATTTTGTATTTTATAAACAAAATTTTATAAATCATTAATAATGTTTTGAAAACAAAATAACATTACACTGAAAATTAGATAAAAAAAAATAATATGTCATTTTGCCTTTAATTTCAATATTTATTTAAAAGCCATAAAACATTATGGTTCGATCTTAAGACAGCTTCTTAAAAAGAATCTTGATTTAGTTTTGTTACCAATATATGACGCTGACAAAAAACATCATTCACAATCAACACAATTAATTGTTAGCAAATTATTGCATGCTGATTGCATTTCTCAACCTCCGAAACAAATAACTATATTTCCTATTCAGTATTTGATACCATATCATAAGGTGTTGTGTGTTTGTGGTTTTTACATATTTCAATTATATTCGTTTTGAATTAATTTCTAATAAAAAACATTTCTATCCATTTCAGTATTAAATTTACTCTTCGTTTTTGGATTTTTTTTTTTTTCTAGATTTCTGGTTTCACCAGTTCATAGCTTAATATGCAATCGCTTTTTGATATCTCTTTGAGCTTAAACAAAGTGCAACATCGGCAGATATTCATATCTCATATTACCGCGACTGTTACTTTAACCGGATTTAAAATTACAACTATTTGTTAATTATTTTAATTTCTTAACTAAAACAAATCCTTCAACTGTTGAGCTTTAAAATCAATTAAAGCTTTTTTATAGGAATTTCCAATTCCAAAAATCATAGGGCCCATCAATTAGTGCGTTCGAGTTTGGCAATTCAAAAATAATTTTTATTCTTTCACCTTTATCTATTCAACTGTAAAATCTGACCGATTTCTATCACCCTCAAAAAAAAATCGCAACAAAGTATGTCATAGGTGTCACACTATTACACAAAAAGATTCAAAAACATATGTTTTTGTTAATGTAAATAATAAATATTTGTGTTCAATTATTGTGTTGATATATGTGAACATAATAAATTGTATAAACTATACAAACAATTAAAAAATTCTAAACGTCTGTTCTTTAGATTATAATTTATGATTTAAGTCAATGAAGCCGACATTTTTGTTTTCTTTATTAGAAAATACAACTCCGATCGCATAGACACTATCGCATATGCATATGAATTTGCCATATGCTGAAAAGCTTGCATACGCTTTTCAACAAATAACATATCTGTCAACATACGCAGGAAATTTGTCAAACACTAATAATATGCTGTTTACACGATATGCTAAAATTACCAACATACGTTTGTTGGCATTGTTAACAAAGTGTTAGCAGATGTTGTTAAACATACGTATGCTGAAAAAATGTTGCGTTTACACGATATGTAACCACTTGCAACAAATTTTTTAGCATAAATATGCTGATTCAACATATCGTCTATACATAGCTTAATGTTTTTTAACACAAATTATAAAGTAAATTAAAAACAAATCTATTCATGGTGAGGTACATGATTTCAATTTCCCTATGCATCAATAATAAACAATAACCATTATAATGATAAACATTTAAAATATTCATATAAGATTTTTCTTTATTAACAATTAAGTTGATATCGTCAAACCCAGCATGTTTGAAGAGCAGGACTCGACAATGTCTGGTGTGATATTTCTAGCCGTTTTAAACTTGCCTGTCTTTAATTGTTCTATTGACATTTAGCTAATCGAAAGCTACTCTAAAATTACAAAACTCGGTACAAATCTTTTAAACCTGGCAAATGACGAGAAGTCTAAATTTAAACAAAATCATATACAACAAGTAAGAAAGTATAGTCCCAGTATATGTATAAAACAGTTTTTCAGAAATAGGCGTTATATATGAGATATAACCTATTGTGGACCGATCACCCAAAAATTTAGTGTCATGATGTCTGTGAATATTAATATTATATGTGTTAATCTTTATCTCGATACAAAGACTTTTTAAAAATTTATGGGGGTTAAATTGAATTACGGAGAGGTTCTTATATGGGAGTTTCGACTAATAATGGATCGACCATTATAAAATTAGGTGTTATTATTTCTGTATATAAGAAACTTATTTGTGTCAAATTTTATTTGGATACCAACATTTTTAAGAAATTTATGATCGTTATAGTGAATTCCGAAAGTGGGCCTTATATGGGAGCTACGACTAATTATGGATCGATCATAATAAAATTGTACCATATTATTTGTATACATATGAAATATATTCTGAGTCGATCGGTATAATTTAAGGTGGGTGTTGGACCAATATTTCTGGGCGTTACAAACATCAGCACAAATCCAATATACTGCCCTCCCCACTATGGTGGTGTAGGGTATAATTACTACTACCTTCAATGGAGACGAGATATTAATATAAACAATATGAAAGCGAATACGGGGAATATTCTTGCAAACGGGTCAATGAGACAAGATACTTAAAATGGCAAATGATAATGGTTTTTTTTTTGCACAACATGACAAACTAATATTTCCTTATTCGTTACAACCAATGGTGGGGGCAGAAATATTGCTTTGTTTCAACCATTTTTTTTTCAAATACTAAGATTTAACATTTCAGGAGTTAAATAATACATGTGCACTTAGTACTTGTGTTCATCTTATTAAGTCACGTATTGAAAACGTACATAAGTGATAAATTAGGTACAAAGCAAAAGGTAAATATTCCCATTATTTGTATTAAAAGCTTTGTGTGGTTTATACATGTACGTAAATATATAATTAAGTAATTTCGCTAGATAACGATAATTGACTAATTTATTTGATTTAATTAAATTTTATTTATAAACATAAACTCAACTAGATGGAAGACAGGCCAGACCGTATAGGAGGAAATTTGGACAATTTTGGGAAATGTTTGTAATATGTAAATAAATAAACCTACCCTTATGTATAACTTTTTTTTAAATTTATCTTAACTTATGAAATAAATTTTGAATAAAAGTTTTCTTTAATAAAACATTGTTAAATTAAAACCTTTATTATAAGTAAGATATAATATTTTTGTTAGGCATATAGAGAAGCTGTAAATGTTAACTAACTTAATAAAACTTTTTGGTTTTTAAATGACTTTTAGGTCACTACAATAATTTAAAAGTCAGGCTAATAAACAAAAAGTTGCTATTTATAATATTTACTTTACTAAACTGTGACTTGCTAAATAGTTAGTTTTCCATATAGAAGGTTTAATTCCTGTCATATACTTTCTTAATCTCGCCTGAAATTTTCTCTTTCGGTACTTTATAGCCATAAGGACTAAAAAACCTTGAAAATAGCAACATCAAAAGGATTTCCTTATTAAGGTTAATTTTCCGTATAACAATTTTAATTTTCATCTTAGATAAAAAGCCAAAACAAACTTCACCATTTCTATTGGCTGGTGTTTTGTCTTGGCTTACATTAAAAGGAAACTTAAAATGGCCCTTGGTAAAAAGACATTTGCTTTTGGGTTTCCAAAAAACTATCTATGTAGTCTTGTGTTTGTGTGTGTTTGGGAGTTTTAATGCTTCGGAAATATTGTGGCAAATATTAGTTATAGCATGATTCTGCAGAAATATATCCAAGTACATATTTTAAACATTCATTTAAATTATTAGTTTTTTTTTTACAAAATAATTATTACCCTAGAAATCAGTTTCATAAGATGTATGTAATTAAATTTTGGGCATATTTAAATTTTTAATGAGTGTGTATGAGTATGTACTTACGGCATATAATGATATGAAAGGAAATGGGAAGATTTTCCGGTGTTTCCGTTTAAAATTCTTATGTTTAGTGTATTTTAATTGGGCGAGCAAAAGTTGATACATTTTCAGTTGTTCTTTAACGGCTTTCGGTTACCTCAACGATAATTTAAGTAATTATTCTTAAAGCAGTAGTTTGGGGTAATTGGCTGTTAAAAGATAAAAAAAATATGGATTATGAAATGTATAATATAAAAACACAATTTTAATTAAAATTTGTACACATGTATGTATCTAATTTTTTTTTTGTATTTATTTAATATTCAACATATTTTTACCCCATTTTATTTTGTTTTTACAAAATTTTATGCAAATGAAACCAGCTCAGCCATTTAATGTATTTGACGATTTTACGATACTTATGTATCTCTCAGTCCATATGTTTTTTAAATAAAAAATTTCTCTGTCAACAATCAGTTTTAATCGCTTTTGTTTGTAAACCTACATGTGTTAAGTCTGTATATGGTACGCAAATAAATATTTTTATATTCTATGGAAAATTAACACGTCTACATTGTTAAACTTTTACATTTTAAATATTTTAATACACATATTTGTAAATATTTTAATAGACTCGTGTTTCTGCACTTCGCATGATACATTTTATACCTTTGTCAAAAATGGTACTTTCAAAATTGGTACGACATTGCACCAATGTCGACATTTTCTCAAAAAGTTCCAACGAGACCGGGTTCTAATTAAATATTTTAATTAAAAACAAAATTTGGTGACTATAACTAATTTTCAATGTGTGTCGCATTCACTGTCGTAAGTGTATTTTTATATTTGACTTATATTTATGTAGACGTATAAAACATATACCAAAAGAAGGGAAACAACACTGCGGTACTAGGAAAACAAGAAGACACCCGCAAATATTAGCAAGTAGGCTTAACAAACCGCAGAAAGAAAAAAAAATAAATCGAAATTAATATAACTAAATTTTATTACAGAACTTGACAGGAAAATATGTCTAGATGCCATCTAAAACGAATTATGTTTTCTGTAGCGTTCCTGATCACATGTTTATGCTACTAAAATTATATAAAAAAAAGAAAACTGATTTTAAAGATTTTTTTATTTGTTATCACTTTAAAAACTTACGAATATCGTGAAATGACGCTATACGAATTCGGAAAATGCTTCGAAGACAACAAATAAATAACATTTGCCGAAAGCATGTTATACATTTTGCATTTTCGGTTTTATTTTATAGTCTACTTTTATGAGCATGTACAGCTACATGCAACTAATTAAGGACACGATATTAACATGTGAGCTTGAAGCAAATAATACGAAAGGTTTTATGATATTCTCAAAATTTGTCGTAGTTTAATCAATTTAACTTTTACTCCTAGAAAATAACTGCATACTGTAACAAATTAATTATTATTTATGAATCTCTGAGCCATATTTTCAAATAAGATTGATATCAGTTGATTATGAACATACCATAAATAAAAATAAATCAATAGTTGGTTGCAAGTGCATTGTTATTGATAACAGCTTGATACTTGCGAAGCATTGAGGTCATCAAATTTTTACATACACTACTTGAAATGCCTTCCCAAACTTTCGGCAAAAAGAATATTAAAATTGCTTATTTTTATAGAGCTTAATTTGGTTTTTACAATTTGCCAAAAGTTCTCAATTGGGTTGAGATCAGGACTGCCTGAAGGCCAGTAAAGAACACCGATTTCTTAAGAAGCCATTGCTTGACGTGATGAGCCGTATGCTTCGGATTGTTATGAAATGTTCATGTCGTCACTAACATATCCTCTTCAGCATACGGTATCATTGTATCGCTTAGAATTCTCGCATACTGAAATTTACCCATATTTTCTTCAATTTTGTACATCAGCTCAACACAACATGACCACATAGCACCCCAAAGCAATTTAGAATGCGGCGCGGGTGTACTATGGATCAAATGCTTTCAACTTTTAAATTCTTCTAAACAGTTCATCTTCTCACTAGCGACGTTTTACGGTATCTACAGACGGGTTTGCCTTATTTTGGCTAAAGACTGCCATCCGAATCTCATTTGCTGTTTTATGCGGATTTTTTTGTCGACTCGAGCACAATCAGTGCATCTTTACGAACTGTCGTAATACGGCTTCTTTTCGAATGGTTTCTGAAATATTTAACCGCTTGAAATTGTTTTTGAAACATTCAAGGCATTTGCGATTTCCCGATAATGTTTCCATCTTAATGCATTTGCACAATAATCTTTCAGTTGCTGACATTACAGGATTTGCTTTTATCCATGTTAAGCAAGTATTAAGAACTTTTCATATAACGAAAAACACTGTTATGTGTAATCATAATTAATTTAATCTAACTTTTAAAAATTACCTGAATTTGAAAATATTAAAGTTAAACACCACAAAGAGAAAAAAAAAGTGTTAAATTTTAGCGTTTTATTTAATAAATATTAAATTTAACATAACGATTTAAATATTGAATACTACTATCCTTAATTAGTTGCACGCAGCTGTATAGTGTATGGTGTTTCTCCTTTTAAACAAATTCAATTCAAAACATTTATTCTTATTAAAAGGCGACGAATATTAAATATTTGGCACGTTTTGTTTTTGGATATTTTTAGATATTTAATTAATACCAGAATATACACGCGTTGTTCTCTTAGTAAATAATTAAGTAAATTTAGGCCCATTATTACAACTTGGCAATAGTTAAAGGTATGATGTCATCGGACAGATAAGAAGTATTTGGTTATTATAAATTTACTTTAATCTAAAACCTATCGATAATCTAAAGGGAAGATCAGCTTGCCTTTAAATTTTATAGTGAGGTTTATGTATTTGAAGTGTATTTGAAGTAATAAATGATTTGATAAACAAAAATGGAAAGCAGACGTTTGTTTTATATTAATAACCTGGAGAATATTTTTGAATACAGTCATCCTCAAAGTAGACTGTTGAATTTTAATTTTTTTCCCAAACAAATATTTATTGTATTGTCTTTTTTTAAAAAAAAAAAAATATTTTATTTTACAAGGAAGTTGTAATAACGAAAAATTTTAAAGGTCACTTTATGCCTCACTTTAATTAAAGTTACCTTTTACTATTAAGAACACTAGAGGCAAGTTGTAATAAATGTTACTTGTTTTATTTTTTTTTTTTGATTGTTTGTTTGTTTGTTTTCGTTAAAAATGTCTACAATAATTGTGATTATTGCAAATCCCTTATTAAAAAAGATGAGCTGCTTCCCTCTTAAAAAATAACACAGAAATGTCTTATAACAGTAAAACATTAATAAATCAAATTAAAAATAATAATAATAATAATACAAAACACACAAAAATTCCCTAATTGGAAACAATTTTCAAGCTTTAATATAAAAAAAAGAAACAAAAACTCAAACTTTTTTTCATTTACAGTTAAAGAAAGCAAGGAAGATAAACAGTGCTCTTAGGGGATTAATATCAAGTGTAAGAGTGTGAGTGTTTGTGAGTTTTAAATGAACTCTCGTTGGCTCTCTGTTGCCTCGCTCAATTTTCTCACCAGTTTCTGTTTTAGGAAAAAGCAAATGCAGTTATGTTTAAAGGGAATGAGAAAGTGAGTAAAATGAGCTACTAGTTTCTCTCATTCTCTTTCTGTTAGGGACAGAGTGCTGATGTTATACAGCTACATGTGCATTCGCTGCAACAACGGTCAACATTTAGTAGTGATAATTGCAAAGGTAACAGTTTAAAAGAACAAACCATTTGTTTAATACGTGCAACGTTAACGGTTCTACTTTTTATTGTTTTTGTTTATTTGTTGTTGTTGTTTTTAACACAAACAGACTTCCTTAATGGATATTAAAATATAATACATACAGAGAGACCCGCACACACATGCATGGTCTTCTGGGCAACATTCGCAAATGACACACATGTCAAAGCTGCACGTACACTTACTTACACACACTCTTACTCCTATGGCTATAAATGTATGTGTTTGTGTAGATAAAATGGAAACAATAGTTCAAATAGAATATAAAAGCAACTTCGTACTCGGTTGGTTGTAGAAAATGATTTTTTTTTCTCATTCTACATCTGTATTTATAAAAATAATCATACAAGAACACCACCACTATAACTTCAACAACAGCAACAACAACAATACATATTAAAAATATTATGAAAAAAAAACATAGAAAATTATTATTAAAAGGAGTGTTAATGGGTATTTGTGTGAATAGGTTCGAGTGTGAGTGCTTGTAATACGTACATACATATGTACAAACATTTGTATCTGTGGTTTGTGTATTATGTACATATATGACACAAACAGTTACTGGTGTGTAAATATATGGCTAAATGTATGTGTTTATATCCTTGTTGTATTTACACATCTATAGGAAATATTGTGTTTTTAAAAAAATAAATCATCATAAATTATAATAATTACATACACATGTTTTATATCGTTCAAATAAGCGGCATTCTTAAATGTACATAAAGACCACCTCTACTCTCTTACCAAAACATTTTCATTTACTGCTGTTGTATATATATATATATATATATATATATATATATATATATGTATGTATGTACATACCTACCTACCTACTATCATATATGTATGTATTATAGAGATAGATATTTAAATACCAATTTTTCTATATACATACATTTGTATGCATGTATGTACATACTGATATGTATACACGGGTTATTTCTATATACGAGGATATGCTAGCAATGTTACGTTAAAAATTTCTTCTAGTGTTCAAGTTTCCTCTAAATTTTAACTTAAATTATAGAAATTCCTCTAAACATTGTAGTCTAGTGTGTGTGAAAATTGCTTTATATATCCAGTGCTACAAAACTATACAACAACTCGTAAGGTAAACATCTAAGAACACTTCTTTTTAAGATGTCATATCAAATATGATCGATAATATTTGAAATTAAAAGGTTTTTTTTAATCGTATAATGTTGGTGAATTGGAGTGATAACATGAAACCGAAATTGATGAATTTAAGTCAAAATATATGTTATTTACAGAAAACGGATCATGGATTTTGAAACTAAATAGCTAAAGAGGCTATTATTTAAGTAGATAGCAACCCGGAATTCTAATGTATTATCTACAAAAATAATAATGTAATTAGCTTTATTGGTTCAAAAGTTAGGAGTCATGATCTCAATTAACTTTTAAATTAATATTAATCATACGTCACCGAGTTTCTAAATAAAATCTAATAGAAAAATCTAAAGAAAACTTGTACCGAAAGCTTGTAAAAGAACACAAAGTTCAATGTGATTGAAGCCAAACAACAGCCTTAGCTGTTCTGTTAAAGAGTTTTTTTAGAGTTTATTTTATAATTCCGAAATGTGTCAGTTTAAAACTCAACACTTTTATACAATGTAAAAATAAATCTGAAACCCCTATAATGACTGTTTAAACTTCCTCGTACATATAGAAAATGTACATATGGCAGAGTGTTTGTCTATACATGTTATTTAGTTAAAATATGCAAAAAACCATAATAATATTTACTCAATTACCTCCTGCCATTTTTTTAATGTTTGTTTTTATTAGCAAAGCAAAGCAAAGCGGAGTATATCTGCAGTTAAATAAACATGTTTTAATATACAAAAAATTACAAAAAAAAAACCAAAACAGAAAATATGAGTTAATATTTAAAATAATAATTAAAATAGAAATGTTTTTCAACTGTGCTGTGCTGTTTCTATAGGAAACACTTTTTTTGCACGTTTTTATCATTTATATTGATTTTAACATCACAAATAGTTAATTTACTTTATAAATATTCAACAAAAAGTTCGATTATTACATGCACCGACACAATGTAATGTGTTGTACTTTATTTATGGAAATTTATTTCATTATGTCTTTCATTATAATTTGTTAACAAGTACTGACAAGAATTTACACACACCCATACACTGAATAATTAAAAAGTTTCAAAAAACATTGTAGTTACTAGGATTTAAAAAATAAGTAGTTGCCAAAAGTATTTACGAAAAGTTAAGAAAACAGAATTGTGGGAACGTTTTGATTTAAACAATTAAAAAGTACTTATGGATGTGGGTCAGTGTGACCAATTAATGAAAGAAATGAAAGAAAAGGAAACGAACATTTTTCGCCTGTAGAAAGGATAAAAAAATGTTATTATACCCACCACCAAAAGGATGGGGGGTATATTTAGTTTATCATTCCGTTTGTAACACATCGAAATATTGGTCGTAGAACCAAAAAGTATATTTATTCTGGATCCTTATAAGAATCTAAGACCTAAAGTCTAAGATCTAGCCATGTCTGTCTGTCTGTTGAAGGAACAATAGAGCCTCGAAAAAAAGACATAGAACAATGTAACCCAACATTCTTTGATCCATCGAAATATTTGGTATTGAAAATGGGCAAAATCGGATCCGAGTTATAGACCAAAGTTTCAGACAACTTCGATATTTTTCAAAATTTCTTGCTATTTTCTTCAAATATAAATAAGCAAATATAAATTATTGATTATAACTGGAATATGCATAAAATTCTTGTAAATATCTTTATTGAAGTAAAATTCAACCGAAATAAACCGAAAACAAATAGAAATTACGCTACAATATTTTATGACGTTTGCCCCATAATAGGTGATTTGGTGGTGGGTATATAAGATTCGGCACAGCCGAATATAAAATATTAATTGAGGATAAATGTTTTCTTCTTAAAGGTTTTCGTAAAAAAATATATATTATGTAAAAATTATAGAAGAGGACTCTCAGATTGATGGTGTGTTGCTAGCTCAGGCTATTTTAGGATAATCGTTAAATAATGAATTTCTCTGTTTGATTTATTAAGGAGTTAGTCTATTTACAATTAAGACGAAATATGCGAAAAAATAAACTCTTTCAGGTTGTGACTCATTTTGGTTTATAACATCTTTGCTTTTGAACCGATATACCACTTTAAACATGATAATATTTTCTGCAGACAAATTAACATATAAGGCTTGAACTTTGAATTTCTTCCAGAGATGTCATATGAGAGATTAGGGTGTTTGGATTTGCGTGTCATTCAATTAAAAATCGCTTGAAAAAATCAATAAAATATAAAATAATCCAAAAGTCCATCCAAAAATGATTCCATAGTAATATCCAATTCATGTGATGAATTAATAGATGTAACTAAGATTTAACCTCGACAACTCTTGCAAGCATAATAGGTAAGCTGTACAAAATATACGCTACGTTTTAGTGGCCAAGCCTTTAAATTTTTTTTAATTAAAATCACACTCAGGCAATTAATATGCATATATATTAATTGTGTTAGTTTTTTTTTGGAAAGGCGATAGGTAGGAGAAGAATAGGTGGTAAAGGAGGGAAAAGCTTTTCATATGACAACACGTGCGTTATGTTAATTAGTAGTACAGTATTACAGCGCTTTTGGTGGTAAGTAGGCGCATTGTTAAATGCTTGATTAAAAAAAAATTATTTAAATATTTTACCTCGGTGGCATTTCAGCCTATACCACCGAAGGAGGGCGCTGTGACAAATATTAGTTTGAGTGGCAGCGGTTTGGAATCGAACCCAGTCTACGAAACCCAATTTATGATTAATGATCAAACGCGCTTACCAATTAAGCTACAGCACCCACACAGATGAAACAACATGCCTTCCTTTTCCTTATTATGAGAATTTTCACAATTGTGTTTCCCTGATGACAGATTCGTTCTGCCAGCATCGAATGTGGGTCAAGCAGCGCTGCCAACTTTGACGATTTATCGTCATTTTGACGATTTTTTAAGTCAAATTTATTAAAATGACGATTGACTATTTTTCATTTTTCCCGCGAACAAAAATGACGATTTTTTAAAAGCAAAACATATGGTAATCTTTTTTCCTAAAATTCAAATTTTTGAAGTCCCTTTTTGCAATGTAGACAGACAGGTAGACAGATGAAGTTTGTTGGCGAGGGGTTGAAGAGGTAGGGTGTGTAGTACAAGACTATCTGTACTGGACATTTTTTTGTAGTAGAGTATTTGGTTAATTTTGAAATTTAAAGTTTTAATAACGAAGACATATTTTTAAATAAAGATGAATTGTATCTTGGCATTTACGTGGAGGAGAACCAATCTTGTTTAAATCTTGAATATAGGCAATATAATATATTTGTTGAATTCTGCGTCCAATTTTATATTGAATTGGTTTCACAAATTTTAAAACGTTTTGATTTTGGGGATAAACTTTTAGAAGAATTAAACTCCATTGAACCAAGCGTAGCTTTAAACAAAAAAATGATTCAATTTTACAATTGGCCACAATTTTCCAAATTTATTAAATGGAAAAGAATATCAAAAACTTGATAATGAAGTTCGAGAATTACGTAATATGAAATTCACCAAACTCGAAACATTGGCGTTTTGGAAAAATGTTTCTAATTTAAAGAGAATCAATAATGTACAGGCCTTCCCAGTTTTAATACAATTTGTTTCGAGTTTAATGGCACTACCACATTCGTCGGCCAATGTTAAAAGAATGTTTAATATTGTAAATTTAAATACAACAAAAACCAGAAATGCTTTGGATTCTTCAACATTACAAGGAATATTGTTTTCAAAAGATTATCTTAATTTAAATAATTCTCAGTGTTTTAATATAGCAATTAAAAATGAATTATTAAAAATATTAATTATTTTTTTTATTAAATAATATCTTTATTTAGATGTAAATAAAATAAAATATTTAAAAAGTTAATAAAAAAAATGTTTTTGGTATTTTTAACGTATTTTTTTTGTCTTGACGATTGCTTGACGATTTTTTTCTTTTTAACTTGGCGATTTTGACGATTTTTTTTTTAAAAAGTTGGCAGCACTGGGGCCAAGTCAATTTTCAAGTTTTTATTTTAAACTATGAATTTAAAGGAATACAGGATAATTCAGCTAAATCAGCTTAATTAAAAACCTGGCAAATGCATAGATACTCGACTTACAATATGACTTAAATATCGAGATGTCACGCTATTCAATTATCTTATGTCTAGCTATCAGTGAATATATAAATATTCTCAGATATTTGAAAATATATGAGCTTCGTACTTCATATTGGAATGACAAGGGTCCTAAGAATACGTTACACTGCCTTGATCCATAAAACAAGATGGGTGTTCTTTGCAGTCTTGAAGATGCAATTTTCTCACTTCTTCATTTAGTACCAACTGCCCTTTAGCATTAATATATGAACACATTGGACTAATTTATCCTATTCTTATTATTGAGATTTCAATTTAAACTCTATCAAGTCTTTAACATTATCCATAAATTTCAATCTAATTCCCCTTCAGTTTTGGAGGAATAAAGGTAACAGCGGCCTACGAGAATCGAGCCCATGGTCACAACAGTGACTTCATGTCTGGAAAGTAAATTTCAAGTAAGACATCCAGTGTCTCCCCACTACTGAATTTAATTTCTAGCTATCACAGGCCTGTCTCTTAAAACAAAGCACACTAATTCTTCAAGGGATTCACTGAGGCGTTATATAGTTCGTCAATCTTTTTGACTTATTGAAATGTGAAATGAGGATGTGCTATATCAGAATTCCACCAAAAAGGTTTATTTTAACCTCCGATTATTAATTTTTTTCGCCCAGTGTATAATAATATTATGGATTAGTGCGTGCATGCGTACATATCTATAATTTAGTCAATTTAATTTATATTTAATAATAATGAAATGGGAGTAAACAAAATTTTACTTAAAAACTTTAATGACCCTAAATTAACAATTCTCTCATATTTATTATTTACCAGTGTCCTTTTTTTAAGTAAGTGTTATATTTACCAATGTTATACACTAATATTTAACTAAACGTAAACAAACAAAAATATTTTTACATATACATACATACAAACTAAATAAAGTAAAAGTTTAACATTTCTAATGACTTCCTGGCCTGCTGGTTGTTACTTATTCCCACTGCCTTGGAATGTAAAAGAAAGAAAAAATACTTCAACAAAGTTTTCTTTAAGATTTCTTTTTTTAAATATCTCTGGAATTTTGTTGCTTTTGCTAATTTGTATATCTAGCTACATAGATGTATGATGCTATCTATGTACGATATAAAGTTGTTGCTACCTCTCTCCCAGCCACAAAATGTGTCTAACAACAAACAAACAACACACTTGTATAGGTATTTGTTTTTATTTAAACTGGGAATTAGTTAATTAAACCAACAACAAAACAATTAGTTTATATCTGTCAAATCTAATTGGGTAAATATATTTGGAAAATAGAAACATAATTAATTAACTTAATTAATTAAAATGTTATTAAGTTAAGTAGATATTTATGTTTTGTTTGTCTGTTTATATGTATGTATGTATGTAACAAACTAATTACCTTGACGTTTAACCTTTAAATACTTAATTTAATCGAGTCCTACCGAAACCAAACCGGAATTAATATTCTATAATCTTTATTCCGCCTATTCCGAAACAAACCGAAACTTTTTAAATTTACTTTTAATTTGCAAAAAAAAAAAACAATATTTATTTTAATTTTAGGGTACCCAAAAGTACATATTCTTAAATATTCAAAAGTACATATTATAAAATAAATGTACATATTCATTCATTAAAATAAAATCTATGTTTTTCCTTATAAACGTTTCGGTTTTGCTATACGTTAAAGTAGGTAAATTTTTGGCCTAATCCGAAACCGAAATACTCGTTCAAACTCTAGTATTTAATGTTGGCTGTATGACTGTAATAAAACATTGAAAACAAAAAAATTCTAAAACCTAAAGTCGATTTTATATGTATGTAAGTATGTATTTATATGTAGTAGTACATATAGTAAACAAGCTGTTTATGTCAAAATGTGACCTAATTATTTGCCATAATACCATAATGTGTCTTAAACAATTTTTGTTTGCCGCAATTGACACAGCAAAAGTGATGTACAGATAATTCTATTTTCAATTCACAGATAGGAAACTTTTCAAATATTATTATCCATTGATCTTCAATTAGTTTATATTGTTTGATACCAGTTTGATGCATACCAATTTTGCCAAACCGATTATGGTATACAGGAAATATTCAAAGCAAAGGAATGTTTGTCCACAGGTAAAATTAATACATAATAGACATTTATGTAGTTACATATATAAATTAAAACAGAAAACATACCACAAGAAACACTCTAATAATTTAGTGTACATTATATCGTATCAGGAAGTTTAGCAGATTTAAATGCTATAAATCAACTCAACAAACAGGCTTTATACATATGTATGTATGTATATGTACCTATGTATAGCTAAGGTCTTCAACAATGACTCTGAATATCTATATAATGAATTGCTAAACAAGACATCAGGTCGACGTAATTCAAAAATGTATGATTATATTTGTCACCAGCAGTGTTGTCAGTTTAGCTTTTTTCAAGCCAGATTTAGTCTTTATACTATTTACTTTCTAGTCTCGAAATTTTTGTTTTAGCTTTTGGCTTTTTTTTTAGCCTTTTACTTATTTTTAAAATGGCTTTTAAAGACTAGTTTTTTATTTTAAGTTAAGAAATTTGTAATAATAATAAATAATAAAGAAGAATACACACACATTGTAAAACACAAGTAAATTTCGTTCTAACTCCTAACATGTATCTAATAAAAAATATGTTTAATTCCCGAACTCTATTTCTCAATAAATGGTGAGTTAAATAGATGATGTTTACAAGTAGATCTTGGACAATAAACATTGCTGATGACGGCCTTAGCAGGGTAGAAAATGCATTCCAGTTCGCCATATATCTAGAAAAATATAGTTTCATAATGGTATTCTTCGAGTTATTAATTAAAAAAAAAAAAAAAATGAACTCAAGCCAAATGAAAAATTTAATAAGTTAAGAAATATTTTAACTTAATTTTATATATTATAATTATGCATCTGGCAAGCAACAGAACTAAACTGTCAACTTACATTTAAACAGCCGTATTCATAAAAAATAAAGTAGGTTTGAAGTGTGCTTTTAGACAAAATTTTCATACAAAATTTTCTTAAAGTACATTTGAAGTCTACTTTAATTTTTTCTGAATAAGACTACAACTCATTATCATCTACATTTGAAAACTTTTTAATGTCATCGGCATAGTTTTTATATAAATTTGAACAATATGATAAATAATATAGAAAACGGAATAATGTGTGAGATTTCTGAAAAAAATAATACGCTAAAAGTTCAATTTTTTTTTTTAACAAATAATAGAACAATTAAGGCAAAGATTACCAGCAAATATCTATGAATACACTTCGCAAAATTTATCCATTTTTCTTCTTTGATAATTCACTAAAAAAAAAGTAGAATCAATTGCATATATTCTCTCATATTGAAAATTAAAAATTTAGCTGTACCGCTGATGAAATAACTATGATTGAAGCTAAATGGCGAAACCTTTAACTTATAAATGAACAAACGATGAGTCAGTCAACAGTTGACTTTTGGGTGGTAGTAGAGGAGTTTAAAATGCTCTGCAAGAAAATATATTTGATAAATTGCTACATTTAGTATTTAGGTTTTTATAAAGAAATTGATTAAAAGTTAAAATACTAAATGCTTTATTAAACATTCAATATTCTTTCAAAATACCCCAGCAACGTTGCCACGATTTTGAAATTTCTAATGATCTCATAAAGTTTTTAGACACTTGTGATATTTATGAAAATCCTAGTTCCGATTCTTTTGGGGATGAACAAATTATTAAACCTAGATATATTATAATTATAAATGTTTGAAAAATTAAGCAAATATTTAAATGTACATCACTAACTCTTAAAAATAAGATTTGTTGGGTGGACCTTATTTCATTCTTTGGCATCTAAAACTAATCAATGCAAAATTTTGAGCTTATCGGATGGCGAGATTCCATGTCAGAAAGCGATTGAAAATGATTAAATTAGTTAAACAAAAAAATGTTTTTGACGTTTTCAAAATTTGCTATTAAAAGCCTTTTGAAAGTAGCGTAATAAAATTATGAGGAAATCATAAAATGTATATTTATTGTTTTTCTATTACAAAACTATCGCATTATAAGATTGAAAAAAAATAAGACCCAACCTTATTACTTATTTATTTCTAATAGTTTTATACATGTTTTATACATGAAGTACTTTTTAATTTTAATTTGTACTTTATTTTACTTTCAATTCGAAAAACCAGAAAATTCGAACTAAAATTGTGTTGGCTTTTTTTGGCCTTTTTTAAAGGGGTTTATTTAACATTTTCTGGCTTTTTTTTTAAAGCCCATTTAGCTTCTTTTTTCCAGCTCCAGCTCCTGGCAACACTTATCGCCAGGTTCCTCTAATTGAACAATATTGGACTATTCTCAAAGAAAAGTTAAGCGGTTTGTATTTTAATTCTTGGAATTTTTTTTTTGTTTTTAGCAAAATGGAAGAATGTGACCCACTTAATGGCGTTTCCTTTTCTGGCAAAAATGTTACGTATATGTTACACTTTTTACCCATTTCCCATATAAAAAAGGGAAAAACGTGTAACATTTTTGCCAGAAAAGAAAACGCCATAAAACAAAATCGGGAAAGGAAATTAATTTTAAATTCAGCTTTTATTTAAAAAATATTAATAAATATACAGTGTACTCTTTCTTGAGCGGACGCCTAAGGGAGAAGTGTCCGTTTATGAGAGAAACACAAAAAGAGCAATCAATAATCTGTAATATTGTACATACATATATTTATCTTTAAACACTTTTATTTCCAAAACAAAAACATACATAGAAAGATAAGACAAAATAAACAGAATTTTCATTTATGTTCTTGCGAAAAACGAAAAAAAAATTTAAAAATAAGGCAAAGTAAACAAAATATTCATTAATATTTTTGCGAATAAAAAAAAAAAAAAAACTTGAAAGACCAGATATTCAACTGGATTTAAAAAAGTCCGAAATTTTAGCTTGGCGTGTTTTTCCTATAATTTCAATATCTTGAAAACGCATTGGAAGATCAGTCAGCATTTTACCACCTTTATGGTCGCTGTGATATAAAGAAAACACTAAGTTTTCTTATGACTAAATAAGCCTCTTTATAAGAAGTTAACTTGTCTTCAATTTAATTTTCTAGTTTTCCACCATTTCTGCGGAAGCTATTAATATTTCAGTACTAATGCTTTCCACATCTTCATCATTAATAACTATGTCATTGATATAATCTTCGACGTCAACTTGTATCTGGCTTTGAACTCGATTAACGATATCGGAGAACTGAGCAAGCGCTGATAGTGGAAGCTCATCTTTTGCAGTCCAACAGCCATCATCATTTGGGCTATAATTTTCTCTAAAACCAGCTTTTCTGAAGCAATTTTTCACTGTCAAACTGTCCGGTTATGGGATAATAAAATGTCATACATCGTGGAAAAAAGTGTCCGCGTCCTGTTATGGTTTAACTTTTTATAATGCAACGACCGTTACTTTAAAAAAAAAATTTTGTTTTGTTATTAATTTTCTTTGGTTTGAAAATAAACCCATTCCTTAAAAAAAAAACATTTCAATAAATTTAATAAGATTTTTTACTTGGCACATCCTGTGCAAAATTTTACAATACATGATTTTTGTTTCCGAAATTTTAAAACAGCACATTTATAAAGTAACGACCGTTACCTTTTTAATGGTCAAAAAATGTATTGAAATTACATTTTTTATGAATTCTTTCGATTGCTACCGATGCTTGAACTTTCGTAGGTCCAAAATTAAGCAATACTCGTTGCATATTTGATTAGGTTGCAATTTTACCCGGATTTTTTTTTTCTTTACAAACCATCTCCTGAGAATTTCGAATCGAATAAAAAAAATCAGCCAAATCGCTCCAGCCGTTCTCACGTGATGCCATTACATACATGGACCATTTCAGTTTTATATATTTATACATACATATATAGATATATTAAGATTCAAATAAACTATATAAACAGATATTATTGAAAGTGTATATATGTATGTAAATTCAAACAAATTGGTGTGATATTTATATTTGTACGACATTTTTAAATACATATGTTCAATTCACAAGTGTAGTTGTATATTGTATGATACAACTATCTGATTGTAAACACAATTTTGAGCAAAGTCGTATGTTTATGTCGTTAAACCTTCAAATGATAAAAGAAAAAAAACTTTAAAAACAAATATACAAAACATAATATACGAATATTTTCCAAAATTAAAACATAGCGTAAAATGTTCAACAATACCCATTATTAAAATTTTTTGTTCATCTCTTTTATGGCAGAATTCTTAACTACTACTTGTTATTCTTATGGCAAACTAAGCATTGCGAATAAAGAATCATTAGTTAAGCCTTTGTCATTAGCTAACTAAAGACTGTGAATTCGGCCATTAGTTACTTGTTTTAAATTTGTCAATTTCAGTTTATGATTTCCGGGTTACCAATTGATTATTTTTTTTAACTATAATAAAACAATCGAAAAACATATGTAAAAATGTCGTAGGTGTTGTATAAAATATTTATATAGAAATTACCAATAACATTTGTACAACTATTGTAAATTCAGACGACGTACAACTCCTACGACACTACAACATTACTTGTGAATTGAACAAAAAATAAGCATTCAGTAGAGAATATTTAAAAATCTACAAAAGACCTTAGGAACTTTCAAGGTTACTTTCGTTTATTGAATTCCAAAAATTATTTATAAATAAAGCAATTTGTAAATGTTCACTACCAAGAATTATTTCATTAAGCAAGCATATTTCTTTGACCAAAGCCAGAAAGAATATTTTCCCTCCTCTGGGAAAACAATCACATGAAAATGCATAAAAATCGAAAGAAAGTTATTTTATGAAAATGAAAATCTTACAAAGAATTACACACATATGTACATATGTATGTACGTACACTTGCTGTTGTTTTATGCTTCAGTAAAACACAAACAAACAAACAAACGTAAATTATACTCTTATACTGAATTATTCCAACTTAAAATTAATATTCCAAACAAATGTTTCATTTCAGTTTTTCCTTATTTTTTTACTTTTCGCATTCAGCTTCATCTTCTACAATGACTGATTTTTGCTGCTTATGTTCTTTTTTTTTTTTTGTAACAAGCACAAAACTGATGAGAGATTTCGGATTTTATGAGTAAAATTTAAATAATATTAGATATGTAAAAAAACAAAACAGATTTAAGAAATTTATTTTTTGCTACGCATTTTGATCTGTTTCTTTTAAATTATTTTCAGTTCTAAGCAAAACGAATTTATCTTTATCAATCTCTTAAATTTTCTAGGAACAATGCGGACATTTGTAAGGTTTTATATTCCTCAAGAAATATATTTCAAAGAAAACTACATGTGTAGATTTTTTTTTATAGTGAAATAAAATAATAAGTTTCTGGGAAGGGGAAAATATTTATTAAGTAAGTTGGTTGAATGAGTTAATGAAATATCTTCTTGTTAAGAATTTATTTTTTACATTTTTATGTTGTTCATCTATGTACCTTTGTTGTCAATAAAATGTTTACAGTGGGTATTTTTCCTTTACATTAGGACTGAGTCTGTCTAATGTACAGTGTTAAATAACATCATACAAACAAACAAATCTTTTTATTTCATTCACAAGAGAAAACACAGAATTCCCCTTTATTTTCGTAGAAACATTTGCATGAGCATGGTTGTAAATGAGCAACTACACAAACTTCGAAACAAAAGTAAATACATATACGTTTGTTTTTTTTTTTTTGGCAGCTTAAAATGCACTTTAATACTTAGTATTTTCTAACAAAAAATACAGTTTTTATCAAGCAGGAAAAAATTAATTATTCAAAATCCAAGATGTAACGAAACAAACCACTCAAGGCCCTAATTCTCAAGGAACTGTGCTACCTTTCATACCGGCCGTGCTCATGGAAATTGGGTTGGTTCTTGTCCCTATTGAATCAGTAGTGTTCACTACACATTTAAAATTAGGTAGCTATAAATCCAAGTCGACAACAAAAAAAAAAAAAAAATAAAGAGGAAGCATAGTTAAAGAGAAATTGATGTCGATTCCCTTTTAAAAATCATTACCCACCCGACCTTGTTATCTATGTTTATAATTCTCAGATAACCCTAAACCAACAACTTTTAAATGGACATTAACTTTTCATGAAAATATAAAAAAAAATTTAGCCTTTCATGTTGAAATTACATACATATATATTTAATTATACAATAAAAAAAAATAATAAAACAAATAAAAATGTATCATATTTAAGTTCAGCGACAATTAATTAGTGAATAAACTATAGAAACGAAAACTTATCTAGGTATATTTGTACTTTAAAATTATAAAAAAAATCAATTTTTTTAAAAGAATAATGTAAACAACATAATATGTATTTATAATTTGTTTAGTTAGTATTTTAGTTTGCCTTTACATATACATCAAATAAATTAAGAAACAAATATTTATGTAATTAATTCTCAAGGACGTTATGTTAAATTAAAAAAAAAATATATATTATCAACATTAAACAGGAAAAAAAAAATATTAATAATTTTCATTATTCCTGTTCAAATGTTAATAACATAGAATCCAAATCATGTTAATAATATACAGAAAACAAACAAAAAAAATATTATTATTAGGTAAATATGTATGTTACTAACACGAATATAATTATGTTGTTAACATTTATTAAATATGCCAAAATAAAGTTTATATGTTAACATATTAAGAAATTATGTTAGTAACTAATGTTTATTTGATTGTATGTATGTATGTTTAATATTTATGTGAAGTGAAATATTTCATATAAACAATATTTAAATAACTCACCAATTTTTTACATCCCACGAAGACTTACAGGCCTGTTGTCTCTTGGAATCTTGAGTTATCTTATATTTTTTATTTTATAAAACAAATGTAATTTTAATATTCACTTGAAGTTGTTGTGTGTAAATGTTAATGTAAAAACAAAATTAATATGAATTTGATTCTGTACCATAATTCAACATAACACGTAAAAGTATTAAAAACATAAAATACAAAAAAAATTATTGTTAAAAAAAATTATTCAAAATAATTTAATATACAAATTATAAACATAATGGTAATGAAATAAATTAAATGTGAATTTTTAGTGATATATCATGTAAAAGATGATGTTATGAGGAATTATTGTATTAAGTATACATATATGTATATCAGTGTTTTGAATTTGAAGTTTTCCGACGCTATTAATTTAGATCTTAATATTATTCAGGCTAAGTTTATTAGTAAACTTAAATCCCGTTGCGTTTTAATATCAATTTGAGATTTTTGAAATTGTTTAGCAGATATTTCTCTTCTTTATAGTAAGTTGAATTTAATTTTAATCAAAGGTGCCCACCACTTAAATGATATCCAGGTCCTTGTGCTATTTATACACAAAGGACCTGGCGAAGCAATATTAAAAAGAGTCGTCTAAGAATAAACAAATTATTTGAATAAAAAAAATGCAATTTTACCGATATTAGATTCATTCTTACCAATAATAAAATTCTTTGAATATATGCAGCATAATTGCGAAATGATTATTCTTTTCCAATAATAATTTGCAAGAAAATTATTATTATTAGAAAATTTTTCCAATTCTCTTTTCTTTTAAATTTTCTAATAAAATTATTAAAATTTACACACACACAGCAAATGAAAAGTTACAAATTGAAAATTCGATTGAAAATTTTACAGATTAAAAACTCAAGGTTAACATAAGTATATATAAAAGAAAACAAATTTTCAAAAATTTGAAAAAAGAGCCAGTAGTAAATTTTGTTTATTCTAATAGCCTCACAAAACAGATACAGTTTTATAATCATATTTACAAAACTGAAGCTGGAAAAGGCATAAAAAAAAAAAAATCATTTTGCAGTTTTACTCCCATATGTCCTTGGCATGATACGTTCCCTTAGTCCCAGACTCAAGATCCTGTAACTCATAGTACACCTGACCAAGTCTCCGTAGAACTTTAGCTTTTATCCCTACTGGAGCAAGTTTTGCATTAAAATAGTCTGACTTAGAGCTTTGGTTAAATGTCCGTCTGTATACTTCCTGTCCTACAGTGAATTCTTTTGTACGGCATCGTAGATTGTATGTCCGTGCGTTCTTATCGTATGCATGACGCATATAAAGCTTAATTTTGTCACGAATTAATGAAAATTCATCTTGTCGTTCCACAAAAGAGTCTGTGTCAGCCAAAATTTTCAATTTACGTAATATTGAATAGTCTTTTCCATGAGTAAGCATATTCTGTCCGAAAACTATCTGGTATGGTGTTCTACCTACAGATTGGTGTATACTATTCCGCAATGAGCAATTGATACTTGGTATATACAAATCCCATTCTCTTTGGTCATCCCTAACATAGCTTCGCAATGCCTCATTAATTGAGCGATTTACTCTTTCGCTGGCATTTGATTGAGGACTGTAGAAAGCAGTTAATATATGATCAATTCCGTTCTTCTTTAAAAAATTTTCAAAATCTTTGCTCTTGAATTGAGAGCCGTTGTCAGAAACAATTATCTCAGGCACACCGTAACAGCAAAAAATTTCCGTTCGTAAATAATCTATTATTTGTTTAGAAACAAACTTTTTAAAGGTTTTAAAAATGTGAATTTAGAAAAATGGTCTAAAACTATTAGTATACCAATGTGTCCAGATTTTGTCCTGGGCAATGGTCCAATTAGGTCTATGTACAAACGTTGGAAAGGTCTTTCACTCGTAACCATCTTACCCAATGGTGGTCTTAATGTCATTGTCGGGGTCTTTGACGTCTTGCACAATTCACAATTTAAAATGTAAGTTTTCACATCCGTTACAAGTCCTGGCCAATAAAAATAACGTCTTATTCTTTCCAAAGTCTTGGCTATACCACCATGCGCAGAAGTAGGTGTATCATGTGCGGAATAGATAATATCGCAACGTAGCTCATAGGGCACAAAAAGTTTCCAAGATTCTGATTCATCCAATTCACCTGCAGAAAAATTTACTCTTTTATAAATATATTTATCAATTATTCTAAAATCTGGTAACTCAGATGAAATACAATCGTCCCTAAGTTTGGCGTACTCAGCACTATCGAAAGCTTCTGAATCTAAATCAATTGAAGGTAATGTAACAATATCTAGCGAGTCTACAAAAATTTCACCTTCATGGGCACGAGACAAAGTATCTGGTACTACATTATCCTTCCCGCTTCGGTGTTCTATATTAAAATTAAATCCTTGTAACTTCAAGGACCATCTTGCCAGCCTACCAGATAAATCTCTTTGACTCATGAGCCATTTAAGACTCGCGTGATCGGTCACCACTGTAAATTCCTGACCTTCAATATATGGCCTAAATTTCTTTATTGCCATCACCACAGCTAGACACTCAAGTTCCGTAATTGTGTAATTACGTTGTGCCTTGTTTAACTTCTGGGACATAAATGCAATAGGTCTCTCTGACCCGTTATCGTCCTTCTGCGCCAATACTACACCTATACCATAAGTACTGGCATCACATTGCAAAATAAATGGTCTATCATAATTAGGATGAACAAGTAATGGTGCAGACGTCAGTCTATTTTTTAATTCATTGAAAGCCACCTGAGCTTCATCAGTCCACCTAAAACTTTTTCTTTTTGTCAATAATTCAGTCAGTGCGAATGTTATTGTGGAATAGTTCTGAATAAATCGTCGGTACCACCCTGTCATTCCCAAAAAACGTCTTAAATGTCGGAGAGATTGTGGTACTGGAAAGTCTCGTATTGCCCTAACTTTTTCATCGTCCACTTGTAATGTCCCATTCCCTACGACATATCCAAGATATTTCACCTTATTGAGAGCAAAACTGCTCTTTTTAACATTTATTGTCAAACCTGCCTTTCTCAATTGTGTTGCCACTTCCATAAGATGTGTCAAATGTTCGTCGAAGTTTGTCGAAACTATTAAAAGGTCGTCTAGGTACACGAAAACATGTGTTTTTAATTGATACGGAATCACAATATCCATGAGTCTGCACAACGTTTGCGGTGCATTGCATAGTCCAAATGGCATTCTTTTAAACTGGTACAATGGTCGATTTGGGACTGTAAAAGCTGTCTTTGGTCTTGAGCTTTCCTTAAGTTTTATTTGCCAAAAGGCATCTTTCAAATCAATTTTTGAAATGCAGTAAACAGAAGGAAGTCTCGCTAAAATTCCGTCAATGTTCGGTATTGGGTAAGCGTCCTTTATAGTCACAGAGTTAAGTTTCCTACTGTCCACACACATCCTTACTTTATCCGGTTTTATAACCACCACTGTCGGCGAAGACCAGGGAGAGTTAGAAGCTTCTTCTATGATACCTAGTGAGAGCATTCGGTCCAATTCTGAACAAAGTTTCTTTTCTAAAGCAGGAGATATTGGGTAATATCTCTGCTTAATTGCCTTTGCATCTCCTGTGTCTATTTCGTGTTCAATCAAAGTTGTGCACCCTAAACCCTCTGTCTCTGAATTTGGAAAAGATGCAATTACTTTGCTTAGTTGTAGCTTTTGTATCGGTGTTAATATGAGCTTGTCAGGTTCAGATTCGCCTAATTCAATTTCTGCAATTTCAGGAACAGAAATTTTTAAACCAAACTGAGTCCAAAAGTCGACACCACATATCATATCTTGCTTTATAGATGGTACTAATAAAAAGTCAATCGATTTCGTTTGTCCTTGAAAAGACACCGTCAGTATTACTGATCCTAAAATATTCTGTCTTTGTCCGTCTGCGGTTCTTACATTTCCATTGTATTTTCTAAAATTTTCCATTTGCTGTACATCAGAAACCAAAGCTCCACCAATTACACTTCTATTTGCCCCACTGTCTAATAGTGCCAAGTATGTTCTGTCACCTACTTTCAAATTTATAAAAGGTCTACTATCATCATCCTGTGAAATAATAGGAGAGATTACCCAAGATCGCAACGATTTCAGTCTTTGATAATAATCACGAATACGTGCAGTAGAGCGTTTCGTTTTAGAAGATTTACCAAATATCCTTTCACGAGCCTTTTGGTATTCAATTAATCGCACATGGTAGGGTCTTAATAATGGGTGTTCAAGTTTGTTATTGCAAAAATTTGTTAATTTAGGATTACATATTTCTTTATTTGCGGATGTCCGAGTTATTTCCGACGGACATCCTTCTGGTCGTTTCCCTGTTGTCCTTTACATTTCGAACAAGTAGGTCTAAAGGTATCCTTCGCACCACATCCATAACAAAATATTCGTCTTATTTCCAGACAATCATAAAAATTATGTCCCGTCTTATCGCAGTTCCAGCACTTATTGTCAGCTTTAACTGCACAAATGTCCGATTCACTATTTGATTCTAAATTCTGTATTACCATTTCGCTTACACGCCCTCTTGTTTGTTTCCGAGTATCATGACCATCAATATCCTTCATAAATTTCTCGTGTCGTTTAACTTCCCGACGAAGTTGATCTATTCTAGAAATATCAAAATGAATAAGTTCATGTCTGATCTCATTTCTAAGATTTCGAATCAATATAGCACATAAGTTTGCATCCGAAATTGGGGTTTTTAATCTATCTGCCATGGCCGAAATAGAATCGTAGAAGTCATCAAAACTTTCATTTGGTCGTTGTTTACGTCTATGTATGTCTTCCATAATATCAAAGTCATTGTAATCTCCTTTATACTGATCCCGTAAAGCCCTTGTCAAAGTAAACCAGTCCAATTCATTATCATGTCGATGATAACGCCAGTACCAATCCAAGGCTTTGCCTTCAAATAAACCGTGAGCGTGTCTACACAAAAGTTCAAAGTCTCCGTTTAAGTTATTGGTAGTCAACACGTTTATACGATAAATAAACTCATCTACAGTCATTTGGTCGTCACATCCAGAAAATTTTACCCGCCAGTTGCGAATAATATTAGAAATTTTCTCCCCAACAAAAGGTTCTTGAGAACAATTAGTTCTAGGAGAAGTATTTGGTGAATTGTTTTCACGAGGGCATGTATTAGTTAAATTAGAATTAGTACTACTTAAATTCATGTTCTGTATTAGAGATCTTAGTTCAGTTCTAATAAATTCAGTCATTTCACCACGAAATGAAGCCATCGAATTCGAAACTATCAGCCTCAATTGTTCATTATCATTATTATGAGATGTAGTAGTACGACTACTACCAGATTGGGGTGCCTTGCCTTTTGAACGTCCCTGAGATGTACTAGGAACTGGAGGGGAATCGTCTACAGGAATTGTGAAACTACAATTCACTGGCTCATCTACATTCAAAAGATTATCGCGACTTCTCGTAAGTGGCATTTTAAATTAATATTAATAAAAACGTCAAAAGTCAAAGAACATTAAATTTTCACTACTAAGTTAAGGCCAAATAAAAAGTTGTTGCTAAAATAAATATGTATATAAACAGAACTAAGCTCCACTCAAACAAACAAAAAAATATTCAAAATGAGTATACATACATAAAACCCTAAAATATCAATGTAAAAATCTCAATTCTCAATATTCTTAACTAAAACAAAAAAAATTATGCAGCTAATGTGAGAGTACGAAATCAGAAAATTCCAAAAATCAAAATCTCAATCACATGTCGCCACAAAATTGAACATCAAAACAAAAAAAAATTATTTTTTTAAACAAAAGAATAATGTCAAATAATGTGAGTAAAATTTCGAAATTTTTTCCAAAATTAAAAATCTCCAACAACATTTAACAATAAAAAAAAATAATAAATAAAAAAAATAAATCGACTTCACGAAAATTAGATATTTGTTTATGAAAGCATCAGCATAATGAGATGTAATTATGAGAAATTAAATATTGATAACATATGAATGTTAAAAGCATTTGCCGATGCCCCACGTTGGGCGCCATTTAAATTTATGTAACGAAACAAACCACTCAAGGCCCTAATTCTCAAGGAACTGTGCTACCTTTCATACCGGCCGTGCTCATGGAAATTGGGTTGGTTCTTGTCCCTATTGAATCAGTAGTGTTCACTACACATTTAAAATTAGGTAGCTATAAATCCAAGTCGACAACAAAAAAAAAAAAAAAATAAAGAGGAAGCATAGTTAAAGAGAAATTGATGTCGATTCCCTTTTAAAAATCATTACCCACCCGACCTTGTTATCTATGTTTATAATTCTCAGATAACCCTAAACCAACAACTTTTAAATGGACATTAACTTTTCATGAAAATATAAAAAAAAATTTAGCCTTTCATGTTGAAATTACATACATATATATTTAATTATACAATAAAAAAAAATAATAAAACAAATAAAAATGTATCATATTTAAGTTCAGCGACAATTAATTAGTGAATAAACTATAGAAACGAAAACTTATCTAGGTATATTTGTACTTTAAAATTATAAAAAAAATCAATTTTTTTAAAAGAATAATGTAAACAACATAATATGTATTTATAATTTGTTTAGTTAGTATTTTAGTTTGCCTTTACATATACATCAAATAAATTAAGAAACAAATATTTATGTAATTAATTCTCAAGGACGTTATGTTAAATTAAAAAAAAAATATATATTATCAACATTAAACAGGAAAAAAAAAATATTAATAATTTTCATTATTCCTGTTCAAATGTTAATAACATAGAATCCAAATCATGTTAATAATATACAGAAAACAAACAAAAAAAATATTATTATTAGGTAAATATGTATGTTACTAACACGAATATAATTATGTTGTTAACATTTATTAAATATGCCAAAATAAAGTTTATATGTTAACATATTAAGAAATTATGTTAGTAACTAATGTTTATTTGATTGTATGTATGTATGTTTAATATTTATGTGAAGTGAAATATTTCATATAAACAATATTTAAATAACTCACCAATTTTTTACATCCCACGAAGACTTACAGGCCTGTTGTCTCTTGGAATCTTGAGTTATCTTATATTTTTTATTTTATAAAACAAATGTAATTTTAATATTCACTTGAAGTTGTTGTGTGTAAATGTTAATGTAAAAACAAAATTAATATGAATTTGATTCTGTACCATAATTCAACATAACACGTAAAAGTATTAAAAACATAAAATACAAAAAAAATTATTGTTAAAAAAAATTATTCAAAATAATTTAATATACAAATTATAAACATAATGGTAATGAAATAAATTAAATGTGAATTTTTAGTGATATATCATGTAAAAGATGATGTTATGAGGAATTATTGTATTAAGTATACATATATGTATATCAGTGTTTTGAATTTGAAGTTTTCCGACGCTATTAATTTAGATCTTAATATTATTCAGGCTAAGTTTATTAGTAAACTTAAATCCCGTTGCGTTTTAATATCAATTTGAGATTTTTGAAATTGTTTAGCAGATATTTCTCTTCTTTATAGTAAGTTGAATTTAATTTTAATCAAAGGTGCCCACCACTTAAATGATATCCAGGTCCTTGTGCTATTTATACACAAAGGACCTGGCGAAGCAATATTAAAAAGAGTCGTCTAAGAATAAACAAATTATTTGAATAAAAAAAATGCAATTTTACCGATATTAGATTCATTCTTACCAATAATAAAATTCTTTGAATATATGCAGCATAATTGCGAAATGATTATTCTTTTCCAATAATAATTTGCAAGAAAATTATTATTATTAGAAAATTTTTCCAATTCTCTTTTCTTTTAAATTTTCTAATAAAATTATTAAAATTTACACACACACAGCAAATGAAAAGTTACAAATTGAAAATTCGATTGAAAATTTTACAGATTAAAAACTCAAGGTTAACATAAGTATATATAAAAGAAAACAAATTTTCAAAAATTTGAAAAAAGAGCCAGTAGTAAATTTTGTTTATTCTAATAGCCTCACAAAGAATGAGCATTGCTCCCACCAACCCACAACTCATAAACAGCAAATCGGCAAACACTGTATGAAAAAATAAAATAAAATCTAAATACATGTACATACTCGTATATGAAATGGTTTGAGAATTGTACAATCAAAAAAAAAAAAAAAACAACATTAAAAATAATGTTTTACACGTACGTGCTTGTATACGCACACACTATCATTAAAGCTACAGGCATTACTCATACTTATGTAACATTTGCGTGTATCTTTTACACATTCCTGTCACTTAAACTTATACATTTGGTTAAATAAACAAATATTGTACTTCTACTTCTACTTTAACAAACAAAGACAAGCAAGATATTCAAAAAAATAAAAATACTCCATAATGACACATTTTCCTCTGTAGCTATTGTTTGGTATTGCACGTATTGTACATACATACGTGGAGCAGCAGACACAGAAAAAGATTGTCCAAGATTATTTTTTAAATGAAAAATGAAAAATTGCAAATTATAATGTTTCTTTCATCGATTTGTATACAAAAATAATGTTTCAAATTATGTGGGTGGTGAGGTGATGCCAGAGACGACTGGCTATGGATGGTATGCAGGGTCTATTTGATTACTTATATTTTATTAAAACAAATAAAAAAGAATGGACAAAAAGATAATGTATGATGATATTTTCAAAATTGCAATATCCTGAATATAAATTTATGTATAAATACTTATACATAAATATTTACATAGGCATTTAAGGACTGTGAACAGGCCAACTTGAACACTTTTTACTGTGTGTGTTTAAACTTGTCTGCTTTTGTAAATAATCAAATGCATGAAATTTTGCAAAAAAAAAAACAACATAATAAAAATTTTATTTTAAAAGGTATAAACTTTTTGTGACAATTAATTTCTGTTTTTAATTTTTTTTACAATTTTTTCAGAAATGCTTTTTAAATTTTTTGTTTAGAAAAAAAGCTTTTCTTGTGTTTTTTTTTTAATTTGTATAACAATGGAAAATGAATATGTTTTGGTAAAAAAGCTTTATTTTTGTGTGAAGTAAAGCTTTTTTTTATAGATTTGCTTTTAACTTTTTGAAAAAATCTTTTTCTTAATTTTGCTTTGAAAAAGTTTTCTTTCGTGAAAACAGAATGTTTATTTCTCATTCTTTTCATTTAGTTCTCAATATTATTTTTGAAGAAAGCTTTCTTTTCGTACTAAAAATTAATTATTTTTGAGATAAGCTTCATAAATTTGGAAAAATTGATTTCTTGAAAAAGTTTTTTTAAAATAATTTATCTGATTTAACAAATTTAATTTATTTGATTTGTATGAAAAAAGCTTTTTGTTTTGAGGAATAGGCTGAAAGTTTTAATTAAAAAAAACGTGACGAAGAAATGAAAAGTATTAAAATATATCAGAAATATATGTACATGTAACAAATAGACCGGTAAATTTTATAAAAGCTTTAAATTTTGTATATATAAATATTTAATTAATAAAGAATGAAATATTCAAATCGTTACCAGGCTGCCTTTAAACTCAACTCAGTCCTTTCACAACCAATATGTTTTTCTAAGCACAGAGTACAATATGTATATAATAATAAGAAAGTTATCAGTAGTAGTCTTAGTCGAGTTCCTTGTCATGGTCATTAATAATTTATACTGTTTGCCTTTGTTTTGTTATGCACTGTATTTCTTTTCGTTCTATATAAATACAAAGTGTGTAACGTTATCAAAATATGTGTATCTTCTCTTTTCTATGCTGTTGTACAAATATAAATATAGAAATATATGAACAAAAAAAAAAAAAAAACACACACACACTAAAATAAAATATAAAAAGAACTAAACAAAACTTATATTTTATAGTAAAGATTTGAATCTGTAATTTTGTCTTTCCTAAAAAATAATCAGTATAAAAACACAATAAACATTTCAACATTTTAATCAAAGTCCATTTGAACAGCTCAAATGCTGTTAGTGAATAATTTTACTTAAAAGCAGTAAAAAGGAATTGTTAAATAGGGGGGTGTGCATACATTTCCTTTTCGTTTTTTCTTTTTTTATTTTAAGGACACCCTATGAAAATCAACAACATTTCCTTAACATTCTTGTTATTTTATGTGATAAACTTGTAGGTATAATAAAAATTTCTTGTTTTATGATTTCAGATAACTACGCATATTACATAGATTTTTATTTTATACGTTTTGCTGGAAATTGAAGTTCCCCAGCCTTCTGTTTTGTTGTTGGCCTTCGTTGCGGTATTTACAATTAGATTTAAGCGTAAAAGAGGGCCAAATTGCTTGTAGACTTTTTCTGGGTGATTTATAAGTCTTAACACTGTTAATAATACTGGCATTAGCGTTTGTTAACCGCGAAATGTCATTAATCAATTTTCTGATTTCCGGAAATACAACCAACACAAAGTAAGAAAGCAATAAACAGAAAACAGAAAACAAACACAAACAGCAACAGAAATAGAAATAAAAAACATGGCTGACTTTGAATTGTGTTAGTCAGTTTTCTATGTTTAGTGGTTTGATGGTTAAACAGACATAAATTATATTTTGGCTTCTCCTTAATTTTTAGCACAGACATATATCTACAGACATACTTATATAAAATAACCATCTGGGTTTGTATGCGACATTAGAGTAGGTGAATAACTTTAAAATCATGGTTCTAATTATTGCTGTCATAAATAATGTGCTAAAGCGTGACACAATTGATAATAAAAACCACAGTTGCGATATCTTTGCCATGTGTTATAATTTCTTAATATAATTTGGAAAAATTTGAAATATTTTTTATTGAAATATTTTAGTGGCTAATCAATCAATCAAGTATATAAACATTAAATTCTTTTGAAAATTTATTTACATTTCGTTATATTAACAAATATTTAGCATTATTGTTTTTTTAAATATGTAACAGAAAATGTAAGACAAGCAAGATAAAAGATTATGAGATAATTTATCCTTAAGTAACCTTGTACGTATGATTGATAAATAACTCGACTTTTCAGTTAATATCAATCATACGTCTTTGTTGAATACTGTCAGTACTTCTACTATAAATCCCTTCGCCAGCAAGACATGATTGAAAAGTAGAAGTCAGATTTTGGGAAAATTAATGATTTGATTTTGGAGTATGAGTGACACATTATTGTGCTTCCTAAAATAAATATTAAAATGGATTAGTTATTTTTTGATTATGAAAATATGTCTATTATTTGTAAAATAAATGTCATGACAAGGGAATACATACTTAGTTCGTTATTTATTTAAAATGTGTGTATACAATAATGCAAACTTGTATTTCTTAAAGAAGCTGACAATATTGAAAAAACAATTTTCTTAGAAATCTGTTCGCACTAATAATTCGCTGTATGGCACACAAAGATTTAAAATTTAAATTAATTCTTAAAAATACAGATTTTATTGAACTGAAATTTAAAATGATAACAATTCAGGGAACTCTCTATTCGTTTTATCTAAAGTCCCAAGAATTAAGTGATTTAAAAAATAATAAAAAAAAAAAAAAAAAATGAACGAGCGATTAATTTTGCCTTTAAATTTGGTATTTATACTTGTCCCTGTATATGGCGGATTCCAAACTATGCTGCATAAAGTCTTTAGAACTCCATTTTCATTTTTCAATTCTATTCTATTTATCTGTTTGTAGTTTAGTTGAATTGAAAACTTGGAGCGATATACATAACGAAAAACGATACTCCAAACAACTAGTGTACACAATTTTTTATGGTAATTTACGCTCAGAAAAGTTGGAAACTATTTGGTCCAAGTTTTTTTTTTTTTTTTGTTAGTTAGTTATTAATATAGCTGTTGAGTTTTAGTTTTAAACTAAACTGAAACTAAATAATTGTAGCGTTCATTTTGAAAGCGGCATAAGTCATAAAGTTTTGTCAAAGTTGAGGTAATGATAGTGTTCGTTAAAAGTATGTCATCTTACTATTAAGAAAAATGACATTTGGCGGTGTAAATTTTTACGATGTAATAACAAAATTTATTTTAAAAGGCGCACAAATAGTCTAGAGCAATACAACTTGAATTTTAATTGCAATGCACGTTTTTACAGCAGTTGCACTAATTCTCCAACTGTTTAAAGCAGATTTTTAAAGAAATTTAAAAAATATACTTTAAGACTGAGATTGTATTCATAAAAGTTAATTAAAAAAAAAGCAGAATCCATAAGATGAGAAATTTTTTTTTTCGAAATAAAAATTTTATTTCACCTAAAAGACTTATACGTACCGCGTAAAGAATTATAACACAAAATAGGTTAAATTATTTCTAGATATTAATTATAACAAAAAAATATTTTCAATATTTAGTATTTTCAATTTGTAGGTATATTATTGATTAGTTTTGTTCTTTCTCTCACTGTAAATGTTAAACACCGGGACAGTTGTTTGTTTATTACATACATATATATTATATTGTTACGTTTTTACCTTTTAAAAACGTTGGTTTATTTCCTTTAAATAAACCGGATTCTTTTTAATTGCAAAATAAAAGCAATTATTTAAATGTACTTAAATGTACACAAACACAATTAAAAATGAACATACTGTCTTTTTACACACTTATATTACGCTTTAAGAACACACTTAAAGTTTTCGAACACTTTAATATTTACACAACAGTGACTCACAATAAACTGATTCATTTGGTTGGCCGTGTTAGTCTATTAATACAGCAATCATAATTTCTGGAAGGTTCGAAACTAAGATACTAGAATGTTCGTGTCTAGAATATTCAGCCAAACTCGTTAAAACTCAATGTTGCCATATTGCTATTTTTATAACAGTTTATAACAATAATGTTTATAAATCAAACCTACTATATGTCGATAAATACGCCATCTGTTGATAAAGTTGTTCGTAACAATATTAATAAACTTTGTTTAATAGTTTTTTTGATGAAATTTTCAGAGGTTGTCTCGGATTTTTGCTCATATCTCCGTTATTTATGGACGGGTTTTGCTGATTTTAAATAGCAAACTTCTCGAAAGCATGTCTGACAGATTTCAGAAAATTGATTTCAACAGACAGACAAGACGGACATGGCTTAATAGACTCCGCTATCTATAAGGATTCAAAATATATATACATACTTTATAGGGTCGGAAAATTATATTGTGGAAATTACAAACGGAATGACAAACATATATATATACCCTTCTCATGAAGGTGATGGGTATAATAAAAACAAATAATTAAGCTATTATGTGGCTTCATATACATATGTAATTCTTTCAATTAACGAATAAAATCTTTAACTATAATTTTACCAATGTTTCAAATAATTTCAAGCGAATTGTATAAATACGAGTATAAATAACTAAAATGCTTGAAAGCAGTTTCAATACATTTTTTTTTTAACTGCAAATACTTTTTGTTTAGTTAAAGGTAACAAATACTCCATATGTAGATTTGTTGCTAAATAAAATTGAAACAATATATTTGTTATTAATTTCGCAAAAAAAATCTAGTTTGTTTACTGTAGCAAAAATATTTCAGCTGTTGATTTTTCTTTTTAACATTTATGGAATTTTAAATATCTAACAGTTGGGAAATACAGCCAAATGCATTGAAAACATTTTAGCTGCGAAACATCACAGATGATTGATTAAATGTACAAACGGTTTTTTTTATCAATATGAATTCTACAACAAAAATGTTTTGTTTTTGTTGTTTTCCAGCAGTTAAACATTTTTTTTTTAATTTTTTAATTTTTTAATTTATGACTTCCAGCGACAAACAAAAGTTTAATGAAGAACATATTTTGTATGCACCATAAATGTTGCTATAGGAAACTATGTTTAACCATTAGGGTGGGCCCTTAACTGGCCATTTTCGGATTTTCAATGTAGCTAAGGTGTAAAATCGTTTTTTGTTGTCGCAAAATAAAGTGTTTGAAATTTGAGTTAAAGTGGTACCTTTTAAAAGTTGCACATTTTATTAGAAGTTTCAAAATTTTGGGTCAAGCAGCAACGTTTTCAAAAATAATTTCAAAACATAAATCAATTGTCTTTGTATTTGTATTTATATAGACCTAGTAAGTCATAAATACTGGCATTAAAAACGAATTAGAATTTTTAAAAATTTTGTTTTTGTTTTTATTGGGTTAATCCAGTGGCTACAAATCTAAGAACAATTTATGCGAATTGAGACGATGTGGCCACTCACCGACGCACTACACAGACAAGGGCTGGCTTTAACGACGCTATATTTGGATGTCGAGTAGAGCCCACTAATGTGGACCACAAATTGCAATCCTACGAGTTGATGTCTGGACTATCAGCTGGCCAATCATCCGTTGATATGAAAACCGGAACGTTATTTTTGAGCCACAGTTAATTTGTTTTAACTTTGTGAGCTGGTGTAGAGACTTGCGGGAAAGTTCATGGATTGTTGGCGAATATTGATTGGTTGAGAGGCTTCATAATGGCTTCCAAGTCGCTCGATTGATAGACTATGGACTTTCTCGCAAAAATGATGCTTGGTAGCTCACTCTCTCCAAACCATTACCCCACGGTGGCCTCTTTGAACCGATGGGATGAGTTGGCATGCTTCACTCGATGACCAAGCATACTCACTATCGTTTCTGTTTATTGAACGATTCTACTGCGGCCACGAGCAGTTGTACATTATGCTTCATGAACGCGCTTAGTCCCAAATCTTCTTTGTAATGCGAGACATCGACTTTTGTGAAATTTGCATTTCCTGCTGCAAGATTTTCTGTTTTCGCACTAGTTTTCGGCCTATTCACGGCTTTGATCGATTTCGGAGTTCTCATGGCGTGTGGATGGCCGGATCTTTGACGGTCTCGTATTCCACCAGTTTCCTCAAACAACTTCACAGCACGATACACAAAATTTTGACGGACTCCAAGCGGCCGCAACGTCCTAAAAATATCGCCTTTTCCATGCTGCATTTAAATAGGCCAACTACGTCAATACGATTTTTGATGCCGCCCCATTCCATGAATGTAAATAATTAATGTCAAAAAATTTTTACGTCGCAATGAAGAACATATGCCAACTAGTTTTGCGTTCATAATAAGTATGTTTAGATGTGTGCAAGTATATATGAATTGACTAGGTAAATGTTAAAATATAAAACATTAAATTATTATAATTTAAATTAATATCCAAATTTTACATTTTCAAAATTTGTTTTAACGGATTTTGAAAATTTTCAAACATATCTTTAGTTTATTATGTTAGAGTGGATAACGATTTGAAATATATAGATTTTATAGATGTCTTTTTAAATATACATGCACATATGTAAATAATAAAATAACTACAAATAATACCAACTAAATTATTAAGTGGACTATGGGTGGTATAAGTAATACTAAAATAAATAAATAAATAATACTAAAATAAATATCGATATATGTAGACACCTTCAAACTCAATTTATTCCATTCAAAATATCTAATATTGTGTCAAAAGTTGTTATAATTACACGTCTCATGTTAAGTGTAATTACAACAATATTAGAATTGAGTTTAAAAGTGTCGATATCGATACTTAATTATTTCCTTTCATTTTAAGAATAATTAATATTACTTATACCACCCATAGTCCACTTAATAATTTAAATGGTATTATTTTAAGTTAATTTGTTATTTATGTGTATTTATGTATATTTAAACACTAACATTAATAACGCTTTAGAATTAAACAATATGAACAAAAAAAAACACTAAACAAAATAAACGCAGACCTTAAAACTGACTTGTTTCTGATAAAGGTTCATTTATTTATTCGAAAAACAATTAGAGTGCCTCCACTAATTTATAAAACATTATTGATGATTTTAATCACCAACTACAAAAATAATAACTACAAATAATTAACGATACCAGTTTTTAGAAATTTAAATGTATTACTGTTATGTAGTTATAATTAAATATCTAACAGTTATATACATATATAACAGTTACATATTGTACATATGTATGTATGTAGTTTTAGTTAGTTTCTAAGCACTATTATGTGAAATGTTTATAAGCCTGTATTTCTTTGAATATTAGCAGACACACATATTTACAGATACACATTCTGTGTGGGTGAATTTATGGGATACAAAACCAAAATACGTTAAATTCAACCTAAAAATATTTCTAACAGAATTATGACAAAGTACGAGTAAATAAATTGTGAAAAATGTATATTTTTTTTTGAAAAAAAAAAATAAATAATAATAAAAAATTACTAAAGGTTTTATTTGGTTGTTGTTTGCAATTTAATCCCTTTTAAGCTCGTAATAGTTTTAAGTTGTTCATGTTAAATTCAAATTAAACGTGTATGAGTAGGAGTTTATTGTTGTAGTGTTGAGTTTAAGTGTAATTGTGAATATATGTGTGTATGCATGTATTGGAGTGTGTTACAACTGAAATACCTTTGTGGGTATTTATTTTGCTGGTTTGCTTATGGGGATATTGTGTTGTATTGAATTGTGTATTAATATTTTTACCTCATGCGGGTACTAACAAAATACCAAGTTATTTTAAAAATTTTGGACGGAATTCTCTCCTTAAAGTTTTTTATTCTCAAAATATGTTCTAAATAAGTGCCTTTGAGTTTAAATATTAAAAATGATTTTCCAGTTTTATCAAACATATTTTTTTATATTTAAAATGTCTTATTTAGTTGCAAAGGATTCCTAATCTATATTGAATTATTTTGCTAAAAAGCTATAAAATACGAAAAGTTCGCTGCGTAGAATCTTAAGATTTTCTCACAAAATTTGGTTCATAACTCTCTAAACAGATTTTGCTTATTTTCAATACCGTATAAGAGATTATAAAACTTTTTGCAAAAAAAAAACTCATTTACATCGGTTGTGTATTTGGGAGGTGAACTGCTAAATCAACTTAAAATTCAATAAGAATCAAGAATATACATATATAATATTTATATATATGTATATAAGTAGAGTCTTAAGGTGGATTCACCCAATCGTTCTTAGCAAAAATTTTGTTCGAACAATTTTTTGTATATGAAGTTTGACGTCTCTCTTTTTGAGAGAGAGAGAAAATATTTTTTCCGAACATGAATTGGTTTAATTTTATATTTTTTGAGTTGTCAATAGGTTGCATTTTTTCATACAAATAATAATGTCTTATGTATTTCAATGGCCATCAGCAAAAGCAACTTTCTTTTTTCATTCATTTTGAATTTATATCTGTGATTTTGAATACACAATACTTTAAAATTATTTAATATTTGTATTTTGACACTTAAAACCCAAAGCAAAATAAATCAATGGCCGAACTTGTAAAACTAATAGATTTTCTTTACATATGGCAGCTTTGATTTTTCAGAAAAATCGTTCGATATGAGTGCTGCAAAAAACTCTCAGCAAAAAATTTTTGTTAAGAACAAATGGGTGAATCCACCTTTATATGTCAAGTTTTGAAAAAATATTCAAATTATTACAAATTTCTACGAATAAAAATTTAACACGTTTTAATGAATTTTCTACACCTTTCATTTGCATATTTATGTCTGAAAAACTCAACAAGATTTTTTTACTTTTGTTCATTTATTGTATCTTATTAAAAACGAATTAACAATATGTATTTCAAATCTTATATCTAATGAATTTTAATTATTTAGTTAAGCCAGTGTCGGACGAAAATTGTTTGACCATTATTAATTAAGTACATATGTATGTATGTTAAGTAGGCATACTTCTGTCTTTTCTTCAGCTCAGATCCGCTGTAGCCCTTCTTCTGAGTCGAATATAGCCACTATTATTTAATATCAAGCTTTTTTAAGTATTTTTCTACATCATATTTTTTTGGATCTCAGTTTTTACCATAGGTCTTTATGAATATTCGAATTTTTATATGGGTCAATTTAAAAAAAACGCACTTTACACTACTATTTTAGGTACAAAAAAACATTTGTTTTTTGAAGAATTTTTGTTCTATTTTATTATCTTTTTATAAAAGAATAAACTTTTTTTCGTTAAACTTTAGATTATTTCTTGTTTACGTGCAATAAAATCTCTTGAGCGTCACACTTAGGTTTTTTCCCTTAAAACGCTTATAATTGCAGTTTTTTTTTTAAATACATTGTTACAAGCCTATTACTTTGCAAGTAACCTCTAAGTTCAAGTCTTTTTTTAACAAAAATTTACATATTTTCATCTTAAAATTTTAAAATAACTAGTCACTTAAAAAAAAAAAAAATTAAAAATCAAGTTGAATCGTGATTTTTTGTTTATAATCGAAAAGATGATTTTTGCAAAAGTCAATCTTGAGAAACAAACGAATATCGTAGTAAGCTTGAATTTCAAATATTTTTGCATTTTTAGCGATATTTTATACATATTTGGTGTGTGTCGCTCAAAATAGAAATCATAGAAAACCTAAAAAAAAAATTAAAAATATTGATTTTTTTGAGAGCCTAAAAGTACCGCCACTCTTACAGGCGAATTGAAAAAACTGTAAAATAAGCAAAACAAAACACGTTGTGTACGTTTTTATTTTTTTTGAAATTGACCCATGTACAACTTCACATTAATTTACTTTCCCAATTTATAGAAAACCGTTAGTTTTTTTTCGTTTGTATGCTTGGTTGATTTTTTTCGAGCACATTCGAAGAAATTCTCCATTTCATACTAAAAACATTGTACACTTACACATTCATAAATATGATGGGAAAGAACCCAGCATACCATTCTAGGAGCGCTCCGAAAAAGGAGTCAGAAAAGAGTCCAACTAAAGAGCATTTTCGGAGCGAAAGAAAAATTTGCTTGTTACTGTCCTGAGTCGTCACGCAGTATGACTCAGAAATTCTACTTAATTATGTGTGTACCAAAGCGTTGTTGTCCTGTTATTTGTGCTTTGAACAAAAAAAAAAACATAGCTGTACCACACAAGAATGATAAATATGTACATATGTATGTATGTTCTTTTTACTCTTTATGATACGAGTAATAAGTGCGACAACGAATGGTGCCATATTTTCATAATGCAGAAAATCTTTATTTTCAAACAACAAATCGTCAAATCGTCACTTTGCTATTTTTGAAGCAAGAAATCGTCAAAATGACGATAAATCATCAAATCTGGCAGCTATGGCTGTGATGCAGTTTTTCTTTCTAGCCTAGTCCTAGTCCAGGTCTTTATTGTAGACTGTGGTTAGAACTAACTATGGAATACAATCCGAAGAGATAAATATTACCAATAGCTAAGAGTGCAATCCGATGAGATAAATTCGAGTAGTTAGAACTATTAAAACTAACTACTGGCACAGAGTATAACAGAGGCGACAATTTTGGCGTTTCAAAATCGCTACAATCAGCAGGCATATTAAAAAGAGAAAGAAAATATTTTCTGGTAGTAAATTTGTAATGTGAAAAAGAAAAGCACTATATACAACAAGAATTTTGTGGATAAAACAAATAAAACAAAACAATTTGAGTTAGAATATTTGAATTGAAATTTTGTTTATATGTTTGTGATTTTAATAACTAACTAAATTGTATTTTAATAATTGTTATACATTGTGGTATGTATTGTGGAGTTTGTGCATTCGTTAGATGATATAAATGCATTTTTTTATGGTTGTATCAAACAATACAAAAATACTCTGTGCCAAAAATTAATTTTATTGCGTCAGAAAAATAGTAACATAAAGAACACAAAAAGGCAGGATTTTAAAGAAAGAGACAAGAAAAAAACTACACTATCTTTGCTCTTCTGTCACCTCTGCTATACTCTGTGCTACTGGCTTCGGCTACGGTATTACTAAGAAGTAAGAACTTAAGCCTTTTCCGGTACTTGGAAGCAGAGTATAAGTGAAACGGTACTTCGATTCTTCATTTCTCTGTTGATATTTTTTTATATATTTTATATTCAAATTCACATCAACATGTGCTATGTTGATGAACTGATTTTTGTAACTACACTAAGAGATCTGAAACAAGCTAAGTGTGCTGTGGCGGTACGTAGAGGGGCAGATAATGTTTAGTAAATGCAGAATAATATAAATACTTTAAAAGTATACTAAGGAAAGGTACATATGTATAAGAAACTCTGCCTTGTATTTTTTTTTATTGAAATATTCGAGGAATTTTTTTCTGGTTGCTCATATTTATTAGTTCTGCATTGCTCCCAAATTATAAAATAATAAAAACTGTTTTGTTATGTTGGCAAATTTTATATCAGTTATGAAAATAGTTTTGTGATTTTCACTGAGAATCTAGAATAGTTATTAAATTTTTCTTATTTTAAATTTGATTGTTACCTTTATGCTTATTTATAAACTAACTTATTTTTGTAAGATTCTTAGTAAACTATTGTAAATATTTTTATTTTCAAAATGGTTTTATAACTGCTTTCTTCAGCTGATTAAAACCATTAAATCTAACTGATAAGTACAGTAAGGCATATATTGCGCAAAACAAGACTAATTTTTGTTTATCTTAATATTTTGTCAACAACTCAAGTATTGTGGTCTACCAAAAGCAATTTGTTAGTGTTAGTACCGCTGTAGATACATTGTACGTATATAAATATACATTTATATAGTATATGTATGTATATCTGTGTAGGTTTGTTTGTTTGTATGTAAATATAATCCCTTATATGTATGTTTGAACACACTTATACATTTTATACGAATACTTACGTAGGAGTAGGTACGATGAGTATGCATGTGTATTACTTTTTCTTATACAATTTTTATTAAACATTTTATTATTTTTGTTTGTTGTTGTTGTTGTTGTAACCAATGAAAAGGAAAGAAACACGGTCATAAAAAAGCATAAAAAAATAGAAGATTAATATATACAAACCCACTTAACCAAGCACACACAAAAACCAGAAAGATAGAGACACCATTTACACAGTGAATAAAAAGAAAATGAAGGAGAATAAAAAAAAAAACATTATTTTTATATGAGAATTTATGTATGTTTGCATGTATGTATGTAGGTGTGTGTGTATGTGTGTGTTTATGCGTATGTATGAAATGTAAATTGTAAAAATCCTTTCAAAGTCTATAAGGGTCGTCCTGTGGCATCCATTTAATACTTAAAATATATACAGAAATAAATACACACATATATAAAAATAAAACAACAAAAAAATCTATACGAAATAATAATAATAATGAATAAAGAAAAAAATATATGTGTATAATAAATAAATAAAACAGCAAATCAACATCATCAGTAACAGCAACATTTATTATTTGATATTCATAAATATTAAAAACAAAAAAATATAAAAAAAAGAATTAAATAAATAGCTAAATAAAACAAGCAAAAGAGACATAAATAATAATATTAATATAAAAAAATATGAAGCCAATTGTAAATGAGTGTCAATTCCAACTTCAATATGCAAAACATCAAAAAAAAAACCTTAAAAACAGAAGACAACTATTAAAAACATCAACCACGTCAACAACATCAACTATTAAAATATAAAGCAACAACAATAATAATAAAAAAAACCAAAAAAACATATTAAAAAAGTAATAACAGCAACAAGAACAACATGTTATTAACTATAAATCATCAGCATTACCATCATCGTATAGGAAGTTTGATTAATATGCAGCTATTATTTCTCATCTTATTGGGTAAGTGAAATAAAAAAATTACCAAGTACAGTCACACCTCGATATAGCTACCCTCACTATAACGAATTCCTCGAATTTTTTGAAATCCCCTACAACGCTCATAAGATTTAATACAAAATAAACCTTTCTATTACGAATACATTTGTCAATAGCCTCGTTATAGCGAATTTTCATTCACTGCAACCTAACGAAATAGAAAGAATTATTTACCTCTATTTAACGATTTTTTTCATCTTACAACCTTACAATTAATCCAAACTATATGAAACAGATACACACAAAATTATTTTGTTTGCAACGACGTCTCCAGCAAACCTACATTCGTAGTCGACAGCAGCATGCATTAGACTAACGGCTGAAATATTCGAAGAAAAATTTATTGTTGGCAAGAGCTTGTACGCTTGTTGCAGCAGTTGTTTTTGGAATCTAGCTAGTTAATCACTGGCTCAGACATATTATTTTATAAATGTAAACTATTTTTGAATTTTAAAACTACAAACTACAGTGTTTTCCTTCAAATGTGTTTTGATTTATTAGCGGAAATCGTTCGCTATAACATGGTAAGCAGATGATGATTAATATACATACAAAATGCTTTGTTACCTCGTTATAATGAATAGAAGTGCAACTTAACCTCGATATAACGAACCTCATTGTAACGAATTATTCGATATAACGTTTTTTTTCTAATTCCCTTAAGATTCGTTATGCCAAGGTTGAACTGTATGTACATTAGGGTGGCCCCAAAATAAAGTTGCGAATGTTCCCGACTAATATGAAAATTTGATTCATTTTAAGACTACGTTTCTCAATTTTTGTTTCTCCTGGGGTCAACATTTGGTGAGCTGGATCAAACAATAAAAAGGTCCTTTTTAGAGGTTTTTTGATTTTTTTCACATTTCTTCCAAATGGGTTTTCCCGTTTATAAAATTTACGTTATTTTAGTACCCATTACATTAACGAATTGAGTTTAACAGAGATTGTCAGATAGGGAAGAATTTAGGTTTTAAAAAAAATAATAAAAATTTAAATAGATAGAATTTTAAAAAACGGGAAAAACCATTTGGGTTAAATTTCATGATGTTTATAATCAAGAAATTTCAAATATTTATTTAAGTAAATTCTATGAAAAAATTAAATTTTGTCTGAAATTTTCATAATTTTTGAATTTAAAATAAAAAAAAAAATTTAATTTTTGATAACCCATTGAATGCGCCTCTCAAAGACCTTTCATATGATACGAAATTTACATATAGTGCCGTTGGAAGAAATGCAAAAAAATCAAATTTTCATATTAGTTGTTTCTCCATAGAAACGGGGCCACCCTAATGTACATACTTGCTATCTACCTTCATACACATGTCATATGTACTATATACATACATACTCATATGTCCCTGTAATCAATGGAAAATTAATAATTTTGACTCGTTGATGAGTGAGCAAATTAGGAAGGAATAAATAAAAGAGCTTCTGAAAACAAAAAATGTTGTTATAGATAATATTTGATTCAACATATTAAGGTGGCCCTTATATTAAACTATTTAGATCTTCAGTTCCATGTTCTAAAATTTGGAAAAAAGGGAAATAAATCTGTAATTTATAAACGGTAAGTCTAATTGCAATAAAATTTCACAAGCCTAGAGAGTAAGTGCTGTTGAGTTTAGGTTTTGAATTTATATCTCATAAACCAAACACGAGCGGTGCGGAAATTGAAAGCGTTTCCTATTTTTCCTTTGTGATTCGATTTCAAAGATTATATGTAATCTATTCGAATACTAAAAAAAATCCGCCTTCCAGTTTACAAGATATTCGGATATGATAATTAAATTTTTAAATTTTGTGGCCACCCTAGTCTGGTTTTTTAGCTAATAGCGGATCCATATATTTTCCAAATTTCTCTAAATATGTTTTTTTTTTTTAGTAACAACACTTTTATAAACCTATCAGAAAAAGAAATGTTTAAAAATCATGACAAAGTCAAAATATGATCATGAATTTAAATTTGAAAATTTTAAAAATGTGATTTTAGGGCAAAAAGAAATTTCCAAGAAGTCTTATAAGGTATTTTTATTTTTTGGAAAGCTAACTTTGCAAAAACGATTATTTTTCTAACTTTTAAATTAAAAATATTTTATTTCTAAATATAGAAATGATATTGTTTTGAAATATTTTGTATCTGATGGAAAATTTTTAGTCTTTAGCCAACAAAGTAAATTAAAGGAAAATTGATGAAAAATTCTGCTCGATATTTAAGAAAATACGGACCCGGGTTTGGCAAAATTTGTAAATTCTCAAATGCGTATAACTGAAAAACCATAACAAATAATTTCATGTTTTTAAAAGATCTGGACTTTCAGACAATATAAAAATCTCAAAAATCGGATGAATAACAAACAAATTGCATTCACATAAACAAATTATATGTCGCAGTTGCCCTATTTTGGCCCCCACAGCTTCGATTCTACACGTTATCCGATTTTGCTTAAATTTTCTGCACGTAGTTTTTAGATGACAGAGAATAATTTTGGAAGAAAATAGAAAAGTTTTAAAAAGGGACCACCCTTTTACAGATATAATATATAATTTTATAATACATACATATGTACATAATTCTGTTTTCATAAGAATGTGGAAGAATGTCTTATGACAAACACAAAAACATACCCACCTACAGCTTTCCCATCAAACAATCAAATTTTCTGTAATGTCAACTAGAATGACATTTCTTAAATTGTCATGTTGATGATGCATTAAGTAATTGAGGCAAATAGGGAAACAAAACTAAATACTTTTTTAAGGGGGAACAAAACTTAGCTTGTTTAATAAGGAAAATATGTATTACAATATCTACAGGCATTTGTATAAGTATACAAAAAAGGACTTGTCATTTTTCTATTTTCAGCAGAAGAACCCTTCTGGAGTGTGAAAAAGAATAAATAAAAGAAATTAGCAAATATGGTTGTTCATGTGATAGAGTTCATCACACTAGACTAGACTTTAAATATGGGTAGATACTTATACTATGTGCAATTGAAATGAATTTAACTTTTCCACACACTATATAACTAATTGATGTAAAATTTGGAGCCAATCAAATAATGGTAGACTCTAACAGATATGGTCGAAATCTTTTGAGACATTAGACATTTTCACTTTAGTTTGATTTTTATCGAGTTTTAAATCTTAATTCGTTTATATCTTTTTTTTGGAAACAGATCGATTTTTGTAGCGTTCTAGATCCCATGGTTAATATATTGCTAATATATTGAAAACAATAAAACGATTGTTGGTGCCTTGACAAAAAAATCATATAAAATTTCATGCGTAATTTCATTTGCATTTTTAATCCCTAATTAGCGTTTATTACAATTACAAAACTAATTTTTTTAAATTTCGTTTAATTTTTTATTTTTTTCTTTTTTTTGTCTATATGCAATTTCTCAAATAAAGCCATTTCTTAACTTTAATCATCAATTGAGCATATAACTGCTAAATGTTTTTCGTTTCAATTCTATACAATAAAACTTACAAAAGCAAAACTGTCTTTATTTTATTTTACAATGTCTTTTGTGCAAAATATATCAAAAAGAAAAGGAAAATGTGTGAAAGGCTGTTTTCAACACGATTACTGAAATTAGAACAATACGAAAAACAATTGCATCGCAATAAGAACATTAAATTTACAAGAATGAGTTTTGTGGAGCATAAATAAACCCCTCAATACATACATTATATGTATTTGACATGTAGTGTAAAATATTATATGATCAGAGTGACAGACACGCTTATTATATTTATGCTTTGAAGTGTATTCTTTATTATAATGTAACAAGTCATGTGTTTCTTTATGATATGAAAATATCATAAAAATCATTATTCAAATATAAAACAGAGATAAATTTGTGGCTAATCAAATTTTATTATCTTAAGTATAAATCAAATCAAATCAAATCAAATTAAATTACTTTTTTCCTGTGTAAATTATGTTTTTTTTTTTTAAGTAATTGAGTTACAACAGAATTTTATGAAAATTTATTTAGCATGTCTGCTTTATAAACTTTAAAAGTATTAAATGTTTATACTAGAATATCTTTAAAATAAATAATTTTGAAGAAATGCGTGAAATTTGTTCACAAGACAGACATTTTGTATGAAAATTTTTTGATTCAGTTATGAATTTTAAAAAGAGTACGTTTTTAACAGACAATTTTAAATTTTCATATGCACCTAAAGCATATATAATGTTGCGTTACATATCTATAAATACATAAAACGTTTCTCAATTTTGTAAGTTAAAGAAAAAGTAAAACAGTTTAGCCTACATGTATGTATGTAAAACAAACAAACTAATAAAATCATTATCAGCAAGCAGTAAAGTAACGTAACCACTAAATAAAATATTTTTGAATTTGTTTATTTATTAAAAAAAAAACTTCGTGTATTTAGGACAGGACACAACACATATTTATTCTTATATTATTTGATGCTATTTGATCTTGCAAAAGTTTTGTAAGAGTAAACAATGTCAACCAAATTTGTGCTAAAACAAGTGGTTACGCTCTTTTGAGTACATATTTGCCAAGTGTGACCGTACCTTAAGCCTCGTATAAAAACCTACAGTACATCAACTAAAAATGGAATTTGAAATTCTTCTTTTCAAACATTTATACATGATGAAGATGATGATGACGAAAATGTCGAAGTTGGTAATGCTGAAAAAATGTTGATAATTGAAGCTTTAAAACAAATGCCGTTTATATGGTCAATAAAATTTTAAGTAACACATTTTGAGCCAACATGCATGTATGTATGTATGATATGAATGAGACCATAAAATGAAGAAATAATAATAATAAAAAAAATACACAACAGAAACAAAACAAAAAGCACCACAATAAGATCAGTTATGACGGTAACTGTAATGTTTATGGACATCACATTACGATACAAGAGTGTACTTGTATGTTGTTTTTATTTTTCATGATGTTGCTGTTGTTGAAATAAAAGCCTTGAAATGCCTTACGGACTAGAACTGACAAGAACATAAAAGCCATGAAGGCAATACGACTAGAGCGGCATTTGAAGTGTAACTTGTTGTGAAATGTTCTAAATATAAGTTGAAACTGCAGGCTGGAGGATGGTGTATAGATACGAGTCAGGGGGCAAGGGAGCGTGTGAGCAACATAGACATATAGCTATGACAATGGTTTGCGTAAATCGAAAATTCGATTTTATTCTCATGTTACAAAAACGTAAAAGAAAAGCAAAAATGTTTGATATTAAAGTTGAAACGAGTCAGCTAGAATTCGTGATTAAAAGCTGAAAGTAAAGGTTATATTGCAGGTTTAGTCGGTTGATTTGTATGTCAACAACATGCAACACCAGACTAAACTTTGAACAGCAAATTAATGTGACAAAATTTAGTTCTTGTTGTTTTTTTATTCACACATAGAAGTAGCTTTTGGAAACTGGATGAGTTATTGGCATGAAAATGAACTGGGTTTCATTAAATGTTACCACTGCCAACATTTATTTTAAAAGGGAAAATCGATTTTTTCAATATTCCCAGAATTTTACTAACCACAAAAAACTTACGCTCTTATTCAAAAACGATTATTAAATTTAACAAACGTTTATTAGGCAAATTTTTATATGCAAATCTGTCTTAATAAACGTTTGTTAAATTTAATAATCGTTTTTGAATAACCCCCTTATCCTTTTTAATGATTATTCAAGTAATTGAATTTAAAAGCCTATTACAAACTGTAAATCTTCAACATATCGATTGGCAATAGTATTAAATACTTATTGGCCAAGTTAATGAAATTGTAACAAACAAAAGAAGAAAAAAACTCTTACTACAAAAGCACAAAAGCAAATATGTGTGCTTAATATTTATCCAAGGACAGCAGCAGACTTTAGACCTCTAGCAAGAAAGAAAGCAACAAAACTGATATAAGAAAATATTAATCCCTATACTGCCATTGTGCAGACCAACAAAAATGCTATTTTAAGCTAAGCCACATTAAGATTATTTAGTATGTTATAAACAAGGTGACAAATTACTTTCAAATATACAACGTTCGGCTGTAGGCCAAACATGTGCATCACTAATAACCATATTTTAACTAATTACTTCAAAACAAATTTTTGTTTTTTTTTATAATATCGATTTTGGGCTTTAAACTACATTTAGAAAAGTTTAATGCTCGTTTTGTTTTACACGTTTTTATAGTTTTTACTATTTTTGAGTTATTTAAGCAGAATTTTAAACCAAACTATAAGTATGATTATGTATTCATGTCCTTTTTCACTCTACCTCTCTTTTTCCCCAGTTTATTGTGTTTTCAGGGTAAATATTCATAATAAAAAAAACTCAACTACAACAACAATAGCAATAGCAACGTTAAGCAAAAATGTTTTTGGTCGAAAACTTTTCTTTTTAATGCTCTACCCGTAAAATACTATAAAACCACCAAAGCGTATGAGTTATGAACAAATATGTATAATATGTACATACATATGTATGTTTGTGTATAAATTTATGAATGTATGTAGTATATGTGTTTGTGTATGAGTGTTTATGAATATAAATGTGTACTGTGTACTGGGACTAGAACGTATGAGTGATGAAAATGTACACTCACAGTTTAAATATTACTTATACGTTGTACAGTGTGAAGAATGAGACAAATATTTGTTTACTTATGTATATTAATTATGAATAATAATAATAATAATGTTATGTAGTATATCAGCTGTTAGTTGCATGCATTGGATAAGTCACAGTATGCTATAGTTAGTGTTCTCTGATTTGAGATCTTTCTACTAATCAACTTCTACAATATGTAGGAGGAAAATCAAAAATGTTGTAGAATTTCACTAAAAATATGTTAAAAACTTTTTTATGACGCGTACACAATTTCGTAATTGTGATAATTTTTCTCATTGAGCGAAATTATTATTAAACTAAAAACACATACATATTTAGTTTAAATTAAATTAAAACAAGTAAGAATAAACAATCGTTAAAGTCCTATTTCGGCAGGACATTTGTATGGGAGCTACGTGAAATAATGGATCGATTTTAATCATTTTCAATGAAAATCGTCCTTGGACCAAAAGAATCTGAATGTACAAAAAGTTTTCGATATATCTTTAAAATTGTGACCTGTACTTTGTGCAAAAAAATTGGACATACAGATGAGCGGTCGGATATCATTAAATCGACTCAAAAAAAAATCGATCTGTGTACTCTAAGGCGGGTGTTAGACAAAGATTCTTGGGCTTCACAAACATCGGCACATATGCTATATACCCTCACCTTTTTATAGTAGTGTAGGGCGTAATGAAAGGAACAATAAAATAAATATATGACCTATTATGGACCGATCATCCAAAAATTAAGTGTACTTATAAATATTTGTTGTGTAATTCTATTTGGATGCCAACATTTTTAAGAGAGTTATGCTTTTTAAAGTGATTTTTGAAAATGGGCCATATAGGAGAGCTATGGTAAATTACGGACCGGCCTGCATAAATTATGTAGGTATTATTTGGCTTCATGTAGAACTTGTTTGTGGCCAAGTTTATTTAGATACGTGCAAAAATCAAACATTTATGACCGATAACCCCTATTTCGGAAGTACATTTGTATGCAGGCTAGGTGAAGTAATGGAGCGATTTCAACCAAATTCAAGCCCAATAGAACAAAAGTCTCAAACTAAATTTTATCGAAATAGCTTTACAATTGCGACTTGTACTCTTCGCACAAAGTTTATCAGCCAGACGGACAAATAGACATCCTCTGATCGACTTAGGGAGTGATTCTGTATCGATCGGTATACTTTAATGTGGGTGTTAGACTAATATTTAACATTAGCACAAAACCAATATATCCTCTTCACTAAGGTGGTGTAGGATATGAAAGTTTGGAAAAGAAAAAAATTTAATTTAATTTGTTGTGCGAATTTGTTAATAAAACATTGTACGCAAAATATCAAATCGGATAAATGCTACAATATTTATATAACAAACAAAGCGATTTGTTTGTGAACAACAAAAAGCAACTGATTTAGTTTAAAACTTCCTAATGTGTTTATTTACGTTTATTTTTACTTGCTGCACGGCACTGTGCGTATTAGTTCACAGTTTATACAAAACACCTTGTTCGTGAGCATAGAAATATATATATTACATATATGTACAAGGTGGCGCAAAAGTAAACTTCCGATGTTTTTTGGCTGTAATTAAAAAAAAAAAATAAAAACTTTGATTCTTCTTGTGGATTATTTTTGTTTGGTCTTTTAATTTGTTTTACATCAAGTCGAGAATATGATGTCATGTAAATGGCCGCCGCCACAGTTGATTGTCATTTGAGCCCTTTTTATGGCATTTTCCATCACTTTGGCCAAAACTTCCGGGGATAGGTCCTTACATTCTTGACGGATATTGTCTTTAAGAGCTGCAAGAGTCTTGCTGGCCAGTGCAAATCGCCAAAATGGGAGATTAGGCGCCCGGGAAATGCGTCCTTCAGCATATCGGTTGTGGCACGTGCAGTGTGTGCCGTTGCACCGTCCTGTTGGAACCACATGTTTTCCAATCCCAATTCATCAAGTTGCGGCAAAAAGAACTCGTTGATCATTGCTCTGTAGCGCTCACCATTCACAGTAACCGTTTGGCCCGCGACGTCTTCGAAGAAAAAAGGTCCGATGACTCCTCCAGCAAAAACAGCACACACCATACAGTGACTTTGAGCGGGTATAATGGCTCTTCGTGGGTTACACGCGGATTTTCACTGCCCCAGAAGCGTAAATTTTGCTTATTTACGTACCCGCTAAGATGAAAATGTGCCTCATCACTCATGATTATTTTTGAAAAAGTCACCGACCGATAATTGGTCAAATAAATAGTCAGCAATATTCCGCGTTCTGGAGCAGTGTAGCGAAACATTGTTTATTAACGTGTATTTCGCATGTGTTTACTACACAAATGTCAAAACAGAACTGACATTAGGGGTCAATCGCAAAATTTATATCATTTTCTGATAGGAGGATTACTTTTGCGCCACCTTTTATATATATATATATATGTGTGTTTGTGTCTGATTGTATGCATTTAGTTGTGTGTCTGTAACATACTCAATAAAAATTACATGTCTGTTTGTTTACGTGCTATTTTACTATTTCTGAGTGTGTGTTTTTTATTTTATTATTGGTTTTTTTCTTTTGGCTGTGCATGTTATATTGAAACACTTTTCTATTATAGAAATCTTAACCATAGCCGAACTGTGAGAAATTGTAAGCTAACAGCAAACGTATCGAAAATATTTTTATTTTTATGGCACAAAAATGGCATTTCAAAAATTTTATTTTTAACCCATTTTTATAACTGTGTTTTTTTCATATTTTCTGCTTCCACTACTTGTTAAATATGTGAAGCAACAAATTTTCTTTAACAATTGAGTTCCTACATTTGTGTAATAAATTTAACACTATTGTTAATGGTGCGACTATAAATTAGAGACGGCAAATTGACTTTCCTCGCAATCGAAAAGGCTATAGATCGCATAAAAATCGTTAAGGAACAGTATTAATCAGTTATGAAAGGAAATAGAATATGTATGTACATATGTATGTTAAATATATATGTATGTATGTAACAGCAAACGATACAAAGCAATGCAGGCATACAAATACACAATTACATATGTTTTATTAGCCACAATTAAATGAAAACACTTTAAATAGTTTGGAAATTGTTAAAACCTGTAAAACACTTTACTCATACTGGTTCTTGCATTTCTTTTACTTTCCCAACTTATTCCCCCGTTCAGAGACTTCCGTTAAGCAATTACTCACATATTTAAAGCGCTCGTATTCAAACACTACGTTTTCATTCACGCCAAGCAACAACGTAAAACAAACAAAAACAATATCAAATTAACGTCTTTTTGGTTCGTTTTTGCGTATCTATATGTGGAAAATTAAAAAAAAAAATAAATAATAATCGAATAAACGTAGAACTTTATGGCTTCAAGAGATTTTTTGTGTTTGTATTTCCATATGAAAAAATCAATTATTTTGTGAAATCAAGATAAAAAAGAAAGAAAATACAATAAAATGAAAATAAAGCCTGAAGTATGAGTGAGTATGAGTGAGTAATCATATAATAACATTTATTTTTTTCTTACAATTTTTCATTTTCGCCTAAAAGCATGTTAAGGTATTTTTAATATTCGTATTTTATAATGTATACACACAAAATCTGCATTAACGATTAGTGACACATTAATAAGCTCTTACTTAGCCTCTAAGAGATTTTTGGCAATTTCATTTTTTTTTTTCATTTTACATGCTTTAGCTAATACTAGTACAGTTTTTTGTGTTATTAATATTCTTAAGTGTTGTTTTAACAGAAATAACCTAATTAACGGCAATTTAGGTCCATATAGGGTCTTTTGTTGGCAAATATAATTCACAGTTTGAAATATAACAAAAAATAATTCTTCCAAAGGGATTTCTAGTAAAAAAAATTATCTTTTTAGCCATGAGCTTTAAGTTCATTTTTACGATGTTTTTGTTTATGTAAATGTCACAAAGAAAATTTTAAGGAAATTTTTAATTGTATTAACATTACTGTAGATACCAAAGATTATTAGTTATTACCAGGGAAACCAAAATATGCAAATGCATGTTTTTTTTTTTTTTGGTGAGTTTCAGAACTATTTAAGAATTTTGGCATCGATTTGTTAGTGCACATATTTTTACATATTTTACCCTTAAATGAATATTTTTGCATATATTTGTTTTAAGAGCATATTTTTACGTTTTTAGAGCATATTTTACTGTTTAATAGCATATTTTGACTTTATCAAAAACAACTATTTTTATTTGAAAATTTAAGTCAACATTTTGTAATTAATTGCAATAATAACCTTTATTGAAGAAGTGACTTTATATTTATATAAAATAACATCAAAAAATACCTCTCGAGGCCTTTTCATAACTTAAGTTCCTATTGTTTTTATGTTGTATTTATTTTTTGTTATACTTGTTTTAGTTAGGAAATGAATTGTATGGATTTTTTTAAATAAAAGTATATTTTTTTTATTAAAGTAAAAGTAAAAGTTTGTTTTTTAAGAGCATATTTTTTAAATTTTAAGAGCATATTTTTTATTTTTTACTGCATATTTAAAGCGCTTAAAATGCTTTTTTTAGAGCATATTTCCGGTTTCCCTGGTTATTACCCACCATTTATAATTTAAAATTTATTTTTGCTTGTTAGTTTCTTATTTAAAATTCCAAACTTTTAGGTCAGGAAACGAGTAAAAGCTGTATTATGGAAAAATTACAAAAAAGGGTAAAATGTATGTAAATGTATGTAGACTAATTTTAATATAATTAGAAATATTATTTCCTTCAGTGACAAAGAAATTAAATTAATTTTTTTGGTAAATTTTATAAGACAATTTGTCTTTAGGAAATTAACACAGATTTCAATAGTTTAAGACACAAAAACTTTCAGCAAAATTGCAAACTTGACAAGGGTTCAAATGTAAAAATGGGAAATTGCTACTTTTGTCCTAATGGTACTTTGTAAAAAATTTAGAGAGTGAAGCACGGGACAGAGATAGTAGCTCTAAATTTTTCATTGTTTCAAAATTGTCAATAATAATAAAGTTAAAATATAAAACTAACAGACTCTACAGAGAAGCTAAATGGTGTTTTTTATTTCTTCTAACGATCCTTTTTTATAATAATAATTTCTACATTTATAACTTTTTTTGGACTTTTTTAATCTTCATGACATTATTTTCATATAGCCATCCTCAACCTTACCGTGGAAATGCCAATATGTAAACATTAAATACTAAAGAGTAAATTCCATTAAAAGTAGCTAAACAAAAAGTTATACACTAATAAAAATTAAAATTTTGTTTAATACAAAATTGACTTTTCTGTGGAAATGCCCATATATGACTTGACCTTGAAACTGTCACGAGTAAATTATAGAAATTAAACATTTTGAAGCTTAATAGTATTGTAATGACAGGCGTTAAATGGTCATTTGAGTTAAATATATAATTATAAATAAATACCTGGAACTAACAGAAGGAAAATAAATCAACTTCAAGTTGAGGGCATAATAACTACCTTAATTAAATGCCGCCTTCGATTTTTGGATTTAATTTGAGATGTTTTTTTTTTGACTTCAAACCAAAAAGGAAATAAAAAATGATAGCAGCATTATTTTTTGTAAAAAAAAAAATAACAAATACCAAACTTCAAGGTTAAAATGAGTATTTTTCTTTACATTCATTTTTTTCATTTTATTTCCATGAAAAATTTTATTTATTTAATATACATATTATATACATTATGTTTTACATGCTTAAAGCCTAAGGAAAATATCTAAGGAAGAGTTCTTAAAATTCTATTTATTATCACGTAAATAAATAAGAGTATATCTTGGAACACATGCACTTATTTGTATTTATTTAAAAATAAGTATAATAATACAATACAGTTTGTATTGTATTGTGTTTTATTATACGGTATGATAGGGTATTATGCTAATGTCAGCTGACTTGTCTAAATCAGCAAAGAAATTTATAAGAATTGTTAATGACGACAAAGGTAGTAAGTAGAAAGTAAAGTATCCAGTTACCCAACTCATATTTATTATAGGTGGTTAACATTGCAAAGATTACCTAAAATTTAAGTTAATATTAACATATATGCATATAAGATCATTTATCTTGAGTTTGCACAATGAAAGACATTAACTAATTTTGGTATTTATTTAAATTTTAATTGGAAAATTTATTTGATACTTTGTTATTTTGGGAAAAACATTTTTGAAGGCAAAAGGAATTGCTCGTAAATCATTTGATTACATATTATTTAAATTTTCTATTTTATGTACATACATACTTATATATGTATAAATGTTGTATAAAAGCAATCAAAATATGCTAGACTAAGATTCAAGTATTTGTTAAAGAATTCTATTAAAGATTAAAAGCAATAAGCGATAATAACAATAAAACAGAATAATAAATGAGACGAGTGAATAATAATCGGTATTCCAGTACTTCACATAAATCTTTATATATATTTGTATTTGTTATTATTGATATTGTTATTATTTTTTATTCATGGCTTATATTGAGAGTAAAAAATAACAACAACGAAAAACAAACTTGGAAATATTTTTCTTGTTTATAGCTTAATAAAAACAACAACTACTGCAACATCAACATCTTTTACAACAATATAAATATTTTTTTTTTGAAATGCTACGTCAGTGTTAAAGGATTGCAAGATACTTTGTACAAACTAGGATACATATAAAAATCGTGTAGCATACAGCCATACATACATACACCCTGGTATACCATACATACACACATACACTTACACACACATTCATTAAAAATTATTCACACTAGTATGAGTAAATATATGGCTTTTAAAGGTTCCACTTATTCATAGTCGTTGGTTTCTTTTTGTCTTGTGTTGCTGCTCTGGCATTTTAAACGTACCTTACCTTGTAGAGTGTGTACTAAACTCAAGTGTTTTAGAGTAAATAATTTCAAGTTCGTGCAAGATTTTCAAAAATGTTTAACATTTTTATTTAACTTTTGAAAGGAGAAGACCTTTTTTCGATCAACATGCACCTTGCGACGTGTTCTTTAGATAGAGGTGTATGTGCCGGGTAATGTGGTGACTTAACATGACCGACTTCGTATACACCAGGAAAGAAATAATGTTACAGTTATGAAGGTATGAAGGCCCAAAATAGCATGACTTTGCCATTAGGGCGTTTATATTTCTCGGATAAAAACTTATTATTTATTTTTAAAATATAAAATTCTGTCTTAGCATATTTCCAATAAATTGACTCGCTTTCATGAGAATTTCATTGAAATTAAATATGTATATATATTGAATTCGCTAAAAACACAAAATTTTTCTTGGCGACATGTTGCAGCAGCATAAAAAAAAACTTCATAATAAAATCTTTGCAGTTTAATATTTTAAATTTAATAAGAACAATATTTTTTTAGCTACATGTTGCGTCAATATTAAATAAACTTCATAACAACATATTACATGTACATAATAGTATTAGGTACACAAAATGTGTTGCTGGGACAAAAATTGTAATCAGAACAAAATAAACACTAATTTGCTTTTCTAAAAAAACGTATTGCTATATTTTTTTATTTGAATTAAATAATAATAATTTTTTTCATAGCAACATGTTGAGGAGCATTTTTGTGAATATGAAAAAATATGCAAATGTCTTAAAAAAGTTTATACTTAGTAACATGTTGCTTAGTTAAAACTTATTACGTTTTATTTTTGTTATTAAAGCATTATACTGTTTTTGTTAACAAAATTATTCCCAGCAACATGTAACTAAGAGTGTCATGCTTCATATGAATTTCTTGTACACTATTTAAATTTTCTGTAAAAGAAAACAACCTCACCAATATGTTGCGCAATATATTTTCAAAAAACCTATAAGACAATTTATATATTGCATGAAAATATTTCTTATTATATCTATTGAAATGTTTTTCTCGAAATTCATGTTTACTTGCATGTAGCAGCAATGTTAAATCCTCTTATGTTTTTTTTTAATTTGTTCCAATATTTTGTTGAAACCAAAATCAAAAAAAAATTGTCAAAACTGTTTAGTTTTCATGGTGCGAAAGATTTTTTTCATTACTTCTTTCCAATGCAGTATGATACATTAATATGCATATCTCCAAATGTATGTAAATTTTCTAAAAACAAAAATTTTTTATTAGAAACTTGTTGCATCAACATTTAAATTTCTTATTTTTTTAAATTTATTTCTAGTAAAGCCTAGTACTCTGTTCAAATTTGGGAAAAATGTTGAGCAACATTAATTACTTCATACGGAAATTTGACGTGTAGCTAATGCACTTTTGTAAACAAAACACATATGTTCTGCTTTTTTGTGAATTTAAGTCGAAAATAAATAAAAGTTAAAATATTTAAAAATCTGTGTTGAATCGAAATCGTTAAATAAAAATGAATAAACAAATATTACTGGCCTCTTGTGCAGCAGCACAATAAGTAATAGATATTGTTGTTGCGACAGAAGAGCTTTTGGATGAAAATTCCACATGAAACAATTGCTACTTTAATTATTTCGCTGTGAAAAAATAATGTTGCCATATACATTTCATATGTTTTTCACAAAATGAACAGAGTACTACTTGTGCAACATTTTTTCATGAAAATTTCATATGATTTTTTTTAACATGTATTTTGGCAGCATTCCGCTTGAAATTTTGAACGGAGTACTAAGCTTAATTCAATAAAACAAATTATTTCCCGAAAAAATAAAGGTTTTTTCTTAGCAACATATGGCTTCAACATTAAATTTAGGAGACAAAAAACTTTAAAATTGTGTCATATAATTATTCTAGTCTTTAGCAACATGTTTCTTAATTTTTAGATTTTTCTATTTTGGTTTATTTGTGTGAAAAAACGTTTAAACATTCTTACAAGAACAAATTTTGTCTTAACAATAAATAATTTATCTCGCACCATATTTTTAAGACTTAAGCAACATTTTTTGAAGTTTTGATTGTTTGTGTCGTGGCTCAACTATTTATAACATTCACGGTACATCTTCTTATGTTGTTGTACATTGTCGACTCAAATAACTCAAACACCACAAGAAGCTCCTTTCTAATGGCCCGTGCGATCTACTTTCATTCACCTTTTTGGAACCCGTCTTATATGAAATTCTTAACGCTTGAATTATTAATTTTCTTAAGATATTTGTATGTTCTTATCGTTGTTTTTCTTTTACTGCATGCAGGAATTTAACTTTCAAATAAATAAAAATTATTGTTAAAAATAATAATAAATTTATATACGGAAATTAATTGTGTCATACAGCATGAGAAAAAACATAAAAATTTTGCAGAACACAGTTCGTAGCGGACTAAATTTCGCAGTTAGTTAGTTTAGTTTTCCCATTTCTATTAAAAAAAAGCAACAATATTGAAACTCAATGGGTTGCGGACAAATGAATTTTATGTATCGATGAATGAATGAACGAATGAGTGCAAATAGTGAAAGAATGACGAAATAGATTTGTTGAATTTGTACTTGAATTTGTTGGCAATCAATTTTAAACGGACAACATACAACACATCTAAATGTGAATACACATACAAATGTAATATATACATATATTTTATATACAAAAGGTGTACAAATTCTAATAAAGTAATAGGATAATTAAATTTCCGGGTATTTCTGATGACTGAAAGGCTGGTTACATTTTAAATAACATCACAAGTCGATATTGATTTTGTAATACATATATAAATGTTTGTCTCTGAAACGTTACGCTCTCTTTATGACTCTCGCTCGGAGTTTAATAATTTTATTATATGTTCGTTGGTTGTTTTATTTATACATATACATATGTATACGTATCTGTTGTACACCTACAAATTCTATACATTCATACATTTTCTTACACATTTTTGTATGTTCATTCTGCACAAGACTCATTTATTTGCAACAAGGGCTGTAATAGAAGGGCAGGCAGTTACTTTTTTGTCTTCACATTTCGTAACTAAAGTAAATGTTTATCAGTGTGCGAAAGAAATAATTTTGAAAAATATTTTTACAGTCTTATTCACAAAAAATTGAAGTAGACTTTAAATGTACTTTAAGAAAATTTTGTATGAAAATTATGTCTAAAAGCACACTTCAAACCTACTTTATTTTTTATGAATACGGCAGTTGGTCTTTTTGTTTAAGTTATTGTTAAACAAAGCTCCTTTATTAAAAAATATCAAATACTAATTTGTATTCGTATTTGTAAAGAAAATTGTCCAATAACCATTAGAAATATATGAAACAAACAAAACACAATCAAAACTACAATTCACAAACAAAACAGTAGCCGTAATAATAATAATAATACAAATGACAACAAGAATAACAATTGTAAATCTATATAAATACAAGTTCGGCGAGTATTAACAATCTATTTGTTTGTTATTTTTTCTTATTAATTTAACAAACTTTTTCAAATTCTGGAAAATTCAGTTTTATCTAGTAGCTGGACTTGTGAGTATGATTATAAACAAGTTTCTACTTAAAAACAATTTATAAGTTGAGGTAATATAATTTAGAAGTCTATTTTTATTGTCTAATTAACAAACTACGTTATATTTCTAAAAGGCAAACATTGTTTTCAAAGGTTTGAAATAAAAAAAGGAGCATTTAAAAAGGTTATCCATCAACACAACGATACAACACAGGTTGTGAATTTGACAAATACATCATAATATAATTAATTACAATTAATTACGAGTGTGTAAGCCTCCCATTGGTATATAACACTTTATGACTGTATAGGTTTACAGAACAATACATCCCAGCAAACCATATGAGTCCGAAAAGAGTCTTTTCTGACACCTTTTTCGGAGCGTTAACGCTTCAGAAAAGAGGGTCATTACGTTCGAAAATGGTCCGTCAGAAAGAGCTCTTAGTTAATGTCAGAAAAGAGTCTTTTATGAGGGTTTTTTTGAGCCTTTAAAGAGCTCTTTGATAATGTCAGAAAAGAGTGTTTTATGAGGGTTTTTCTGGGCTCCGAAAATGCTCTTTAGTTGGACTCTTTTCTGACTCCTATTTTTGGAGTGCTCCGAAAATGCTCCTTAGTTGGACTCTTTTCTGACTCCTTTTTCGGAGCGCTCCGAAGATGCTCCTTAGTTGGACTCTTTTCTGACTCCTTTTTCGGAGCGCTCCTATAATGGTATGCTGGGATATTAATTTAACTAAAATACTTGCAACAACTTTAAGAGCTTTAGAGAAATTTATGAAATCTTTATTTGAGTCGATAGAACGATATACATATATAATTCAATGTTTAAAGATGATTTCATGTAAATGTTGACCGCGGCTACGCCTTAAATGGTTCCCACGTTGTGTTCACTTTTGACATATTCTTTCCAACATATCGGCCGCTATATCATGAATAAATTCTACGATATTAGCTTTCAGTGCGTCAATTGTGCGGACTTGTTCCCGAAATAGATAAGCTGGACTTGGCTAATTTTATGCAATGTGTATTCTACAAGACGGTGCCACGTTCAAGAACGCGACGAATGTAGAAATCGTATTTTTTAGTAAACGTAACCATTATAGAAAGCAATACGAAAAACCTATTCAACATCTCATTTTATAAATTTAACGCATGTTTTTCCAAATAAACACTTGCTTGTAATTAATCAATGCCTAGCCTGTTGAACGGGTTTACAAATAAATAAATTGTATTGTATTGCATTGTATGAATGTGTACATTTATGTATGTGTGTATAGCCAACAATCTAGTAAAAGTATCAATTAAATTGTATGTAAATCATGTTGCGTGCAACAATTGCTGACGACAGATTAAAACGAATTGTCACAGTGGAGAGGTCAGACAATCGAATAATATTGTTCATGTTTTTAAATACTTTCTACAACAACACTTAATCTTTATTAATTACTGAACATGAAACATGATTAATACCAAAACTTTCAAATGTACATACATATTTAGCTACATAGTACATGTGTATGAGTATGTAGTAAAGTGTTGTATGTTTGTGTTTTGTCTTTATACACATAATACGAGTACAATACATAATTTATCTAATAATTGCTTTATCAAAACTATTTTATTTAATTGCTCCTTAATACACATAGATTTTGTTTACTTCAAATACTACTTAATTCAGGCATATTTAAATGAAAACTAATACAACATCAATGAATATTTACATATTTTATTTGATTCATGATTTTTCTGCTGTAGTTAATACAAATTTCGTAAACCATTAAGACCTAATAGTTTTCCATTTCCATTTCCATCAATGTACATACATACATACTCGTATATTATATGAAGGACGAATTTACTAGAAATTACTTGTGTAATGTTATGTAATGTAATGTAAGGACAAGGCTAAACGAAAAACCACGTTAAGAAAAAACGAAATAATAAATTGTTAAGAGAGAATTTGTTAAAACGGAAAAAAAATTCTGAGAAATATATTGAAAAATAAAAGCACCTACCTATACGGGTGTACATATGTTTACATGGGATAGCAAAATGGATTAAAACTGCTTAACTTCGTTTACCACCATCAACTACAAATTCTTAAGCTTTTCCAACATTTTCCTAATTATAGGTAAAAACACGCCTATATACATACATACATACATACATAGAAAATTGTGTTGAAGAAAAAAAAATATTATTCAAGTAGGTGGTAGAAATAAGTAATAGATACATATTTTAAATGTAAACTTGGTTATTTGATTAACTAAGTGCAATTATATATAAAACGAGAATTAACAACTGTTTTTATAACAGCTGTTCTCTTGCAACATTTATGACACTTTTTCCTCTTTTTATAGCTCTTAAGGTGGTTTTGTTTTGATTACAACTTTCAGTTTACTTTAGTATGTTGTTAATAAAAAGCAGAACTGACTGTCAATCTAAGTGCTCTTTAGTTATATACATACATAGTTTTTATTAATAGTAAAATGTCCAATTAAAATACACTACCAAATATGTAATAGAAAAATACATAAGATTAAACTTACATATAACAAGGTTGACCTAAATACATTTACAGATAGTTTAACATTCGTGACAAAATAGTTCTAAAATTATCTGGCTCTAAATGTCTACTAATTTTAAAATTTACTATTATTCTACAAATAATTCCAAAATAATGACGAGTTAGAGTTCTGCTCGTATATTCAGCTGGGAAGAATTGCATATCGTCACCTGAAATTCTCAAAGACGTAACCCTCAAAAAATCAAAATTCGTTTTTTGATTGAATCTGGAACACAAGACTAAAATAAAATGCTCTTAAAAATTTTAAGCTTCTACGTTCTAAACTAACGATTTTATTCAAGAAATGGAAAAAGACGTAACATCATTTAAACGTTTTCATAAAACACAAAAGACTTAACCCACATTTTTTTACAGAAATAAGTTCGTCGTCTATATACATATATAATATATTAAGACAAGATGTGAAGAAATCGCAATTTTCAATTAAACAGTTTTCATTTTATAATGTTTTTTGCTTCTCCTGTAAAGTTATGATAATGAGGGTTACGTCTTTGGGCATTTTAGGTGACGATATGTATATCAGAAAGATTTAAATAACTTTATTGATCCACACAAAAGGTACATTAGGTAAAAGGAAATGTTATTAAATAAAATAATTGTTTCTATTAATTAATCGAATATCTACAGTGGCTCTCAGCTTATTTAAACCAACTTGAATTAAAATATTTAACTGGCTATAACTTTTACGCAAAAACATACTCGTAGTGCAAATTCTTCCGTCACAGCTTATTTAAAGCAAACGCTGTTACAAAGCGTATATTTTGTAGCTATGGTTGTAATGAATTTTTAGTCTGTTGTTCCAATTAAGTGGTTCATTAGTGGTTCATGCAAATTTCGACAAGAGAACGACTACGTACTACCTTAGAACAGAGAGAGTTGGAAATGGTTTGCCTAAGTGATTCAACAGAGGAGATGATAATATCTCGCTTCGTGCGCAAGAATAGGATTCATGATAAGGGCAGAAAAACACCTAAGAGAATATTTAATGCAGTTGACAATTTTTACATTGTGAGAAAAATAAGGCAGAACCCTAAGTTGTCGGTTGCACATGTAGTGCAGAAACTATTCGTCATGTCGTGCTCAAAACCACGATTTTAATGGTAGAGCAGCCCGGAAGAAATCCTTTATTGACACTAAAAATCAACAAGCGGGTCTAAAATTTGCTAAACTTTTTTTGGCAACATGTTATTTTTGCGAACGAGTTTTCTAAGTTTAATATCTTTGGCTCGGATGGTCAAACTTACGTTTGGCGCGAGCCTAATACAGTACTCAAAAAAAAAAAAAAAAAAACTGGCAGTGTCGTTTTTTGGGCCTGTATGTCTGTCATCAGGTGGTGTAGGAAACTTGCAGTTTATTGAAAGTACGATGGAAAAAAATTAGTTACCTTGACATTTTAAAGTTCAAAAACTGGGTATTAGGGAGCAATTTCGGTTTTGTCAGGACAACGATCCGAAACATAAATCAGGTATTGTGTAGTCATGGCTGATTTGGAACTGTCCCCACTTGATTTGATTTGAATGTTATTGAGAGCTTTTGGCCAATTTTAGATCAAAACCTCCACAAGCACCAGATTTCGAACAAGAATAACTGTGCTAAAAGAGGAATGGACAGAATATTTTTGTTAAATTACTCAAGAATTTACCATCGAAATTAGCATCAACTATTTTTGTTTAAAATTGAAATAACTGTGCGCTATTTCATTGTCCAACCAAAAAATTTTAATAAAATATGACCAAATAAAGAACATGCAAAAGTTAACAGGACATTTGCAACGAATTTTTGGAAAAGCAGAGTGGAACAAAAGAATAGCATAGAATTCAATGTTATTAACATTCCAAAAATTGTCCAAATTTCTTAATTTTTTCTTCAAAATCTTGGGAATGCTGCGTTCTCGGCCGCAGAAATGTCTGTACAAATGAATATTGTCAAAAAAAAATTGGCTATTGTTGTTGGGTTTTTTTTTTGTGAAATTGTTGAATTTGACGATTTAGAGTCTTTGTGTAAACGTTATATTTTTTCTTTTTTCTTTTGAAAATAAGAGGAAAATTTTAAAAATTTTCTTGTTTGTGTTTGTATCTGAAATGTCTAAATTTTTCCATATTAGACCAACAACAAGTGTTTGAACTAAACGAATTGAAAAAATCTATTTTCAAAATCCAAAATTCATACAGCCAAGTTTAGCAATACGATAATTGTTTGCTGAAAATGTTTACTATAGTAAAATTCCAGCAGGTGTCAAATTTTATTTTAAACTTTGCAAAATTAAACTTTACATTAACTTTCAAGAATTTGCTGCTTAAAATTAATAAATTTCTTATAATATTCGTTTTCTTTTTGCGTTTTTTTTTATATATATATTTAGGGTTAAAAGTTTTATTAAAGCTATTGTGGGGGTGAAAATTATAAAAATTTGTAAAACTACAGCATACAAACACTGTTCAGATTCACTGATTTCCTCGAGCTTTTTGTTCTCAGCTCGCATGTAAGGAAAATAATGAATGACTTGGATGGGATTGGATTGGATTGGATTGGCTTGTATGTGTGTGCATGCATATATGTGTGTATGTAATTTTAAAACAAAGAAAAACCAAAAACAAATTTCAAAATAAAACTTATTTAAATGTCGAATATATACAACATTGTTTTCGTTCATTACTTTTATTTATTTTTTTCTTTCATTTTTTTTATTCTTTGTTAAACTTTAAAATTAAACTAAAAAGTTTTGCTGGAAAAGTTTCAGTTTGGTACCAAATAAAACGGATAATATGTTGTTTGTGTTAAGTTGAGTTCATTTAAAAGTAACTTGATATTTTGGAGAATTAGACTTAATTAAAGATTACTAAATGAATACTGTTTAATGATTTATGATGTGCTTAAAAATAAGGAAGAATGCTAAATCCAAGTATGAATTCATTTGGGCTTTATTTGTCGTTGTTAATTTGTAACATGTATCTTGTTTTGTTATCTGAATGACAAACAATTTAAAAGAAATTTATTCAGATCACACTTGAAATTACGGTTCACTGGTTGTATTATTTTTTCAGCTTTTTCTTGGAACAGGACACTCAATTGAAACTGAAACACATGAGAAAAATGCAAAATTTAAGAGAAATTTTTTAAAAATATTTTTAAATTTTTCTTCTTATGAAACGAATTATGTTTTGGGTTGCTAAAATTGTTTGAGTTAAGAATTTTTCTCATTGCGCGCAAAAGTTATGTTGTTTGAAAGTTAAAAATTTCAATTAATTTAAATGAAAATTATGCCAATGCAAAAGTTTTTAATCTAGATAATATTTTCTTCATTATATAAAATTTCACACGCTTCATACATTGCAAAATATTTAAAAATAGGTCAACTAACTTTTGTAAACTCTATTAATAATTTAAGTCGAACAGAAATTATCATTATGGTAATTTCGTTTCACGCTAAAATAACAAAATAATCCTAATTAGTTGTTAGTTATTGTTACTTGGTTTCCATTTCGATTAAAACAAATTGTTGTTTTCTAGTATTGTAAGGTTTCTAGGAATTTTCGAAATCAATATGACAGTCTTTAAATAATAAGTAATTGTTAAAAGCACAGCAACAGACATTTTACTTTGTAAAGTGATACATAAGTATCAAATTGTGTCCATAGGTTTTGCTATATCAGAAATCTGATGCGCTAGACAAACGTCACTGAACATAAGAATAATGTCAATGATGTACAAACATATCTTCGAGGGGAACTTTGAGGAAGCTTTCAAAAAATGTTACTTTGTTAAAGGCTGAAAGAGACAATCAATACCACATGTTGTTAGATAAACATCTTACAAACAAATACCATTTAAAATTGATGACATAGACATATTATAGTATACATATGTATATACATACATACATACATATGTATGTATATGAATGGAAAGGTAAGAAATATTTATCGTATTCATTTTTGTAATTTTAAGGCCCATTATTACAACTTGGCAATAGTTAAAGGTATGATGTTATCGGACAGATAAGATGTATTTGGTTATTATACATTTACTTTAGTCTAAAACCGACCGATAAGCTAAAGGGAAGATCATCTTGCCTTTAAAATTTGTAGTGAGGTTTAAGTATTTGAAGTTGTCATATGTTCTGGAAAAAATGTCAACTTCGTGAAAAATAAATTAATTTTAATTTTATTTTGAAAATAAATAATTTTATAAACAAAAATGGAAAGCAGACGTTTGATTTATATTAACCCATTTACCGCCGCTGTACTCAATTGAGTACACCCAAACATAAAGTGAAAACTTTAAAATTTTGAACGTTTTCTAATTGTTTTTATGTTTTTAGCTTAAGAGAAATAAAAAAAAATCTGACTTTATAAATATCAACTGTCACAAAATGGAGTTTTAAATTAAAAAAAAATTTAAGTGCTGAAATAAGTACCAAGATAGGATTTGTACTGGTCTTACGATGAAGATGTTGGAAAAGAAATGATATCAAAACCAATGTCTAGACAAAGATATCGAGATATAAAAAAGAATCTTCATCTTGTGAAAAATGACGAACCAAATGTTTGTTTGGTTTTTAATATTTAAAAAAAAAATCAAAACTAATTTCTAGTATAATTTTTGCCAAGAATTTTAAAATTTAAACTTATGTAAATATGTACATTTTAAACTAAGATAACTAAGAGAAATAATCAGGGTTTTTTTATCTTCCTATTTGTTTTATAACAAAATAATCTGTACATATGTATTTGTACATGACACGAGCTCTACGATGTGCTGTAAACCGGAGGTGATTGTCTTGGGTGGTCAAAAATTTCAATTTCTGAATATTGGTTTGAACACCATACCATGAACTACTTGTCTGTAGTTTAGAAAATACAAAATTTATTACCAACACTTTTGCGACCGACCGCTTTTTGTGTTATTCGCTTTTTCGCAAACAATTTAGTGTGGCTAAAAAAAGATAATTACCAAAATTAGCAAATCATTCGGCGCTTTGTTTTGTGATGTGATGCTTAACTGTCAAATTCTGCTTGCTGTTTTTGCTAGTGTTTTACATTTTTAGCAATTATCGAAACTAAAAGAAAACTAATGAAAAACGTAATAATATGACATGAATAGACATGCTTATAATGAATTGACTGTAAGTATTAAATAACTTGCAGGAGTATGGCGAACATTTTGAATATGAAATTCAGTTTTAGTGTACAATAGATTGTTTCTTATATTGATCTTTTTAGATTTTCCTTGTTATCAAGGTGTAAAAGTATTCCCTGTTATATTCACTTTTTAGTTGAAGTGGGTCAAAAAAAAATAAATGTGCATTTAGTTAACCATTATAATTTGACACTAAAATAAATCAGTGAAATAAACAAAATCAACAACTAAAATAATTCACTTTCAAATGGCAAATTTAAAATTTTCAAAATTATGGAAAAAAGTATAAAATATGTACATATGCATGGTGTAACTATACAAGGTGAGTGCAAATCGGCAACAAATACAACACAATACAGAAACGACAGGCATTTTGTTTGTGTAAAATAATGTACTACTGTCAAAAATAATTGAAAAAGTATTACTTTTGACATAAGTAAAAAGTAAACAAAGTCAGTCAGCTGTGCTAATGCACTCACCTTGTATAGTTACACCATGTACATATGTATATGAAATTTATTTATGGTCTATGATTTGTTGGCAAATGTAAATAAAAATCAAATAATCTTTTTTTATTAGCTAAGGTTTCTTTTATTTTTTTTTCAATTTCATAGTGTAAATAATATAATTATGATAACCATAATCTTAGAGAAACATATTATAATATAATAATTCATCAAATACATGATTACCACAAACATGTACTAAATTATTACAACCATACATACATATACCTACATATGTATGTATATGATTACAGCAGTCTTGGTAACATGGTAACATGTTGTGGTAGCCGCAATCATATAAATAATTACAGTCGCCAAACTATTGTTAAGTGACATGTAATCATGTAAATTGTTGTGATCATACCACAATCATATTTTTTATCTACATATGTATGTACATACATACATGCATGATTACAATAAAATTTCCGAAAATGTTTATTCCATAAACTACTATTAACTTAACAACAAACCCAAAAGATACATATGTATTTTAATTACATATTTATTTATTTATTCATTTATTTTATAATATTGAGCCTAATATTAATATAATGTCTTTATTTACATAAATGTTAGACCCTTAGGCACGTGTTAATATTAAATATTAATTATCTCTTGATTGTTTAATTGTATCTTTTAGATATTAATTGTCATTCATACGAAAATAAACAATTTTTTTTTGTGTTTTTTTTTAAAGTTGTTATTTCATTTAATAAATTCTAAATTATAATGAATGCCTTTGTTTGGGCTGTTTGGTCTGCAGGAATTTAATTGAGCAAATGATAGAATTTACTTTTTGAAATTTGACATTTTAAAGACACAAAGCCACAAAATTACTAAAGCAAGTTAATAGAAAAGAAAACAATAAGCTATAGTAGAAAATACTAAAAATAAAAACGTCAAAACTTAACAGTAGTTTTTTATTATTTGTTTTTTTTTGTCTTTGTTATCAAGCAGCCAACTTGATTTTTTTATATTGTACAAATGTATTTGTAATAAAGCCAACAGCAACAACAGAATAAAACAAATTTTAAACAAAATGATAAAAAAAAAAAGTAAAAAAAAAATAAAATGGCTTTTATTTTTACAACAATACAGCAACACTACACAATGCTACAGCAAAAGTAAATTACAGTACATAAAGGGTCCGCCAAATAACTTTTTTTTTTTTTTAAATGCTATAAAAAGAAACTACTGAATATTTTCTCAAATTTTTTTTTTATTTGAAAGTACAATCCTTCCGGTTAATAATGGAAAATAATTTCATTGAAATGGCTGCCACGGCTGGCCATGCAGTAGCCTACACGATCGGTCCAATTTTTAAGCACATTATCGATTGTATGCAGCTGTATTTCACCAATGGCTTCACGAATATTGTCCTTTAAAGCGTCAATTATCTCTGGCTTGTCGGCGTAACACTTATCTTTGAAGGCACCCCACAAATAATAGTCATACGGTGTCAAATCGCAGCTCCGAGGTGGCGAAACGACATTAGCTCTGCGGCTGATAATGCGATCTTCAAAAATAAGGCGCAAAACATCGAGTGTAGCTTCAACTGTGTGGCACGTAGCGCCATCCTGTTGAAACCAAATGTTGCCAACGTTGAGAACGACGGTGAATTGATGTTGTTGGCGCTTCACGCACACTTTCTGCCACAGCAGCAATATTCTCGGGTGTACGCACTGTTTTTGGCTTTTCACGCTTTGGTTTATCGATGAGGATGCCAGTTTCTTTCACTTTTTTCACAACATAACGAACATATGGAGCTGACGGTGCTTCTCTTCTTTCAAAATCCGTACACAATTTTCGCACACATTCTGCAACATTACCATGATTTTCAAAGTAATGTCGCAATATTTCACAGTGTTGTTCAAGCGTATACACAACCATATTCGTTCAGCGGAAGGATAAAACTAATTATCTGTCAAATCAGACATGAGCTAAGTGTTACCATTCACGAAATAAGCACTAGTTGAAAAAAAACGTTAGATGGCGGACCCGTTACTTGTTGGAAGCTTCTGCTGTAAAGTGTACAGTATATAATATGTATCTGTATAATGTGTATGTAGATGCAAAGATTTTTGTACAAAAAATATAAAGTATGGGAAACTTTTCCCAGAGTTTTGAAACAAATGCTGTGTTACATAAAAAAAAACAAAAAAAAAATACGTAAATAAAAACAGAATGTCAAAATCTTTTCATCATACTTTAAGCAGCTTTTGATTAGACAAGGTTTGTTAACAAAAATAAAAAAAATATCGTATACACACATACATACATATGTATGTATACTTCATATATCGAAGTTTGAAATTCACTTTAAAGTTGAAATAATTTTTCACGTAAATGTTAAAATGTCTCTTTAACTGTCTGTTTGTAAATATATGTAATTGTGTATGTATGTATTTTTTTTGTGTGCATGCATAAGTATTAGTGTTAACTGTGTATGTTTATACTGTTATTAAGAAATTTCTTTAGGAATTTTCCGTATATTATTAGTTCCTAGAATTCATATGAAATTCCTAACAAAGTGCATTTTTAACATTCAGTACCAAAGTTATTTGAGTTGAAATTCCATTGGGTAAATTAGAATTTGTTTCAAGAGTTTTAAGAATTTTAAAACAGTAAATTAAATTAAAATCTTACTCAATCCAAGTTTATAAATATTTGTAACCAATAAAAAATTATTTATTTAAAGTTTTAAATAAAGTAAAAAATAAAAGCATTTAATTAATTTAAATTTAAACACATACATATCTGATAATAAAACTTTAACTAAAAGTAAAAATGACATAATTACATTTTAATATAAGTAGGTATGTGTATAATACAACGATAAAAAACAACGATTTATAATTAAAGTGGGTCAAGTTAAATGTTACTCCTTTATATTCCAAATGTTCCAAACAACAATTAAATAGCTTGATTGAATGCCGTTATTTACACATTTGCCCTAAATTTTCATAATTTCAAAACATTAATGTGATCATGTTTCCATTATGATCAAAATATAGGTAAAATATTTTGTGCAAATCATATCTGAAGGTTTTCACTAAATCAACAGACATTTTGTTTTCTTTTTAAATAAATAAATAATAAATCAGAAGTACTAGTGTTATTTCCTACGTACTCAATGTATTGATAAACGGTATTTTATTCTCAAAGACATTTAACTAAGACAAATTTTGGATATATATTTTATCTAAAGTTCAACTACCAATTTGAGCAAGTGCTGACATTAAATTGTCACAGAATTTTTGCACAGTAATATCTATAAAAAAAAATTAAATAGAATATATAATTTTTGAGTTTTAAATCCGTCAAATACATACGAATTATTTTCCTAGTTAAAAATACTAAATTATTGCTAAAACTTTTCATACTCATATTCTGAAGTTTGAAAATGAATATATGAAATTATTTTGAGACCTTACACTACTTTGTTAAATTTTGTGAAATTTTTACGCCTTCTCTTCCTTCCAGTCTTTCGATTCCAGCCGCGTACACCAGATATTAATAGAATTGAAATCATTTTCCAATCTCAAATTCATACTTAATTTAACCTAATTTTACCAATAAACATGTTCAAATTTTAACAACCCAAAACGCCTAAAGGCAGAATGACAATTTCAATGTCGTCTTGTCTCAGATGTCAAACAAGTTTTAGCAAACTGTCAAAAACTTAAAAGCAGATAAAGAAACCATTTTTTGTCGTAAAAACGAATCAGTTTATATGTTGGTATGTATGTATGTATATACGAGTATGTGCTTGTGTTTCTGCTAAACGTACACAGTTAAATTGTGAATAATAGATTTCAATGCAAGTGTGAATAATTAATAACTTATAAAAGTGACTGAAGACAAATTTATATGCCTTTTACAATTCTTCTTTTTTTTTTTGAGCTGCTTGAGCAAAAATCCATTTAATTCTGTAAATAGGATTTTTATTTTTGTTCCTTACACTCTAACGTTTTTCGAAAAAGAAACTAAACTGCAAAAAAAAAAAACAAATTCGCAAAGTTTTCAGTTGTTCTTTTTTTTTATTTTGCGAAAAAATTTATTTTAGCATTTTTACACCTCATACGAGAGCACGAGTATATACGGTACGATACCCCCTTGTTCATACTCTAATGAGGTCATCAAATAGTATATATCAGATATAACTTCAAGAACATTTGGTTGTTGTTTTTTTGTTTTAATTTTTTTTTCAGTTTTAGTTGTTGTTCAGTTTGGTGTAATAAAAAAATTGTGTTTCATACATAAAATAATGTAAAATTTTGAAGTGAAATAAGGTCACATTAAGGTAGTCAAAGCAAAATGTTCACAATAATATAAAAATTTTAATTTTTTGCTTTTACTCGTATATATTTTCGGTAGACTAAATAATAGAAAAATTCTACTCATTTTGTTTCTATTTTTCTACACCACTTTATTTTTTTATTTTTTATCAAAAAAAATAATTTAAATGAAAATTATGGTTAATTTGAGTTATTAAATTGAGAAAAATTAACAAAAATATAGCAAAAAAAATTATCGAGATTATCGAGTTGAATATATATATATTTACCATGGTACTTATAAAGTGCCAATTAGTTTGTTTGATATTTTGAATAATTTTTATAAGTACTTTAAAAAAAGAGTTTTACAGATTTCGTTGTATCGTTTGTTACAAATGTATTGTTATAAACTTTCTACAGAGCACCCTACAAGACCATCATAACCGGTATAGCTACTTGGTATTTTGTTTTGTTATTTTTTTAATATATGGATATATTGCAGATAATAACATCATAAATATAATAAATTTTGCATACGTAATTTCTAGAATAAAAGAATTAAATCTCGCAACAATGATGAGAATCGGTTCATTTCTTCTACTAGCCTCCATACAAATTTCATTCCGGAACTTGGTACATAAATACCTACCTATCTAAAATAGCAAAAATAAGTTTCTTATTAAAAGAACTTGAGCCCGACTAAATAAAAATATCAACAATTTTAAATTAACAGTTCGAATAAAAAATAATAATTGTTCTTAAAATAGCTAAGGCACAATCTAATGTTTGCAATTGTACTTAAAGAAGTACACATAAAATGTCGAACAAAGTGGACAACAAACATAACAAAAAACAAATGTATTCAGGTTTTCAAGACTAAGTCTTGAGAGAAAGAATACGAAAAAAACTGAAGAAAAAGGAGGCAACATGTAAATAAAAATTGGAAAAAATGATAATTACAGCAAATTTCGAACCACCGGTAACACTGGTTAAAAGATTGATGTTTGACTGTTGGCTAGCAGGCACCGCAGTGGTGCAGAGGTTAGAACGCAAAGAATTCTGATGAGAGAATGTGGTGATTCTCGAAACACGTAAAATCAACCCAAGTTCAATCCCCAGCTCAGCCAGAAAAATTATCAATAACATTTTAATAGAGATTTCATGTTGTAAAACAATTCCTTCAGTAAAAATAATTTAATGAAAATTAAATTTAATGAACTTGAGCCCGACTAAATAAAAATATCAAAAATTTAAAATTAACAGTTCGAATAAAAAATAATAATTTATTGAGAATCGTTTCATATTTAACCATAGCTGCTATATAAAGTCCACTTCCTAAGATCACTAAAGAAGCGAGAAATCTCTTACAAATATCGTTATCAGCTTGAAATTCGACATAAATTATCCTGGTAAATGAAAAAAAAATCGATATACCGAATTTGGCTCATAATTGGTCACAACTACCAGATAAACCCACTTCCGCAAATTGACCTATTTAAATCACTTGTAAATATCGATGTGGAACCAAGATTTTAGTAGTTTTTTCAATTCTTTTGTCTGATATTTAGGTGGAGGGTATTTAGTAATTGGCACATCCTAATAAAGAACTCTAACTTGTTTAATTTTACACTTATCCAAATTATTTTAATTTGAAATCATACGCCAATATTTTTGCTGATGTTGTAACTCTGTAGGTCGGTCATCCTGCAGACTAATAGCATCAGGAATTACAACTAATGAATAATTAAGGCTCTTCATTAAGATGCTCTACCGAGGAGGAGTCATCCGATTCAGGTCATAAATACAGATGTATTTAAAGACTTTTAGGATTTTTCAAGGCTATACGTGCTCGTTTTTAGATGGAGGAATTTCCAAAACGATCATGGTAACGATCAACGAATTAAGTCAAGTTGAACTGGAACACGCAAAATTCTATATCATTGGCATTTGAAGTTGTGAATATAACGTGTTGTCCTAAGATCGAAAAATACCCAATTTTAACCCATTTTTAAATTCCGACGTTATTATGATGACCAACAATCACAATTCTTCAACACTAAGTTATGATTCGATTCAATGCCCAAATTCTCTATTGTACAGGTCCTTTTGATATTACAACATATATTGTACGCGGTTTTCAAGGTTGGCATGCATCCGCTTTGCAAACACAGATATTCAACGAATGAAAAATGCCGAAAATCCGTATATGTCCGATGTTAAACGCTACCTACAGTATGATCCTGGTAATCATATACAGTAATTTAATACAATTATTGTCAAAATATATACATTTTCGAATTTCAAAACCTATTTATTTTCCATTTGCTCATATGTATATACCAAAAGAAATTTCAAGAATCTAATAATTTAATCTCTGTTATGTACGTTTACCACTTTCGAGAGCTATCTGAAATTTGAATACCACATATAAATACCTATACGAGTACATATGTACATACACAATTAGTATCTTATTTCTATATAAAAACCACAAACATTTATGTAATTAAATTATTTGTTTCTGTCTATTACAGAGATGCGCATAATATACGGTGATGTATCCTCCCATTATTGGGAAACTCCATATTCTCAACCCTATTTTGACAACTCATCCAGACGAGAAGTCACTTCCATAGTGGGTCAAGCAGCATTACTGCAATGTAGAGTTAGAAATTTAGGTGATAGAGCGGTAAGTGAAATTAAAGAACAATAATTTATAAACATTCAATTTAACATTATTGTTAACAACAACCTTTAAAAACCAACAACAACAAAACCACATCCATAGGTTTCCTGGATACGCAAACGTGACCTGCACATACTGACGGTGGGCATATTAACATACACCAATGATCAACGATTTCAATCTTTACACACCGAAGGTTCTGACGAATGGACATTGCGAATATCATCGCCACAACCTCGAGATTCCGGCACGTACGAGTGTCAAGTGTCAACTGAACCAAAAATAAGCCAAGGTTTCCGTTTGAATGTTGTGGGTAAGTAAATGCGCCACATTTGTATACGCCACACAATACAATTTCATTTTCATTTCCACAACCTTTAACCTTTTACGTTTCTTTTTTTTATCTCTCTTTCTGTTTTTATTTTTTTGTATTATTTTGTTGCTTTTCAAAGTGTCTCGAGCGAAAATTCTTGGTAATCCTGAACTGTTTATCAAAAGTGGTAGCGATATTAATTTAACATGCCTTGCTATGCAATCACCCATACCGCCTTCGTTTATTTATTGGTACAAAGGAAAACGTCTAATGAACTATTCTCAACGTGGCGGCATCAACGTTATAACGGAACGAACAACACGCACAAGTAAATTATTGATTTCAAAGGCAACATCAGCAGATTCTGGAAATTATACATGTTCACCCAGTAGTTCTGGTATGTAATTAGATAGACATTTTGTTGCATACATTTTATATACATATATACATACATACATATGTATGTACCTACTATATATGTATGTATGTATATACAACAGCAAGCAGCAGGCTGCACGTACCACTGCAAACGCTGTTATAACATTTCAATTTGAATATGCACTATTAATTTATTAACGACGACGAGGTACAAAAACAGTTTAAGTACCAACCAATATATTAAAATTAGTTAATAACATTTATGAATGTAGAAAGTACTCTTGAAAATGCTTTTAACATAAAATTTCCTTTAGTTGTTAGATTTCTAGGTTTCTAGAGAGAACTAGTAGCAAAAAAGAAAAAGAAAAAACAACAACGAATTATAAAAGAAATGAATAAATGCTGACTAAAATGTATTTATTTATTGGACTATATTATTATTTATTTAAATCATGGGAAAAAGTTTTATTAAAACGAATTTTATGGACTTTATAACAAATACATATAAATTGCATGAAGTGTTATTATTATTAAGAATAAAAAAACACTAAGGAAGCTTTCAATAGGACATAAGATAAAATTACATTTATGCAATCAACCATAATGCCTTCGTTTATTTATTGGTACAAAGAAAAACGTCTTATGAACTATTTTCAATGTTGTGGCATCAACCTTATAAGGGAACAAAGTAGTGGCTGTTAATACGAACCAAATATATACGAGTACATTCCCACTTTCTGTATACACTTGATATTCCTCTTTTATGAAGAACCTCAGATATTAAGAAATATTATAATTTAAATTTTTAGAATTTTGGTTTGACAAAGCAAAAGTCTAAAGGTACGGTCACATTTAGCAATTATTTTATTTGATGCTGTTTGATCTTGCAAAACTCTTTCAAGTGCAAACAACGTCAACAAACATATTTGTGATAAAACAAGTGGTTACGCTTTTTTGAGTACATATTTGCCATTTGTGACCATACCTTAACATGTGAGTAAATTACTTAGAGTCTTTGTGATAAGCGAATTTCATTCCAATCGAATAATCCAGTCATAATGACCTATTTTGTTTTGCTGTGGCTGTCAAATTTTAGATGTTGTTATTAAAATTTGGTTCTTTCAATCGTAACAACTGATATAACGGTCGGTAACAAATTCGGTTGCAACAACTTAAACCTCGATTTCGGTTTTAAAAGTTTAAATCGGTTTTGGGGAAGTTTATTAAATGTTAAGATATAAAACATTTGTAAAAGAATTAATTCAACTTTAAGTTTAATTAATTTGTTTTTGTGACCAATATTTAAATTTATTATAATTTTTAAGGAGTTTCCTTCAGGCTAATTTGGCCAAATGTTTGTTTCCAAACGTAAATAAAAAACTTGTTCGATTTTTATTTTTTATTTTATTTACCCAACGTTTCGTTAGTTTTATTCTAACTTCTTCAGGGGTCTCGTTCTAAATAATAGCTTTAATGTTTTTTATCATTGGATATTAATTTTTATTATTAATTAGTTACTAAAATACTAAAAAACGGGACATCACGAACAGAATTTTGGTATAAATAATCAAATAATTAATAAAAATATAATATACAATAAACGACCACAAAACTTAAGTCAAGTTTAACTTAAAGCTAATATCACAGAACTCAGTTTAATTGCCAGAAGATATGAGCAATATGTTTAAAATAATTGGCAAAATTCGTATAGAAAGGATTTAAATATTGATTAGAATGTTGCTTGCTCCCACGCGAAGGGCAATATGTAAAGGAACTTACCCAATGAAATATTTATATCAATTTGATTTTGGAGGAATAAAGCACATTGAATAATTACTCTGTGTCTGATATTTGTCTCATTGACTATAACTTGTTTCAAAACATGAAAATATGACGCTTTGTCAAGTATTAACAACAACTGTAAACACTTATCTTACAATTATTGGGTAATTTTGACAAAAATTGCCTTTAATAACAAAGTAATACTTAAAAAGCATATTTTCTAATTTCATCCTTTCGTTATATTTAAACAAATATTTCAAAAATTCAAAAGCTCGATATTTTACCTGTACAATGAAGAACTTAACGTAGTTCAATTCAACAAATAAGATATAAAATCACAATAAATAGCTGGTTAGATTTCATTAGAGACAGAAACTGTATATCATGTTATTATAATCTATTTTTTCTTTATGCCAACCACTCATTTCAAAGCATGAAAACGTAGCAATTGGGCAGATAAGAATAAAAGGGAAATTCAAAAAACGATAGACTGAGATTTTACTTTACGAATATTTAATAGAGTCCGACCGAGTATTCGGTTTCGGATTAGGCCAAAAATTGGCCGATTAACAATATTTAATTTTCGGCCATATTTTTACCGAAACCGAAACTTTTTTAAAAGAAAGACATAGATTATGGAATTCTAAAGGTATGACAAGTTATTAATATAATTAACAGAATACAAAAATTTATTTTTATTGCAAAATATATAAAAATATGGTAAAAACTGTTTTTTTTTAAATTTGTCAGTTCAAGATGACGAAAAAAGATTTATGTCGGTAATTATGGGCAACTTAAAATTATCTAAACGTGTTATAATATTAAAAAAAAAATATTTTAATTTGAAGTAATTGAACATATTTTACAAGTTTCAGTTTCTTTCAGATTAGTCTGAATATTAATTTCGGTTCGGTTCCGGTCGGACTCTAATATTTAACAATATTTGCTTATTTTTACATTACAGACATTTCAATAAATAAAACTTAATAATGTCAATAAGAAATCAAAGAAAATCTGCAAAAATGTTGTAAATAATCAGAAATATATAAAAATATTACATGTACCACTTTATATCAACCACCAAACGAAATTCTATTAATTAACTTTGCCCTCTTTGCCCTCCCACAGATTCCGCATCGGTCGTGGTGCACGTCATCAACGGTGAACACCCTGCAGCCATGCAACATGGCAACAACAGTGCTTCAACTCTGACACAATCAATTCGTAAAGTCATGCGATCGTTGTCGTATGATGCTCTAATCTCGGCATTTGTCAATATATCAACCCTGCATCATGTGCTCTCATCCGCAGTTGATTTAATGATTGTAACAAATTGTAGCCTAGTGTTATTGGGCATGACTATATCGCAGTGTTTTCTCGTGCATAATGGTCGACTGCCGCGCTGTGTTACCAGGTGACTGTAATCAAGTGGCAAATATTCGGCTTTGGCCGAATCTAATTCATTGCCCAACAACATCATTAACACATACAACAGCAACAGCAACAAACAAACATCAGCATTTATTGCCACCGCAATGGATGTTTTTTCGACTCTAAACGATTTGATCGTTTTTACTTCAATTAGATGTTTTTAATTTTTAAGTTTTATCACAAAAAAAAAACAACATGTTTTATCATTTATTTTAAAATTTTAAACAAGCAGCAGCAGCGATAGCAGCAGCGACAGCAGCCTACAAGCAGAGATACATACTCGTACATATGCATATACAGACAGACAGCATTAGGACAAACAAAACACATCTGGGTTTCTCGCAAAATGGTTATGTGGGTTATGTGGCTTATGTGGGTAGTTATTGAACGTGAAATGAAAATGAAAGCACAAAACAAACATGGCGTTCAAAACTGTTGCAAAACCACGTTAATTGTGTGTGCAAAATAAGAGTAAACTTTGCATTTGTTTATATTGTTCATAGTTATTAATTATTACATAAATAAATAAATAAAAAAATAATTAAGTAAGTTAAAAAAATAAACACAGAAAAACAAAACAAAAAAGAAATAATAAAAAAAGATTTTAATTATGTATGACATAATATTAAGTAGATAAACGTAAAAATAAAATAAAAACCAAAGATAAATAATAATTTAATAATGTGTGTATGTGTTTTTCATTATTTTAATTCGATTAGATTTATAGGGAAGAAAAGGTTGATCAATCGTAAATGTTTGATTTATGCACGTATCCCAAGAACTTCTTTCAGAAATAAGTTGTGCATGAAGCCTAATCACACTTAGAAATTTTGTACAGATTGGTCCATAATTGAAAATAGCTCGCATCACTTCCGAAAATCACTTTAAGAAGCATAACTCTCTTGAAAATATCGGTATCCAAATAATATTCAACACAAATAATCTTCATTTATACAAAAATCATTCGGTCTAGTTTTATAATGATCGGTCCATAATTAGCCATAGCACATAAGGCCAACTTTGTTGGTATCCAAATAAAATTCAACTCAAATAATGGCACACAACAGTTGATCCATAATTAGTCAAAGCTCCCTTATAAGACCCTCTTCTGAAAATCACTTTAACATGCATAAATCCTTTCCAAGTCTTGAAATCGAGGTAAAATTTAAGGCAAATAATTTGTATATTCACAGAAGTCACGATACTCGCATACTCGGTGTAGGTTATTATATGAGCACTTTCTAACTTGTTTATATCCATAAATGATGGAAGCCGTGCGCTTTGAGAAAAACTAATGAAGAGCTCATATCAAAATATCTAAAACCTGTAGTAATACATGCTGAAGGTTCGTTAATGGGTTGGTATCTTTTTCGGCAGCTGGACCAGTCTGATTACACTTTATTGATGGGATAATGATGCAGATTGATTAATAGGACATTTAATAATCAAATTTATTAGTATTTCAGGAAAAGCTGGGTCTTAACAACAACTACCATTTCTACCAGGATAATGATCCGTGGAATAAAGCATATAATATGAGGTCATGGTTGTTGTAAACCTGTCCGCATGTTATGGAAACATATCGCGCAGTTCCTACGTTAACTCTATAAAAATTTCTGAAGTTATCTTGATTCCAACATAAAAAAAAATACAGCAGATTTCGTGAAAACAAAAACTAAAGCGAATACTTTCATACTTTATCTCGATATAAATACTTTTAAAAGATTTATGGAGTTTAAAGTGAATTACGTAGGGGGTCTTATATGGGAGTTTCGACTAATTATGAAGTGACCATTATAAGATTAGGTGTCATAATTTCTGTATATATGAAACTTATTTGTGTTGAATTTTATTTGGATACCAACATTTTTAAGAAATTTGTGGTCGTTAAAGTGATTTTCGGAAGTAGGCCTTATATGGGAACTACGACTAATTATGGACCGATCATAATAAAATTGTACCGTATTATTTATATATATATGAAATATATTTGTGCTCAATATTATTTAGATACCAAAATTTTTAAGAGAGTTATGCTCTTTAAAGTGATTGTCGAAAGTGGGCCTGATATGGGAACTACGACTAATTATGGACCGATCATCATAAAATTCTACCATATTATATGTATGTGTAGGAAACATATTTATGTTCAATATTATTTTGATACCAACAGTTTTAAAGAGTTATACTTTACATGGACAGCCAGCCAGCCAGACGGACGGACGGACATCGATAAATCGACTGAAGTGATTCTGAGTCGATCGGTATACTTTATGGTGGGTTTTGGACCAATATTTCTGTGCGTTACAAACATCAGCACAAATCCCACTATGTTGGTGTAGGGTATAAATATCATTATCGCTAACAAACCGTTACCGTAATAATCCAAATTATTACGTTTTATCAATTTCAATATGGTAACCATTCCAGCATTCTTAACTTTTGCTCAATTACTTTTGAATTTAGAACCACAAAATATATTTAAAATAGAAATAAAACAATTTTTAAACCCGAATATAAATTTAGCCTGCAACATTTTTGTCTTCTGTGGTTCAATAATGTACTCAAATTTGTAAATCTCTATTAAAGAACATATTCATAGACTTCTTGTTTGGGGTAAGTCCAACTAAAAGTCTATTAACAAACTTCTAAAGTCCAAAAATAGAATATGTATAGTATAGAGGTATTTTAAGTAAATCATAGAACTTTAAGAAATCCTTTCATCACTTCTTATGTTTCCTTAAACATTCTTATTTTACCATTTGTTATTTGAAATTTTAATATCTTTCTTAGAATAAGTACTTAATTATGTAAAATGGTATTTAATATAAAATTAATTATACGTATTGCATTGAGTACGAGCACTAGTTTACAACAATTATAAAGAGACGAATATAAAAATAATAAAATGCAAGACAATGCAACAGGTTTGGGGCTTAAGTACTATTGTACTTTTTAGTACTATATTAAGGGCGTATTTAATAATATAAGTTGCTACTGCTATGAACACTATGTACATAGGTACATATATTTAAAAGATGTAAATTCATCATAAAATCTGGCTTTTTTGATTTTACATATATGTATTTAGATAAGTAAAAAGCAAATTGCGTAGGAGGTAAGAAAAACTTTCTGCACATACAGTCAGAGTCAAACTTTAATATAGAGCAAAATATTGTTATTGCCTACAAAATAAGGTTTAATATTTTATTTGAAAAAAAAATTTAAATCAAATTGATTTTATGGAAATTTTATGGGAAGAAGAAATAAGTACCTGAGAGAAATAATCAAAAATTAGTATATACCGTTGAAAGATTACACCCTATTTTTTATTATCAAAATCCAAAAATTAAAAGTTTATATTTTATTGTCTACAATTTCCTATAGGTGCTCTATGGGGTTAAGGTCTGGAGATTGCGGAGGTGAATTTAATTGCTTAGGCACGTTATACAATAGCCACTCCTTGACAATTCTAGCAGTGTATTTTGGATCGTTGACTTGCTGAAAGATGAATGGCGTTTTAAGACCTAAATTTTCAGCACATACTTTCAAATTATCTTTTAAAATTTGTATGTAGTCTCGGCTATTAATTCTACTTTCAATGAATATAAGATTTCTTGGTACTGCAGCTGACAGATAGCCCCAAACCATCAAAGACCCACTGCAGCGCTTCACTGTAGCAGCTCGCTATTTTTTATTCTCCAGATTTTTCCTCTTGATTTTGAACCAAAAATTTGAAATTTACTCTCATTGCTAGATATTATATTATTCCAGAAAGATTGCTTTTGCAAAGACTTTACGTTTACTGCAGATATTTTTTTTTTTCAAAAATCTAGAAGGTCTTTAATGAAGTCCATGGTCATTCAGCCGTATTCTATTTGCCGATGCGCCTACTGGGAAATGTCTTCAGCTATTTTGACTGCGCTAGACTTTTGAGTTTTGCTGATCTCTCTGACTATTTTACGCATCTCATTATCAGTTAAAGAGCGTGGTCAACCGGTATATTTTGCAGTTTTGGTGTTTCCTCAAGCTTTACTTCTTTTAATAACTTTTTGAACAGTTGATTGGCTTACGTTAACAGTTTTAGAAATATCTGCGAGATATTTTCCATTACTTCGATGGAACACTATTAAATCTCTAACCTCCACTGATAAATATTTGCCACGTGTTATTCGGTTCCTTAAATAATTCCATAACTCTGTACTTTACACGTTACTAGATAGTACTTAGTGCGGTACTTATAACGGTACTTATTTTATTCTATTTTACAGTTGTGTATACTAAATATTGACTGCATTTTTAAGAGCATTTTCTCTTTTGTTAGATAAAACTTATAACATATCTTTCATATTTGAAACATTTTTATATAAATAAATTTAAAAAATATAGAATTCTTTTAACGATAATATTCTTAACAGAAATTTTTATTCGATGACTGTAGATTTATAATAATACACAAGTTTTGTGTCGCTCGAACAGACCTATTATTATGTTTCGTCTTACTTCTTATTTGTATGCAGATGATGCACTTGATACACTCTGGCTTCTTCCACTTCTAGGTACTTTCGAACTCAGGAAAAAGTATTATTTTGATCTGATCCCACTGCGTTTCTTAACAAAGATTTCTTTTCACTCTGATTTTCTTATGCATACTTTATTATTTATGCAAATAATTTTGTTATAAACCCATTCTGCTAAACCTCTATACAAATTCATTAAAATAAATTTTAAGCACATAAATAATACGTGGTACGAAAAAACAGAAAACCAAATGAAAAAATTATAAAATATGATAAAATAATAAAGAACAAATGAAAGAAAATTAATCACTTCATTTTCTATTTGCACAAAGAAAAGGCTAAAGATGAAAAAAAAAACACAGAAACTAAGTTGTTAAACACTCTAAGGGGTCGATTATACAGTTCAGTCGGCCGGTCTTTTGGGGTTTTAGTTATTAATTTGTTTTGTTTTTCCCTGTGCTTTTTTTTCTATAATCGTACAATAATTTTGTAACATTTTGAATTTGCAAAAAAAATTTAAATTGAATTTTCCGTGCTGTGTTGGCTGGCTGCCGGGCTGGCTGCAGCATATACATAGGTAAATAGAGGTATTTGACCTTGACCTTTCAGATCCCCCCTATAGTTTAGTTAAATAATTGCTCTACTTGAGTTTGGATAAGTAGTTGTATGTATTTATATAATGTAGTAGTTGCTGTTGTTGTTGTGATTTGTGGTAACGGTTGTAGTGGTAGCAGTTGTAGCAAGCAGTAGTAGAAGCCAGCGATAGCAGTAGTAGAGATTACACACAGAGTGATAAATTTTATTTATTGTTACAAAAAGGGCTTATTTAAGCTTTAGTGTATAAAAATAAAATGTAATAACGGTACATTTTAAAAGCTTAACAACATATTGAAAAGACGCTGAGAAGGAGTTGGGGGACTATGATGAAGAAGGAGATAAGAAAACATATTTTCTGGGTCAATAGGATTAACAAAAAAAAAACAAAAATATATGTATATATGTATATGTATTTAATGACAGGCTGATAAGATTATAGACATTCTTCATACATTTAAAGAATGACAATAAAATATTTGTAAATACGGTTAAGGGTAAAAATGTTCATACACCCGCGTATTGTTTATTTCTTTACTACACATTCAAACATGCATATTTACCACCACTAGTTTTATGTACATAAGTGATAAGGGAGTCATTCCGTACAACACACTAATAGAATATGTATATATGTGCATTAGGGTGTCCCCAAAATAAAGGTGCGGATGTTCCCGACTAATATGAAAATTTGACTCATTTTTTTTTTGTCCTGGGGTCAATATTTGGTGAGCTGGATCAAATGATAAAAAGGTCCTTTTTGGAGGTTTTTTGATTTTTTTTCACATTTCTTCCAAAGAAACTGTATGTAAATTTGGTATCATATGAAAGGTATTTGAGGGGCGCATTCAATGGGTTATCTAAAATTAAAAAAAATTCAAAAATTATGACAAAATTTCAATTTTTTTATTATTTTTTCATAGAATTTACTTAAATAAATAGTTGAAATTTCTTGATTATAAACATCATGCAATTTAACCCAATTGGTTTTTCCCGTTTTTTAAATTATAAAATTTACATTATTTTAATACCCATTACATTAACGAATTGATTTAACAGAGATTGTCAGATAGGGTAGAATTTAGGTTTAAAAAAAAATTAATGAAAATTTTAATAGATAGAATTTTAAAAAACGGGAAACCCATTTGGGTTAATTTGCATGATGTTTATAATCAAGAAATTTCAACTATTTATTTAAGTAAATTCTATGAAAAAAATAAAAAAAAAACAATTTTGTCTGAAATTTTGAAAATTTTTGAATTTAAAAATTTGTTTTTAAATTTTTGATTACCAATGGAATGCGCCTCTGAAAGGCCTTTCATATGATACCAAATTTACATATAGTGCCTTTGGAAGAAATGTGAAAAAATCAAAAAACCTCTTAAAAGGACATTTTTATTCTTGGATCCAGCTCACCAAATATTGACCTCAGGACAAAAAAATTGAGAAACGTAGTCTTAAAATGAATGAAATTTTCATATTAGTCGGGAACATCGATACCTTATATTTTCTCCATACAAACGGGGTCACCCTAATATACATACATAGAATTATTTACTTATCGGAAATGCAATAAATATTCTAAATGCTTATGAAATTTACCTTTCAAGTAGAGGTTGTTACTTATGGAGTTATTCTAGTGAATGCCTATAAGTAATTTAAATATTGATAATATAAAGGGTGTCCCAACTAGAACACAATTTTTAAATTTGGTGCCATTCAAAGTGTCATTGTTTGACATTTGAACAATTGTTATTGTTTGCTAGTAGAAGGTACGAGGTTAGTAAAAATGGAGCGCTACACGAATGAACAACGCAATCTCATTGTGAAATTGTTTTACCAAAATGGTGAAAGTTTTGCGGCTACAGTTCGCAAATTGCGAACAATTTGGGGTCACAATAATACTCCAAAAGAGTCAACTGTAAAGAGATTAATGAATAAATTTGCCGAAACTGGGTCTGTTAGTGATGTAAAGACAACAACGCGCCTTCGACCAGGTCGATCGACCGAAAATGTCGCAACTGTACGTGATGATGTCGCTCAAACTCCATCCACCTCATTATAGCGCAAACAGTCAATGGTGTTCGGTATCGTGAAATGATAACCAGTTTTTTCTTGCCTAGAATTGAAGAAATGAATGTGGAGGGCATGTGGTTTCAACAAGACGGCGCCACATGTCATACAGCCAGAGAAACAATTCAATTGCTGCATCAGTCATTTCATTTCTAATTACACATTACTTTTATTTAATACTTCTGGGTCTTAATGATCTTATTCGTGAATATGTCAATGATGAGAAATTATGTGCTCTCATTTCTCTCGACATGTCTAATGCGTTCGGTTCCATTTGTCATTATACTATGGTTAAGAAGCTTCGTGATGAGTATAATTTTTCTAGATCAGCTTGTAAACTCATATTTTCTTATCTAGGTGGCAGATTTAAATTTGTTGAATTCAAGGGTATTACTTCGGCTGTTCGTTCCTTGTCATCTGGTGTTTCTCATGGTTCAGTCCTAGGTCCTCTGTTGTTTATTTTATATGTTAATCATTTGCCAACGTTTATTGACTCCTTATGTGTAATCTTTAGGTATGCTGATGATGTTTAAAAGTGATTTGGATTCATCTGACGTTTTGCAAAATAATGTTAACTTCTGTTTGGAGCAAGTTTTGATATGGGCTTCCTCAAACTATTTGGCTCTAAATCCCTCCAAATCTAAGGTTATGAGTTGTTGAGTTTTTACTGAGTAATTAATGTTCGACTAGAACTGGTTGATCATATAAAATGTCTCGGAGTATACCTTGATAATAAACTTTCCTTTGATGCTCATATTGATGTTTTGCGCGGCAAGGTCTTTGGTATTTTGCGTAAGATTTATTCATCTAACTTCTATTTGCCACTACGTATTAGGTACAACATGGCTTATTCATTATTGATGTCATTGATATTATATGGTATTGAGGTTTACTCTGGCACAGGTTCAACACGTAGATTAGTAGTATTTTAAATTCTTGAGTGCGATTTTTTTACAATGTTAAGCGTAGAGATCATATTTCCTATTAGGTTCAATGTTTTCTTGGTTGTTCTTTTGTAGGCTTTATTAAGTATCGAAACATTATTGTATTTCATCATATTATCAAATTTAGAAGGCCACTTTTTTACGATCCATTAGAAATCCTCAAATTTGGATACCCAGAATTTCATCTTCTTTCTTTGATAAATCTTTTGTTGTGAGAGTTGCTAGATTGTGGAATATTCTACCTTATTCCTTGCGAATTTTTTCTCAATCTAATAATGTTTTTCGTTTCAAAATTATGGAATTCTAATCTACTACTCACTGATGACTTCTTTATGGATAGCTATAGTTTTCCTCAATCTTATAATGCCTTTTGTTTCAATTATGGAATTATTTTCTTCTACTTATCGATGATTTATTTTGAACCTATGTATGCCTACATATTGCCGCTGATGGGACCTGTGTGGGTTTTTATCTATTAGTTTACTACTTATATGTTATTACGGCTGGGGAGCCATAAAACGTTTTTTCTTTTATATGCATAATTAATATTCTTATTTTAATTTATATTGAATTATTATTAATTGGTTAAGATGATTTTTTATAATCATTATGGATGTTCTACTATGTACTATTGATATTCTGGCCACCTAGGCTTAATATTATGAAATTAATAAATAAATAAAAATAAAATAATATAAATATAATACATATTTTAAGATTCATTTCAATTAAAACCCATTTGCAGAAACGATTAGTTGCTACCAACACTTCAATTCTATAACTGAAAAAATATTTATTTTTGGTTGAAAATTATCATTTCTTTTTCATTTGGAACACTATTAAGGGGCTTATAGTCAATTTCATGTTTCAGTTCATTTTCACATACAAAATTGATTTTTGGTTGACGATATAAGTGATCACAGATTATCATACTTTTCCATTTGTCACTTTTATATTTAAGAATTTTAATCAAGAATATAATTGATTTCTATCTTTATATTTTCGAAAATTTAATCACAGATTAGACAACTAGAGTTAACGAATAATAGCCAAAACATTATATATCTTAATTTTAATATTTATTGTGTTAAACATATGTAAGTATGTACATAGAATCGGCACTAAGAGGGAAAACATCTAAGAACTTAACATGTTGTTATGTCAGTCATTAAATTTTGGGAGAACGTAAATATTTTTACACTCAGTTCCACCTCTAGTTTAACCCTATGATTTTTAATATTATTTGTAGATAATAACTTTTTATTCACTTAATTCAATAGAACAGAAATTTTTAGCATTTCTGCTTTACTATTCAATGGTGAACAATATACAATTGAATATTATGTAAGTTGTAATTATTTAACACTTATTATTAAATGCTAAATATATAATGGGAAAAATCATAAAACAAAAAGCAACTAATTTACATTCCTAAACAGCAAAAATCCTAAATATCTTTCAATTAACGTGGGCTCTCCTCCATTGCACGTTCAAAAATAAAGTAAATCATAAAATGAAAACTTTAACTTAAAGAAAAAACAAAATTTTTTTAGTATTTATTAAATCGGATTTAAACGCATACGTTTAAAATGCCAACCTAACAATAAATAATATAATCAAATGGCCGTTGTATTAGGTTTCGAAGCAATCTTCTCTGTGGTGGCAGCAACAGGTATTTGCTCTGTTTCTGAGCCAGCATCTAACTTCTTTTGGCCTTCCTCTAGTTCTTTGGTTTCCTCAGATGAAGGAATTTGCTCTACGGGAGCCTCCTCAATGAGTTTGTAGGTAATGGGAGCTGGTTGTTTAGCTGGCAGCCAGTCAGGTATGATTTTATCGTGCAAACGCCATTTACCATATTCATTAGAAATATGTTTCTCGAATACCACATATTCCAAAACATCTTTTGCTAAAATTTCACTGCCATGCATGAGGCGACCAAAACGGTCATAAATGGCCAACATTTGTTGAGTGTGGAAACGCACAGTAACTTGGGCGAATAGATTTTCTTTGGAAATAACATCTGTAACACGAGCATGTACTACTCGGGGAGGTTCTAAGGATTTTATGAAACTCCAGTGTATGGTTTTATCCTTGACATTGTGCATCATTTCTGGGTAGGCACGTTCACTAACAAATTCACGCAATTGATGTTTATTCTTTTGGGCCATAAAGTTGTGGGCCTCAATATACACATCTTGGGCTATGCTGGGGAAGCTATCAGTATCGAACTCTTCTTCATATGAACGTATTTTACGTACAGCCAACATAGACTTGGATTTCTTTTCCAAAAATTCAAATTTTTGCTTTGCTCCGGCAGCAGAAATGAAGGACTTTTTACCATCTCCCTCTGGAGGAACATAAGGCTCAAATATACCACCAGTACAACTGATATGAAAAGGTCTTTCAAGCCATGGTCTAGGTGGATAGAATCCACGTTCTTTCATTCTCTTCTTTAGTTCGTCCTGAGGCAACTCTTCGGCTTTCTCATGAAAATTCGGCAAATCCATTTTCACAAATTTTAATTTGCGCAAACGTTTGAATTTGGGATTCCAATGTTTAGTTTGGCGATGGCGTACTTGCTGGGTTTGTACCAAAGCCTGTACACCCGGGGTCAACATGCCCGGCTGCAAACACTAATTGAAAAATACACATGTCGATAATTTATTTGCCAGTAACAATTGCTAAAATTATAAATACCTGCATAAATTTAAGGCAGTGTCTAGTTGAGGATAGCATTTCCATATTTACGTAAGTTTCTAAGTGATAATTTCAAGAAAAATTTAGGAAATTTCGTTGCTCGAAAAAACACTTTACACAACCAATTTTACCACCGCTGCTTCTTCTTGACGTAAAAGTGATATTCATTATAAGATGTTAGCATCCGTGCGCAAGTTGTGGATTGTGATTGACTTTAAGTAATGCCAACTCAATCATTTTGAAAGTTATATGGGATTTTTTGTATCTGAATTGTAAAGCATTAAACACATTCGCCGCAGCAGACTACAGACTACAAAATGTCAAAAATAAAATACACACGTTTATATGTGAAAGATTATTTTGACGACAGCATGGCAAACCCAATAATATAATACTTCACAATTTTCAAAAGCCACAGAGAAAAGTTGTACTTGTTTTCCACTTTTTTAAATGTTTTTTATTAAATTTTAAATTAGTAAAAATTGTATGTGCATGTGTGTTTTTTGACAATTTATCTTATGAGATAGTTTTGATGAGATTTCTCATATCATCTGCCTCAAATTATAAAACTAAGTTAATTAACACAGATTTGAGGTCTTCATATGAGATTGTGCTTTCTGCGATTGAATTTGACGTTTGCTAATATTAAAATATTAGATATAATGTTTTATGAAGACGACATACATTTGATATTTTAATACGTATTTCTTAATTTTTTTTTAAACCTCTATAAATCACATTATGCATATAGGTATATATGTATGTATAAGTATATATTAGGCGTAATATTTAATTAGTGTACGTATTATAAATTTAGATATTGGAATTAGGTTTTGTACAGAAACAAACTTTAAATCAAATAAATAAGAGTTCATAAGAGCATTTTAAATAACTCATTTTTCTTAATGACAAAGATGGTATTTTATAAAATTTTACATGTTACAATGGTAGCACTATTCACACTCTTTGTTTTCACTCAAATACAAAGTTGGCATTGCTGGTGGCAACACTTACATTTGTGGAAGCAGATGTGTGCATTTTTTTCATTATTTAGTTCGCTTGCCAACTATCCGAAAATTTTTTGGAAATTTCAATTTTATTAGCTGTTGTTAACTTAAAAACGTAAACAAATCCAATTTAAATACCTATATAATTCAGAGATGAATGCAGTATTCGACACCAGATGGTTAATATGTAGAATATGTTTAAAATGTGAAAATAAGAAGCTATACAACATATTTGGACCTATAAGTGAAGAGGAAATAACAGATTTAGGAACAACTCTGCAGGACAAAATAGAGTTATGTGGAGCTATAAAGGTAAACAAGCTACAATACTAAAAGTCGTGATATCAGATATTAATTTATATGTACTTTTATATCTAAAGCTTAAACAACAAAACAATTTACCCAATAAAATCTGTAATCGATGCGTATTACTGTTGCGGGCTGCTCATAAATTTCGCGATTTGTGTCAACAGTCTCAAAATCAACTAAAACAATTTATCATAACGCTACCACAAAAGGATGAGTTTGAAGATACTCTTGATATAAATTTTGATTCCGATGCTGAGGATCAGAAAACTGAGGTTCAAGAAGAAGAGGAAAATGTGTTAATAGATGACACAGACTACATGGTAGAGGAGAGCGTTGTAGTAGAGTATGATATAAAAGTAAATACACCTGCTAAAGCTGAGGATTATGTAGCTAGTACTGAAGATCATGAGGACGAAATTCAGGATTTTACTGATGACGAAAGTTCTCAATATGTTGTAGAAGAAGTCGACGCCAAACAGTTCGCAACCGAAGATAGTGATGATATAATTGCAACCTATAAGTACGAAGAAGGCATAAATGATGATAATATAATTATTGAAGAGCTGCCCAAAAATCCAGAAAAACAAATTTGTACAAAAAGCCTAAACGAAACTAAGCCAGCAGTTAAGAGAAAACGAAAACAGAGTCAGGACGTTAGTTTTAATGGAATTTATAGTTGTCCTTTTTGTGAGAATACCTACACAGAAAAAACTAAATACACGAATCATATGAAGATACATATTAAGAATAAACCTCATGAATGCGAGTATGTTATTTAAACGATATTAAATTTATTGTATTCAAAATTTTTATTATTTTAATAGAATCTGTAAAAAGCGTTTTTCCACCACACCACAACTGTCGCGGCACATGAACTCTCATACAGGCAATCGACCCTACAAATGTCAATATTGTGAGGCATGTTTTGGAGATCCCTCGACTAAAATCAAACACGAAAGGTATAGAAAATGTTTTACTTTGAACTTTAATATTTACTTTAACAAAAAACTTCTTACAGAATACATACGAATGAACGGCCTTATAAATGCAACATGTGCGATAAAGCTTTTGCCTATTCCAATGTTTTGAAAGTTCACATGATGACACATACTGGAGAAAAACCTCACTCGTAATTTTTTTCAATTATAATTAAAATTTTTCTTTAGTAACATAACATTTTATTTTAGCTGCGATTATTGTGGAAAGACCTTTTCTCAGCTTCATCATAAAAATGCCCATGAAAAACGGCATACTAGTGTTAATATGGTACTTGTGCATAACTCACCTGTTATTGAATATATGAAGGAGGACGACGATGTTTTAAAGGAGTATAAAATTGAAGAAATCTGAAAATGTAATAAAAATTTAAAACAAAAGTTATTGTTTGCAATAAAAAAAAATTATGAAATCAGAAAATGTAATAAAAATTTAAAACAAAAGTTATTGTATGCAATAATGATATAGGTACCACATTTAAATAAACTTGAAACAATAGTACAATTATCCATGCTTACTAGTAATTTATTTAATAAGAAACGTAAACAAAGGTCAAAATATGAAAATTTATTTAACGTGTATAATTCATTTTATAAATTAGCTTCTTTACTTGTTATAATTTCTTCTATATATTTAAAATAGGCAAATATGCTTGCGTAGTTTCTGAGTTCTTAGGAGGTGAGGCATTCAATTCTCAAAATTTGTTATTTATATGTATGTATGTATATATTTTAATTTCCTTTAAATTTTTTTTATATTTTGTAAACAAAATTTAATTTTTTTTATTTATAAAGATTAGGTTTCTATTTCATTTTTGGTTTAAGTCGCTTTTAGTGACTTTTTTTAAGTAATTCCAAAATTTTATCACAAGTAGAGTTTTAAATTCTGTGTAAAATAAAAAATTTTGTCGGACATCCCTATTTCCGAGTGGGCGGAGCTGCAAAGTTTGAAATATAATTAGTTTTATTTGAAAACTACATTTCTTAGACGATATATATAACAAATGATCTGTTATATATAGAAAATCTGTTCTATGCGAAGCCGATTTCTTAATAGCATGGAGCGGAAAATCCTTCCTCCCAGCGGTAGGGCGATAATACAGAAAATCTTTACTAAGCGAAGCCGGTATTCTGTATACTTGGGCAACTCTATAATCATTTAAGCGATGACACAAATATAGAAATGCTTGCGTCACATGAGAAATTATTGTCATCGACAGGAGACTCCGACGATTCAGAGACGAGAGATTAGAAATTTAATTTCAAGGTATTTTACTAAATTTGGAAAATTATAATTTAAAGATAAATATTTCTTTTAAATTTTCAGATCTTATAAATCTGTGATTATGATACCTACATACATACATACATATACCTTAAATTAAAGCTTAATCTATTGGCTACTCACATTAATAAACTAATATAACACTTAGTTTTAAGCCTTTTCTTAAGATTTTATAGATATTAAAAAAAAATCGGATGAAAAAAAAAATATTTCTCGGAGTTAACCCATAGTCGGTCCATATTTTATAATCATGATATATATCGTTGAAGAGGTATTTTTAATGTCTTTAATCTGTAGTATTATAAATTATCAGACCCCAGTAGTTCCCGAGATGTAGACTTATATATTTTCAACTTTTACGGACCGCCCACTCAAGAATAGGTGTAGCCGACAAAAAAATTTATATTGCTTTAATAACCTCTAAAAGACCTATTTGATATTTTTTTTAACCAATGTAACTAAAATTTTTTCTTTTTTTCATTTTTAATTTCACCAAGGATTAATTATATTTGTATTTCGTATTTATCTGTGTGGCATCACTCATTTAATCAGGGTTGTTTGTAAACATTTTTGACAAAGAATATATTGATTATATTGAAGAAAAAACAAACACAGAGTCAGGACGTAGGTTTTAATGAAATTTATAGTTGTACATTTTGTGAGAATACTTGCCCAAAAAAAGTTAAATACACGAATCATATGAAGATACATACTAAGGATAAACCTCATGAATGCGAGTATGTTATTTAAACGATATTAAATTTATTGTATTCAAAATTTTTATTATTTTGATAGAATCTGTAAAAAGCGTTTTTCCACCACACCACAACTGTCGCGGCACATGAACTCTCATACAGGCAATCGGCCCTACAAATGTCAATATTGTGAGGCATGTTTTGGTGATCCCTCAACTAAAATCAAACACGAGAGGTATAGAAAATGTTTTACTTTGAAATATAAAATATTTGCTTTAACAAAAAACTTCTTATAGAATACATACGAATGAACGGCCTTATAAATGCAACATGTGCGATAAAGCTTTTGCCTATTCCAATGTTTTGAAAGTTCACATCATGAAACATACTGGAGAAAAACCTCACTCGTAAATATTGTTAAATACATATAATTAAAAATTTTCTTTAGTAAAATAACATTTAATTTTAGCTGCGATTATTGTGGAAAGACTTTCTCTCAGCTTCATCATAAAACTGCCCATGAAAAACGACATACTGGTGATAATATGGTACTTGTGCATAACTCACCTGTTATTGTATACATAAAGGAGGACGACGATGTTTTGAATGAGTATGAAATTGAAGAAATCTGAAAATGTAGTAAAAATTGAATTGAAAACCAAAGTTATTGTATGCAATAATGATACGTATAACTTGAAACAATGATACAATTAACTATGCTTACTAGTAATTAATTTAATTCGATAAGTAAATATTTTTAACATATGTAGATGCAATTTAAAAAATCTTCAAAAAGAACAAAATATAAAAATTGCTTCAACATTTTAAAAATTAGTTTCTGTACTTGTAATTTCTATACATATATTCTTGCGTAGTTTTTGAGTTCATAGGAGGGGAGGCATCCAGTTTTTAAAATTTGTTGAATTTGTAATTTTTTAAGTATAAAAATAACACTAGTTTTCGAATTCGATTAGCGTATCAAGTTACTACATTAAATCCTTACTATCAAAAGTGAAATTGCTGAAATATAACTAAGTTCCTTTAAGAGAAATTGCAGAGCTACAATATGCTAAGAAATAAATTGTACTTACTAACTACAAAATAACTATTTAAAACAAGTTGTTTCTCAATCAAAGATTGTATGTGCTGACCATTAACAAAAGTTTAGCAAATTAACATTTAATAACGGACAAATATGTAGATAACAGAACATTGCATTCTAATTAAATACCTATATTTTTTTTTGGTGAGCTTTATGAACACAAGCGCAAGCAATTCTTTAGGTAAATATAAGGCTTAAGTCTGTTTTAGTGACTTTTTTCAAATCACTTCCAAAATTTTATCACAATAGAGTGTTAAATTGTAATTAAAATAAAAGAAACATTTTTTGGCGGTCACGCCCATTTTCGAGTGGGCAGGGCTGCAAAGTTTATAATATATTTAGCTATATCTTAATATATATATATATATCAAATGATATGTATCTTAAAGACCTTTCCAACGATATGGCCTATTTATATGGACCACCTGTAGGTCAATTTCGGAAAATTATTTTTTGATCCGATATTTTTTTAAAAAATCTTGAAAAAAGGTTGTTATGAGTAGGAATAAGAATTACAAAATTTTAAATTCAAGAAATTAAGCTTTAATTTAAGGTATAATATGACCATGTAGGTAATATAGACCCGAAGATATGTGTTAAAGAAAGATTATGACATTTCATACAATCTGTACTATGCGAAACCGGTGTTCTGTATACCAGAGAGGGGAAAAACCTTCAGCCCGGCCGTAGGCCGGCAATGCAGGTAATTTGTACTATGCGAAGCCGGTGTTCTGCATACCAGAGAGAGAAAAAACCTTCCGCCCGGCAATACATGAAATCTGTACTATGCGAAGTCGGTATTCTGTATACTATAGAGAAAATAATCCTTTCCTGTGCCTATACAAAATTTTTAAAAAATGTGTTTTTTTTATTTTTCAGATCTAATGGTGTGATTATATTACCTACAGGCACATATAATACCTTAAATTAAATCTTAATGTTTTGGCTATTTATATTAATAAACTAAAATAACACTTACCTATATAGAATTTTTTTAGATATTAAAAAAAAAAATCGATCAAAAAATATTCTTGTCGGATTTAAATCGGTCCATATTTTATAATCATGATATATATTGTTGGAAAGGTATTTTTAATGACTTTAATTTGATGTACTATAAATTATCATACATCCAGTACTACCCGAAATATAGGCTTATTTATTTCGAACTTTGAGGGCCCGTCCCCTCAAAAATAGGCGTGGCCGCCAAAAAAATAAAAGCTTGATGAGAAAAAAATGTTTTTGAATAAAGTCACTAAAACCATTTTGTTCCAAATATAATAATAGTATGTATTTTAAGAAGTGCTCAATCAAATACACACAAACCATTTTCCAAAATATTTTTCACTTTTGCAATTATATTTTGTACATAAAAAATTATTATTTTTTTTTTACTTAAATTGGTTTCTGCAACATTATTTGAGTGATTATGACTCTTGTGTTCCAGAAACTAATGCCTAGGAAAAACAATACGTACGTACTTTTTAATTTATTAAATTGCAAATTTTTTTTAATTGGTGCTAATGCCATTCATACATTTCCTTCTAATTCAAACTTTTGTTTTAATTTTGCACATTTAATCATAGTCGCACTAATTTTTCTGGACACTACACTTATAACTTTATAAAATTGCACGTATATTTTTTAAGCAAATCTTTTACAAAATTTCATTCCTTTTAAAAAATAAGATTAAATTTATTTTCAACTGTTGCTAACATCTGATGGAGTTTGAATAAAATGGCGAAATACAGGCGCTAAAGTAATTTACGTTGTAGAACTATTCTATCTTTGGTTACATTTTGTTAAAAATAGTTAGTTTTTTTTTAAATATTTTTCTTTTTTCCTTTAGTTAATTAATGTATTATGTACTACATCACATAATTCATCAAAGTATTTGTTTTATTAATTCAGAACTTGATTTTTAATTTTACCAAGGTTTAATTATTTTTTTATTTCGTACTTATCGATGTGGCATCACTCATTTCATCAGGGTTGTATGTACATATTTTTGACATTAACCACACATTGATTAATTTGACAAATCAACAACAAAAGCAACAACACAAAACAAGCGCGAGAGGCGTCATTTTTTACAGTGAAATTTTGTTAGAAATTATAAGATAAATAGGAAAGTTTCTATCAAAAATTATAAAAACTAACAAAAGTTATACAAATATTATACTGTTCTATTTACGTTATAAAATTCCGTAAAAATATCAATAAAATGAAGTCGGGTTTGAATGAAAAATGGCTGGTGTGTAGAATATGCTTGAAACAGCCCAAAGAAGAAATGCAAACAATATTTGACAAAAATGCTGAAAAAGATTTGACGCGTATGATATTGGAATGTGGTGGAGTGCCTGTAAGTATTCAATCAATTTAAAATGTAATAATTATAGAAAAATAATTCGGTTTTTTATGTTTTAGATAAAACAATTTGATCATTATCCCGATAAAATCTGCAGCAAATGTCACAAATATTTACAAGTGGCCTACAAATTTCGTTTAACATGCCAAAGGTCTCACAATCATTTAAGTAAATTTATAGCTCCCGTGGAAGTTGAAAAGAATACTGAGAATGAATTTGAGGATGAAACTGATTCAATTGGAAATACCATGTCAATAACGGAAGATGGTTATGTTGTTGAAGAATCTAACGAAGGTTTAATGGTAAAGCTGGAGCAGGAAAATGTTGGGTTGGTAAAAGAAGAATATACAGTTCATATACAGGAGGAAGATGATGATTTTGTTGAGATCTATGAACCCATGACGGAAGAAGAGGAAAAGGAAGTTTTTCAACTAGCCGATGATACCTTTGATAATGATGTAGGAAAACAAAAAATTTATGTTTATTCACTATACCTATAAACTTATTATATTTTTCTTGTAGAGCATCCCCGATAGTCAGGATAACGTTGAATATCTTGAATTGGAAGAAGATTTAGAATTGCCTTCATCAGACGAAGAGGAATTTATTAAAAAGGTAGATACTAAGAAAAAGTCTAAAATCATAGTGAAACGCTCTGTGGCCCATCCTTCTACCAGTCGTAAAGCAGCTGCTCCTGCAGCAAAACGTGCAAAACGAGAACCCAAAGAAAAAAAACCCAAGGAAACCTCTTATATATGTGATTTCTGTGGTAATAAATATCCATCACAGGGAAGACTTACAGAACACATTAAGCTACATAAAGGAATTAAACCACACGAATGCGAGTAAGTTCCACAAATAATTTAAAATGCTCAATTTTAATTGGTAATTTTTCTAGAAGAAAAAACGCCATATTGAGTTGAGAAATAATGAAGGAATTTTGAGCTCTATTTTCAATTTTTTTTATAGAATTTGTGGCCATTGCTTTGCACAAGGCCAGCAATTGGCACGGCATATGAACACTCATACTGGTAATAGACCCTATAAATGCAGTTATTGTCCAGCTGCATTTGCTGATTTGTCAACCAGAAACAAACATCATCGGTAAGTGATTGATTGTGGACAAAATCAATTTAATTGCATATTTAAATTGTATAAATATGCTTTCTTTTTAGTATCCATACTAATGAACGTCCTTATGTCTGCGATGTTTGTGGCAAGAGCTTTACTTACACAAATACTTTGAAATTCCATAAAATGATCCATACCGGTGAAAAGCCTTTTGTGTAAGTTTTAACGAATATATTTTATTTTGACCCAATCGGATTTGATTTATAATTGATTATTTGCAGATGCGATATTTGTGGTAAAGGTTTTCCACAGAACTACAAGTTGCGCAACCATAAATTAATACACGAGAGAAAAGGCATCAAACTGGAAGTAGTGGAAGTAGCCAAAATGGATGCCAATCAAGATCACGAAGCCGTCTATCACCATGATGTCCATGTAGAAGCTGCTGCCCAACAACTGCTGGAAATCTAAGCGCATAGTAGTAAACTATAACAATACTTTATTTTAATTGATTGATTAAAACTACTTACTGCAAGTTAATAAACATTCATTTATATTTTTCTTTTTTTAGTTTAGCTTTAACTTTATACAAAAATATAGTTTAATATTAAAATTATGTATTTGGACATTTATTTTATTTAAGTTGTAAAATAAACAATCTTAATGAGTAAATATTCTGAAATTAAGTTCTTCAATTGGGTCACTTTTATTTATTGTTTTAATAACTTCGCATGATAGGCAATATGTTCACCCACAAAAGAGGCAATGTAATAGTAACTATGATCGTAACCTTCACGCAATTTGTAAATGGTTTGTAAATGATCATTGGTGGCAGTGGCGGCAAGCAAATTATCGGGAAGCAACTGTTTCTGCTTAAGGAAATCATCTTCACTACCCTGATCTATAAATAATTCCAAGGGTTTACCGGTATAGTTCTTGGCTAAATGGGTAGCGTCCCATTGTTTCCATGTCTCTTGGTCATCACCTAAATATCCTTTAAAAGCCTTTTGGCCCCAAGGACTCTCAATGGGGTTAGAAATAGGTGCAAAGGCCGAAACCGATTGATATTGACCGGGATTCTTTAATGCACACACCAAAGCACCATGACCACCCATGCTATGGCCAAAAATTCCCTTCTTATTAGGTAGCACAGCAAAGTTTTTATTGATTAATTCCACCAATTCCTGAGTAACATACGTAAACATTTGATAATTCTTAGACCAAGGTTCCTGGGTAGCACTGATGTAGAAACTAGCTCCAGTTCCAAAATCATAGGCCTCATTTTCTCCATCAATATTAAGACCACGAGGAGATGTATCGGGATTTACCACTACTAAACCATGTTTGGAGGCATATTGTTGAACGCCCGATTTGTGTATAAAGTTTTCTTGAGTACATGTTAAGCCACTCAAAAAGTACAATACCGGACATTCGGTTTTATCTTCCAACATGCTGGGCGGCACATAAACACCGAATTTTATTTCACATCCCAAGGTAGTGGAGTCATGACTATACACACGTTGCTCACCTTCGAAACTTTTGTTGGTCGACAAAAGTTTTAGAGACATCTTAATAATTTTGAAAAATATTAAATTGTATTGAAATTTTTCGAGTTTGTTTGCGGAAATTATACTCTGTGGCGGAAGTCTTATCTGATGACAAAACTTTGGCCGGCCTAGTAGAATTAATAGTGGAATTTTTTCGCAAATACACTGAGACAAATTTTAATTTGTCAAAACAGTGGCATCTCCATTTAGTGGGCTAATAAACAAATATTGTGACCAATTTAATAATTTTTGGATAATGAAAAAATATACTTGTAGACTTTTGTACAATTTGTAGTTTTTTGGATTTTGAAAAAAATATACTATGATAGTTATTCAATCCCAAAAAGTATTTAAAAGGATTGGCGTTGGCATATTATGTATATTTTTATTTCATTCAATCAATAATACAAAAAGCCTTTGTGGCCAAAAACTGTATTACATATTAATAATAAAATTAATCCTGAGTAAGAATATAAAAAAGTAATAAAATATACTAATAATATCATATACTATAAAATAATTCTAGTACACTCATTATCCTAACATATTGGCTCCCCAGCCATAATAAATTCATAAAGAGAAGAAAAAGAATATAGCTATATAAGTAACACACAAAAGGGTAAAAAATGTCATGTAATTTTGTTTGAATATTAAATATATCATGGGTACTATCAAAACTATTTAGTTAATTCTATCATTGTTTTGTAATTCTATTTCGTATGTTAAATTACAATTCCAACAGTTTCTTTTCTAATCGCCTTATAATGAAATATTACCAACACTAATATTTGACACATTTTATAACATAGTATTGCCAAATATAAATGGTAACTAATGAAAAACTTAAGTCTGGCGTCTTCTATACAAAAACAAAATAAAAGTCAGAAAATTGTAAACAATTGCAATATTTTGGAAAACATTTAGGAAAAATGTCTCAAGGAGCAGCCGGTACCGAAACAAGCTTTGGCTTTAGAAAAAGAAGTTTAAAGAAACCAGCGTTTAGAAGAAAACAAGAATCCAGTGAAGAATCTGGTATGTAACAAATGATTCCTTAATTTTGTAAAAATTTGACTCGTAAATTACTTTTTAGATGACAATAAAAGCGAACAAGAACAATCAACCAGCAGTTCTGCTGTAATAAGAGCCGAACAAAAACGTAAGCGTACAAATCCCAACTTTCAAAGCACTAAACAATTGATGGCCAAAAGAGAACGTCAAAATAATGGTAACTCCTCTACAAGCGATGAAAGTGATGATGAACGCAAAATAACCGTATCTTACAAATCCAAACGTACCGCCCAACCTAATGGTCCTCAAGATCAGGGTGCAGCTTCCATTAATGAAGTTGACACTGAACTAGATCGTGATGCTCAGGCTATACACGAAAAGGCCCTCAAAATTAATGAAGAACTAGAAGGAAAAGCAGATGATAAAATTTATCGTGGTATTAATAATTATGCTCAATACTACAAAAAACAAGATACTGCAGCTGGCAATGCTAGTTCTGGTATGGTACGTAAGGGACCCATTAGGGCACCAGCCCATTTGCGTGCTACGGTGAGGTGGGATTATCAGCCCGATATCTGTAAAGACTACAAGGAGACTGGTTATTGTGGTTTCGGTGATAGCTGTAAGTTTTTGCACGACCGCAGTGATTATAAGGCCGGTTGGCAATTGGAAATGGACTACGCCGCACAACAAAAAGGTGATTGTGAGTCGGAAGAGGATGACAGCAAATATGAGATACATTCCGATGAAGAAACATTGCCATTTAAATGTTTTATATGCCGGCAAAGTTTTGTCAATCCTGTGATTACAAAGTAAGTTTATTAAAATTTGCAAAATTAAATTTGAGTAGCTACCTATATTACAATAAATTTAACAAATAATTTTCGTTTTTAGATGCAAGCACTATTTTTGTGAAAAATGTGCTTTGGAAAATTATAAAAAATCCCAACGTTGTTTTATCTGCTCCCAACAAACTAATGGTATATTTAACCCAGCCAAGGAATTAATTGCTAGATTAAAAAATCATCCCGATGCTGAAGATAATGCTCAAAGTGAAAGCGATGTGGCCGATAATGATTAAACTACATGCATACGTAAATGTAAATTTGGCCAAAGTTTGACTAAAGATTTGTTGAATTGTGTTATGCCTGATAAGAATTAAGATGAATAAATTTGATATTTGTATACAAATGCAAATTTTTTACTGTTTTCTTTTTTTGATCATATTTACATATATTTCTTGTATCCTTCAGAATCTAAGAAAAGAAAACATTCAGGCATGTGATGGAAATCGATATCGAAAACGAATGAGTTTTAGAAGTCAATTTTTTTTCGTAATACTTCTGTATTGAAAAACTTTTATTACATAAAATATAAAGAGAATCTTAAAACAACAATTTTAAAAATTAGATTACCTATAAATGCATTAAAATGTATTTCCAAAACTGATTCGTTTTCGATATCGATTTCCATAACATGCCTGATTAAAAATAGTATGATGAGGAAACACCTTAATCTAAGATAAATATTTAAAAACTATTATTACTTGTGGTAGACCCAGAAATGTATATACATATATATATATGATCTGGGGGGAAAATCATTCGAATTTGTATACTTTTTACATTGTATTTCGAAAGCTTTTGCTTTCGAATCGCAATACGGAGTAACCCCCCTGAGTCCCCCAAAAATTCTAAGAAGATAAAATTTATCGAACGATTAAACCATAATGCAGGGGAAATCTGCAGACAGCTACTGGGATGTATTGATTGACCTATTTATTCTCAAACATTCGGCTGTAAATGCTGTAACAATGAATAGATGACGCTATTGAGAGGTGTTGAAAGTTTAATTTTGTTCTAATATTGATGACATGAATATCGATGACATGGCGTTTTTAATAAGCTGCTCCGTTTATGTGATTTAAAACTAAAATTTAAAACTAGACTATGTTTTGTGATGCTATATTAAAGATAGACCCCCTGATTCATAAAAACTTACAACAGGTTATATATATTTCCATACAAAATTTGCTTTATAAACCTCTTATAAACCTGTTGTAAGTTTTATGAATAAGGGCAAGAGCCTATACGGAACCGATTCGATTATAAAATTAAAACTCAAAATCCGGGACATGATAACGGAATAGATCCGAAATTTTGCATTCATGTTATATTATTTAAAATGTGAATAAAACAATCGACATTTGTTTGAGTGGTCTGCTCTTGCCAATATAATACAAACTTAAATCACTCGTAATTCAGCACTGGATGGAAGAACTCATGTGCCGTTGTCATTATCCTTTAAGGGCAATCAAGGCGTCCTTTTTTCACAGTTTCTCGAAGTTTGCACTGACCACATGCTATCGTTTTTGGTTATATAACCTATAAGTTTGTCGTGGTGGAGTATTAAACAAAATTCATTTTGGATTTTGGTGGATACCATTACACTCAGGAGTTAAGTTGGAGAAGTCCCATTGCATATACGAAGGTTTACGGCTTTTAGGCGTAAGCCGTGGAAAACAAAGTTCTTGACGTAAAGCAATTTAAATAACCGTGTGTAATACATGTTAAATAATATTTTACACGAAATTGATCCATTAGTGGTCCGAATTTCTATTAGTTGTTGGAAAGCTCTTTTATTTGATACACATGACTACTAGAAAGTAAGACCTGCTTATATCTCAGCCAATTGTGGGTTATGTTATGTCTCAATATTAAATAAGAACGATATATTGTACATACATATTCATATATCATGATTATAAATTATTTGGACACTTCGAATGACAGTAGATACTTCCACTTATTATCATAAATATTTTAAATGCAACTCTAACATACCTTGCAATTTTAAATACTCGTAAATACATATGTATGTACATACATAGATTTAAAATAACTACATTTGCAATTGTCGACATTTCTTCCGCAAAGTGGTTGTAGTTGGTGTGAGAACAATTCTTTATTTTTTATATTTCTTCTTAAAGTGCTGCTAAGAATTTGTACTTGAATGAGTCTAGCGAGATGGGTGCTCCACCACCATTAACATTTTCTAATATCAAGTACGAGTACTACCAACAACGACAATTTACAATTCATTCATTCAAGATAATAAACATGAAATAAATGTATTCTTATTCCACTCCTGTTGAACATAAGAAACGGAAGTGCATACAACACACCGACATTAACATAAAACACAGAGTTATACAAACAGACAGAAATATGAATGTAAGTAGCAACAACCATTCACTAACTTACAAACATGACATTTAATAACAAAACAATAACAATATACGGAAACTATATAGTTTATAAACATAAATATACAAACAAACATGCAAATATTAATTGTATGTGCTCGTACATACATACATATGAGTATGTAGTGTACACTTTGTATCGAATGCCGACATTTATTGTTGTACGTTTCACAGCGCAGATATTTCTTTGTCTATGTATGCATGTACATACATATGTACATACCCTGCCAACATTTTCTATTGCGGAAGTGACTCAAAAGTAACGCTAAGCAGTTGAAACTCATCTTCTGCGATACCGTTTTCTCATCGTAGAAGCGTCTTCCGTATTGAGAAGTTGTACCCCCCGGAAGTGACTTCTTGAAGTCACTTCAGCGTAACTTCAAGAAGTCACTTCTGAGTACCTTCAAGAAGTCGCCTCTCATTTGTTTCTGATTTTTTTTTTGCCTTTACAGATAGTACACTCATATTGACTATGGGATAACAAATATGTAAAAACTACAACAATAACAAAACAAAACCACACTTTACCACTGACCGACCACAGCAAATGACACAATAAAACTAATTTCGATGATGTCGAAAACTGTCATTTTCGGCTGGTGTTGTAAACAACAAACAATCTTCTAAACGCCGTCTGGATGATTAAAAGACGACTGCAATGTAAATTGTTATTGTTATCTTCCAATTAACGTCTGGAAGTGAGTAAGACGTAACGCCTTTGACGATGGACGATTAAAGAATCTTCCAATTGCTGGCAGGGTATGTTTACTACGGCATCTCTATTGTTTTTTTTATGAAAGTGTGTTGGTGTCGAGTGCAATTGTGTTGCTACAAACCGAATGAAAGGGAAAAGGAAAACTAACTGTTAACAGGGCTGTGATAAAAATTATACAAAACAACAAACAAAGCTACATATTTACATACACTTGTATTAATAAAATCAAATAAAAGCTCAAATGCTGATACAATAACACAAATTGAAAATTAAATAAAATAGGATTCGTTTTGAGGTTAGTTTTTTTTTGCTTTCTTTAAGTAGGACAATGATTTTCTAGTGAACATTTTTATTTTCACTTCTTGATAATTTTAGTCAGGCTTGAGTTCATTAAATTTAATTTTCATTAAATTATTTTTACTGAAGTTAGGAATTACAACTTGAAAAATTTTTTATTAAAAATTTTTGATAATTTTTCTTGACTGGGATTCGAACCTGGGTTGTTGAATTTACATACATATGTTTCGAGAAATCCCACTTTCTCTCATCAGAATTCTTTTGCGTTCTAACCACATACACCACTGCGGTGCCTTATTTTTATAATTTAATGAAAATTAAATTTAATGAACTCAAGCCTGACTAAAATTATCAAGAAGTAAAAATTAACAGTTCGTTTATGAAATAATAATTATTCCATTTTTATTTTCTTTATTAACACAATGATTTTCTAGGGAAAATTTGTATAGTATTTATTTTATTCAACGATTTTCTTTAGTTTTCGTTTTAACAATGATGGACAATGATTTTCTATAATAATTAGTAGGGTTTTTACATTGTTTGCGTTTAATATTTTTCATTTGAATTCATCCTCCTTTCTTTATTCATGTAACGACAATTTTCAAATTTATATTTTAACACTTTCAGTTGTGTTAACAATTTCCGTTTAACATTTTCCAACTAAAACACAAACAATCACCAGGTTTAAATACCTTGTGTCTGCCGCCTGCTATTTTTTTTTTCTTGAACTATTAAAAGAGAACACAAAATTTAACCAAACGTAACTGGCCTGCTCTTCAAGTGATGTACGAGGTTTCGGTTAGTTTAAATGTTAGTTTTTTTCCTGCAGTTTTGTTGTTGTAAATTTATATTTCGTTGGCTTGTGGCCAACAACAGAAAATATTGTTTTCAATGTAGAATAGAAACTTAAATAACTATTAAAATGTTGTCGAAGTTGTTTTTTACACTAACATGGGCCATATTGTTTTATTATCAGTGTCGCTTTTTCTATTATATTTCTAGTTTCTTTTTGGTATTCTGGGTGTTGACAATTTTGTTATTTTTCTGTCACAATATTTGCATGCAGAAAAATAAACAGAAAAAAAAATAAAGCAAATGTCGTTATGCAGCATAAAGTAAAACAGCCGAATATGCCGTCTTGACCCGTTTCGTTTAAAAATGTTTGTAACAATTTAAGTGAAAAACTCTTGAACATTTAACGAGTATGTTTTTTGACTGTGCTGGTTATTATGTTTGTATTTTTGCTTTTAATTACAATTAAGTTTTATACAAATTTTTATATACATATGTACCAGTGTTGCCAATTTAGCTCTTTTGTGGCTAAATTTAGCCATTTTCAATCTTTTTTAGCCAGAAAAAAATCAAAAAAAAATGAATTTAGCTCTTAGCCATTTTTCATTTTATTCAGTATTTTTTAGCCATTATCTCCAGATCAATGGAATGAGCTCAAAATTCATTTTGAAATAGCTTATAATAATGAAAAATGTCATAAGGCAAAAATTTTAAGTGAAATGTATAAAGATGACATAATTCCTTTACATCTCATCTTTCTAAGACCAATTTTGCAAGAAGTACAGACCGTAAATAAAATATTCCAAGGCCATGAAAACGACCCGAAACGCTTCTTAAAAGAAGTTTCAGTACTTATAAATTTTTTGAAGAGAAGAGTTATTGATGACGAAAATATTGATATTTTATACTCCGATTTTGAAGAGGCAATTGTGTACTCAAAAAGCTTAGGTCACGAATTCAAAATATTTGCTAGAGAACTAAAAAATACAGGATTTCTTAAAAAGAAAATACAACGGCAGATACGCAGAGAGTGTGTTCAGTTTGTTGTCAGTCTGATTAACCAGTTAAAACAAAAAGGTAAATAAACATAATGTATAAATTTCAGGTTGTCAGATAACATAAAATTATTTTAAAACATTGAGCACTTTTCCAATACCAATTCTTTTTGGGCGGAAGTTTCAGAGTATAAAGATGCCGGTGGAAATATTAAATTTAGAGAAATTTCAGAACTCGCTATACGGATTCTTTCTTTGCCATGGTCAAATGCAGAAGTAGAAAAGGGGTTTCAGTCAAATAAATATCGTGAAAACCACTATCAGAAACAAGCTGCATTTGAACACAGTTAGTTCCATTTTATCAATCAGGTAAAAACACACTAAATGCAATTACGGACAGATAATTAAACTTTATTTTTTTTTAGACATAATAAGTGTTGTTTTGACTATGAAGTACCTAGTCATTTTCTAAGACTTATAGGTACAAATGAAGCTTATGATAAAAACGATGACAGCAACTCTGATGTCGGTATTGATTTCTTAATTTGAATAGTTATTTATGAACTATTTAAAAACTAATTTGATCTCTTGTGAACTTATTACAATAAAATATGAATTATTTTTGGTTTTTGTTTAATTCAACAGACTTTTTGATTCAATAATGTTTAGTAATTTTTTAGCTATTTTTTAGTCATGTTTTAGCCATTTTCATACAAAGATTTGGCCATTTTTAGTCATGAAATTTCGGCAACACTGATATGTACAAATAGGTAATGGGAAATAATTACAATTTTTTTTTATAGCAAAACAATGATTATGGCATATAAGTTCATCAATAATTTTTGACATCCAGAACATATTGAGAATGCAAACAAAAATTGAAAGGATTGTTGTTGTTTTTTTTAATCAATATGTTTTAATAATCAGGAATTGATGATGGATGAATTTGTTTGCTAGATTTTCGTTGAGTGAAAGTAAAAGTTTTACACAGCGTATACGTAACGTGCAAATATGTATATGTGATCAATCTATAACAAGTATACGTGTCGATGGTCTTCATATGATTCCTGGAAAGTTGTGTCTTCAAAATCAATAAATTAAGGAAATTATAAATAAAATAATAATAATAATAATAATTCGTTACATAAAAAGAAATTTCTTAAACAAAATATATGTACTTTTTGTAGAAATTTAATACAAACATTTAGCTTTCATACAAGATAATTGAAGCATTGTTAGGGAAAAGATTTTATATAAACATTTTCTTTAAATTAAATTTTAATAAAACTGAAATAAATTTTCTTGTTATTATTCTGTTCATAATATCTTAAATATTTTTTCTATATTTTCCCAATGTTTTTCAATTTTCTTTAGAAAATAAGTGAGCTAATGTACATCCTAAGGCGCAAGTGTTTGTGACGATAATAACAATTTTATGATGATGATGATGATTTTATTAAAACAGAAAATACTTATTTAAAAATACACAAAAAAAAACAAAGATTATAAAAATGAAGCAGCAAATGTTGTCTAATAACGACTGGCTAGCTGCATATGACAGTTTTATTAATAAATTACGAATCTTTATTGAAACTAGGTGGCTTCAAATCATGATTTGATTAATTGATGTTTATTTGAAATGACTTTAAATATAAACATACATATATACATATATAAAAATAAATCTGAATGAAATTTGTTGCAATTAAAGTTTGTGACAGTTACAACAGTTCAGTTTAATTTCATTTTAATTAAAAAAAAAAAAAGAAAATTACTTTTGAATTGAAAGTAACAAAAGTTATAGTTGTTATAGTTGCTATGGCAGCATTAGACAAATTCAAAAACAATTATTAGTTTAAATATTTAAACAGCTTTTAATAAAACTTGAAAATGCATTTGTCAGCTACTTTTCTTCAACACATACATTCATACAAACAATTCAAAACACTTACATACATACTCAGACAAATGTGTATGATTCCTAACTGCTCCACAAACGGCTGTTTGCTGTTACTTTCAGTTTTATTTATTCATGTTGTGCACTGAGATCTCTTATGAGCATGAGCTTAATTTTTTTGTTTTCGTAATTTAATTAAATGGATTATTCCTACTGTATTCTTAAAATTAGAAGTAAAGTAAAATGTTCTTCTTCGTGATTATTTATATGTTCCTTTTAAAAAACAACTTTTCTCTAGAAAATATATCCAATAGAAAATCCTAGTCTTTTTAAAAGAGACTAAATTTTTCTATAGAATACTTTAAAGAAGGCTAAATTTTTAAAAAACAATTTCATTAAAAAGTTGGTCGCGATTTGGAAGAACTAATTTTCAGTATTGCTAACGATATCTCGACTTGATTGCATATAGCCTTAATAAAAAAAACTTATAGGTGATATATAACTCGATCTGGGCGACCAGAACACAGACACGGAATGCTCACCAAAATGTTTTCTCAATAAAGTCATTGTGCACGAACAAATACGGTCTTTAATGGCTTGATTTATGTTGTTTGAAATGTTCTTATTTTTTGACTTTTAGTCGATTTTTTTAGTATTCATATTTATTTTGTGTTTACAACTGATCAATATATTAAGGTAAAGAAAAGCGTTTCTTAAAAAAAATTTTTTCTTTATTTATTTTTTACTGTGTTCAAAAAAATGCCTCAAAGTATAACGCAAATATTAAAGATCACCTTCAGACATTGAAGAATTTTTTTTGCGATCGGAACCCGTTAAAAACAGCCAAAATCGTTGTTTTTAAATGCTTTAATTTAGCTTCACTTCGGAAAATAGAATGTTGTAACGGATTTTATCCTGGCGAATGCCTGCAAAGTTTTATCCATTTGCATTGAGTAGAAGGCAGTAAAAAAAGAATTTTACAAAAAAAAAATTTTGCTACGCCCATATATTCGTGTATTGCCATCGGGAGTATGAGTGTCTGCAAAGTCTCATCCATTTGCATTGAGTAAAAGGCGCTTAAATTAACGTTACAAGATTTGATTTTCCGAAGTGAAAGTAAAGAAAAGGTTTTAAAGAAAGAATCAGCAGAATATCCAGAATAATCCTTAACATTTTTGCTCCTTCCACATTCGCAAAAGTTTTTATTTACTAAAACTGGAAATAATAGCAAGAAATGCTTTAATATATGTATACCTTGTATGTGTATGTAAGTATAGTTGTAATAGTCTAACTATTGGGTATAATAGTATTACAAAAACTAAATATGTATGATAAAACTATATCATAGATATTCCTTATTTGTTATAACAACTAACTTGTATTGCATTCTATTTAATACTCCTTATGATTGGTAACTTTATACAACTTGTATGTGGGTATGTATGTATGTGTTTGTGTATTTGTATGTGTCTATGAAAATATCAGTGTGTGAGAAAATTTGCTGGTGAATTGCTTGGCAAAGCGTAAGTTGTACTTAAGTAGTTAACAACATTTTATGTGCATGGTTGATTGTTGGTTATTATATGTATACACACATGCATACCCACTTACTCACTGACACAAATACTTACACATTTATTTACCCACATATTTGCAACATGTGTATTATAACGGTTAATAGAATTTGAAACTAAATGTTAGTGTTTGTATACATATACATGTGTACATTCATTCCACTTAAACACATAGAAATTAAATAAAAATGCAAGATAAAAGAAAGAAAAAAAATACAGTAAATAGCCAACGAATTTGAAGCTGATATATAATTAAATACAACAACAGCTGTTAAGCGAAATACAAAAATTAAAGCAACAAATTTAAAATAAGCAAATAAAAAAACAAAGAAAATTTCAAACAAAATCTTGCTAATAAGTGGTATTTATGGTAAATCGTCTTAGTTGTGCTAAAGGAAATTGTTTGGTAAAAATTAAAACTAACTAATGATGCCATAGAATTAGCTAATTTTATACTGTTATGCTGGTTTTAGACGTTATGTATTTTGCATGGTACTTGTTAGTTGTACTATACATATCGCACCTAAATACAAAAGGGTCAAAATTTTTCAAAACTGACTTTTTTCCATAAATTAAATTAGGGTACACATCTCTAACTACTGCAAAAAATTTCTTTCTATTTTGATGTTAAGTCCTGAAAATTTTAGTATTTTGAGTTGTGACCCTTTTGTATTTAGGGTGCGATATGTAATTGTGCATGTCTGTCAAAATTGACAATTTACAAGCAGTTTATAATTTTTGCATCTGACATAATCTATCATATATAGAAGACAACAGCTGTCTTTGTTATGATTATTTTCGCGGGAATTTTCTATACTTGCAAATATAGTTTAAGAAATAAAATAATTTTAACTTGCAGCATTATTGCAATTATAGCTTCTTTAAAATAAAAAAATTAAGCAAGAATTAAAGTGAAACTGTGCCATGTGGAGCCAAAAATTGTTGTATTTAAGTTAAATAAAAATTAATATGTATAAATACGTTTTTAAATACATATTTTAATACAAATTTATTGTTTTGTTTGAACAAATTTTTTAAATATAAATTTGCTTAAACACAAACACTATGTTCTTGGCGCCATAAACAATTGACTTGCAAAACAGCTGGTTGCAGCTGCTTTGTCAGATGAAAATAGAACATGTTCTAATTAAAAATTTTACACTGTAAATGCAGACATTTGCAGAAGCATTTTTTTTTGCTTTTACACGACGAGTATGTATTTTGCAGTGGAAAATTTGACAAGCACACTGAAAAATACATACCTTCTAAAGGGAGCTTCACATAGATCATTAGCAAGTAACAGAGCAAAAGAAAAAAAAAATTTAAATCATTTTCATTTCATAACTTAAAGCATAACCACGACTTGTGGTGAGTAATAATATATGTTACTTTCTGTACAACACTGAGAAATATTCATCTAAATCCTCACAAACTTTACATTCTATTCAGTGTATTCAGACATGCTCACATATTTAATTTACCTCGTAAACAAATTTGATTTATGTAAAAAAGTTTATAATATGTAGTTCTAAGCGGTTTGATATAAAAATCAAAAACAGTTATTCAGTACAAAACTGTTAATGACCAAAAATGTAAAAAAAATTATATTTTCCTAAGAACAATTTTTTGTTTCAGAAAAAACTAAAAAAATGAACTTATGACAAGCGCTATCTCTATAATTATAGTTTTAGGTGGAGTAAATTCATATTTTTTTACTGGTGGTGTCCGAACGATATCCATTTTTTAAGAACGAACCGGAACCTAACCTACTATACAACCAACAAACTAATAATCCGAAACCATTTAAAATATTTTGGTTGTTTTTCGGATTATTCCACAGAGTGGTATATGGAGTAATTATTATTCATAATTATAAATAATTTTAAATTCGTAAAATCATCGCTGGTGTTAATCAAATATTAAACATAATGGCATAAATATGTCTGCTGTCTTGCCGAATAGATTAATTATTTAAAACATAAAATAGAAATAAGAGGATATATTTTTTCTTATTTATTTTAAGAATTATTTTGACGTTTCTAATATTTATATTCTAATTATCAGCATTTCTTTCAGTGTAGTAAATCTGAACAGCTACTGATTGTAATTTATGTTATTTATTTGAGATCTTTTAAGACTTCCGTTGACATTCATGTTATTCGCAAGCAAATGGGTCATCATGTTTAGCTCCTACTGTCAGGATTTTGACAATAAAATGAAAACAAATTGCATTAAATAAACAAAAAAAAAAAAAAAAGATAAATGTATGTATAATCAATAGCTTAATGTTTGTTAATTTTTTTAAATAAAGAGTGATTTTTTAAGAGCTTTTGGATTTGATGATTTCATGGAAATGTTGACCGCGGCTACGTCACAAATGGTTCATACGCTGGGTCCAATTTTGGCATACTTACTCCAACATATCGGCTTTCATATATTAGCTTTCACTGCTTTGCGATCCAGGCGGCCAATTGACCGGCGATAAACGTGAAATAAAGCTCTCAATTAGGCAATTATTTCGCGTGCTGTGTGGCATGTGACACCCACCGTCTTGCTAAAACCACATGTCAGTCAAGTTCAGCTCTTCCATTTTGGCAAAAAAAAAAAAAAAATGTAAATATTAGACAGTTGAATTAGTACGGTGCAATAATGCAACCATGTATTTGTCGGGATGCATTTTCAGTTCTTGCAATGCTTCTGGCTGTTCTTCATGCTAAATAAGACAATTTCGTGTTAAAGTGTACGATGCACTTTGATAATAAAAATTGCTAAAAAATTTCCCTTTATAAATCTAAATAAAATTCAAAAAAGTGAAGTTAATCACAAGAAATGTATATTTATCTGTTAAAAAAATCTTTTATGCAAATAAATATACAAAGTAGTGTTTTCGACAATAAACGACAACATTCTAAATATTGCTGTTTAATACACAACAATTACAATTGTTTGCAATTACAATTAACTAAACACATTTTCGTGAGTGTTATTATTGTATTGGGTGGCTACATTAACACACACACACACACTCATACATACTTACAACTCTCTCAAATTCACATTGACAAGTTGACAAGTAAATAATAATGGCTGAAACGGAAAACGGAAATAGTAGCAATGTTACTTACACTCTTGTGGGTGCAATAAAACTTTATTTGATTTTTATAACATGAATTGGTCTTGGAATTGTTATTGTTGTTAATTTAATTTGGATTGTTGCTGCTGTTTTAACAGTCAGCAACCATATTCATTAATTTTATTGTTGTTATTGCTACTGATCTGTTGTAAGCAGTTTTTTCTTTTATGTTTAAAAGTTTCGTATTCACAATAATTTACATAATACGAGTATGTATAAAATAAACACCTTTAGAGGGCTGTTTAGAAAATGTGGTGGCAATAAAGGTATATAAAGAGTATTTTGCGACCGAATAATCAATGCGAACTTTCAAATAATGTGGTTGATAACAGTAACTACTTAGTTGGGATTAAAAGAATTTAATAGGGGTTATAATATATAGACATTTTTGGAAGTAAGCGGTAAACTGTGCTGGGAAATTTATATTCAAGAGGCATTTGTATTAAAACAATTAACATTATTTGATAAAAATAGTTTAATTTTTAAAAAAACATTGTATTTAATGTTTTATTTTTTGTGAAATTCAAACGTTAGGTTTTGTTCTTCTTTAATATAAAGGGCTTAATTCTTACGTGACACTTTACCATGTTGGCCATTTTGATGCAAAAATATTCTAATCGTAATTGCGCTTACAGGGTTTTCAGAAGTTTTCGTAATATTTTCAGCTATTTTTACAGCACCCGGCTCTGATCGTATTGCACCAGGCAAATTTTCTACGGTATTGTGTTTGGTATATTTATCTATAATTTTTTTATTCTACAGTGATGCCTTCGAACGGTTTTACCTATTTCACGCTTGGATTTATATTTTCTATGTATATCTATTATGATTTGCCGAGTTTTAATTGATGTTTGTCTTCCCATTGTAAATTTTTCACTGCCTAATGTCACAACGTTAAACGTTCAAACAAAGACAAATGAAAAGAATTGCCACTACTTTTGAAATGACAGGGGTTTTTTATGGCTATGATGTTACTGTGTACTTTATTTTGACGCGTATAATCAAATTTGCTTTTGTTTCTTTTTCATGAATTCACTTAATACTACTTAAATAACAACAAAAAAATGTAATATAATTTTCTAATATTATATTATTTATATTTATATAATTAAGCTTTTCTTTTAATAATATGTGGTGTTGAATTTATTTTGACGCTTTAACAAAATTTTTGTATAAATGCAATGAAAAATAAAAATTAGAAATTAAATTCTTCATAAATTCCTTGAAAAATTGACATTGTCGGGTTCAATGATTGCAAATAATGTTATAAAACGACACATATGTATATCCTTCATATATATCCTGCAATTAAATATCCAACTCTTAGAGAAAAGCAAAGTTTTAAAGTTTTTTAAAAGTCAGTGTTTTAACAAATTACAACAACTCAAACAGAATAAAATTGGTAAAAAGATTTGGAAGTTTTTCTAAAGAGTTGAGGTCCGTTAGGTGCCCCGATAAACTAGGCGATAGTGTGCCGGACTATCAGTCAGAGGGTTTCGGATTCGATTCCCGCCAAAGATTCTGGGTGTTTTCTGCAGACAAGCCAAAAAGCTTCGCAGTTTGTGTTTGTTTTGGATAACAAAAAAAAAAAAAAAAAAACTATGAACTCGGGCATTTTTATAATGTAATGCCTGCAGAAACGTTTGCTGTCTTTAATTAGACATCACCATTTTTCAAAAAGCTTTAGCCAATTAAGCTGCTTGTAATTACTCTGAAGGAAACCTGGGGACAAGTGTCTCCAAGCCACCATTTTTGTCAACTATTTTGGTGACTGTTTGGCGACATTGCCACAATGGTTATTATTAAACAATTATTTTTTTCAATTGTGAGCCCCGATAGACTGGGCGATAGTGTGCCCAGGGGGTTGCGTTTCGATTCCCGCCAAAGACTTTGGGTGTTTTCTAATTTATTTTTATTTAGAGAAAGCCTTTTAGTATTTTATTTTCTTTTTAATAAAACTCCAAAAGTTAGCAAAATATTCATTTTCATTTTCTATTTCGGGGAAGTACAATGTGGTCCCAAAAGAACTAGTACTAGAACATAGTACCTATGTAAGTAGTGGATTTTAAATGACACACACATGATAAATGCCTATAGTACTTAGTATTGTCTGGGGTATTACAAGTCACTAGTACTGCTGATTGTGTCAATATTAAGTCAGTACAATTTCACTATTGATGTTTCCTGCAGGGTATTGAACAGCTGCAATGTATTGGTATCGAAGCAATATAGGAACGCCTCTAATTATCCCAGCTTCTGCCAATTGAACAGTACTGTTTGTTCCATCAAAACAAAAACCGGGATTTTTTCAAGGGAAAATAAATTTTAGTTTTAGCTGGTATTAAATACAAATAAATTAGTAAACATTTGTGATTGAAAAGAATATACTGTTATTTTTACTGTTACATAAATTTTTCAAGTTGTAAAACAATTCCTACCTTCAGTAAAAATAATTTAATGAAAATTAAATTTAATGAACTCGAGCCTAACTAAATAAATATCAAAAATTAGTTACATAAATATTAAAAAAAAAAGCGACCGGATTTTATGTGAACAATGCTTCCGCCGAGTAGTTAATCATATAATAAAATATTTTTAAATTGAATATTGTGTGGAATATTTCAAGTGCATTTTAATCAACAAAAAACGCAAAACCACTTCAAATTAATTCTTTAATGGCAAAATTTCACGTTTCAGGAATTCCTTTTTTTATTTATTATTCAATAAAAGTTTAAATAAAACTATTACCTGAGTGGCCGCTTAAATTACATATATGTACATACATACATACAAATGAATGTATACAACGACTGAAAGGTAAAAAAAACCAACAATAATGACAACAACATCAACTATAGACAATGAAACAATTTCTTGCCAAAAATTGGCAATTTTCACGCCCTGCAGGAAAAACGTAAAATTTGAGAACAAAAAAAAAAATGCAAAATAAAAATAACATAAACAACAAACAAACGCACTCTATGCAAATGCTCAGTCATACACAGAAAGAAGCAAAACTAAAAAAACAAGATAGAGATGCTTTTCCCCCCAAAAAAACTCCCTCTACTCGCTTTATTCATTTGAGTCAAAAGCAAAAACTGGGGGAAAAATATTAAAACCAATTTTGGTCACATTTGCACAATCACAACAACAACGGACTGTGGTCAGTATAAAATGTGAAAAAATACAACCAACAGAAAGACACAGACACACTCTAGAGAAAATTGCCAAAGCAAAAGCAGAAAAAAAAGAAGAGTTTGAAACATAAAAGCCATTTTTTCCCTGAAAATTGAAACCGTAACAACACAGACTCTCGCAAAATATGAAATAAATTCATGTTTGGGTTTGTGTGTGTATAAGTGTATGTATTTGTGAAATATCTTGAATTGCAACCATTAAGTCATTTTAGTTGAAGAACTGTTGTGCTGCATCCTCTTGTACAGATGCACGTCAACGTGTGCGTTTGTATGTTTATGTTGATTTTTTTTTAAATCATCAGATCAGATTTTTGTTGTTGTATTTATTACGTTTTTTTATTCCTTTTGTTGTTGTGGAGTTTGCTTCTTTTTTTTTTGTGATGCACATTACAGTGCAGAACAATTGAATAGAGATTTGTTTTTTTCAAAAATATTTTTTAATGAAATAATATTCTATTGTCAGAAACAAAATAAGTCTACCAGTTTATTTTACTAAATTAATAGTTATTTGGAAAACAATTTAAGAATTTAAATTCAAATTTTAAACGTCTTTTAAATTGCAAGAGTAATTACAAGCCTATTATTTGTCTTTAACATGCATTTGTATGTATGTACATAAATCAAAATGTTATATGTAGTAAGTATGTATGTGTTGCATTATCTGATTTTCATATTGAAACTAAAAAGATATTAATGCAAATATTTTAAATCACATGACATGCAAAAAAATTAAATCCAGAAGCATAAATGTTTTTATATTCGTTTATGTAACAAAAAGCTATTGAATACTTTTGATCATGATTAAAAAAAGGTTTAATCGTTCTCTCTGTAAAAATAAAATTATTTGACGTAAATGCGATTTTTTGAAATTTGTTTGTTGTAAACAAATAAAAAAAGTCATTGGCATTCAAAAAAAAGGGGGAAATAATATTTTGGAGATTAAAAAAAGAGAATTATTATTAAATGCATATATGTAATTTTTACTAATATAAACAGTTTATAATATGTATAAGAAAAACTGTATTAAATTAAGTTTTATACCGCATTGTTAGTTCGCATTAATTATTTTGTTTTGTTTTGCCTGTAAGCACACATTACATATTTAGCTATCAGGTCATTTATCTTAGGGAACTACAAACATTTTTTTGTGGTGGACTATTCCAGCTTAAGTTATTAGTATTCCGCGAGGACTTTTGTTTAAATGGAAACAGAAAAGCGTTTTTAGATGTTTTTAGAACTTAAAGACAATCGGATCAAAATTTATAAAAATATTTAAACTGTTTGGTATTTGCACCATCTTAATAAATTCTTCTAATAATCTTATCTTTTGAACACGAATTTTTGTAATTTGAGTATCAATCTCACAAAATGTTTCAAAAAAATAAATGTAAACAAAACACTCGATTTTTAAAAGTTGATATGGTAGCACCCATGGTGCAACTATACAAGGTGAGTGCAGTAGCCCAGCTGACTGCATTTGTTTACAATTTACTTATGTCAAAAGTAATAATTTTTCAAGTATTTTTGACAGTAGTACATTATTTTACACAAACAAAATGTCTGTTGTTTCTGTTTTGTGTTGTATTTGTTGTCGATTTGCACTCACCTTGTATAGTTGCACCATGGTAGCACCACTTTAGTCAAAAAAAAAAAATAATAATAATAATAAATCGTCAGAAAGTAATTATGTTATTCTTATTATATTTTAAAGTTTCTGAAGCACTTGTGGTAGTTGGCACTTTGTGAAATAGAATGGAAATTTTCTGAAATAGAGTGGGCAGTGATAAGATATAATCCTTTCAAGGATATATTGTTCTATACATTCCCTATTCAATTGATGCTTACTCACAAGTATATGTTCATGTGTGTACATAAGAGTGTATGTAACATTCATAACATAATGTATACATATACGAGTATGTACATACATTAGATGGCATGTGTGCAAATTCATTTATGCCGTGTGTGTATATCTGTGTGTATGTATTTGTTCGTATATTTGGTGTATTGTTTCCTCTATTTGCATGCTTTCCCTATATGTATTAATGCAAGTGTGTATGTATGCCTCAGTGTGTATGTGTGCATTCATGTGAAAGTGTGTATTTATGTGCCTCACCGAAAAAGGTGTCACTGAATTTATATATTGTATTTTAGCCGTAATTTTTTTTGTTTTAGTTAGGTTTTGCTTTAACTAAAAATTGAAAATTGTTTCTACTGTTGTTTCTAAACGACAGCTATAGATTTGTTAAGGTTATAAAATGTATAATTGTACATATGTATATGTATGAGTGAATGAGTGCATTTGATTTGTTATATGTTTGTTTTAGATTTCTGTTCATTCTTCACATTGCTTTATGCAGTTTACGCCAATTTCACCTGTTCTCCCTACGCAGTTTCCTTTTAGTTTTTTATTCTTTTTTTCAATTATAATCGTGTTGATCACTAACAGCATAAATGTGTGTTTTTCCTACATTTCTCTTCTTTATTTTTTTAAAAGCGTTAAAAAAAACATTTCATATCGATGTTGAAAAAATAAATTCAATTTCTAATGGAATTTGTGCAAAAATTCCCAACAAAAAAATATTCATTTATTTAGTAAAATCTTTTAAAAATAACTTTGTTGTATGTTTTCTAGTTTTTGTATGTGTAAGAGTGTTTTGAGCTTTTGGTTGTTGTAAAAATTTTATGGCATGTAGCTAATTCTTGTTGTTGTAAAGTAAAGCGTAACGAAAAAACGAAAATTCAATCAAATTGCTACGTGACGTGATTGTGGCACGTTATTTTTATGTTGAAGCAACAATGTGTGTTTGAAATAGAGATGGAGAAAAAATCTTTATAAATATCGAGAACACGGCGGCGATTAGCTCAGCAGAGAAACGCAAAACAAAAAAGTTTGCAAATGACCTCAAAAAAAAAAAAAAAAAAAACAGAATTGTTGTATAAACATTGGTATGAGTTTAGATTAAAACGAAGTTTAAATACACTTCAACGCGTTAAGTTAAATGATTTTCAGAGTATATCTTTAGGCGCAAATTTAATATTAAGATGCAATTGGCTGGCTAGACAGGATAAGTAAGAAAGCAGTTGTATTATTTAGCAAGGAAGAATTTTATGAATTTTTAAAGATTTGAAGAAATGTTAAATAAAATATAATTCCTATTCTAGATAACACGCTTAAATCTCATATACAAATTGATACATTTACAAAATTTGTCTCAAATATGTTTCATATAATGATTTTATTGGTGTCACTCCCGAACATTCCGAATATCTTCAAATCTAATCGATATAAAGTTATTTTGTACAAAAATTAAAGTGTTATAGATAGACAACAGTCATGCAATTAGTTCTTAGTCCATTGTAAACCATATAAACATAACATGAATCGATAAAAAACTGTTAGAATTAAGTTTTATTGAAATTTAAGTTACAGCATCATTCGAAAATTACATTTGTAAGGCTTTACACAAGTTTGGATTTCAATATATTTCGTAAATATCAAATGTTTACATAAATAATGTCATCTAATGTAGGGTATGTATCCTATACATAAATTGACAACATTTAACAAATCCGCATTGAAATGTGTGCAAGTAAAATGTAGCGAAAAACGCGTAAAAACTGGCAAATTGGGAGAGTTAAATGGTCTATGGAAAAAATATGCGCAATTCTTTTTTGTATTTGGTTTACAAATTGTTTTAAGTTTTTTTTTTCAAATCATTATCACAACATCTGCTGTCGTTATTGTTCCTGTGTCAGTTGTTGTTGTTGTGGTCTAATCAACGTACCACTTGCAGGTTTTTATGTGTTGATTTGGCATGATTTTGTATTTAAACCCCCAAATCAAAATATAAGCATTAAAAGTATTAACAACAACAACACCAATAATCATAATAATAACAGAAACAACAACACCAACCAGAAGAAGGGGGATAAAAACCGAAACAAAATATGCAATCATACGAAAACACAAGCACGTCTTTAAACAAGACGTGTTATTAATGTTTCAACAAAAAAAAAAAAAAAAACTCTTAAAACGGAAGTGTGTGCACTTCTTCTCATAAACGCACACACAAATACTAGAGAGAGCCTTTTCAACACCACATCAACAAATTGTTGGCGTGTGTATAGTAAGTGTGTTTGTTTGATTTTTCCTATTTATTTGTTTTGTAGTTATTGCTGTTTTATTTAACAATTGCGAATTTAAGTACAACAACAGATCATTTTGAATTTTTAATAATTTTGGGAAGTTCATTTCTGTTTCTTTTGTTTTTCTATTGGAGCAGCTGCACAACAAATTGTTTGAGTATCAGCATTAGGAGCAGGAGGCATTAAGAACTTTATTATGTTTATCATGATGTAGTTTTTGTTTATTTTATTCTCTTTTATTGCTCTTGTTATTGTTGTTTAAGGTAAATGTACAAACAACGCTAAAATAACTAGGTAAACAGCAGATAAATAGCAGATAAATAGCAAGTTTAACAGCAGAGGTAGAAAAGCTGAAAAGAAGAAAAACATTAAAACACAAATCGAGAAACATTATAGAAGGAACATATTTTTAACACGTAGTTTTGTTAAACTTAAAACAATGAATAATAAATTAAGTTTTATTATTGAATTTAAAAAGAAAAATTTCCCTCAAATGTGTTTAAAAATTAAAAAAAAAAATTTAAGCTATTTCCTATTATCGGAATTTTAAGATTTTTTTTTCTTCGAAAATAATATAAACTTTTATTAATTTATTTTTACAATTCAAAATAAAGAAATCAAATTTTGTATGAAAACATTTCTATTTTCATTATATGTACATGTTGTTCCAAGCCTGGCGCAGTGTGATATTTTAATATTTTAGGACATCTGCTTTGTTTCCCATAGAATTGGAGTGAATGATACCCAAATCTGATTAGATACTATTGGCAACAAAGGCAAAGTCCGTTATTGAGAATTACTCAGTTATCTCTTTAACTTTTTTTTGGTAATATTTCACAATGAAGGGAGTATTTCAAAACAAATATTTTATAATGAGCTTTAGTGAGTTCTAAAAGGTTTAATATACTATTTAAAGTTTACCTACAAATTTTTATCCCTTGGAAAGTTCTTCTTACAACAACGAAATTGGTTTAAAATTCTTTATTTTTAAACAAAATTCTAAGTCTAAGATATTAAGAGTAAATTTGATTGTAACACTTAGAATAATTCGTCTTCAAACAGCTTTTCACTGCTACAATTAATTATCTAAACAGTAGAGCCATTAATTTGTATATAATATTATGTATTTTTAACTTTCTTTTTTTGTTTCTTGCTACTTTCAATTACATTTTTTTCTCTTTAGTACACACTTCTATCATGATGTCTATCAACAAAAAATATTTAAATCATTGTTTTCATCAGTATTCCGCTATCATTCTAATCAAATAGCATGAACATACGAAAATTTTATGCAAATTAATGTAATTTGTATGATTTTTAACTTGTGTTAGTTGCTTTCTTATTTAGTTTCTTGCTCTTAGCTACTTTTAATTTCTTTTTTTTTAGCATTTATTATATAAAAATATCTATTATGATTTCATACATCTTATTGAATCTTTCTAATTTAAATTAAAATGAAAACAGTTTATGCATAACTTTTTATTTTAATTTCCAAGGAATGTCGCGTTTACTATCGCAAGTGTTTCTTTTTCAAAAGCCATTTTTAGAACTTTAATATGTTTAGGTTTTTAAAAGAAGAAGGAAACTAATACTAACTGTACTTTAGAACTAATTAAATAGTATAAAGAATATTGCCATACGATTGTCACGTGCTTGACCGTGATCAACGTTTTTGCCAATAAATTGGAAACAACAGAACTTAAATTTTGCAATGAATAAGTGTCACACAAATATATTAATCCAATTCTTTAATAAATTGAAATTGAAATAAATTGAAGTTTATGCATAACTTAACTTTTTATTTTAATTTCTAAGGAATGTCGCGTTTACTATCGCAAGTGTTTCGTTTTTAAAAGCCATTTTTAGAACTTTAATATGTTTAGGTTTTTAAAAGAAGAAGGAAACTAATACTAACTGTACTTTAGAACTAATTAAATAGTATAAAGAATATTGCCATACGATTGTCGCGTGCTTTACCGTGACCCATATTTTTTTCTAATAAATTGCAAACAACAGAACTTAAATTTTGCAATGAATAACTGTCACACAAATATATTAATCCAATTCTTTAATAAATTGAAATTGAAATAAATTGAAGTTTATGCATAACTTAACTTTTTATTTTAATTTCCAAGGAATGTCGCGTTTACTATCGCAAGTGTTTCGTTTTTAAAAGCCATTTTTAGAACTTTAATATGTTTAGGTTTTTAAAAGAAGAAGGACACTAACACTAACTGTACTTGAGAACTAATTAACTAGTATAAAGAATATTGCCATACGATTGTCGCGTGCTTGACCGTGTTCAACGTTTTTGCCAATAAATTGGAAACAACAGAACTTAAATTTTGTAATGAATAAGTGTCACACAAATATATTAATCCAATTCTTTAATAAATTGAAATGGAAACATTATGTATGTATTGTTTAATGCACAAATTACCACAAATTATAATCATGAAACTTCACTTTCATTCCAAAAACCCCAGTCCTACAAAAACAATTTACTACGATTGATAAAAAACTAATATATGAGTGTTTCAAAAAAAGAAATAGTAATAACCACATTATTTCCAATAAAACAAATAAAATTTAAATTGAAAAAGATACGACGAGTATGTAACAAATTTCGGTTTAAATACAGATATGACTAGTTATCATAAAAACGTGTGTAAATGTGTTGGGATGGCAGTAAATAGGAAAAATATGCTTACAAATATATTGAATTTTAATACCTTAAGACTAAAAACATGCTAAAAAATATTATTTTAGCACTTAAATACCCCATCAATTTTGACAAAAAATAAAAGGGACAGTGAAACTGTGATACACAACAATATATGTATGTAACACTTACATGTAAAAACGAAGGTATGCCCGAGTCTGTGCAGATTTTTTCCTACCCATAGATATTAATATAAGCTTCCGGGCTCTAAACAATCGAGGACACCTGTGTGCAATCGTAACATTATTGTTTTGATTGCAAACTGTTTCTTTTATTTTGTATGTATGTATAAATGTATGTATGTATGTATGTATATGTGTTGTTAGTTTGTTTTACAAAACCACTTCAATATTCGGCAGTTTTTCTATTTTTGTATGTAAAATATAAAAATAAGAAAAAAAAAATAAAAGGGATAAAATATTTTTCAACAAAAATTATGTAGCATAGAAATAAGGAAATAATAACAAACACAATGGGCTAGTTTAATAATATATTAGCATTAACAATCCAGTAAAATTAATATTATAATTTTATTTTGTTACATGAGTTTGTTATATTTTCCTTTATTTTTTGTTTTTTTGTATCTGGCCGCTGGTCATAGTAATAAAACGAAGCTGAAAAAAATTAAAATTTGCTGTAGTTCCCTACCAGCTACCTGGGACCAAATTACCGCATTCGATGTCGTGTAAAATTGATCGTAATTTTCTTATTTGAGATTATGGCATTCGATCGAGCAAGAAATTTTATCATAATTTCGATATCGAAATAATTTTTCGCTATCGTATCGATCATGAATGCGGTAATTTGGCCCCAGATCTTGTTCACAGAAGTGTTGTTTGCTAAATTTAAAATCTTTTTTATGGCCCGAAAGAACAATCTTCGTTTTAAAAAATAATTTTATTCACATGCTGGCTGAATTTACGCTGCCCATTCGACTTCTGACTTCACATAACATCAAAAAAAAAAAAAAAAAACACAGAGGTGTGGCAAATCACAAATTTTAGATTGGAATTGCAAAGTTTACTGCTGAACAAAATTATCTTACAGAATTTCGTAATACAGTAATATAAAAAATACTGAATAATAAATAAGACAATGTGACAACACTCTCAAGTGAACTGTAAAAAAAAACGTTTAAATTATTCACTCTTTATATCATCATAACATGGCCCACTGTCCATTTACAACATTTTATTTTTTTACTTTTTCCGCAACAATGGCAAAATCAAAGTTTTCTATTTAAGTAAACTTTTAAACAAAATTCTTTATGTTGTTGGCGGAATATTGTTAAAATATACAAAAAAAAAAAAAACATTTCATATTTATGAAACATTGAAAGCCTTTGTTAACCTAATTTATAAATACGGAATATAACCGAAGAACAACAAGAATGTAAGAAATATAAAAACTGCAAACTTAAAATAAAGAATGGAAAAAGTTAAAGTTGCTGTTTTCTTAACTCGCCTGCCACATTTCGCAGTGTGCATCACACCTTCCATAAACTTGGTTTTTATAAATAATTTTTGTTTTTTTATTTTGCCATTTTCCTAGAACAGTGAGGGGTGTCTGTATATTTTAAATTGGTATTTTTAGATGACGTTGTCTTGTTTTCCTTTTATAACTTCATTTTGCCTTCAATATGTTGACACTACCGTTTGTCACAACCCATTTTCCTCTTTTTCCATTTAAGCGTCTTTATTTGTTGTTGATGTTTTTGTTAAAAAACTTATGTTGGCTGTTTGTTTTTGTTTTTTATTTTCTTTTTTTTTTGCGTTGCGTTGTTGTATTGGAGTTTTTTACAACGGCTACATCATTTTTTAGTACCTGTTTCCTAGCTTGTTATAAACAAATGGTAACTTTTTTTTTATTATTTTTAGGTGTTGTTTTCGTTTCTGTTTTCCATTCGGTTTTTTTTCTGTAGTTTGGTTAGTATTTTCTTCCATATTGTTTCTCCAATAGAAAAATTCGAAATAAAACTTAACGAAAGTTTCGTATCTTTTAAAGGCTAGTTTGCATTTTATTAAAATTTTTAGAAAACTAGAGAAACTAGAGAAAAAATAACTGAAATGAATTTAAAAAAAAACTCACAGTTAAAGATTTTAATCATATCCTAAACTATAAACTATATTTTTAGTAAACAAAGTTATTTTTCAGTTTCAAGTTTAGTTACTCTCCTTAAATTTAAGTAAAACACGAAATCGCTTAAAACTTTATCGTTTACCCCAACCCTTCAATTCCTCTTAGTTAACTGGTAATTTCAACTTTATCTTTATAAGTCTTAAACAAAGCCTACACCTCAAAAACACAATTTAAAGACACCAATCATGGCTAACAACTATGATTACAAGTTTAAGAAAAATTTACAAAAACAAAAACCAATAATAAAAACTAAACGGAATCAGTGTTTGTTTTGCCTATTGACAAACCAATAATTTTTATCAACATGACAATATCATGCTTACATTGTTGAACTTAAACACTTACACAGAAACACACATCTTCAAAAATACAAAACAGCACATCCTTATACGAGTACATGCAAAGAGCGATAGTATGGGATTTAAGCGAACAATTTTTTACCACAAATCATGTATGAAAAGTGCAACCAAAAAGACAACAACTACATATAAAATATTTTGCCTCTTGAACAAAAACAGCCCAAAGTCTCATGAGTTGAGATACAACAACAAAAAACACACACAACAAAAAAAAAAAAAAAATCACTACAAAACGACAAAATGTGAAGGAGAGAACATTTATCAACATTATTACAAATGTAACATTTTTACAGTTGTTGCTGTTATTGTTGTACATACATTATGTGTGTAATCTGTATTTATGTATTTATGTGTATGTATATTTTATTTAAAAAAAAACAATCAAAATTTATAGAGATAAAAAAGTATAAAGACAAAAAAAAAAAAAAAAAACAGCAAATATCCGTTTGCATTGCTTGGTTTCTTTTATTTTTTTGGTCCTTTTTGTTTTGTGTAATTTTCGTTTAGGCTGTACATTTTTCGAAAGGGTATTAAGAGACTAAGACTGAGGTTTGCTATGAATAAAGTATAATTCAAGGATATCGAATATCAAATACATGATTATAGAAGTATTGGTAAAGACTGGAATAAATAAACAAATTGATGATTGTAGATAAATATTGCAATTTCGTTTAGAACATCTAAATTTACATTTTTTTCTAAAGATCTTTAAAAATTTACTGAATGTGAACAAGCATTTATTTGATAAAAATCATGTTTTAGTGTAACAGTGTTTGAAAATCCCATAAAAAACTTTTAATGATTACTAAATACCAACTTTATTCTATGTAAGATGTTTCGTAATATGTACTTGTACTCGTATTATAATCTGATATACATATTTAAGTAAATATTTAGCACGAATTGTAACGAAACATACCAAATAGCTGAGTTTTTATGTAGTAACTTTGTTTTTGTGTAAAATCTACGCGTTTGTGTGAAAACTATGTTTTTTTTTGCGTTAAGAATACGTTTTATTGTGAAAACTATGTTTTTGTGTGAAAAACGTTTTTTGTCTAAAATCTATGTTTTTGTCTAAAAGCTATGTTTTTGTGTAAACACTCCAAAATTTACAGTTTCTTTGTTTTTTGACCGATGTTAGTTGATCTAAATACAACAAATGGGTTTGTACCTGGAAGCTTCAAAAAGTTGATTTCAAATGCCACTGTTCGTACAAAAATATAGTTGGTTTTATATGCCTGTTACTGTGCACAAAGTACTAATGCATGGTAAGGATATAATGGATGTTGCCTTATAACCAATAGTAATGCTTTCAGAGGAAGCCAGAAACACAGATTACAGGAAGTATCGATTGATGTTTTCGAGAAAGTGTGATACTGATGTATTCAACAGACTTCTTATAACTTTGGATCCTTACATAAGTAGCATAAGGCGTCGTTCGAACAAAATTCCCTTAGAATTAGATCCCATTGTTAAAGATATGATGCTTGAATAATATTACAAATAAAAACTAACACAATTTTTCGCCTGTTACATATTCAATTAAAACATTGTATATTATATGGGATTTTTATCAAGCTGAAAGTTATAAATAACCTCATTTGGCGTCTCAATATTGGCAACACCATTTTTGTTTTCATTAAAAAGCATTAAAAAGGGTTCATAACTGTATTTTATATCAATTTGTTTAGGTGTTACACACTTTAACTTGGCATACTTGACTAGAAAAGCAGCATGCATTTGTGCGATATTTTCGGTGTATTTGAAGGCTAATATCTTTCGCGGAGGGTTCTTTTGTATGGAGACAACACATGTTTTACTTTTGAATAAAAATTAACATTTTTAACTTATATGAAATTTTCATATGATTCTAGACAGGGAAGAAAAGCACCTTAAATCTACAACTTTCAATAGGCGTAAAATATAAAGTAGGCGTGGCATCCGCAATATGTTTAATTTTTTCATAAGGAGAACTCAATTCAGAAATGTCCCGAATTTCAAGTGCCTAGGTCCAAAAATAAAAATTTTGCCAAGTGCAGTTATATGGAAGGTGGGTGTGGCAGTGGCGGTTTTCCAAGATTTTTTCAAAATTTCTTTATTTAGCAAAGAGAAGTGTTTCTGCAAAATTTCCTTGCTGTACGACCACTCCTTCTATTTTTTTTTTCCAAGAAATGTATGGCGCGGTGGTTTTTTTTCACCCTAAGAAAAATTTTAGTATTTTGTACTTAATGAATATGTTTGTATATATTTACTTACAAAGTATTATTAAAGTTCCTATAAAATATTGAATTAATTGAATAATTTTGTTTTTAAATAATATTTTAATTTAACTTTTAAAATTAACACCAAGAAAATGGAGGCGTTAAATTTGACAACGCAAGCGATAAAAAATTCAGCGTTGCATTTTACAAAATATTCATACACAATTTCAAACAGTGAAAACAATCACTTGCTTGAACGCCGTGATTTGCAAACAGTGTTGCCATAAAATGAATTTCAAAATATGCTAAAACTTGCAAAACTAAGTGCTAAAAAGTTCTGCAGTAGAAAAAAAAGTGCTAATTTTTTTCAATGTAACAATACAATTTTTATTTCAAATGTTACAAATATAAATTATAGTTTTTTCTAATTTTGTTCATATTAATTCAAAAATTTTCGTGTTCATTTACATACTTACCACCCACACCGAAAGAAATTTAGTTGAAATATTAATAAAAATTATTTTTATTTCTCCAAAAGTATTTTTTGGAATAAAATAGCTAAAAAGCATTTAGCATAATTTTTAAAAATTTCAGTGCATTTTCGAGAAACAAAATTCTAAATCTAGCACTGAAAGTGCTAAAATGGCAACACTGTTTGCAAAATATGTATAAATAAACGCAACGCTTAGAAAATTGTGGTGTTGCGTTTTACAAAATTAAGATGTGTAGCACATTTAAAAAAAAATTACTTAGATATTTTATTCGGCAACATTTGTGTCAACAGAAAAATAGATTAAAAGTGTCTTCAGGAAAATCTCATAATTTTCAAGTTATGAGTGTTTTGGAGAATATATATATATTTTTTTTTTATTAAATATCTTATTTTTAATGTAGCATAGAAAACTATTCGCTTCAATGATATTTTCAAGCAATTCTATTTTATTCACTCTTATAGTTTTTAATGGCAAATTGCCAACATTTTCAAGAGGTACAAGTTATGTTGACTAAAACAAATAAATTGTTTTTCTTTTTTTTTGAAATACTTCTGCTGTGTGTGTTTTTTGTTTGTATTAATAACAGGCAGGACATGGTTGAAATATTTGTATTGTTAACATCTTCCTATTCCTAAGGTTTTGAACTAACAACTACATATTACTACATACATATGTATATATGCTACAGCTCCTACCCACACTTACATATGGCATAAATTAAAGCTTAACTAATGTTTGAAATAATTTCCTTGTTTTTTTCTTTTTTGGGTTTTCCCTAAACATATTTATTTGTCAAAGGAATGCTAATAATGTTGATATTTTTTTTTTTGGGCGGTTAGTATATGGAATGCTTGAACAATTAAGTCGTTGAAGAGAAGACCAGTTGGTGGTATTTCTTATTGTTATCGATAGGCGATGAATAAGCAGATGTTGTCTGGTTGTATGAGTTTGTCTTTCTTTGTGATTTTCTCTTAGAGGCAGATACATTGGGTTTGTTGAAAATTAAAAAGTTTTAAATAAGTTAAATTCGTTAATGAAGGCAAACATTTTTGTGAATTTTAAAGGAATGCATGAAATTAATAAAACAAACAAAAGAGAATTAAAGAAATCTGTTGGCAACAATAAAACAATTGCAGCTAACTACATAAGTAATTAATGTCTAAAAATTATAAACCATATTTCATATAATTGTTAATGAAAACCAACAGAGGGAGTAAACAAAATGACCCTAAATATTTATGAATTTTTCTCATAAAGTTGCAAGTTTTTATATGTAAATATGAATTAAAGTTATTTGTAAATTAATGGCAGAAATTCTTGAGCAAAGTTAATTAAAATAAATTAACATCATAAAAGGATCTTTTCTGGCCAATGGAAATTTCTTTCTGGCTTTTTTTTTTAACAAAAAAAAAAAAAGGAAAACTAAAGAGAATAAGTTTCCTTAAAGACTCACAACATTTTCATTTAAGTCGATTGGTTGGTTGCTTGATGTTGTCGTGTAATTAACCCCAATTGACTTTTGTACAATTTTCAAGAGTACTTGCTGCTTGCTACACAGTCCTTATACAGTTGCTGCTTTCGTTTGATGACATTATCACTTTATTGATGCTTATTCCAGCACTTTTTTCTGTATAACTAATAACCCAGTGAGAGATAGATATACAAACCCGCAAAAGAAAAACTGTTGAAAAACAAAAACTCAGTGTTAAAATTTTTTTTTAGCTTAAGTGCTAAAATGCAATCAATTTTAAAGCCAACAGCAATTTAACACCAAATTAGACATAAATTTGAATTTTATTTTTGAGCAATGAAAACAAACATTATGGCCGGTTGACTACTATTATCTTTCTGATAGAGAGCTTTATGGGTGGACAAAACGCTTTATTAAAGTGGCCAACTTCAAAATGAAATGCTGATTCGTCAAGGGACGAAATGAGCATGTAAAACATAAAATTATGATTGCAAAAAACAACGTTTGTTATGCTACTGCAAACATGCAACATAAATAAAGTAGGGAGGTGTAACAAATGTGAGCTAATGCTGTAACTGACAATCATAAAATGTTCTTTTGTTAGAATTTTGTTGTTTTTTGTTTCGAATAACCTTCACTGCATATTTAATAACCTTTAAGCAGTGATGTTTTAAATTTTCTGTTAAAACGATGTTAATGTAAAAACTACTTTAAAAAAGAATGCAAATGTTATCAATTTGTAAAAGTATTTTTGTGTTAAAAATGCATTTGTGTGAGAAAAATAAGCTTTTTTATGTAAAAAATCTATTCTGCATTACAAACATGGTTTACGTCAAAAATGCTATTTTGTGTAAGATTTGTTTTTGTGTAAAAATTGTGTTTTAGTATAAAAACTTTGTAATTGTACAGTTTTTGGTAAATATTATGTTTTTATGTAAAATTACGTTTTATGTTAAAATAAAGTTTCCATATAAAAACTACGTATTTGAGTTGAAACTACGTTCTTGTATTAAAACTACGTTTTTGTGTTAAAACGTTTTTCTGTTAATACTCCATGTTTGTGTTAAAACTACGTTATTGTGTTAAAAATACGTTTTTGTGTTAAAACGTTTTTCTGTTAATACTCCATGTTTGTGTTAAAACTACGTTATTGTGTTAAAAATACGTTTTTGTGTTAAAACTACTTGTTTGTGGTACAATTACGTTTTTGTGTTAAAACTATGTTTCTGTATATATAAAACTACGTTTTTGTATTAAAACTACGTTTTTGGGTTTCTGTTAATACTAAATGTTTGTGTTAAAACTACGTTATTGTGTTAAAACCACGTTATTGTGTTAAAACTACGTTTTTGAGTTAAAACTACGTTTTTGAGTTAAAACTACGTTTTTGTATTAAAACTACGTTTTTGTGTTAAAACGTTTTTCTGTTAATACTCCATGTTTGTGTTAAAACTACGTTATTGTGTTAAAAATACGTTTTTGTGTTAAAACTACTTGTTTGTGGTACAATTACGTTTTTGTGTTAAAACTATGTTTCTGTATATATAAAACTACGTTTTTGTATTAAAACAACGTTTTTGGGTTAAAACATGTTTTTCTGTTAATACTAAATGTTTGTGTTAAAACTACGTTATTGTGTTAAAACCACGTTATTGTGTTAAAACTACGTTTTTGAGTTAAAACTACGTTTTTGTATTAAAACTACGTTTTTGGGTTAAAACTACGTTTTTGAGTAAAAACGACGTTATTGTGTTAAAACTATGATTTGTGTAAAATCTGCGCTTCTGTTGATTCTGTTGCACTATGCAGCATTTATAGAGGCCAATATGTCCCATTATGATTATAATAGTTTTCCATTAGCAATAAATGCGATAATACCTGACAGATAAAAATCTGTGAGCTATCGGAGGGCTTTTAAAAGTGATTTTTAATACAGAAATATTAAGCAAATGTTTCGCTTATAATTATCTCAGCCATTTAAGAAACAGTTTTGAATATGAAACTTAGTTTGCCTTCTCATAGTATATTCCACAATAAAATATTCAGAATATTTAATGTAGGCTTTAGTAAAACACTTAAGTGAAAGATTGAGTTGCCGAGATTATGGCAATGTAAAAATAAATAGTAATTGAAATTTGTATACATTGCAATGTAAGCATTAAATGTTAGTTTTTTTTTCCAAATATACCTTAACTTAATTTTCCATCCAGTAACTTATTCAACTATTAATTATTCAAAAGATTTCAATCTGAGCATAAAATAAGTTATAAATCAAACTATATAACACAACGTCTGAAAACTTCATACATACTTGTTCCATGATTAATGTCTACTAGAAAGCGTAACCCAACAAAACGGCAAACATTTTTCAAATAGTAAAACAAACTACTCACCAAATAGAAAACTAAAAATCCATTTCCCTAAAGTAAGTAAAAAAAAATAAAAAAAAAAAAAAACAACAACAAAATTTTCCCCAAACAAAGGAAAAACAGTAAATGACTAATTAGCTGCCACTTGAGGCACATAAAATACACATGTAAATTACAATATAATCTACCTGTACAATAGTTGCCATAACCGAACTAAAGTGAACATAACAGCAATATATAGATATATAGCAGAGAAATTTGTCTAGTAATTATTCCTTCAGCACACCACTGTCTCTGGAATTTTTATTCTTTTTAATTTAAATGTAAATTACTGCTGAAAAACATAAACAATTCATAAACGTTCAACTGCAACAGCGAGTTCAACTGAAAAAGCGCCATGGTCATCATCATAAAATAAAAAACAATATAAAAACTATAAAAACAACTACACAACGCAAGCGAAAACGTATTAATAAATAAATATTCTTGCACAAACACTCACATAAATAGTTTTATGTTGTGAGGTTGCCTACTTAAATCTACAAGTTGTATTAATTTAAATAAAAGGCAAACAAAATAAAATATAAAAACAATCCTGAGGTTAAACTCATTTTCATTTTCAGTTTCATTGTAGGAATGTGTGACACTGTAAGTGTGTTTAACAGAAAATGGGCAGGGGTCTTTAATTGGAGATGTTACCGCCAACAACATACGCCACTAACAACCTGGTTAAAGTGACGTTAAAATTTTTAACATTATAAAGCCACAAGCACTTGCACATCATTTACACTTGTATGTTTAAGGTAATTCTACTCATTTACACGCGCCCGTAAAAGGTCAATGTAATGAATGCGTAGCAAATATTAACTTGAATTGTCATATTGAAACTTAAACACAAGCAGCTATTGTGATACATACACACATACATATATACAACTACACGTTCATGTGGGAAAACTACTAGTGTAACAAAAGACACTGTTAATATGTTTATGTATTTATGTGGAGAGTTTTGTACGTATTTAAGTGAAATTAATGCTGGATTTTTATAAATACATTACGAACTATTGCTTAAACTTTTCCTTAGCATTCTTTCTGTTGAAAATTATTTTTTTTGTTAAGAAAATTCTATTGACAAACAAAGTGGTTTGTTTTTTGACGTAGATTTTCTTCCCTAATGAAAGCTCTTTGTAGAAAAACGTTTTTGTGATAAAAAACTTTTATGTTAAAAGGAATTTGTTAGATAAGAAAACATATTTTTTTTCTTTTCAGGATCTCTTAAAATACATATGCGACTAATGTATAAAATACAATTATACTATTAATAAACATTTATTGAAAATGAAAAAAGTTTTATTTATTTAAAAGAATGGCAGAATTCTGTTCTGAGTTCATCTTATTTAAAGCATTGGCCATTGTTAGCTATGACATTTTCTCATCTTTCTGGCAACATAGGGATTCCACACTAAATAACTGCTCATCTCTGGCGGCCAAGAAAGAATCAAGACAATTTCGGATACTCTGTTTGGAAGTGAACAGTATCGCAGAGAGAGAAAGTGTTCTTCATCCAACGAAACAAACAGCAAGAAGGCTACAAAAAACTTCCCAACCACTTTTTTATTCCAACGCGACAACTCTTGGTCATTTTGCATATACAGTGAGCCTCAAAATAAAGTCAACACTACGTATTAGTAAAAGAAAAGCTTAATTATATTAATGTAAATAATATTATAACAGAAATTGATATACATACATAGAATCTTTATATAGTTATTTAAGTAAAACTGCATTCACAAAAAAAAAAAAAAAGTAATAGCGGGGTTTTTTGCATAAGAATTAACAAAACTGTTTACTTTATTCTGTTCTTTTTTTTAACAATAAATCAATTAAATTTGTATACTCTTTTTTTGTAAATTCAATTATAACTAAATGACTATATAAAAATGCTATGTATATTAATTTCTAATATAATATTATTCATATTAATATATTTAATCTTTTCTTTTAATAATATGCGGTGTGATTTCTTGTTGACGCTCACTGTATATGCAAAACGCCCGAGGACTGACATGTTGGAATATTACGCTTTTTTATTTGGCCGTATTTTTCAGTTTCATTGGGTAAAGGTTCCCTGTGATGGTCCCTATACCACTTCTGAACCGAACAAACAATTTCTCTCACGTTAAACCGTTGGAACACTTTCATCATAAGCTTCGGTGCGCAATCGAAGCAACTTTTTCAAATTAAAGAAGTCAAAACTTGCAACATATTACGTTTTTTTGGCACAAAATTCAACATTTTCTAAGCAAAAAAAAAAAAACATCGTTGCTTACACTATACTATTCAGTAGCTTCAGAATACATAAAAGTTTCTAAAGTTACAAGCTACATTCAAATAAATCTCGCGTTCTTCTATAAAATATATGAAAAGTAGTGCAAGTTGTTCATTAATTAAAGTTTTTGGATTATTTATGGAAAAACTATAAAATCCCGCAAAATATCGCCTTAAAATTACAATGTATAGGAATGCAATATTAGAAATTAGTTCTTAGTAAAGGAGTTTTTCATTAACATTAAATTATATTTTAAATGTTCGTATAAAAGCTGGCAAATTTGTTTATTTTCTTTGCAAAATGATATTGTTTTTAAGGTTTTTTTTTTTCAACAAACAACCTTATTTAAACCGAATGGTATATTGGTCTGTGGAAAATCCTAAATTACTTTTACCCACAATACAAATTATTCAGTTTTATTAAATGACAAGCCCCATATAAACACATAAAATTAGTTGTCTTTGACTACACGTACATATCTCTGTGAGTATGTGTTTATAGGTCTATTTGATAAAACAGATACTAACAGACATGAACATACATTTCTACAACATAAACAGATTCACCAAACAAATGTCAAAAATTGACATGTCAATGTTAATTATCATGTTTGTTAACCGTATTCTAAAACAAAGCAAAACAATACAATACCCCTAAAACATTATACAGTCTGTCTATCTGTGTGTTTCTGTTCTAATGTTAATTTGTAAATAACTAAAGTTAAGACTGCTAATTTTCTTAATTGATATTGGCAATAAATTTAGGTTAAATTCTAAAATAATTGAATTAAATACTCACACACACACACACACACATACACTTAGAAACATACACAATTACAGTTTTATTTACCTTAAAGTGAGTTCTCAGCAAAGGAAGTACAAAAGTACCAAAAAGTAATTGTAAAAAAAAACATAGTTGGCATTACAAGGTCATTTCATATTTAGACAGGCATCATTAAACGTATATTACCTACAATTGACCTTCGCTTTAAATCTACCACTACAATTACAATTACATGAGGATGCTAATTTCAAATATGTATTAGAAATATTAGAAAAACCAACAAATTTTGTAAAACACTAATGAATAAACAATAACAATAATAGAACATTGGCAAACAGTTTAAAAAAATGTAATTCTTAGTATAAAATCCACAACAACACAAACAATTACAACTACTACTACAAAAATCCATAAATTAGCTTAAAATAAACAAATAAGGACAAAAGATGGAAGATGGATGTTATTGCCTTTTATGTACACTGCCACTTGCAACATATTAAGAGTATTCCTTAAGAGCATTACAATCCACTTGTTTGCTTTGCTGCTGCGCCTTATGGCCAACATTTACAAGTGGATTGTAGGAGTAAGCTGTGGATTGCCTACAAGAACAAAACTCTTTTATTTTATTACAAAAATATCTAGGTCCCTTAATTTTAAACTTTTACTGTAGCCCTCATGTACATGGTTTACTTTTACATACTTTGGCTTTAAGAAAAGTAAATATTTAAAGGCTGCAAACGGGTTCAACAACTTTTTGCGGTTAAAGCCTTTAAAGAAAACCACTTGATATTTCTATGGGGTTTGTAAGTTAAAGTTAATAAAAATTAAAATTTTTAATTACATTAAAATCCTTAGAGAGTTTTTTTTTAATTTTTGAGTTTTTTTTACAATAAAATACTTTTTATCATCTTTATATCATTTAAATGTCTTAAGAGTTCAATTTAAGATAAAGTTAAAATTATTTTTAGATGTTTTTTGTTTTGCTGTTTACCAGACAACCTTGACATTTCATTTGTAAGCATTATTTTAGATTTCTTTGTTTGTAAAAAAGCGTGTAAAAGTGAATGTACAAATAATTTGCAATCTCATGGGCACAAGTCATAAATAATTGAAATTGACCTTTAAAGACCACTTTTCTTCAATTGTTGGTGTTTTTTTTCTTACTTTTTATGTTTTACAATATGTTGTTACAATTTTTTAAACAATTATCATAAATCATTTAAATTTTTTTTTTGCCAAATTATCTTTTAAATATTTGTGTGTTTTGTTACAAATAAACTTTTTGTAAAAGTATTTGAAAATTATAAATATTATAAAGCTTTTATAAATCGTTGAATGAATCCTTTTACTTACGAATTTGTTTAACATCAATCATCGTTTCGTTTGGAGAATTTTGGCCACAATCACAAGTCACAATCTTTGGAAGAGACATAGCTTTACTTTGTTAATAATTCGCAGTTACATAATTTTTTCCTTGTGTTGTAAATGTGTTAAGAAGGAGTATATTCATACTGTAAATTTAATTTTTAAAGATTTTCATATATTTCCATTGAAAATTCCTGCACACATTTCCGGCACAAAACTTTCAATTTAGAGGGTTTGCTGGTGGTCACCTAAAAAATCATTTGTGAATTGTAATAATTTTTTTCAGTGACTCAATCTCGAACAACTTCGATAGATTTAACGATATTTTTAAGAGTAAAAATTATATGTACTGTGTTGAGAGCGAATGCTTTTTTTTTAATTTAGTGTGAAATTAAAATATTTAATTTACTGCTTAATGTAAACGAAACAAAATTCAAGAACTGTAATAAGAAATAGAATAATATAATGATGGTATATGTCACGTTCTATAATGAGGAACGTGACATGCGTATGCCTGTGAAGGTAAAATGTAAATAAATCATAAATATGTTTTTGTCTTGTTTGTTGTTTTTTTTTTTTTTTTTTTTGTTTGACACTAAATAATAATTTTGTGGCTTTAATAAATTATAATAATAAAATATTGCATGAGTAACGCGACAAAAATTGAAAGTCGGTTTAGACTCAATCTAGAAAATGTTAAAATTAGTTGAATTGGAACGTAATTAACTCTTTAATTACAATTCTGTTTTTTTAAGTAGAGAGTAAATATTAGCATTTGATTAAATATGATCTTTTAAGCAACATATTATCTCGTTGTGTTAATAATAAGAATAAGTTCCGGGTATTTCAATGAAAGCTTTTACTAAATATTTTCTACTTTCTTTACTGCTTTTACCAATGCTGTTGTAAGTTTAAAATGTTTCTCTATTTTTAGCATGACTTTTCTTTATATTAATCATATTTAAGTAGATCTGTATTTATTTTTTTCAAATTCAGTATTTTGTTTCCATTCAGGTTTCGAAACACTTTTTACTAATTTTTTTTAAGATAGCGAACGAGACACACTTTAAAAATCAAAAAGAAAAGCTAAGTGTGTTTATTATAAGCAGTAACTTTTTGAGTTAAAACCACTAAGTTTTGATTTGAATTACAACTTTGAGACACTGGATTAGAATGCTCGGGAAGTACTGACAAGAAACATTGATTAAAGTACAAGAAGGTTAAAAGATTAAAAAATTGAACGTCGAACTTTTTTCATACTCTCTTAATTTTGTACTCCCGTGACTGACTCATTTGATTCTATTGTTCCTATAGACTCTAAATAAATTCTTGAATTTCTATAAATTTTCTATGGAGTTTCTATTGCAAGTACTGCAATAGAAACTTCTGTATTTTTATAGAATGTCTTTTGTGCAACAGTATCTTTATAGAAAATCCTACGTCAAACAATATTTATTAAAAAACCTTTTATGTTACAGTATTTTTATAGACATCAGGCCACCGAACTGTTTTAATATGAATATTTTAAAATTTTGGTATCCTGAGGTTGAATAAAGAACTATTTGAATATTATTTTGAAACGGGCTAAACTATATTTTCCAATCTTGATGTGTGCGGTCATAATTACTAAAGAGTATAATATATTTTTAGTTTTTAGTGAAATTTTCTGATGATAGAAGGTAAGGTAAGCTTTAAATATATTGTTACGTTTACGGTGGTTTATTCCCATTAAATAAACTGAATTCTTTTTAATTGTAAAATAAAAGCGTCAAATAGTTTGAAGAAAATATAACGAATCTTTTTTATTTAAATGCACACAAAAGAATTAATAAATGAACACTCTGTCTTTTAAATTAAAGTTTGAGAACGCTTGATATGCACACAACAATGACTCACAATAAACTAACTAACTTGATTGGCCCACTTAGTCTATTTATGTACCAATCATAATTTTTGGATGGTTCGGAGCGAAGGTACTAGAATGTTCATGACTGCAAGTCTAGAATGTTCGTGTCTAGAATATTCAGTTGTTAAAACCTAATACTGCTCAGCTATTTTTATAAATAAGAACATTTTTATAAAACTTCTACAAATGCTAAAAAAGTTATATGTCGATAAACATGATCGTTAAATTTAAATTGAAATACAATTTCGTAACAATATAATTTTTTTAATTATTTAGGCATTTTTTAACATAATATTAGAAAATACTTTTAAATTTAAATTTCGATTGCTAAAAATATATCAGATATACTAACTTTCCATTTTAATAGAACTCTTTACCATATATTGCCATTGAATTTAATTTTGTTAAAAAGTTATAACAAGTCTTCAGTACGTATGATTAATATTAATATGAGCTCCGTACAAAAATTATCACTCATACGCCCAAATTCCTATGAAATTAGTGGAACTATGAGAAATATTTTTTTTTATCAGTTTTCAACCAGTATTTTTGTTTTAAAGACCAGTTAATGTTTAAAAGTAGAAACTTGTCTAGTATATATGAAACATACAAATTAAAAAACTAACAGAAGGTAATTATAATATCTAAAATTTTTATTTCACTTTACTTCTGTGTTTTATTAGTTACCTGTGCTGTACTCATCAATAATCGATATTTAATAGCCAATTAAAAAACTATTGTTATCAACCAGTACGTGATTCTTGTCAATATTAATTTATGTATTCTGTTAAATTGGAATAGTGCATACAGTCATGTGTATTAGGGTGGCTACTACCAATATCTTGAATTGTTAACATTAACAAAAATCGTTTTCGTTACATGATATATCTAAAATTTCTGACGCATGTATTTGTGAATGTGTTTTTTGTGTCCTTGGATGCAGCGTTCTTCCCTTAAAAACCAAGAAAAATAATCCAGAATGAAATAAACCGCCCTAATATATAATACACTCAACGAAATATAATTAAAAAATTTGGGTATTTTAAGATAGATGCTTATGTAAAACAAATTTAGAATTTTAAAAGCACTTACAGCTAACTCTTGTTATCTAAAATTTTTATATTTCTGACTTTATTCAGGATTATTTTTTTGAGTGTCTGTTATGGTTTTGAGATAGTACAAGTTAATTTGAGGTACTCTGCACTTTACAATATCAATTTAATGACATTTAGAGCAAAATGTTTAATTAAGCTAGAGAACTAGAGATAAGCTTAAACAATGAGTTTGATGGGTTCGACATATTTTAAAGTAATAAAAGAACAACAACGAACGAATTACTGAAATATTAATAGCAAACGTCTAGCAAATAAAGAGACACGTTAAACATTAAATGTAAATATTAGACTACTTTTATAAAAAACACAAGCAAACAAATTTAATATTACAAATTCTTAACTTGCCACAGGTGCGCAACTTAAATAAATAGAAATATAAAAAAAAAACAACCAAACAAATAAACACACAATTATTTACGCCAACCAAAAAAAAATTCACTCAAAAAATAATAAATGAGAAAAACAATAAAAACCAGCCAGAACGAACAACAAAAAAAAATTGATTATAAAAGACTCCAACTGTCAGTCAAGCACATGTGTTTAAATTAATCATGTGACAATACTTTATGTCATAAACACTCCTTTTTTTTCGTTTTTGGTTGGTAGGTATGGTATCTTTACTACGTTTTCGGCGCCAATAGAACAGAAGAGATACAAAAAAAATCATATAAAAACCAAAACAAAGGAAGTTCGAGAGACAAAAGGTAAAGTCACTATGAGTAGGAGTATTTAATACTCAGAGAACCAAAACAGTCAAAGTATTCTTATGTGAGTATGAGAACGAAGAACAATGGTTTTCAGATAATATAATATTAGAAAAAGTACAAAAAAATAAAGTCATTGAACCTTTAACTGTCATAGGAATAATATAATAACAATGATAACTACTTTTAAAAAATTCTAATACTCATACATACACAGCAATATTTGGTTTACAATTGACGTGTATGAGAGTATCTCTAGGTATGAGTGAGTTCTATCAAACAAAACATGTGGGTGTGTGTTTCCTTGTCTATTGTAGCTGCGAATATGGATATGTTTAATATTTTTTGATATACTTATGGGATTTAGAAGAATATGTGTTTGAATACCCACAAGGGTGGTTGTTAAATTAAAATAAAAATTACATTACTTAAGGTGCTTAAAATATATTCAATTTGTTTTTTTTTTGTTTCTATAGGTACAATAAAGATTTAGTGTTTCTGGAATTGTGGCATTTTAATGGAAAATTGGAAATATTCATGTTTATATTTTATTCTAACTGTTATAGTTAAGAATCTACATTCAGGTAATTAAAATCATTTTATTTTAATAAATCTCGAGTTGAGAAAAATCATTTATTTCTATTTAGTTTGCGAACGAAATCTGTATATGCCTTCAGTGCATATGATTAATACCAATATAGGCTCTATACAAATACATATACGTACAATTAAGCAGAAATTCAATGCACTTCAATGAAATATATTATGTTACATTTACCATTTACACGACTGCTGGAATTAAATATGTATGAATATTTCCACTGTAATAATGAGAATTGGCTTGAGAGCAGAAAAATATATATATATTTTATTGATCTTACCTACTTTCAATAATACTTTCCTTTACTATTTATTATTGTTATATCATTGCATACATGTTATGGAATCTATCAATGAATAATTAATACAAACAAACAAAAAAAAAAAAAAAAGAAGAAATTTGAATAATTTGTTTTTGTACATGTTCATGTACTCGAAATATTGGAAATAAATAAACAAACAATATAACTTAATTAATTAATTAATTTAAACCAAAATTGTAGTGCCTTTAAACTAAAGAAAAAAATACAGTATTAGTAGTCAAACTACATATTAACAATTTATTTTCAGTTTCAAAGTTTATCCAGTTCGCCAGTGTTCGTAATGGCAAATATTTGTATTATGTTACCATGGATATTTAGATATGTTTAACGTGTTCCGAAAGAAGGTGGGATACGATAATACGAGTGTCGCGTTCTTGACCATATTTAATGCGAAGACACAAAACATAAAAAAGTGAAATATGTGGAGTGAATTTTTTAAAATGCTGTATGTATAGAATATATTTCCAAATCCAAATGTATATGTACATATGGTTCAATGATTATTTTACAGTCGGAATTGAAATATTTTTTTTTAAATGTCGCTAACAAAGTAATGCTCTATGTAAAAATGTCAATCGCACTTACAACATTTACAAGTTGTATTGGAAATTAGTAGACAATCTACTAATTTCAAAAAAATTTTGAGAACGATAATTATTTCATATGTATGTTTTTGAGACCAACATTAATGTTATTCTGTATTTCAACAGGGTAATTGCAGGTGTAATTTTATTTAATTAATCGCGAATTGGTGAGAGCTCATTTATGTATGTTAATAGGTATTAAGTTTGTAATCGACTGCTGTAAGTTTATTCAGTGCGTATGATTAATATAAATATAAGCGGCATATTAAAATATCACTCATACGCCAAAATACATGAACAACTAGCGGAAGTATGATTAAGCAATGAATTTCTTTGTTGCCAGAAATTGCATGTTTTTACGTTCAGCTAATTATTAGTATTATTGCCGAAACCATATTTTGTTACAATTTCCATTCACATGGCAGCTGAATTCAAATATTGAAATTTCCGCGGTCTAGAACGCGACAATTGTATGCGTTTAAAGTAAATAAATTAAACTACTACTTTTATCTTGTTTCCAGTTTACAAAATGTTAGTTATATTGCACCCAAATGTTGTTAATAAAATGGTTTCAAAAAGGCAATGAAAACTACCACACAATTTCGAAACTTGAACTGAATCTAGAAATAAAAATCTTTAAGTTGTAACATATTTTTAAATGAGATTTTTCTAAACTATATTATAAAAATAATGTGCTATTTTTCATAAGATGTGTGCAATTGTTTTATAAATACGTCAGGAATAAATGTAATAAATGTTAGAAAAAAGTAAACATTTGAATTATTATTATTGTAAAAATCTAGTGCTATCATCTATGTTTGCGCTAATCATAGGCATGATATGGGATTAAAACTTATGTGATTAACATATGTTCAAAAAAAAAAACTTAAAATGGCGACATAAATGCGGGTGGTACACATTTGTATCATTTCTATGTACAAGGCCAGATTGAAAATTATTTAAAAAACTTTATAAAAAAATTTTTTGGATTTGAGTAATTTGTAACTTTAAATATTCCATTTATAATCACTAAAAATATTAGAAATATTTGTTATGAAATTTATAACACCATTACGTATTTTTAATTTTTAAAAGTAATTTTTCGATTGTCCTCGCATATTTGTTTATGCGCTATGTGATGTATGTTGATTTTATTATAAAATTTAGGGGTTTGTCATGTGTGTCTACGGGGTTTTTTTTACTAATATTTTTGGGTGTCGTTTTGCTAAATGTTGTTGAGGTGTTATCAGCCAGTGGTGGTGTTGGCTTGAATGATGTTGTTTCTTGCCTGTCATAAAAAATAACAAATTATGTTGTTGAATATTTTATCAAGTTAAGGAAACAAATACAAACAAAAATATTTAATAACAAGTAAAAAAGTATAAACGGTCAATACCGACGATATAATATCCTACATTCAGTATAAAGGCAAAAACAGTATTACTGAAATTTGTAGATGTGATTAGGCTTCAGTTGCAACTTATTTGTGGCAAAGTTTATTTGGATACGTGCATAAATAAAACATTTATGACTGATAAACCCTATTTCGGGAGGACGTTGATATGGGGGCTAGGTGAAAACGATTTCTACCAACTTCAATCCAACCCAAATTTGTGACCTGTACTTTGTGCACAATGTTGGCTAGCCAGCCAACCAGACGGACGGACATTGTTTAATCGACTCAGAAAGTGATTCTGAGTGGGTGTTGGACTAATATTTGTGGGCGTTACAAACACCGGCACAGGTACAATATACCCTCCCCACTGTGTGTAGGGTATAAAAATAAAATGTAATAAAGCCTAGATATGCATGTATATACACACACGGTTACACAACCTCTGGTGGAAATTGTAAAAATTGCATATACACACACATAATGAAATCAATCTTATTTTGCATAGAAAACATTAGAGGGCAACAAAAAATTTTAAAATTAAAAAAAAGCCAAAAGACTTACAATTACCTTTTACAATTACAATCTACTGATATATTTCGTTACATCAAATATGTGAAAACTCTTAAAACAAGCAAACATTTTATTTGAAAAAAAAGGCTCCAACCTAATACTCCACACCCGCACATACTCGTATGTATGCATAGCTATGCTTACTTAAAAATGTTTGTACGACAACACTAGTATTTCTAGTAATATAAATTATGATAAAAGATTTATGTTTTTTGCTGTGTATATTAATGTGCTTGGGTCTTCGTGTTCATACATACATATGTGCTTCTAAGAATTTTATATTTTTTATAGACTGTGAAGCATCTTTTAAGGCAAGTATAAATTAGGGTCCAATTTATGTCTAAAATAAGAGAAATAAATAAAAACTTTAGAGACAATTTTGTACGAGTTTTATAAAATTTATAATTTTTAACTATTACTACTTACTAAATATTGTATACATTTGCATTTAGGTCAATTAGTAGGTTACTGCGAGTAATTATTTTATGGTTCATTATGTTTATACATACAGAAATACTTTTAAATAATTAAACACAAATTAAAACAAATAAAACGTAAGCATTAATTTACTATTAGATGTGTAGAGAGAAAGATATTTATGGCTTTTATTTTGTATAATATTTCTTCACACTTTCAAATTATGTACACAAAGGTATTTGCATAAAATGTAATTTTATTAACAAAGAAATGGTAATGTAAATAATTGTTTTTAAAAAAAATTGTCAAAATGAAAAAAAACCAACAATTTAACGAATGCTTTGAAAAAGTTCACCTCCGCTACTTCAGCTGTTCATAATCTTTTCTAAATATCCTCTAGAATATTGTGATTACTGTCGTTTATTCTGTACTTTGCATAGCTACCTTTATTCTATCCAAAGATTTAGTCAGTCGGCATTTATTTGTAAGACTGCCGAGCAATGGAAAATATGTAGTATTTATGTATATTTCTTAAAAATCCCACAATGTCCGGTTCAATGATTGCAAAAAGTTAAGCTTCTAAAAAGTACTGTAAGATGATTTTTTATAAAAATATTGTTGCTATTAAATGACAAACTTCTAACTAAATGCAAACAACCAAATGTATCTAAAGCAGCTACCGGGAATAAAATATTAAAAAAAAAAACAAGTAAAAAAGTATAATCGGGCAAGCCCGCCTATATAATACCCTACACCTAGTATATGTTTAAAAACAGTTTTTCATATATCGACAGTTCAATTCCAAACCATGCTATGTCGACTTAGCATGTTTTTAATTTTTTTGCGTTTTTGAATTTAGATTTTTTCAACTTAAATTCTATCAAATTTTTGTTGTGATTGGCTAGTCCAATCAATAGTTATAAACAACAAAGTTCTAGCTCATATGGTTTTTTAGGTATCGCCTGTAAACTTTAGGAGCTTTTCCTGCAAAACTCACTTTTTCGACTTAGCATGTTTTGAAATTGAGCTGTCGATATGGTCGCTATATGGGATTTATATCTTATTATGAATCAATCATCCAAAAATTTTTATTTTTATAATTATTTTTTGGGTTAAATTTTATCTCCATATAAACACTTTTTTTATATTTATACATATTAATTATTGTTTATGACGGCACATCATTAAATTGGGCTGAATGATTTTCGTATATATATGTGATATATTTGTGTTGAATATTACTTGGATGGTAACATCTTTAAGAGAGTGAGTTAAGCTATTTAAAGTGATTTTCGACAGTGGGCCTTATATATAGCAGCTATGGTCAATTAGGAAGCGATCAGCACACAATTTGTAGATGTTATTTATCATGATCGATAATCGCCTATTTTGGGGGGATATTTGTATGGAGACTAGGTGACATAATACAACTGTTCTAAAAATAACTTTCAAATATCGACCTGTGCAAACAAGGAAACTAGGTTTACATGGACAGCCAGCCATCCACTTAGACAGATGGACCGATGGACATTGTTAAATTGGCTCAGGAAGTGATTCTGAGTCGATCGGTATAATTTAAGGTGGGTGTTGTACTAATATATCTGGGACGTTACAAACATCAGCACAAATCCAATTTACTCTCCTCACTATGGTGGTGTAGGGTATAAAAATACCTTAAACACTTAAAAAAGTAAACGTACGAAATTGAAGTAAATTTCGTTTTATATCCAATAAAATTGAATTTTTAACTTTTTTTCCATATCAAAAAAGAAAGAAACTTTCTCTTAAAGTGACTGCTAGATTCTACTATTTTGTGTGTATAAAAACGCGCTTAATACTGGTTTGCAAAAAATTAATTTTAAATATTTAAGTATCGTTTGACTTAGTATTACATGAGAAATGAAACAAAATGTTTAATATATTTTCAATAGAAACAAAATTTGTAGTAATTTTTATAAACAGTGTGTTCCAAACTTTTACATTTCCACCATTACCATTTACGCTGGTTCAATTAAAACTCTATATATACTTGGAAATTGGTTAAAGTTAAAGTCATTATCAAGCTAGGCAAACTTAAAATTTACACGCCCACATTTAAACACATTTTCACATGTGTATGCTCTTACTGCCGTATTTATAAAAAATAAAGTAGGCTTGAAGTGTGCTTTTAGATACAATTTTCATACTAAATTTTTTATAAATACGGCAGTTAATGTTTAAAGCTGTGTTCACATTATGTGTATTTGCCATGTGCAATGTCACTTTTCTACCCATATGTTATTTCATGTGTATTTCAAAATTTGAGTTTTACATACGGTTTATAAATTACATGTTCATATGTTGGTTATGTCACATACATATGTACTTACTTTTGTTAACTCCTTTTCAATTTTTCTCTCCATTTTTAATAATTAATTTGTGTAGTTTTTTTTTTTGTATTTTTGTTTTACTATTAGGTATAAATTATATTTATTAAAATTTCAATTAATTTTTGCCGCCACAACATTTTGGTTATAAAAAACAGCTGATGTCAGGTGGTTTGTCACTTGAAAATAGAACTCGTTCTTAATACAAAAATGTCATATGTATTGCACAAAGAGAAATAACACATGATATTGTTTGAAGGTGTTCAGACTATATGTACAAATTTGACATGCGAAAAAGTGACAGTCCACATGACAAATACACATAATGTGAACACAGCTTAAGAGCAATTCAAATATGTGCTCGTATATAAATTTTTTAACTCGTATACGAGTAAGTATTGTTAATTTTACACTATTTAATAAAACTCATACGCTTCGTAGGAAATTTTAGAGAAGAAAATTAGTAAAGCTAAAATTTGGTTATATAAGTAGGTAATTACTAATTAACTATATAGCGTTTTAATATAAATGCTGTTAAAAAAGCGAAGAAAAAAGTTGTTGGTAATAATATTTTAATGTCTTTCCCATTAAAACTTTTTTTTTACAACACGTTACAATGCGTCAAGACAAAAGCAGCAAATGGTGTTTTATATTTTGCCTGCCTGGGCAGATGTTTTGAATGTTTTTTTTTTTTTAGTTTTTTATACTTGGATAAAAACAAAAATGTAGCTAGCAAACAATATTACACAGACAAGTCACAAAAGCATGAATTTAAATGGCAGCAACTTAACAGCAACATAGTTTGCAACACTTTATCGCTAACAGTAAATCTTTAAATAACTAAAACACAAACAAATAAACAAACAGCCACCATTCATTCATTCAAGCAACCAGCCAACCAGCCAACCAACCAGTCAACCAGTCAACTAACTTTATAACCAACAACCATCAGCAACAAGAGGAAAAATACAAGAAAAAAAAAGATAAAAGAAAAGAAAATAAACGGAAATAAAATAAATGGATACTAATGTTCTTATTGTTGTTTTTGTTTTTGTTCTTATTTTCTATGCAGTAGAAAGAATATACTAGCTACAATGTATATAATGTAACAGAACAGTGATCTTCAAGACTTCAACTCAACTCAACTAAAGTCAACTAAACTAAACTGAAGCTAAAGTTATAAAGTTTTATAGAAATAACCGCATTAATAGCGTCAAACCGCAAAACTAAATAGCAACATCAACAGCAACTACAACTAGAATAACTGGAACAATAAACACAAAAACTCAACTAAGTTTAATGCAAAAATTCAATATGGAAATTGTTAATATGTTTGCTTTGCTTTGTTTGTTTGTTTGTTTGTTTGCTTGAATGTAGCCGTTTACCTAAACATTGTACTTTGGTAAAACAAAAATACCGTAAAAATTGTAAAATATATTAAAAGCAGCAAAAGAAAGAGTTTAGATATTTTAGGTGTTGCTAACTTGTGTATCTAAGAGAAAAGCTTTGTGCGTATCTTTTATAAGCAATTTCTGTTTGTGAAAATTTTTTGTACGAAAGCAAAGCTAACTTGATTTTAATGACTAGCAAAGCCCTAACATTGAATATACCCTTAATTCTGTTTTTATATGGTTTTGAGTTAACACAGTTTGAAAATAAACAAATTTAAACATCTTTTGTTTACACGATGTTATTCCATTTAGCACAATTTAAAATCTTTCGGGCTTAAATTTAATTTTTACTAAATATGTTCATATCACAAATATAGGGGAATTCCCTTTTAGTGCATACAATCAAATGAAATTGTCATACATTTTTTTACATTACTTTTCAGCTTAGATTGTATATCTTTTTTCTTTAATATCTACATATATAATCTTAAAATATTATAAACCTGAATAGTTGTTCTTAAAAAATCGTTGTTTTTCACTAATTTCAATAGGTCTTAAAGATAAGGAACCAATCACCTATTTTGTATACGATAAATGTCTTTTTTACACGGGTTTTTTACACATGTTTTCCTGGAACGGTGGTATAGCATTTCAAACGCCACCGAAGTAAAATAATTAAAATAATGGTTATAAATTAAGCTTTGATCAATACGCCTACTCACCACCAGAGGCGCTGCAATACTGTACTATTAATAAACTTAAAGCGCAATTACAGTGTTGTCATATGAAAAGCTTTTCTCTTCTTTCAATACCTATTGTTCTTCTACCTATCTCTTTCCAAAGAAAGTAACACAATTAATTAATTAATATATAGGCATATTAATTGCCTGTGTGTTAAAAAAAAAGTTATTGTGATTTTCATTATTCCTCAGATCTTGTGTCAGTTGCATTTTGTTTCAACACAACTTTCAAGTTCTGTTTCGGTTTCGAAATTTGAACGACCCGTTTTTGGATGACAAGTATTATTAGCATCACTAATTTATTAAATTTTTTCATTAGTCGCTTTAGAGTGGACGAAGTTAAGTCAATATTTTTATCTTATAATAAAATATAAATATAAAATTTCCTAACTATGGCCGCTAAACTTTCATAATTTTTAAAGTGTTGTTCATTAATAAAAATGCTCCATTCTTACTAATCCAAAAATGTCAGCTGTCTATCTGTTTTTCCTTTTTGTTAAAATCTCTGGTTTTATTTAAATATATATTAAAAATAAGTTCGAGATTTCAAATATAAATATGTAGATATCAAGATTTCAAGTTAAAAAATTACTTAATCTGTACAAATCGTCTTTATACTTTAAATAGCTTTGCATTAACTTATGCTGAAAATCCGCTAAATTGTCAGTACTACAGTTAATAACAAAAGTAGCAGAGCATGACATACACACGAATAAATATATTTATACAAACATACACATATATATATCTAAAATACGCACATAAACATATGGAGCTTTACATATAGAAATAACAAGAGAATTTGATTTGAGAATTCTTTTAAATGTAATAATGTGTTTAGTGACTTTTATTCATGTATTTTATTGAATAATAATTGTTTCATTATGACTAGTGAATAATTATTACAACTCGGATTTACTGTTAATCTTAAATACTTTTAATAACCTGTGAATTGAAATTGCTAGTTAAATAATTCATATTTAATGAACGACTTTGTCTAATTCAACTTTGTCACCCGACTAGCAATTGCTAGAAGGAGGAATTCTTGAATTTCTGCAAATTTTTACAATGATGTCGTTGCTTATTTAACTCTCAATTCCATGTGTTAATAAATAAATGTACACACCCATATATTGGTACACCTACATACACTGCAACACAAATTGCAGTGCGGCTTCAATAAAAAGACTGAAAGTGATTCTTAAAATAAAATAAAAACAAAAGTTAAGATGGTTACGATAATGGTGCTAAAGAAATCTATAAAATGATAAAACAGAAGTTGCTGCTGTTGTGTATTAAAAGCAAGAAAAACGTAAACGAAAACAAAGCTTCAAAAGATGAAGCAAACGAACGTGTAGACTAAGGAATGAAGTTGTAATGATCATTACAACACCTGTACTGCTGCCGAGCTGTTGTCAAGACAAACAATATCTATCGTTGAAGGTCTTAGATATTTCTGCACTTTATCCAAGTTTGTTGGCTTAAATATGATGTGGTAACACCAACACCAACACCAACACCGCCACTAAACATGTTTAGTGTTGTATGGCAATAGTATTGAATTCATGGTGGCTGCTAAAGTGTAACAAATAAGCGTATGAATTATATACAGACACAAACACATGTATTACATATTAGGAGAGGACCAAAAAAAAAAAAAAAAAGAAATGCAAACATAGAGTTACTTATTTTTATAGTTCAAATTTCTTAAAAATGTTTTAGTTTTATCTGGTGTTCAGATTTTTTAAATTGTTCTTCTCAAAAAAAGCTCATATGCAATTTTTTAGACTTATGTGTTTATTATTATGTGCGAACCGAACCCAAGGGTTGAACATAATCGGTTATTTAGCTGTAGACAACACAAATATCAAAGAAAGTCAAGAAATCACAATTAACTACTGATTAGTGGTTACAACAGAGAAACATATAATTATAATTAATCTTTCATATTCTCTTTGTGCCAACCATTGATATAATCTGTATACAAATTTTCAAAATTTAAAAATCAGAAGAATCGTTAATCAGTTAAAGAGTTTTTGCAATTTTTTTCATTTCAATATGAAGTGAATTTTCATTTAAATTGACAAAATTATTACAATTTTTAAGCCAACCTACTATAATATATCTTTATAATAAAAGCAAAAAGTGTTAAAGCTAAAAGCAAAACATTTATAAGTAAAAGTACAAATAAAACTATACAGGGCATATCAGTATGTTCCATTAAACACATTTGGTTTACGTGGTAAACTAGATTCAAGTATGATGCCATTATATATTCTGGTAAAGTGTAGATGCTAGTGACAAGAATACTAGATCAAATGAAGGGCCGGACATTCAAAGAGAAATGAAAACGGTCTCTGACTTTTTTCGGTCCAGCCAGTACTGAACCGATAAGATTGCTGTTAGCTTTGAAATAAGGATTCTTTAGTTGAAATAAAAACTTGACTTTTTTACATATTAAATCGCATGTTAATGTAAAACATGTTTAAATACAAATTGACTTTTTTAAGGATATTGATTTTTGATTTATTGATTTCGACTTTTCTCAACAAAAGGTCCTGGTCATTTCCTTTATGCACAACAGAATGCAGACTTTCTGGCATAACGTAAATCGAATCTAAAGAATGATATTAGACAGACGTTCTAGCATTGAAAGTTCTTCCTGATACTACTAAATAAGGTCGCCTAACTTAACTCTATCGAAAATATCTCAGTCTGCTAGATACTGGCTTTAATTGAAAGAGATTACATTACATCAGCTCAGAAGACATTAGACCCAATTCAACAGTTGATGTTGGAATCATTTTAGCAGAAATATTAAATTTAATCGAACAAGTTAGTAGAATATTTTGCTGTGTGGCAAATCTTAAAACCGCTTTATACATAAACAATTACATTTTACACACCCAGTATTTGCTTCCCATTTTCAAACAAACTTATATACTGATAAAGTTATGTAGAAGACTCACTAGCCAATTAGACTAACTCCCTAAAACATTAAGCAGATAAGAATTATAAAATAGAAAACATTCTTAATAACCTCTACCAAGGGTTGTGTTAAAAGTTAATATACATATATTTAATTTTGTTGTTGCTAAGAAATATTCACCTTCGGTGGAAACCAGAAAGTAATACCGAAATAAACAATGTAACCAAGAGTGTGTGCAATTTATCTAAGCGATTGGAAATATGTTAGAAATCTAGAACAACCTAGAAAAATATGAACATTATATGAAATATGGACTTAAAATCCAAAAAAAAATATATATATATATATATCAAAAAGTGGAGTTAATTGTTTTACCATATAAGACAAACATACCTAAGTACATAAGTACGTATGTATTTTTAGCTGGGGTAAGTGTCGGTTTTAAAAAGTAGATAAACAACATCTGTGTGACTCTTAATAACTATTTGCTAAGGTATGATGCTTGTGTGTGTGTGTGTGTGCGCTGTACATTGTGGTTGATATTCAATAAACGCAAAAACTAAGCATCCGCTCTGGTTGAGTATGTGAAGCATTATTTTAGTTTTTATTTTATAGTTTTGTTTGTTTGCTTATACGTTCTTAACTTTTATCATACCTTAACGCTAGTTCAGGTATAAATTACCAACATACGAGTATACGCGAATACTACATGTATAGGTATATGAAGGTTTGCAACAATACGTATTTATGTATATCCCCCTAACCATTTCGTTTCATTTAAACAGTTTTTCTTTTATATAAACTACATATGTATGTATGAAAGAAAAAAAAACTCCATGAAACCTGCAACAAAATGCAGAAATGCACAAGTAAAAATAATAATATTGAGAAAAAGTACAACTTTAAAACAATCAAGTTTTATGCAATTTACTTTTGGATATTAAAATATACAAGTAAATGTAGCGGTAGAAGTAGAGAATCCTGTTGCACTACCGTTGTTCAACTAGTTCAAGGAAACAGTGTCATGAATCGCCAAAGATTTATTTTTAATTCATTTAATGTTCAATGAATATCAGGGGTTTAAACTTGGCACTTCCTATTAGCTTTTTTTTTAAGGTGTTATAACTCCGCGTGTGATTTAATGTATTTAGATGTCTTCCAAAAGGAGGATTTTTTAAACTGTTAAGTACATTTCTGCGGTCCTCTTCCCAAAAAGAGGTAGGAGTTCTCTTTTGTTGCCACTAAATATTTTCTCTTTTCAAGAATAAGTTTTTCAATATCGAAGTCGACAGTTAAAGTTATCCAATGACGAAAAAATTAAAGATTTGAAGTTTCCAAAGCTCTTGTTTTTTTCTTGCAAATAATAATTTAATCAAATTTATCATGCCAGAGCTGACATGTGGTATTTCTAAACTGTTTTTTTTATAATATTTTGAATGAATTAATACAGTTTCTCTCTTTTATTTAAAATCGAATTCTTTGAAAAGCAATAAATATATATTTTAACCTTTATAAAGAAAATTTTTAGTTTTTCAAACAATTTTTAATTACGATTTCGCAGAACAAGTAAGTTTTGTTTTATTCGTAATTTAGAGAAAATCATAGTGATTGTGGAAAAACCACAATCGGGGAATTGTTTTTGCGGAAGCATAATTTGAAATTATACATTTCTTTGCTGCGGTATTTTTTCTTTTTGCGGTATCATCTCTAAACAGACAGTACTACGGCATCCCGCAGGAATGAATAATTACATTTTACATATTAATCGATACTTCTTTGCGCTTAGTTTTCTTTTATAATTCCCTGTAGATTAGGGTCCGTTGGGTATACCTGTATATATATATATGGTCACACTTGGCAAATATTTGCCAAAAAAAAAAAAATGACGTAACCACTAAATAAAATATATTTGAACTCATTTATTTATTTCGTTTAGTTAGGACAAGACACAACAAATATTTAGTTTTATTTTATTTGCTACTATTTGATCTTGCAAAACTTTTGTAAGAGTAAACAACGTCAAACAAATTTGTGCTAAAACAAGTGGTTGCGCTTTTTGGATTAAATCTTTGCCATGTGTTACCATACCTTTAGACTTTTGTTAAATTTGCCGTATAAGCCAACTAATTAATCTAGAAATTTTGTTGTATTAAATTTTGGTGTATAATTCGCATAGAGCGTATGATAATTGAAGTTTTTAGTTATGGAAAAGTAGTATTTTCAGGCGATATGAAATGAAATATTTTACAACATTTTTATATTTATATTAATACTTTGCAATTAAAGTTTATTTTTAGGCAAAAAGACAATCTGTCTAAAGAATTTGAATACTCGCACAACAGTAACAGAAATATCCAACCCCTCTTAACTATTATTTCAATTTCAATACCGTGGCATATTTAAACATTTTGAACCTTGAAAATCTAACAATACTTCTTAGCGAAATATCATTTTTTCTTTATGTATGATAGTTTAAAAATACAAAATTTTGCCCTAAAACCACTGTGACTGAAGCGATGCTGAAAATATATTTATTTGCAACATTTAAACAACTTACCTTGCCAGACTTATATTGACAACAACAAAAAACAGCAGCACTACCAACAACAATACCAGCAAGGTGCAAAATAAACAACTAGAAGTAGTAATAGTAGCAGCAAAAAAAAAAAAAAACAACAACAATAAATGTTTGTGCAACGTAAGGAACTTTATGCTACGCAATGCATTGAATGTGTAAATTTCACATAAAACCCCACCCCAATTATTTAAACTTGCTGCAGCTGGTAAAGTTGTTGCTGCCGGTGGTTGTTGGTGGCTGCTCCAGCGCTACTAATGTTAGATGTAGTGGAAATAGTTTTAAAAATCTATGTGCTGCTGTATATTTTGCCACTGATGATGTTGAAGTTTCAAATGCGGCTGCTGATGATGATGTTGATGCTTTTGGCAGCAGTTGTATTGTTGGTATTGTTAGATTTTCCAGGTTCAAAATGTTGAAATTAAAATTATAGCTTAGAGGGGTTGGATGTTTCTGTTTCTGTTGCTCTTGCTATTGCTGTTACTGTTTTGCTTGCTTTTGTTGTAGCTGGGTTGCAAACTTTAAGCCATATTGCATGTTGGTGTTACCATTTAATATTGATGGTGATGATGATGGTGATGATGATGAAACACCTTTTTAACATACAGACATAATGCCTTGTTTGCCTACATACTACATATACATACATACACATTCTCTGGCACACACTTGCTCATTGACTCGTTGTTCGCCAGAGCATATTTGCTCACTTTCTTCATTTGAGTTGTTATAATGAGTGTGTGTGTGTGTACGTGTGACTGAAAGCATAATTTTGCAGTGTTCGCATGTAAATGTGGCAGTGTGTTGTTTGTTTCATAGTTAAACATTGTTTTCAACACTTTTATTATTGTTCTGGCAGCTATGTATTTTCATAGCTGCTGTTCGAGCTGGCTTCAAAAATGATTATTGTTGTTTTTCTTATAATTGTATGGTTAAAAATTTCAGTTTGTGTTGGCTCATTAATTGTTAGTATTTGTTGGCATGCCATCTACACTCATACAATACACATGCATGTCATTTTTCTTTTTTGGGGTGTTATGTTTGGTTGTAAGTTAAACCCATTGAATGTTTGCGAAATTATTCTTCGTGTTTTTTTTTCGTTTTGTTTTGTTTAGTTTACAGTTTTAGTTTTTTTTTTGTTGTATTTCCTTCTAATTATATCACTTTGTTGGGATGGCTGTTTACAATGCACAGTGGGTTAGTGGGCAGCTTAACTATTTCATGACCAGAACTCATTATTTATATTTAATTTGTTGTTAAAAATTATAACTCACTACTTTGCATCCCTTTTAGCCACAAGCTATTTGTAAATTCCTTGCGTTATTTGCGTTAGTGTTGGTTATTACTTCTTTATGCGTTAGTATTTTGTTAAGGTGACCAGACAATATTGTATTAGTTTGGTGAATGAAATGTCCAAAATCTACTGCGTTTTAGTAGATATTCTCTATTTGAAGCTATCAATGGCATCTGTAAAATGTAGGCTGCTTGCATGTTGAGAAATTAATATGAAAGATATCTTTGCCCTTTCAACCATTTAGTTTCACGGAAGCTGGCAACTTTCCTTCTCAATTTAACTTTATTTCTACGCAAAAGGGTAATTTGTTTAAAGGTTAATTAAATATTTACCTTACCATTGTTAATAAGTTTTTGAAAGGAACAACAAAACAAAAATTCTTAGCGAACTTACATTTAAATACACAAACGAAGTTATTACTTGGATGGCAAGGTTGGCAAAAGATTAACCATAATTATTTATTTTGAAATCAACTGACACTAATTGTTCAGATTTTGTTACAATTAGTTGTTGGCAAAGAATACAGACAGAAGCAAAATAATTGAAGTCATTAAATATATCTACGTACATACATAGATTTCAATTATTAAGAGACAGTGAAATTGTATCAAAGGTTACAAAATTATTGTAATAACTTATAAAATAATTGGTACAACCCTGGAACTTGAAAAGGAAATTAAAAAGGTGCAAAAAAATGTATATATGAAATCTTAAAAATTTACTATTGAATTTCTGAAGGAAATAAATGCTTTTTTTTCCTAAATGTGTAATTTGACACATTTGAAATTTCATATAATTTTTAGAAAAGTTGAGTAGCTTTGTAAACCTGTTCCATATTAAATTTATATAAACAACAAACACTGTAAATCTTTTAACAATGTATGGCAGAAGCCTAACAGCTAATTGTTTTTCCTTGAAAAATATTTGAAAACACAGGATTTTTTCAGGATTTTAGAAAACAATTTTTCACTATTTAATGCAAACTAACATTTCTCGTGTGTGTTATTGTTTGAAACAATTTTCATATTTTGATACATATCGTATAACAACTGTATGTACATACATACATATGTACATAAAACACAAAAATTACACTCTCGCACACACTTACAAAAACATTTATTTAACACATTAACACATATGTATACATATGTAAGTGTGTACTCGTCTATGTATGTTTGTATGTATGTATGTTTGTTTGTTACACTGATTGTTGTAGCCGTCGCTATAGTGTGTTTAATGTAAAGACTATGAAACAAAAACAAAGAACGGAAGTTGCAAAAAAAAGCGATAACAACAATTTGTTCAATAAAATAGTTGCTGATGTGAGTGTGAGTAAAAAATAATGGCAGCAACAAAATAAGGCAAACCAAACAACACTAAACATATAAAACAACTAGAAAACGTTCATTTGTCTAAAACATTTCCTATTGCCACAAAAAATAGTTATTTTTATTGTTGTAGTTTGCTGTTTTTGTTGTTATTACTGTTTGTTTGTTTGTTTTGTTACTAATATAATAAACACAAACACTTTGTAGTTTGGTGTAAACGAGGGCCAATATGAAAATTTATTGGTCTATGTTTAAAGCAAACATGATTGGTAAATAATATTTTTAGATGTGTTTAAATTTGCGGCGTATTTTTAGAGCTAGATCCTTTTGTTCTGTAATATATTTTAAGATCTCCTATTTGCCTTATATTAGAGTGCAGTGAAAGTTTAAAAGGAACGATAACGTCAACAAATGTGTCCCATTGACTGCGGCCACAATTGCAAGACTGAAAATATGTGTGTACGGGGTGGTTTATTCAGAGATTTTTTAATTAAAAATAAATCACTTAAAATAGAATTGAATATCAAGTAGCTACAGTCATAACATAATCTTGTCTTTTAATAGGTTTAAAAAGTAATCATATTATAGAATCATAATATGGTTGGCTTTACACAATAATATAATGGTTTAGATTGAATCAAAATATTTATATGAATGTGCTGTCACCAGACTATGATCATATCACATGGCCATGTTATGGTTGTTATGGTGTATTTGAGGCTTATAAGTGCCGAATTTCAATCTGATAATGCTATTGATGAGATAAGATAATATAATAATATAGTTATACATAAATCATTTTATTGTTGTATAGTATGGTCTTTCGAATATTCTTATATATTAGAATGCTAAACAGTAGTAATATTATGGTCATATACTAAAAGCATAAAATCCAATCATAATATGACGCTGTTTGGTCTCCACTATCATGTTTATTTTTTGTTGAACTAATATTACAGATTAAATATAGGGTTTTTTAATTGTATATTAAACTTTTAAAATACAATAAAATACAAATATAATTAATTATGACCTAAAAGAAAAACTTCTGGTATTTACTAGACAAGATAGTTCCATTCACATGTTGGTCGCTAATACGCTGATAATAATGGCTGGATATCATGTGATATAACACAAATTTTAAGGATCAGTTAACAGGTTCCAATTGTTTTATCATAGTTGATAATTACTGAAGTAATAGAGTTTAAGCTTAAGTTTAGTCTACACAAAATATCTCCAAATACGAGTATAACTAACTTACACTTGTTAAACCAAGATGTTTCTTTAAATTTTTAAGCAGTTTTTCAGTCTTTGCTCGTATAAAAATGACAATGTTCAGCTAAATCCACCAAACCGATGGCCACGTGAAGGAATAAAAGCTAGTACGAAACTTTTGTATCGAACTACACATACAGAAATACATACATTCATAAACAAATGTAGGGTTTTGGTCAAAATGTAGCAAATAAAAGATAAAAATAAGGCTGTTACCAACAGAAAAACAATAACAACTAGCAAAAAATGCAAGAAACTATTAGACTAAATAGAAAGTAATACATTACATTTAACACAGCATACTACACGTTTTCTTTACATACAAATACAAACAAATATACATACAAACATATTTTTAAAAAGGGAAATCCATACTGCTAACTACTTGCTTTCCTAATGTACATACGTTTCCAGGCTGAAACCAAAAAAGAAAAACACTCGCAATAAATAAAATTTCGGGCAAGAGGCATGTTAAGGCTAGAGAAAAAAAACAAAATTTTAAGGGGAAAAAAATTTGAGCAACTTAAAATAAATGAATGTGAAAGAAAATTTGTAAGCGTAAATACATGGCAAATGGTATGTGGCTGGGAAAATGTTTGCGGAATTTTTGATAATCAATTACTGAAAGCATGCATATTATGCCCCAAATAAATGCCACATGTGAACATTAAAATGTTGCAGCTACAGTGGTAAACAATACTCACAGACACAGACACTTGCACGCCTCTAAATGCCCCTGCTCTGTTACGTTGTGTGCTGCGCTCTAATGAAATGTATGAGTGGCGTGTCGCTGTTAATGTTTGTTGGAGCGTGAGTAAAAAGCCTGGCTAAAACAAGAAATTTGACTATAGGACACAATATGGCTTAAGTGGTTTGTTAACCACTATTTTTCATTAACCCTTTATGGAGGTTGTACAAGTATAAGGTACACAAGAGTTTCATTTGTTTTTTTTTTCACAATTCATGCGTGATTTTTGACATGACGACAGTATTGACAGTATCCGCAGGGACCTTCCACAGCGTAGTCTTTCGAATGAAATTATCTTTTAAATGCAAATTAAGGATTCTAACTGGAGTATTCAAAACCCCATTTTTTTTTTAGAAATTTTGAAACAGTTTAAAGAAAAACAAACAAAAAATACATAACAATTTAGCTTTTCGGCAAAGAGCGCTAGATCTACTACATAATAAAAAAAATGTGTCAAAAGTATTTCCAAAATGTAGAATTTTTGAAATTTTTTTTATAAAAGAAACAAAACAAAAAAACGTCATAATATACGACGTCAATATGGCCACTGGAAGCAGTCTTGGAACCGAAAACTTTTTATTTTTTAGAAATGGTCTCTGTTCAGATATACTCGTATATTTTACAACGAGATTCATGAAGCAAGTCTAAAAAATTAGACAAATTTAAAAAGTTGCTAATTGTAAAAAATGGATAGTAGGAAAACATGACAAACAAACGAAAAAATCACTTTTTATTTCTGGCTTTTCAATTTTTTTTTGAAAGTGGTAGAGCCAAAAGGACGAAAATATGTGCTAACTTTTATTTCTCCATAAAAACTGATTTTTAAGTGAAATCATAAATGTTCAATTTTCTTAGTATCTAAAGGCGCTAGAGTCAAAAGGACGATATTCTGTAATCAATTTTCTTGGGACTTAGAGGCATTAGATCCTATAATCAGTAATATTTATAAACATATAAAATGGCAACAATGTAGTAATCATGTCATTTTTTTGTGCATTTCTGAATCCGAATTTGAGTTTGGATTGTTTTTAACTCTTACTGAAGTGTGTTTCGTGGGTTAAAATCATGAAATTGCATGCCTTGTATTACCTTTAGTAAACGAGTTGCATTAAATTTATATTCAACACTATAAACTGCTACTACTACTACTGCTACATTTTCTACATATTTGTACCTTCAGATTTGTTAGTTGTAGCTACTCGTACTACTACTACTACTACGATTGCTGCTGCTGCCGTAATGGTAGTATTTTTTTTGTACCCATAAATAAATTGTCTTAAAACATTTCGGAAGCCTAATGGTGGTTATTTTCACATGCTCGTAAAAATATAAAACAATTTGTTTTCTCAGGAATTAGACAATGTTTTCTTGCAAAAAAAAAAATACCAACACACTGTAATTAAACCATAAAAATCTTAGTGAATTTATGTATAGTATGTTAAGAAATTTTAAGGAAAATTAAATATATATGTATATGTATATGTACATATATAATTTAAGCATTTGCTAAAAGTCTTTAAAACTGAAACAAAGAGAATTATAAGTTTGTGTTTTTTTTCTCTACAAAACAAACTTTCTTGGTATGTTAAAATAAGACGTATAATAATGTTGTAATGCTTAAGTTTTAAATCATCATGATCATAGTCGTAGTTAAGGCTTCCGGCCATGTTAACGGAAATAATAACCATTTGCATGTAAACTGTATCGCTTTAATAATAACCAACTGCGGAAAAAAACTACGAAACAAATACAAAAGACCAGAGTAATGAGAAATGAGCAAGAGAATCATAAGACAGCAAAACAAAGAAGAAGTAAAATAAAAATAGATTATACTTAAGCTACGGTCACACTTGGCAAAAATTTGCCGAAAAAGACGTAACCACTAAACAACTTATATATATTTAAACTTGTTTATTTATTTCAAAAAAGTTTTCTTATTTAGGCCAAATCACAACAAATCTTTAGTTTTAATTTATTTGATGCCGTTTGCTCTTGCAAAACTCTTGTCAAACAAATTTGGATACGCTTTTTTGAATAAATATTTGCCATGTGTGACCATACCTTTATTGATACGAAGCTTTAGTAAATAAAATATTCTAAGAACGAGAGAAAAAGTTAGCAGAAAACTTCACTTTTGGGAGTTAAATAAATAGAAATAAGTCTTTTTGTAAACAAGTATGTTTAAATTAGCTTTAAACAGTTTTAATGCAAATACAATGCAAATTTTTATTGTATGAAAAAAAAAAAAAAAAAAAACATTTATTATACTTAAATACTATTTAAAGTAAAATAGGCAATTCGAATTAGACTAATTCATTTAAACCCAACTTATAAGAAAATTGTGCCAATAAATATTAATAATAATACATTGCAGTTACCATTTTGAATGGTAACCGCTGGATTAACTGGGCCAAAAATTTATTGAAGAGATTTGATGTCTAATAAAAGCCAGCAAGTGTTTGTTTACGGTCTGTGCTTAAAGTACTTTTTGAAAGCTTTAGCTTTTTTTCAGGGAATTTGTAGACAATTTGCTTCTTTTTTGTATTTCCAATGCTCAACACTTGTACAATGTACCTATAATATATTCCAATTGATTAATTTTAAATAAAACTACTGCAGAATATTATGTAAACAATGATTTAATTAAGAGGTAATTGAATGTGGATTGGTATTATGCTAGGTTTTCACTATGTCATTTTTGTTGTCAAATTGCCCAAATTGTTGGCAATTGTATGAAAACGGGTTGTCTATGGCGTCTAATGAGATTGCAATCATGATTGCAAACATAGATGACGCCATATGACAACCCGTTTTCATACAATTGCTAACAATTTGGACAATTTGACAACAAAAATGACAACAAAAATGACATAGTGAAAACCAAGCATTAGGTTTAATTAGAAATAAATGAAGATGGTATTTCTAAGTATTATTTTTATTGAATTTTCAACTATACGTTAAAGAAACATTCTTTTTTAAAATATTTTTGTTTTTCAGATTCTCCAAAATTTCTGATTTTCTTATAATTGCTCTTGATTTTTATAAAATATAAATCATGTTTAATTAATTTGTTTTTGTGACCAATATTTACAATTATTATAATTTTTAAGGAGTTTCCTTCAGGCTAATCAAATGTTTGTTTCCAAACGTAAATAAAAAACTTGTTCGATTTTTTATTTTATTTTATTTACCCAACGTTTCGTTAGTTTTATTCTAACTTCTTCAGGGGTCTCGTTCTAAATAATCTAGTGACAAAATTTATTGTTTTATTACACAGCTTTAACTTATTAACTTATTATATAGTTTTACTTACAGCTTTGATGTTTTTTATCATTGGATATTAATCATGTTTGTCTGTGTACAACACACTGCCGTTGAACATACAAAGCAGAAATTAGTGAGATTTATCTTAAATATTTATCATTGTCCTAGATAGTTGGGCATTGAAAATCAGCAAAATTGGCTGAGCAATCTAGAAAAATTGTCTGTTTGTTTTCGTTACAAAAAAAAAACAAATCAAAGTTTTCTTTTATTGTACAATATGTCATTACTTTCGACTAAAGTAATGAGTTTTTCGTCATCCATCGTTTATTTTTATAACTTTTATACAAAAACTTAATTAAATTCAAAGAAATTGAAAATTTTTGTAATAAACCAAACATTTTTTTGTTGTGCGGATGTCAGCTGTTTTGTGAAAATTTTTGTTTTCAACAGGTTCGTCCGCAACGGCACGGAAAGTAACAAAACAACTAACGACTTCTACACATTTTCTATTTAGCAGAATCAAGTCAGCTGATTCGGAACGGAACAGAAAGTAAAGACTAATTCTGCCTTTTAATATATGTAGCTATGTAAACATGCAACAAAGCTTGTTGTTGTTGTTGTGGTTTTAATTTTTCAAAACAATGTTGATGTTGGTGCAGGGTATTTAACATACGGCTCAACTGACAATGACTTTGTAGTTCAGTTTCAGTTTCATTTAAGTTTCAATTTTTTTAAAATTTCTAAAAATGACCTTCAAATATTTTTCAAATTCGTTTTTATTATTTAGCAAATACTCATTTTTCTATCAAATTTAAGAAGATTAATTAATGAAAAAAGAAACAACCATCATCATTATTGTCATTATTTGGTGAAAACAAATTAACAAAAATAACAAATTAATTTTTTGTCAAAAAAGGTTTTTTGTTGTAGTTGATTGTGTTTGTGTTGTTCTGGATACAGTGTGTGTGTGTGTGTCTGTGTGTGTGTGTGTGTGGAGACATACATATTGTGACACTGTGTTGGGACTTAGTGCGGTTGCAGGATTTTGTTATTTTCTTTTTGTTTTTACTTTTGTATTTAGTTATTTATATGGGAATTCGAAATGAGAAAAAAATCGCCTAATTTAATTTGTCAATTGACTTGACTACACACATGCATTAAATGATGGAAATAAAAAACACTTAAGCACTTGGAGTTGTACAAAAAGCATCTGCTCATACATACTTACACAATAACACTTACTCTCACTCGTACACTAACTAATCTATGTATAGTATATATAAAATAAAGAGTGGGACAACACCTATAACATTTTCCATTACCCTTAACTGTAGATGTGTTTCACCAACTCTTAATGGCTTACTCACTCCCATTTTTGTTGGCATATAGAAAATTAATCTGAGAAGTTCTTCCATGGCAACTACTATATCACAGTTTTTTTCTTCTGGCGAATTTATGCTAGCCTTAAAAGTAATTGAAAATTATATTGAGGAATGTTTAGACAGCCATTTGAAAAGTAAAATCAACCATATTTTAGCAACAAATTTAAATTGCTCCTCTATCCAGGAAATTCTTCTGGTTGAAAGTTAAGTGTTCTTCATATAAAGTGCTGGTATTAAAACCAATCCCAAACCTCGAGTAATCAATCACGTAGTTTCTAAGCCTTAAACAATTACAGAAATGACATGATTTGGCTGGTAAAGTGTCAAAGAAAACGTATTCAGATTAAAGCCACGTTGGACTAACAAACTTAAAGCAGATTATGCTCAATGAAAATTAATACTTTTCTTACATCCCTCGTAAACAAAACAAAAAAATATGTTAACGAAATCAATGGAATTCAATTAACAGTGTCAATGTGAAACCGAACAAAACAGATGAAAAATTGTAACATTGAGGTCTTTGCTTTATTCGTTTCTCATTCATTCATTCATTTATTTATTTATGTATTTATTTATTTATTTATTTATTTATATATTATTATATTCATTGTTTTTGTTTTGTTGCTGTTGGTAGCAGTTGTGGATATTAAATTAATAAAGGAGCATTTGGTCATCAATTTGCAAATTAGTTTTGGAAAACAACAACAACAACTACAACAACAAAAAAGATAATAATAATATTGTAAATAACAACAAATGCTCAAAAACATAAATGTGGAAATACAGAGGTTGTCAAGCGGAAACGGAAATACAAGTACACATGTAATAAAGCAGGCTATAATAAACAATTTTATAATTTTAGTTGCCTTCGTTGTTGTTGCCTTTTTTTTATTATTCATTATTATTCTTGTTGTTTGTAAATCAATTAATAATAATTACAATACAATCGAATTTTAGTTTTCGTTTTCTTAGCTGAAAACTTTGCCCAGTTGCAGTAAAACCTCCGTAAATTGTAATGAACCCATCAAAGAAGACGCAGTCATTAATGTAATAAGTGTATTTGGTGAATTATTGTTAAGCATTAAAAGCAGCAAATATCATAGTAATATTTTAATATTATAATAAGTAATATTAAATAAGTTCAAAGAAAATATTCAGCTGTGGCGAAACTTAAAGACACTCCAACTAAAATTAGAATTATACTTTGCCCAGCATTGACTCCCATTCACACAAAAGACAATACTCACTTGCAACATAGTAAAAATACAAAATCAATTGCTTTTACAAATTAATATTTAAATATAAATAAAAGGCAATGTCTAAAATTTGATTTCATAACTTTAACTTTACTGAACCGATTCTAAACATTTTTGTTGAATCTCATTAATTTTATATTTACGTCCATGGCAGGTGAGCGTGTTTTACAACAACAGAAATATTTACAAGCGTTATACACGCAACGACAAACTTTAACGGATCATCATTCACAACGAGTTAAGTGTATGAAAAATGTAAAATTTAATTAAACAACTAATATTTAGGCATGAGAAAATGCAAGTTATTATGCGAACTTTATGCTTTTTGACTACAAGTAATAATTAACAATAAATTATAAGAGAATTATTGAAGCGTTAACTAAAGAAGTTTTTGGGCAGGCAAAAAATGTAAATCAAGTTTAAAAGTTTCTTTAAAACCAGTCAAAGAACACATTAAGCTTTGTTCTTTGTTTGTTTGTTGTTTTGTTTTCTCTTGAAAATAGAGCAATGTTGTTCAATTTTGGTCGTAGCTGGGCACAATTAGGGGGTTCATATGATTTTCTATTACGTCCACCTGATTTCTTCGAGTTGACCCCAAAATTGCTTTTTATATGACATGATATAACACGTGGTAAGCCATATCTAATATTTAATTTATCAGTTGATATGCCATGACATATCATGTGACATTACATGAAATATCACGCAACTTAGCATGACATAGAACGTGACATTACATAACATGTCATGTGACTTGGCATGACAAATCGTAAATGACTTTTGTGGCAAACTTTTACATAATTACATTTGTTTATGTTATTATTTTTAATGAACATACGAGTATGTATGTATGTCAATAGTACGTAGAGGTAATAGAGGAGGTCAAGGATGTATACAGACATAATAATTGCCGAAAATGTGCACGACAAAATTTGCTAATCTTTCAATAAAAATTTCTTTCTCTATGTATAACAAAAGCATAATTTTTTTCATAAAAGAGTTTATTTTACAACTATGTATATTTTTACAAAAGCGTCCATATATGTAGAACAAAATTAAACAACTGCATTAATGAAACATACATACGAGTATGTAAAAATTAACCTCAAATAGAACACCCATTTTATAACCTGTTCAACTAAGTTTTCGTATATTTACTATATGCGCCTGCGCGCGGAAACATTTGCTGCCTCTTATTAAACGTCATTAACTTCTTTAAAATTACGTAAGAAGCTGCAATGGGTTCATATTGGTTGTTTGTAGTTCTTGCAAATATTAAAATGTTAGCGATTTGGAATAAATATGCAGAGCAAGTGGAGTAAAATGTTGGGCAACAGTTAATGCAATCCATCAAAACTTAAACCCGAATGTGTATAAAAAGAAGTCAATTTTTGTTTCTTCTTTTAGCTTCTCCTTAAATATTAATTAACTAGTATCAATTTTCAGAACAATGCTTTATTAGAAAAATAAGGAAACCGTTTAAAATTCATAGTTTTACAAGGTTAACTAATAACAAGTAAGAGTGCTATATTCGGCTATGCCGAATCCTATATACCATTCAACTTTGTTGTGGATCCATAATTACATTATATACATACATACATACATATATATATTATATTGTAATCATGATTGCAAACATAGATGACGCCATATGACAACCCGTTTTCATACAATTGCTAACAATTTGATAACAAAAATGACATAGTGAAAACCAAGCATTACGTTTTTACCTTTTAAAAATCGTAGGTTATTTCCTTTAAATAAATCGGATCCTTTTAAATTGCAAAATAAAAGCGTCAAGTAGTTTGAAGAAAATATAGATAACGAGTCTTTATTTATTGAAATGTACACAAACACAATTAAAAATGAACACACTGTCTTTTTACACACTTATATTACGGTTTAAGAAGATACTTAAAGTTTTCGAACACTTTGATGTTACAACACGCCATCTGTTGATGAATTTCTTAGTAACAATATTAATACATTTTGTTTGATCAACGCCATCTGTTGATGAAATTATTCGTAACAATATTAATACACTTAGTTTTTTTGATGAAATTTTCAGAGGTTGTCTTGGATTTTTGCTCATATCTCCGTTATGTATGGACGGATTTTGCATGTCTGACAGAATTATTGAAGATTTGGATCCCAAAGATATCTGGGGACTTCAGAAAATTGATTTCAACATACAGACAGACAGACGGGCATGGCTTAATAGACTCCGCTATCTATAAGGATCCAGAATATATATACTTTATAGGGTCGGAAAATTATATTGTGGAAATTACAAACGGAATGACAAACTTATATACATATACCCTTCTCATGAAGGTGAAGGGTATAAAAAAGGGTGCTAAAATTTCTCAATTTACTCTTACTAGGTTCTTATATATTTCTTATTCCATTATTGCTTTATAGTTGAACTTGGCGAAAGAAACTAAATTAAATAACTTACCTTAGAAAAGCATAAAAACATCATATTTTAAAATGATGTAAAACATATTTAGTTAACTAAAAGCGAAAAATTTAATTACATTAACAATTTTTATTATCAACAAATTTTACCCGCTAATTTACAAGCCATTCATCACTTGCTGCCATAAAAACGAGGGTAGTAAAAAATATCACAAATTTCACTATTTTCTAAAGCGAAAGTAATTTGACGAAATGTTCAGTACAACTCTCGTTTATGGACAATTTTGTTTACTTAAAAATGTGCTGATAATTAAATTTCAAAAAAAGAATGATGTTATAAATGCTGATATTATTCAACCAGCATACAGCACAACTACAGCAACAAAACATTAACTAAAACCGGAAATAATATTGAAAGCAAATATGTCAAACGATGAATGTACGAGTATTAAAGAGTTTCACATTTTACGACGATACTTTTTAACAACAACAGCAAAAATACTTTGCCACCCACACTAACAGAAAATTATTTTAGTAGGAAATACGAGAACTTGAAATAGAATTTATAAATTTCCTTTAATGCAAATTTCCTATGTTGCCAAGAGAGTGGGCTGTAGGCTGGTTAGCCGGTAGTCATGGCAAGAAAAGGTGTCCAAGTGGAAAGAGTTTACTTGTATATTTTGCTGTTGTGTTTGTATATTTTTCCTTTTTTTTTTATTAAATAAAAGGATTTCTCTACTAAAGACACATGATGGGGCATAATAAACCCTTGAAATTGTAAAAAGGTCTGCAGCCTAATAACATCTTTGTATTATAAGTATGTAAAGAAATAGTCTTAAAGAGAAAAAATATATTCAAAAACAAGTAAGAAAGTCCGTCCATATAATACCCTACACCCAGTATATGTGCAAAAACAGATATTCAGAAATGGGTTCTATATAGGAGTTATGTCTTATTATGGACCAATTATACAAAAATGTAGTGGCATGACTTCTGTGCATATAAATATTCTTTGTGTTACATTTTATCTCGATATAAACACTTTTAAAAGATTTATGCAGGTTAAGGTGATTTTTGAAGGGGATCTTATGTGGGAGCTATGACTAATTATGCATCCACCGATATAAAATTAGTTGTCATGATTTCTGTATATATGAAACTTATTTCTTTTTGATTTTATTTCGACAACAACATTATTAAGAGATTTATGTTTGTTAAAGTGATTTTGGGAAGTGGGCCTTATAAGAGAGCTATTTATTGATGAGATTAGGCTTCATGTACAACTTATTTCTGGAGAAATTTGTTGAAATTTATCGGTCATAAAACAGTTATCACCGATAAGCCCCTATTTCGAGAGGACATTTGTATGGGGGCTAGAAAATAATTGAAAGATTTCAACCAGTTTCAATCCCAAGCGTCATTGCTACAAAAATATCATGTGCCAAATTTTATTGAAAGATCTGCAAAATTGCGACCTGTACTGTGCGCACAAAGTTTACATGGACGGACGAACAGACGGACATTGTTAAATTCACTCAAAAAATGATGCTCGATCGATCGGTATACTGTAAGGTGGGTGTTGAACTAATATTATTGGACGTTACAAACTTTAATACAAAACCAATATATCCTCCTCAGTACGGTAGTGCAGGATATAACAAGAAATGATAGAAGGGGTTACAATTAACTAAAAGGATTTAAAAGATTTTAAATTATGTCAAATTTTGATGCTCCTCTCTTGTTTAGTGCGTGGGGTTACTAATCAGTTGTGGTTGTCATAAAAGTTAAAGAATTGAAACTTGTTAATAATATTAAAAATTAAAAGTATATAGATTTTTTTTTGAGCTCTAATAAAATTTTCTAATTAACTAATTTGCAAATTAAGCACAAAGTTGTGGTTTGGTCGATGAATATTTTACAAATAAGATTTTTTTTATTAAATTAGCTTTTTTTACATATAAATATTGATAGAAAGTATATTTTTATATTTTTAAAGTAGTCCCACGTCCAACATAAAGGTCCAAAAAAATGAGTTTCATATTAGATATTTATTATTGTTCTAGCTAGTTTGGCTTTGAAGCTTATTGTAAGCAATATTTTAAATCACCTTTTTTTGTGCAACCAGCACTTATTTTATAATCAACAATGATTTTTAAAATATTTAATTTTTTTGTTTGATTTTTATTTCTAAACTACTTTTAAATACATATGCAGCATTCATATTTGCAGATCACAGATCACACTGCTTGGCTAACCCCAAGTATCCAAAACGGTATGAAAAACTTATAAACATTATTTTTCATATCCTGTAAGTGCATTCCAAAAACAATTCAAACGAGTTGTATTAGTTAATTTCATTTCCTATAATTAAACAAATATTTCAGTCATATGACTTTATTGAATATATGTACGAGTAGATATATGTTTCCATATAACCAAGTATATTTTTACAAAAGATTTCTAGAAATATTGAACAGTAAATACACCTGTATCACATGAATACACTCCCGGAAATATGTATATGACCAGAATTGTTTAAAAATTTTTTTAAATTATTTTTTTTATAGTTTTCTGGTTTTTTCTTAATGAAAATTTGTTGAACTTTTGGTATTTATTATTACAAAAAATTTTATTTGGCTTTAGTTCATTTTAATTAATAATTCAAAGAATACCATTGGAATGCAATTTCTGCCCTGCTAAGGACGCCATCAGCAATGTTTGTTGTCCAAGATCTACTTGTAAACATCATCTATTTAACTCATCATTATTGAGAAATAGATTTCGGGAATTAATCATATTTAATTTTACATGTTATGAGTTAGAACGCAATTTACATATGTTAAAATAAAATTATATGAACAAATTGCGTTCTTTAGTCTTGTTCACCTAAAGTCCGGTCGCATAATTGTTTTAATTAATATTTATGTGACAAAAAACCGATTGAGTACTTTTGAACCACAAATTGATGTTTGTTACTATTTAAGACAAGCTAAGAAAGGAAAATTGTAAATAATTTCTTAAAAAAATTCGTGATTTTCTTTTGATGGATCGCATTAACTATTGCACATTAGTTCGCTCCACCTGGGCTTTATACTAATTCCAAATCGTTAACATTTTCAAGAACTGAAGTATTACTGCTATAATTTACTTGACAATTGTCTAATATTGTTTAATTGGCCGGAACTGGAGAAAATTAGAAGGATTCATATATTTGTCTTCGTTTATGTCGACCTGATTTCTTCAATGTTAGTTAAATAATGTCATAGCTCTCTAATCGGACCAAGAATTTATTGTTGAATGGTAACGTCTAATATAAATGAGCAAATCTTTCTGCAGGTATTCTTTTATATAAATACGATATCCGAAGTCATAGTTTAAGAGGTGACTGCAAATAGCTTGCCAAACCATTGTGCAAATAAAATTTATCAAATTTATAAAGTTTTGTATGTTTTTATTTTGGGTCGACATTCATTTGTGTCGTCCTTGTAGCTGTTTCATTTTCAAATGTTTTGTCATTCATAATTAGCCAATTGGTGAGCAACACCATTCTGTTTTTCACTACCATTTGAATATTTAATTATAGGTTAGGTTTGAAGATCAGTATCCACAAGTTTTATTCTTGTATAACTTAAACTAGAACAGTATTTGCTGTATCGTTTTGTAACATTATTTATAGTACTTTTTGGAAGACATTTTGCAATTATTGAATGTGGGATTTAAAGAATTTGCTTCTGAAACAAAACCAAAAAAACAATTTTGTTTCTTATAAATATTTCGGTGAGTGTAGAGAAAATGTACATACACGTGCTAAGAAATACACGTACACATGTGTTTATAACTACTATGTGTAATCCTACAGTTGTCTAAGAATTAAAGTTATTATAATTTATTAGGGACACAAACCATTAGAACAAGGAAATAGTAAAATATCATAATAAATATGGCTACAATTTATTATAATAACAAAACAAATGCTCTTACAGGACACAGGCCAACATACACTCGTACTCTTACAAAGACACAACAAAAACGTACATTAAAATAATTCAAAACACATACATACATAAATGTAAATGTGTGTGAAAGTGCTTCTTTTGTATATACTCGTATGCATGCCAATATGTTTGGTTATAATTCGGACTAGACAGACAAAAAGAAGTGTGCAGCTTGTACGTTTAGAGTTTTGAATAGGAGGTGAAAATTAACACATAAATATGAATGTATGAATGTATTTTATATGTATCTAAATATTTACAAATACGCACACATATCTGTTTAGAAATCGAAATATGTATTCTATTATACTGCGATAAACCAAAGACAGACACCCGGATTGAGGGACATACGTACATTTTCTATGGTAAATATTAAAGTTACAAACATACATACAAATATATAATTTTATTTGCCTACGTGCAGTGTAAGCATGTTTGTATGTTTGTATCTATGAATTTATGTATGTATGTATTTACAAACACATTTTCAGTTAGATGGAAATGTCCACCGTGTTCCTGAGCATACAGACATGTGTTTGTAAACATATATATGTATATTAATATTAATATTTATGTTTATGTTTATTTGTGTGTTTGTATTTTATATTGGTGTTTGTGTGAATGTTGTAACATTTAACACATAACGGAAGAAACTACAGCAAATACATACATACATACTATAACAAACTAGCAACAACAGAAACAGAAACTAAAACCCAAAAGACACAAAAATAGCAACAGAACAAAAATAAAATGAAAACATAAGTAATTACATGACAAAAGAATAATAAAATGGCCTAAAATTTAAAACAACAATAGCAACACAACTTTGTTTACAATCAAACAAACATCGTGCACATTTCACTCATAATAATAACACTGAGCAAAATACGAGTAGTTGTTCTAGTTTAGTGGTAAAAGAAGTCGGTTTTAAATTATTTCTATAAAAACTTTAAGACAGATTCAGTTGCCAAAACAATAATGGAAAAACAGTTTTCAACTTTATTACAAGAATTTTATAAAGTTTGTTCCAACGAATTAGAAAATTTGTTCTTAAAATTCTCAATTTTATTTGGGTTTTCCTTAATGCAAAATTTAGAAATATAGAATTTTCTCATTTGCCTTATTGTTAATTGGCTACATTCAGTTTTTTTATATTTTTTATATTTTTATACTACTGCCCATTCAAACGAATGAACGTAAAGATGTATTAATAATAGTTTTTGCCTAAAATTTCGCAGACGAAACTATTTATACCCTACACCACCATAGTGAGGAGTGTATATTGGATTTGTGCTGATGTTTGTAACGCCCATAAATATTGGTCCAACACCCACCTTAGAGTATACCGATCGACTTAGAATCACTTCCTGAGTCGCTTTAACGATATCCGTCCGTCCGTTCGTCTGGCTGGCTGGCTGTCCATGTAAAGCTTGTGCGCAGAGGACAGGTCGCAATTTGTAAGATATTTCAATAAAATTTGGTACGTGATATTTTTTCGGCCCAGGAACGAATGGGATTGAAACTGGTGGAAATCGGTGCATTATTTCACCTGGCCCTCATACAAATGTCCTCCCGAAATAGAAGTTTAACGATCATAAATATTTAAATAATGCAAGTATCCAAACAAATTTCATCACAAATGAGTTATAAATGAAGATAAATCACATCTATAAATTTTTTCCATATCAGTCAATAATTAGTCGTAGCTCCCATATCGGGCCCAATTCCGAAAAGCACTTTAAAGAGCATAATTCTCTCAAAAATGTTGGTATCCAAATAATATTGAACACAAATATGATTCGTACATGTAAAAATAAAATGGTAGATTTTTATGATGATCGGTGCATAATTTGTCGTAGCTCTTATATATGGCTCACTTCCGAAGATCTCTTCAAAATGTTGTTATCCGAATAAAATTTAATAAAAATATGTTTCAGCTATACATATATCATGATACCTAATTTAATAACAGTTGGTCCATAATTAGTCAAAACTCCCATATACGACCCTCTCCTTAATGCAGTTTAACCTCCATAAATTCTTTGAAACTATTTATATCGAGATAAAGTTTATATGACATATAATATTTATATTCACTGAAATCATGACAATAAATTTTTGGATGATCGGTCCATAATAGCGCCCATTTTTGAAAAACTGTTTTATACATATACTGGGTGTAGAGTATTATATGGTCGGGCTTGACCGACTATACTTTTTTACTTGTTTTTGTTTCTGTATATTTACATTAACAAAATTTTCTATACACATTTTTCATAGTTATTGTTATATGATAGATATGTCTGTATATGACCATAAAGGTGGCCACAAAAATGTTGTCTCGATTGTCAAGTAAAAAGTTTAAGCATTGTTGCTGCGGATTAAAAAACAAAAATGTCCTTGTTTCAGTTTGTCGATTGAAATGAAACACATTTAAAAAAAAAACATTAGTAAAATATTCATTGGAAACTTGTTCCAACAAACTGGACCAACCTAATGTTCTTATACGAGTACATGTACATATTAATGTTTATAGAATAGTGGCATTTGTACTAAACATAAATAAGTCTGTGTGTGTTAACAAGTATTTTTGTTTATACATATGTACATACATAAATAGATGTGTTATAACAATAACACTAAAACTACTACGTCATATTTATATAAATATGTATGTATGTGTACACATTTAAATTCATTCATTCAATGTATGTACATATGTGAATATGTTGTTACATTTATACTATTACATATATGTACGTACGCATTGTGCAAACTCTTATATAAAAAAAGAAAATTTCTATAGTTGTAGCCGTTGTTGTGTTACTAATATATAAAACAATGATAAATAAATGCACATTGAACATTAACAAATGTTTTGTTTCAAATTATTATACATTTTATTATGGGTAAAGTAAGGTTTTTCAGTCCATTTGTCACCCTATCAAGTTGAGCTAATGATGTTCGCCTTTCCAAATGTATGTTTAAATCACCTTTATGAAAGCTGCAGTTACGTGAGAAACAAAAATATTAATAAATTATATCGGATAGACGTTCGGAAATTTTACTACTGAAAATCAGCAAAAACGGAGTATAAATGTCTGTGATACGATTGTTGGAATTTTAAATATATATGTATGTATATCTTGGACATTCAGTTCTGTTTATCAAATTCAATGTTTTTTAAATACGTTTTCGCTTCCACATAAACTTTATATTTTTCTTTTAAGGTCTCCTAAGTTGAAGGGCATATAAAATTCGGCACAGACGAGTTTAGTAATTTAACATGTTATTCTATATTTTTTTGTTGCTGTCTTCTTGTTGGTTTGCATTGTTTTCCTTAATTTTATTATGGTTGTTTTTTTTCTCAGTTTGCTAAATAATTATAATTTGATTAGATATTGCTGTATTTAGTGATAGTTAGTTGTAGTCATCATTATTATTATTATTGTTATTCTTTTTGCATTATGAACAAACATATTTGCAAATATAAATTAATTTTTGTGTGAATAGACTAGAAAAGTTTGTGTAAAAATGTGTTTACGTTTTCGTTTATTTGTTTACAGTGTAACTGGGTGTTAGACTCTTTTTTAACCAATATTTTCTTGTGGCTGTTTTATGGTTTGGTAAATGCAATTTTTAATAGAATCGTAACATAATTGGCAACAGCAAATAAACATGTCTAAAACATTATTAACATTTGTGTATATTTGTCGACATTTGTTTTTGTATTTTATAGAATTTTGTCACTTTGTTTTACAATTTGTAAAATATTTTAACAAATTTGTTGTACAAAATCGAAATTTAAATATGTGTAATGTTATTTCAACGGAATACCATTATTGAATAAAATGTAGGTAGTTACAGCAATTATAAATAGAGCTCTGCCCAGGAGGTATAATCACAAATTAAAATTTGGAAAATATTAAGTACAGGTTATTTTTCTAAGAAATTGGAAACATCAATCGTTAAGAAGCATTGCAACATATGATTTGGTATGATGTTCTAATGTCGCGTTCATGTACCTCAATTATAGATTGAATTAGAATTTAGTATTTCTTACTAAACAAGTTACTGCATATAATAATATAATATAATTTATTTTTATTTATTTTATGTCACGTTTGCGATTGTTAGTGTATCTTTTTGCAAAATCAAATGTTATTGTTATTTTAACATGATTATTTGAAGATATAAAACGCCTATGTTAAGGAAAATAATGGCAACAGCGCAGCACTTAGGAAACATAAAAAGAGCTATAGAAAATATTTTGATAAAACTGCTGAGAAGTTAAATTTAAATTTGAAAAACTAAAAGCTGCTGAAAGTAAAAGTAAGAAAATATTGTACAAGTGTAAAAAATTAGAAATAAAAAGTGTGCTAAAATAGTAGACAAGTTTGAGCATGCAAACAATTATTGGAAGTAGCAGTAAAAAAATGCATTACCAGTCGGCATAGTTAAAAATTAAATGTTGAATGAAGTTAAATGAAAAGTATGTAAAACTGCTTAAGAATAAATAAGTATTAATTTTAATAACAAATCTTTATTGCAAACGTGACAGAAAAACATGTCACGTGCTAGATTATACTAAAGATTGTAAAAAAGATTTAATAGAGAGTAACATTATTGCATTTTATTAAAAAAAAATCGCTTTACAAAATTATGATACAATTTTGCATGGTTGTGGATGAAGTCGTCAACGAGTTCTCGTTTGGTATCTATCTAATCTAATCTAATCTAATCTAATCTATTAAACCTGTACGGTTTGGGAATCTATGCTTAATATATTGGAAAAAACTAATCGAAAAAACCAGTATTTGCACTTTACTTTTTACGACAGGTATTTTAAGGTAACAAGTTCAAATTATGATTGTTCTTATTATTTCGTATATTTGTTTGCTACTAACTTACATATGCATTTAAATTAACGATTATTTTTTTTAGGGTACAAGAAACTACTGTAGAAAAATGATGGTAGTTTATACAGAAAATGATTGCCTTTTCCATGATATAAATCTTTTTTCTAAAACCGAGTTTTTAATTTTAAATTTCCGTCAAACTTTTCCATATATCTGTGCCAGCGTGCACTGTCTTTTCACTTTACAGCCATGTTATTTACATTTACAATTAAAAAAACTCAAATATTCTGCATAATTCTCAACGTTTTCATTGAACTCATAACAGAAAAATCGTATAATTACAAAATTCCATTATATGGCACAAATTTTAAATAGGTTCCCATGAACTAATTTTATGTATACTAAAGAAAACTTCAATATTCAAAATTTGGTTTGATGTAGACACACCCAGAGCAATATTTGTGTGCCGTTACTAATCACAGTCCAAGTATAAATGCAAAGAGAAAAAATAAATATTAATTGCAAATAGTGTTGCAATGCAGAGAAACTAAAGCACCTAACAAGAATTACAACAAACATGAAATGCCCACAAATACACATATGTATACTTACTTACTGTGAGGCACAAACAAATGCAGCATTATCATGCAGCAACATTATCATACAGCCATGGTGTAACTAACTAAGTAAAATATGCACAATACAATAATGCCGAGGCCTTAAGGGTAATCTACTACTCTCTCTTGTTGCAAGGTCTACGTGTGTTTTGTATTTAAGAAACACGTTCAATGTTGCAATTAAAATTATCATTGTGGCATAACTCTTCATTGAATATAAAACATTTTTTAAGCATTTTAAGCTTGCTCTACAATCTAAAAAAATCTAAAAATATTGAAATTTAAAGAAAATCTACTGAGATAAAATAAAATTTAAATACCCCTAAGTAAACATTAAATATTTACTTGTAAAAAAGTTTGCCCTTAACAAAATATAATATTTATTTGTATTATTTTTGGTACATATTGTTATGGCAGCTGCCTTTGTTTGAAAATTGTTTTTTAAAGTCGTTGCCTCTTTAAGCAAAATTCCTTAAATTTAATTTTCTTTTAAAGTTTATGGAAATTTGTATTTGCAGCATTCAATAAAACTTTTTTTATACGGATTTTTATATTATAAATATTTTAGTATTTCGTTTAAATATAGGAAATAATATGAAATATTTCTTTAACTTATTTCAATAATAATAAAAAGACTTTAAAATATTTTGTGGTTGAAATTCCTAAGAGAAATTTTATAAATTATTTTAAGAGATTTTAATTGTTTAGCAATGTCTAGTTTCGTTTAGTGGGGGGGAAATAAGAAATGAAATTAAATTCGTAATTGCTTAAATTCATCTGGAATGTTAAATTATTCTAATAAAACTTCAAATAATCTAGTACAGAATATCATTTGATTGTAAATAAATATGTAAGTTTAAATTAAAATTAAACCGTTGTATGTTTTGAAAATTTAAAAAATATTCATGCAAATATTTTATATATTATGAGTTGGCAGCACTGTCGAAAATTTCGTTGTTTCGACGCTGTATAAAACTGTGCAAAATTTATTAAAAATGTAGTTTTTTTTTTTGTTTTGGTCAGCCAAATACTACTTGCAAATTACTTTTGTTAATATCCTGCAGGTCTAAGGTCATAAGTGCAAAACAACAATTAGAGAAGCTAGTTTCTATTATGGAAGATCAGAAAAACTGTTGCCAATTTTAATATGGTTGAAATTGTTCTGCCCTTTGAGCATTGTTGCAGCAGTTCATCAGTAATAGATATAATAGATATAAATAAACTCAAGTGGTGGAATCTATTACCAAAATATTGGAAGCATCCGTCAGCCTTTTTCTGCTTCTGGTCAGTTCTAGTAAGGATTCATTTTCATCAGACGAATCATCAAACCATAATTCCGTGGTGGTCATTTCAAATTTAATTTACATACATATTTCTCTTTAAGAATTTGTAAACAAATAGAGCGCCAGCTGATAGAAATGTACTATTGTGAATAACCCAAAAATAGTGATTTTCACAATAGCGTCTTTTCATCGAATGTGAAAAATAAAACCAAATGAAAATTTATTCCATAAGCATTTTCACCCCAGTCGAAAATCGCATTTTGCTCATAATAGGCACCATGATTTTTAGCAATTTTTTGGAGGGCTTCTCCAAATCAATTAGGGACGATGACTTCTATCTTGATTCTTTATCAGATCTAACACCGTACCTTATTTTGAATGTAGATTGATTGTAAAGCCTTTTTATATTTTTATGGCTTTGGATTTAAAAGCAATTCCATTAACAGGAATTTGTTTGATCGAGAAAACGACAATTAAGCCCGTTTCTCATCAGTTCATACTCACTGTTCTTTAGAGATTAAGGATTATTTGAGCCATTCATGATAACTTGATACAATTGTCAATGTTAAAAACTTTGTTTTATTTTTATTGATAATCATGATTTATAGCGAGAAAATTGTTAAACTAACAATCCCGCCTTTACACTTCTAGATTGCCGTTTATAAATACTCCATGAAAAATTTTTCTAATAATATAGAGAATTTTTAATAATATGAATGCTCATAAACTGCATATTTCTTTATGGTTTTTGAAAGGTAATTAAAGAGAATCTGTGTAATAGTTAACAAATGGCGATTTGTTGTGCTAATGACTCTTTATTGATATTGAACTTGAACCCGTGAGAATAAAACTTTTGATTTAAAACCCTACTTCGAAGTCTGTATAGTAAACAGTAAATGTTAAAAAAGCTGATGTTTTTTTGGAAATTCGAAATTTTTTAATACGTTTATAACCATAATATCAAAAGCAATTGCATCTCTAATTTATGTATATATAAGTTATAAAATGTATGTAATTTTACTTTTCTTAAAATTATAAACAATTGATAAGAAAGAAATACTTTAGGGAATGCCTCTTTTAACATAAAATATAATTATGTGTGTAATTTTGATTAAAGCTTCACAATATTGCCAGCATTTACACATCACAGTTATTCAGTCATGACACAAAAAATCAATTCATATTTAAAAAGCTGTCTTAACAAAGCAAATTAAATTCTTAACATCTTCTATGTGTTTTCTGTATAGAATTAAGGAGAAAATAACAAAAAATATGTTGTACTTGAGACGATTACATGACACATGTAATTTAATGACTTTCAATGTACATATGTAATTTATTTTGACACATGTCAATATAACGACACATATACATACATACATACACTCAAACACATACATATGTATACACAGATACATACATACATATTAAATAAATAATACAGATATAAAACATTGTAAAATTTGTTTGTATGAATAAATTAAACATGAAAAGACATGGTAATTTCTTTTTGTATTTTTACAACATTTCCATACAAGGCACTTTTTCAAGAGGGTGGATAATGGTTGTCAATGGAAAAATTTTGAGTAGGAATTGTATATGCACTAATCTAATTGCTTATAAGATTTGTCAAAATTAGATTAGAGAAATCAAATTTCAATTACTTTATAAGTACAAATGTTGATAATGAATACTGAAATTTATATTTTCTTCCTCTCTCTCTCTCTCTCTCACTCTCTTAAATTTTAAATAGCAAATCAAAATTATAATAAACAATTTTGTTTTGGAAGATGTTCCCATTAAGTATTTTTTTTTCTGTTTTATTTAGTACTTTAGTTGACTATAAAATAATTACATACAAATATACAGCTTACTTTCTTAACAATAAAATTTACTATCAATCTCAATATTCCATTACACTTAAACTAGTTTGGCTTTGGCTCTTTGGGGTCGTAAAATCTATGAAGTAGCTATAAAATTGTTTCGAATATGATTTTATATCACAGAATCATTACTTACAATTACTCTCGTTTTTTTTGCTGTAAAATATCGACTCAAATATAATTAAGCCCGTTTTCTCGGAACATTAACATTTATATTTAATTTAAAAATTCATTTCAGCAGTTATTTAAGAGGTTATACAAATATTTGACTCAGCAAATATTGATGTTTGTTTTTCATTCGAATATTGAATAAAATATTCAATGTTAGTATTTTATATATTTACATACATACATTTATAGGGAATTTGTAACATATTCCAATTAGAATTAGAGCATATAAAGCTTTTCCTCTTTGTAAAAAGTGATAGGAAAAAAATACGGCACAGAATCTTTATTTCAAACTGGCATATAAAGCAATTTACTGTCAATAATTGTGTTCAATTTGGTAAAATTTGAAAATAAATTAATTTGTACCATTAAGATACTGTTTAATGTACATATGTATGTATGTTCTTTTAATGAAAATAATTAATATCAATATTTTAGTAATTGTTCAAGCTTAAGGTCTGTTTTTAAAAACTATACATTTTTGATCAATTACTAAAATATTGATATTGATAATAATAAAAAAGTTCAAATAAACTATAATAAGAAATATGAAATAGTTAACATTGGAAAATAAGTGTAGGATAATGATTCAAGTTTAAGCCTGCTTTAACTTGATTCTTAAAATAGTACCCAACCCAAACTCTGTGAGACTTAAATAGAATTTTTTTTTAAATTTTACTAAAACTTCCACAGTTTTTTTTTTTAAATTTTTAATATTTATTGAATCTGCCTTATTTCCTTAGGCCTAACAATAAGTATTCAAATCTTAAAACTAAAATAAATCTAATTACTCTCTAACAGAGCATTAATTTCTTATTGGCTGTTAAGCTCTACGAAGCCTCGACTCCGTCTGGTTCTGAGCTAGAATTCTGGCCAGCGGATTCGGGTGGGTTTGTAGCTTTTTGATGTAGTTCTCGCGGACCCTTCTGAATTCATGCTTTACCAATAGTACTTCTAGATCTCTGTGGATGTTTTCATTTCTTATGTACCATGGTACGCCCGTCATGGTCCTAAGATTTTTTGATTGGGCCCTCTGTATAATTTCAACACTGGTATTACTAGCAGTAACTTTGGATTAAGGTTTTTTCGTTCTTAGCCCTTGGTACTTTCTCTCCGCCACTAATAAAGCATTACTGAACACATTCTGGGAAATAATTATAGTATGTACATTGTACAAGTCATTAGTGTAAGTAAACGTAACAGTAATGGCATGTAATTTTCTTGGAATCTAATATACATATATTGTTGTTATTTTCTAGAAATTTATTATACCTTTTAAATTAAATTTAATTAAATTTGACATAAAATATTTAGTTTAAATTTTATTTCTATACATCAATATATTCAAAACAAAATAAATTGCTGGTTAAAATATCAACACCATTAAAAATAATGTTCAACTTAGTACTCGTGGTACATGTATGTTTATTTGAGTGTATAAAAGCAGCTTTGTTAATTTCAAATTATATGTATGTATGTATACGAGTATGTGTGAGTGAGTCTTTAAATATTCTAAGCATTTCAAATTTATATTATAATCAATGAATTAATGAATGAATGTGTCCTTTGTAAGACCTACAAATATACAACAAAATAATTAAAATGTACCTACAAGTAATTTCCAAACAATATTCATTCACACGTAAATGAATGTTGAAGAAATTTTACTACACACACAGCCTCTAACAACATTTCTAAGAATACTTAGAGTACATCAAACAAAAAGCAAAAAATTAAAACTTAATAATATTGAATATGCAAAGAATTTATTGGGCTAGAAGAAACACTTTGTTTTTCATCACTCGTGTCATTTTCAGAATAATTTAACTCGCTTTTCCAATTACATAATTTCAATTTATACCTTGATTATTTACTTTTGGTTAATTTATTTATAGATGCAAAATGTTTTACAAGGAGCCATCAACATTTAAATGCGTAAATATATACTTGCTTTATTTATAAAACATTTAAATAATTTTTGTGAGAAAGGAGAAATTTTAATTTATTCAAAGGTTTTCTTTTGGCGCGGAGGTTATAATTTGTTTTAAGAGCAGAGCTTAAGAAAAATTAAAAAAAAGGAAGTAAGTAAATGTTGTATTTAGTAGATGGTAACAAAGCAAAAGTAATGGCTTAAAGCATTGTGCACATAAAATCCTAACAACTAAAGAAGCTTGTTGTAAAAACCCAGCTGACAAGTCTTTGATTTAGTGGAAATATATTTTTTTAGAAAGCTGAGTAATGCAACATGAAAATAGAAAGAAAATTGTACACAAATTCCTGGAAAATCCGACACTATCGGATTCAGAAATTGCAAAAGGCAAATATATAAAAATTATGTTACATAAATTAATGCGATCGCATTTTATGTGAACAATGCTTTAGTTTAGTACATCAATTGTACAAGATACAAAATCAAAATTTTAAGCAAACCCTTTTCAAAGGTTAAAAAAAACTTGAGTTGTTAACAGAAATCGTAGGAAAGTTTGAAAACCATACATATGTAAATGAAATCAGTCGACGAATACATGTGTCTTAAGGTACGGTCACACTTGGCAAATATTTGCCGAAAAAGACATAACCACTAAATAAAATATATTTGAACTCGTTTATCTATTAAAAAAACTTTGCTTATATAGGACAAGACACAAAATTTGCAAAATTTTTGTAAAAGTAAAAAACGTCAAACAAATTCGTACTAAAACAAGTGCTTACAATCTTTTGAGTAAATATTTGCCATGTGTGACCATACCTTTAGCCATAATTTAACAAATATTTAAATATGCTTTCTATTTGTTTCAACATGCCTGTCTTTTTTTTTTTTTGCATTAAACAAACATAAAAACTACTAGAACACAGATAAACAGAGAAACAGTTTTTGCTAAGTGACTAAATGTATTTTACAGATCTTGAAAATATATTTACAATTTGGAGTTATAATAAGAAATAGATTTTAAGGATCCGATTATTGTTCACAACACTAAAATGCTGTGTTGTCTCGAATACAACACATAATTCATTTTTCATACGATTAAGGCGGTAAGTGTTATGAATCGTAATCGCAGTTTACAACATACAACATCAAAATACTTAGTGCTGTGAACGGTAATCGGGGCTTTAATTAAAAAAATACAACAACTTTATTATTTAACATTATATCCTTATAACTTATAGAACTGAAAACGTATAGAAAATCGTTATTTTCGGATTTTTATATCCGCTATCAATGAAATTTACCACAGTTAGTGAACATACAATTAACGAGGTCATCAAACGTTGACTTTAAAACTTTAAATTTAAACTTGTAAACTTTAGAGTGGACAAACCCAATTACACATAACTGTACCTTAAGTTTCATTTAAATATTTTTAATCATAATGATATTCACCCTTATTCTGTTTGTCGTCGTCGACACAACACGATATCGTTGTTAATCGTTTGTTGTAAATCCGTATTCTCGTTGTCAATATTGCCATTAATCGATGACTGTCGACATATGTTTGGTATTCTGGAACTTGAATTGACTTTGATTTTGCCTTTAATTTTGTCGACGGTCTTTTTGGTTGTGTATTGTTGAATTAAGAAAAATTATTGAAACAACGTTGTTCAAGATTAACGTGGAACACCTGCCTTCTGGCTTATCTCCATGGCGCACTTAAACGCAGGCCGAACTCGGCTCGTCACCGCATTGTATGCCCCTGCAAGAACATAGAGAATATGTCTCACAGAGATTCATACCTGTATGCCCTGCCAGGGAACATACAATTAGCAATTTCTCGATACATGACTGCAAGATCAATGTAAAGAAAAAAATAAAATTACAACCACAAATCAATTTGAAAAGCTGGTGGAAGAACTGGAAAAATCTGGCTTAAGTCGGTTTTAGTAACATTTTTTGAATCACTTCCAAAATTTTATCACTAATAAGGTTTTAAATTTTAATTAAAATAAAAAAAATTTTGTCGGACACCCCACACGAGTGGGCGGGTCTCCAAAGTTTGTAATATATTTAGCTACATATATCTTGAAAACTACATTTCTTTATCTTTATATATATATATATATCAATCAACGATATATAACATGACCGACTTATATAGAAAATATGTAGATCAATTTCGAAAAAGTATTTTTCGATCCAATATTTTTTTAAAAAGTATACAAAATCCGTGAAAAACGTCTATATGAGTAAGTATTTAAATTACAAAATTTAAAAGTCAAGTAATTCAAGTTTTTGAGGTAATAATACAACCGTGTAGGTAATATAGTTCCGAAGATATTAAAGAACATAAAAATACAAGAAATACAAGAAATTTTAACTGTGCGAGGCCGGTGTTATGGAGGAGAAAATCCCTTATTGTTTTCTTTTGCACTGGAATCCAAATAAAAAAGATCATTTTATTTTAATGTACATATTAAAAAAGTTTTTATTAATTCACAAAGTTTTCTTTGTACCCAAGAAAGTAAACAAAACGAGTCAGCTGATAAATAGTAGACGTCGGTCGACACAAGACTGTTTGGGAATACCAAACTTGTATTGATGTCGTGTTAAAGTGGCGTTGACTAAAAATTGACGACAATGTCGATGAGGCCAAACAGAATAAGGGTGATTGTCTTTAAATAGGACATGATATTAATTGATCCCTCTTCTAAATTCATTTGTGCAGGGTTTCTAGTTGGATTTCAATTAAGATGTCAAAAGTTAAAATAGGTTGTGGAGCTACGTTTTTCATACAAATTCGTATGAAAGATCTTACAGATGAAACACAATATACTGTAAGTCCGTTTTCAAAACAGATGAAAAATATTGTACATCTTCTAAATCACAGTATTTTCATTTTATTTTTTACTTTGTAGCTTAGTGTAATATTTGTCAACATTATATGTAGAGAAATACTTTATCAAATAACAACTACTGGCTGCCTAAAAGTAGTATGTATACATATATGTATGTGTTTGTAAAACAATATTGTAACAATTTTAACATAAATTAAAATTAAAGTTTTTTAACTCTCCAAAACTATAAAATAAAAAATCAAATACACAAACACATCCTAAAAAGAGGGTCATTATGGTCACTTGTTAAGTTGAGTTTATTTTAGGGATTCGCATGAGTAAAACACACATACAGGAACCTATTAAAATACATTTATGTAAGTGTAAGTGTGACAAATAGAGTACATTGTATAAACCTATATTAATATATTTAAATGCAGCCATACGTATGCGTTTACAATCCATCTATACTTATATGAGGGTGTATGTGTACATATGTATACATATGTTTATTAGACTGGATCAAAATAGAAAAGCATTTTCAGTCATCTTTTGAAAATTAAATTTGGTTTCCTTTAGTGAGTGGCAGCACTAACTAATGACTTAAAATTTTTTATAATGAAATCTGCATTAATTGAAAGTAGTTACATTTACATTTGTTATTTGCTTATAATAAGTATGATGCACTAGTTAATCAGAAGTCAAAAAAACTTTTTTCATTGTGAGTCAATGCATTTTTATAGCAATTATTTTCAATTACTTTTACAAGTGGCATCAAAGCAATGATTTATTTAAGTACAAATTTTCGAACGAGCGTGGTATGTAGTTGTCTCCAAGGCTATTACAAAATTGAAATAATTAATGAGTTTGAATGCTTATAAGTGAGTATTGGTCAAGAACGCGACATTCCTGTTTACCTTTTTTCGTACTGTTTTCCAGAAAAATATTTCTTATTTTGCGGGTAACTTTGGTATTAAAAATCATCAAAATCGGTTTAGGCCAACCAGAGTTATGGACCAATATGTAAGACAACCTCCATAAAAATTTGATATTTTTTGTCCATTTTATTGCAATATTTTGAAATCCCACAAAAATGTCTAATAAATATCGATATCGAACCAACTTTTATATGGATCAGAAATTTTTATCCAGAAATCATAGTAGTATCGGTCATGCGGCAATTAAGAAACTGGATTTTGTAGCTGTCAGCCAATAACAGCTCCTGAATTAAGTTCACTTCCGAGCATAACAACCAATCATACAACTCTAGTAAATAACGCTATTGAGATGAAATTCAACCAATATAATCCTAAAATACATAGAAATCACATTAGCGGATACTGGATTTAGAAGTTATCAGTCCATAATTGGTCCATTTCTTCTATGCCACCCATAAATCTTTTGTAAATAATGTTATTGAGATCAAATTCAAACAAAAAAGCCTCATCTTATATCTAATCCTTTTTTATACTCTGTTTCTTAACTTGTTGTGAATATGGAGAAATGTTCTTTTAATTGTATAAATTGTGAAATTAAAAAGCAAGATCCAAGTCCTATAGCCCGTGTAGTTTTTCTATTTCTTAGTACGTTTAGGTAGAGGGTATTTAAGATTCGGCACAGCCGAATATACTATAGCACTCGAACTTGTTTTTTATTATTTTTATATTCTCTCGTTTAGTAGAGTGTATGTGTAGGGGGATAAAAAAATTTACTAATATCAAAAGCTGTTTGAGCTGTTATAATGTCAGATGTTAATAACTTTTATGTTTTTATATTATTGTTGCTGTTGTTTTTGTACTGACACGTATTTACAGTACAAAATAAAATTGAGTATCCGAACAGCTTTTAGTAGCTGATTTATAAATATTTTCGATAATTCCTAATGTTTATTAAAAGCTTAAAAACAATTGACTGGTTTTTGGTAAAAATTTTCTTTTAAAAAATCAATCAGAATTGTGTTTTAGCATCAGAATTATTTGGCCAATATATAATACGTATTTTTATTCACATTTTAGTAAAAATATTTGAATTGCGATAAAAATTTAAATATAAAACTATATTTTACGTCAAGAAGATTGCGTCTACTTTTTATAAACTTCTAAATAGTTTTTATTTAAAATTTGTTTAACTAAAAATGTAAACATTTTTACTTTTCATAATTCATCTTCTACTTTGCTTTTTTTTTGTCCCACTATACCTATAACATAATTCATATACATACACAAATAATACATTAAGTTACTTTACGTTTTATAAAAAAAAAAATAAAAAAAAATACTTAACTCAAAAATACAAACAAATTCATAAAAAAAGACAGCATTAAAAGCAAATCTTGTACGTAAAAACAAACCTTATTTATGTGAACAACTAATGGAAACTTTAGAAAATCCCATATATAACATAAATGCTTTTTTCCTAAACAGCAAATATTATGAATTTAAAATTATTGACTAAAAAAAGTCAATAAAATGTAATAAATATTATAAAGTTAGTGATAAATAACATGATATGTGGCTCTTAGTTAAAACTGCACACTTCAAAAAGTTAAGAAATATTGATCATTTAGAGAATTGATTTAATATTTTCCATATCCTAGCTACTACAATATTCATCATTACGAGAGAGAGAGAGATAGATAGAGAGAGAGAGAGGGAGAGAGAGATTTTAGTGAAGTAGCAAGATGTAAATAAAATCAATAGAAATTAAAGTCATACACATACATATGACATGATGTTGTTGCTGTTGCTGTTACTGTGATTTACCTTGCCACAGCCAACAACTTTCACCCATGAACCCATTAAAATAAATGCTGTCACTTAACGAGTTTACTTTTTGTTGTTGTTTCTGTTGATGTTTCTGTTGCTGTTGCTGTGTGCGATTTACAGAAATACACCTCTTTTTAATATACATACGTACATATATACGAGGTCTGATACAAAAATAACCGTTATTTTCAAGTATCTATTTATTCATCTTCCCTTCAAAGTAATCCCCCTCAGATATAATAAATACACTTATGCCAATCCTCGAAACACTTTTTAAACGAGGTTTGATATCGTCAAAAGCTGCTGTTTCGATTTTTCTTTTATCTCCTCAATCGTAGCGAAACGCTTTCCACAAGTTTTTCCACAATTCTGTGCGATTTTGACGAATTGCTTCGCGCAAACGGAGCATAACTTCAAGGTAGTACATATTCCTAATTGACGGTACGACCTTGTGGCAAGAATTTATGATGCGCCACGCGATTGCAGTCGAAGAAAACAGTGAGGAAAACCTCCAAATTTGACCGAAATTGACGTGCTTTTTTCGGTCTTGGCTCTTCTGGACGTTTCCATTGGTATGATTGGGCTTTGGTTTCAATGTCATAGCCATACACCCATGATTCGTCACCAGTTATGACCTTTTTGAGAACAGCTCCTGAGCGATGTTCATACGACATTGTTTTTGCTCAAAATTTAGCAATTTTGGAACAATCTTCGCTGCCGCACGTTTCATGCCTTAAACGTCCATAAAAATTGCTCGGCTTGAGCCAAGCAATATGCCAACATCATCAGCAACCTCTCTGATAGTGTTTCGACGATTATCCAAAATCATTTTCTTCACTGCTTCAAAGTTTTGCTCGGGCGCACAGGACGAGAATCGTCATTGACATCTTCTCGGCCTTCCTTAAACCGGTTATACCACAATTAAACTTGTGTTCTTCTCATAGTAGACTTGCCAAACGCCATAGTCAACATTTCAAATGTCCTTGCGCATTTAATTCCATTTTTTACACACAACTTAATACAGTTTCATAATTTTTAAGGAGTTTCCTTCAGGCTAATTTGGTCAAATGTTTGTTTCCAAACGTAAATAAAAAACTTTTTCGATTTTTATTTTTTATTTTATTTACCCACCGTTTCGTTAGTTTTATTCTAACTTCTTCAGGGGTCTCGTTCTAAATAATAGCTTTAATGTTTTTTATCATTGGATATTAATTTTTATTATTAATTAGTTACTAAAATACTAAAAAACGGGACATCACGAACAGAATTTTGGTATAAATAATCAAATAATTAATAAAAATATAATATACAATAAACGACCACAAAACTTAAGTCCAGTTTAACTTAAAGCTAATATCACAGACCTCCAGTATCTTTGATACATTTTTTCGAATAGTAAAAAATCGAAGAGCACACCAAAACACGACTAACCTTTTTATCTGTCAAAAACAAACTGACAATCCAAAAGGGCTGATATTACCAACATACTCGTATATAACACACATGTGTACCAACATAACAGAAAAAAAATGCGAACATCAAACATACGTACCTCACAAAATTTGAAAATAACGGTTATTTTTTGATCAGACCTCGTACGTTAAAAGGTAGACATCTATATTATTTATGTATGCACACATGTATGTATAAGTATTCTGCACAAATGAAGTAACAAAAGTTTAATGTTGGTATTGAGCTATTTGGAAAAACTCTTTAAACCTATTTTAAATTCCTTGACCAACGAATTGAGAGCACTACATACGGCCAATATTGCAAACAAGTACTTGGTTGAAATAACGAACAAAAATAAAGTTAAATAGTTAAAACGAATATTATGGCAGGACAAAGAAATATATTGAGAACGGTTTGGCTGGCGTAAAATGTGCTTCTCGGAGAAACTTTAAATATGTACGAGTAATATCTATAATATTTAGGATCTTTTAGGCCGTTGGTAAATAATTGTTAAACAAATTTTACAGAAAAGAATACCATCATTTCTAATAAAGAGAATTTTGTATTGTGTGCCCTTAAGGACACAAAAAGGTTTATAATAGATAAAAGGTTTATACATATTTTAAACATAATTGGGTATAAATAACTGCACTCCTTTCAAAGTCTCTATTTTGGTATGTAAATATGAAATTTCTAAATAAATTGGTTAAAATATCTAAGAATATCTAATAAAAATTAAACACATTTTTTGTCCATCATAACATTTGTAAGAAAATATTACAAATATATATCAAGAGCTAAGATCTATAATATTAACATTTAATGTCAAAACATTGCTTCGAGTGATTGAAATAATTACTATCAAATAGTTAATAGTCGCTTTAAAATGCTATGCAATTTTTGAAAAGTAAAATAGTTTTAACTACATGATTGTGAAAGAAACAAAAGAACAAATGATATTTAACAAAACAAAATCATTAGTTTTAATCTTAAGCTAGATTTACACGATTGAAATTTTCTTCAAAATTGCTTTTCAAAATGCTTCAAACTCGTGTAAACAGCAAACTTTATTTAGTTAATAACTATTAATAACTAATAAATAAATAAATTTTGAAGATTTTTTGCTGTCTACACGAGTTTGAAGCATTTTGAAGAGCAATTTTGAAGAAAATTTCAATCGCGTAAATCTAGCTTTACTTCTTAAAAATGTATAAAGAAAATAATTAGTGTTTCTTAACTATAAATACACTGAAATCAAAATAATTTAAAATACCAATATTGAGACAAAATTAAGACTTTAATAATGTGTTAGGCCGCCTTTGTTTTATTCAACTCTTAGATCAGATATCTAGATAGTTCTCCAAACACCTATGCAGCTTTTTTTATGTGATATATGCTTTCATATTGTCGGTTTTCAGCATAAATGCGACGGCTTAATATTAGCCAAATATTCTTAATGACATCCTGATCGAAAAAACAATATGGCAATAATTTTTCATATTGTAATTTTGTGTTATCACTTGGTGCTTGAATATGCCAAAGATCTCCCCAGGCCATAAAAGGACCGCCTTCGAAATTTCTTTTTGAGAAATATTATGGTTACTGCCGTAGGTGTCTCCAATTGAAAGCATCAGGACCAAGATTGAATTTTATCTCATCGCAAGATATCACGTTAAACAAATATATGTTTTAATAGTGCAACTTTCAACAAAGACTATCGTCTTACGGGTTTCCAATAAGTTTTTAGCCAATTCATATCTCGTTTCTTGGCTGTTTTATAGCGGAGTAATAGCCTTGGCAGAGATAACAGCGTTTGTACAGTAATAGTCTGACTCCCTTATTCAGAAATGATTATTAAATTTAACAAACGTTTATTAAGCAAATTTTTATATGCAAATCTGTCTTAATAAACGTTTGTTAAATTTAATAATCGTTTCTGAATAAGGGGGTGAGTTTTTATTTAGCAATCTACTTACACAGTTTATAATTTTGAGCTACATGGCCACTTTTAGAAAGCGTTTTTTCGTGTCGCCATTTTTATTTTTACCATAATAATCTAGATTATGTTTTTGTCAGTTGCTCGAAAACTTAAGCCACTTTTTATATAAAGTGAAATATGACATTTTTCAAAATCACTAAGTTACAAAACACGCGATTAATAACAGAATAAATAACAGTTATACTTTTGTTTTTCTAGTATCCTTCTTTGTTTATTACAAAAATGTAATTATAGTTATGAAACACTAACAACATGTTAATGCACAATTTCTCTCTTAAATTTAAAAAATGGTCTCCCAAATTTAAGATGAAAATAAATTATTGGAAAACTGTTTGCAACTTTACAGCATTTAGCAAACGTCATGTGTAATTATAGTAATGTAACATAGTGTACCACAATTCCAAATAAAAAACAAAAATTCCACATTCGTTTGGTAAAATATTGTATGAATTATTTGGAATACATAACAATAGGTGAAACTGTTTTCTAAAAATTAATTTGAAATTTAGATAAAAAAAAAAAAAAATATGTTGAAATGTTGTGCAACAGTTAATGCGATCCATCAAAATAAAAATTCGGACTTGTATTCTTCTTTTAAAGTTTCTTTAATATTAATAAATGAGTGTCAATTTATGGTTCAAAGGTCTTCAATCGCTTTTATGTTTCAGCAATATTAAAACATTTGTGTTGTGTTTGAGAAAATATACAAAATATATGTATATACGAATAAATAGTTTATAAACGATAGGCTAACTCCAGTATATCTGTATATGCAGTAGGTACAAACCGATATGAAAATCATGGTTATCTATTTCGCAAAATCTTTCTTATTTTCATTCACATTCATTTTACTTTTTATTAATACTAAAAATAAAAAGTTAAAATGCTGGTACATATGTAGTTGTGTAAAAGTGTAACGGTGTAGTTGGGTCTGTGTGTTTGTATATACTCGTATAAATGTAATAATACTTATATGTATGTTGGTCCCATATGGTTGATTGGATATAAAACATTTTTCCAGCTGTGTACCGAAAATGAAATTATTATTTTTAATCCTTTCTTTTTCTTGTTGTTATTGTTGTTGTTGCTCTCGTTCTCTTAACATTTATCAATACATAAAATAACATATTGAAGGTCTGTTGGTATTTAAGGAATTGTTTGTATACAAATGCATGTTCAACGAATGCTACTACATTCCTTGTATTTTGTTTACATTTCAATTCGTAAAATTTATTTGTTTTAAGTTTTCCCATTAAGCAGTGGGTGTAGGTTCATAGTAAAAAATTTTATGTATTTTATTTCACTTTATATGTGGATTTTCTGTTGCTGTGTATGAATGTATTTATGCGGGGTTTGTTGAGTTTTTTTTGGGGATTTCGTTTTTACAACTGGCGCCAGTGTTGCCACTTTACTTTTATAGCATAGATTTTAGACAAATTGTCCTTAACAGGCACAGTAACAACTTGTAAAAGTATTGAAAATCCAACACAAGTAGCCTAATACTAGTACAAAAACACTTTCCTTTAAAACAAAACTTAGTTGGTTTTAATAAACTCTTTCAATAATAGTCTAACTTAAGAGACCTTTTGGTTTAGTTTTCACTGTTTGTAAACTTTAAAACGAATTTGAAATCAAAAGCAAAGATATGACACAAAATCTCTGGCAATCTTAAAAGCTTAATTGTTAGGAAACATACACACATACCCGTATACAGTGTTGGGGAAAAAAAGAAAACAAAAAGATAAATAAAAATTTTCATTGACGCAAAGTGTATGTTTAAATTGCTTATGAAATTACTATCAAATTTCATTGATTGTGAATTTAGACTGCTAAACTTTCTATAAATCTCTTTAATGGTTTTAGGTTAATTGCTCAATTTTTGCTCTAAATTATACGTTTAATAAACAAAACCAATTTCTTTGCAATGAAACCAATTTTAATGCATTATTTTTTAGTAATGAATAAAAAACAATGAATTTAAATCATGTAAAATCATTCAAAATTGTATTGTTTTGGAAAGATTAAAGTTTGACAATTATAAATAAAAAATTATTTCAGAGAGCTATTTACCACGTTCTTGCATACAGATTTCAATTATTTTATCAACATTATCAATCACTCTTTAGACAAGTAGACCTGTATACTTCGTTAATTCGTAACTGTTGGGAACTCTCGATAACGAAATCCATTCACCGCAATCGCAGTTCGAACTGATTTAAAAAAAAAGTCAGTCATGCCTTCAGAACTCATAGCGCACCATACAGTGACAAGTTATGCATGCAAATGATTTCCAACAACTGCTCTTATATTACCTGCAGCCCAGTTTTATCAATCAACTTCTTAAAAGCAGCCTAAGTATGACGATTATGTTAACCGGAAATATTACGAGAGAATTGTAACAAAGTTCTTGTTGAAATCTCAATAATTGTTTTTTGTAATTAATAAAAAGTATTTAGTAGTGCTTTTGTTATTAAAATTTGTTGTATAACTAACTAATTGAATAATTTTTAGTGTGAATTTCATAAATATTCAAAATAATTACTTTTGTGAATTAAAAGGTATTAATTTTAATTTTGTTGATCTTTTAGCTACATATTTTAAATTAAATTATTTACAAATTTACAACTGAACTATAACAAGGTCTATATTATTATATGTAAATTGTGCAATGAACACGTTATATTCAAACCATAAAAAACACTCTTAAATATATGTATGAATTTTAGATAAAATTTAAAAAAATCAAAATGTTCTCTAAATTCACTCATTTATTCAGTTGCTTAAATGAAAATAAAATTAGATTAATAAAAGCTGTAAATTGTTAAAAATTGCTAAATAAGCCTAAAGTGCAAGGGACAGTAATATGTGAAAACTTAATTATTGTGCAAAATTAATCACAGGTTTTCCTAGTGCGTATGATTATTATGGCATTTTAATGTTTTTGCAATATGTATGTCAGTCATACACTGAGAATTTTACAACACAAGTTCAACAATGTCTGTCTAATTTTACTACATTTATGAAATTTTATATGGATAAAATTGTAGCAACAACTCAATAAGTCAATATTTATATGTAAGTATGTATAGTTTTTTTTAAATTTTAATAATTTCAAAATTAAGAATTTTTCCCAAATTCATTATTTAAAATCCATATTTTATAATTGCAATTAATTATGAGATTTGTAATTAATTAATGTTGGCCAAATTCCTCTTTGGTTTTATAACTGCTTCATTTTAATAAATTTATGTTTTCTCCATGAATACAAAAAAGCAATGTAATCACAGCAAACTGCATTTGTCATGGAGATTAAAATGTCAAAAGTTTAGTTGTATTTGCCACACTGTGTACAATAACGAATTTCTCGCTAATAACTGTGTATGTCAGTAATATTAAACAAAAGTAAAGTATACCTTAAGGGATTAGTAAAATTCAAAGTTGTGAGTACAAATAATAAAAGCGTGTAATAAAAAAGCCAAATAAAACAGACATAAATTGATGGCATAGAATGCTAAAACTAAAAAAAAACTAATAACCAGAATAAAGGCAAAATTAGAGTAATAAGAAAAAATATAAAAAAAATGCTTTATGGTTAACGATAAAAGTTTTATTTAATAGTTTGGAATACATGTATAGAAATGCTAAAGCTATTAAAGATAAACAAAGTTAATTTATAACGACTTAAAAGTACATACATACATATACATACTATATATATTAAAAAGCATAAAAGTAAAAAGTTGTAAACAAATCGATTTGCTTGTCTATGATTACAAGGTGATTGTGTGCAATTTTAACAAATAAACTTCTTCATTTGTATAGACATATCGGAAAAGTTTAAAATGAAAAATGATCTCTTGCATGGATTTATTTACGTTGTTTTTAAAGGGTAATATGGGAAAAAGTTAGCGAGACTACCCTTAAGTTTCAAATTGTTTTTCTATTTGTCAAACTAAATGAAAAAAACATGTTACGAAATTGATATTGCCATACATTGTTAATAATGGTGAACATCCTTTTATTCTTATTTTAGCATTATTTGAGACCTTTTTTCTTCTTGCTGTGTGATTGTGTTAAAAGCCAACGTAATGTCTTGAACTCGGCTCATATTTCATCAAACTCTTTTATGTTTTTCTAATAACTTATCGATGTATTTATGTAAACGGAAATTTTCATTTAGAAACAATAGTTTCGTGTGTGTGTGTGTGCTATATAAACAAGAAAACTTTTAAATTTCTTTTTTATAGCCTTAAAACTTGTTTGCTAAATTGCATATTAACTACTACTGTCACATGTAAAGGTTTGTTTGAGTATCATATTTAAAATTTAACAATGTCCTTAAATGTTTAAAGCATTTATTTGCCTCCTACTTTTTTCAAAGTTTTTGTGTATCTTAATCGAAAACGGAACTTAAATTTGTGTTATGTCTTTGAGCATATTATTTAGACCGATACATACATATTAGTTATTTTCTTTTTGCTACCAATATTCTTACCATTTTATTGTGCTCATTACAATAACTAACACTAGCTAACATGCCGTACCGATGAACACTTATTGGCAATATTATAAAGCCAACCTTTACAAATATTTAACTCAAAATGAGTTTGAAATATATGTAGTTGACATCTGGCAGATCTTTGATGTATTATACAACAAGTTTACAAGTTCCAGTTGTAGCTAAATGTTTGTAACCGTAAATAATAGTTAAAGGGGTCAACATTTTAATGTGTTAAAAAGAATTTTCAAAACTCGTCCATATTGTCTATGATATTTATCCCTTTTTGTTTAATAATTGGTCTGAGACCTGCATATATAATTCCCTCACATGAAGATACCTTATAAAATATTCATTAAAAAATGAGCTGCATTTTTTACAACACCAAAACTATATGAATATTTAAACACAAACAGTCATAAGTCCTTCGGGTATTCAATTAAAGGCAGCTGTATTAAAAATGTATAAAAAAACCATTTTACTTTTTCTGTTTGTTGAACATTTAAAATGTATTTTATTTAAATCATTTTTTAATAATTCTGTTTATATGTATGTATGAGCAGAGGTTCTTGAATACACCCTCTTTAATTATAGACATACAACAAAAAATTATTATAATTTAATTTCGCTGAATTTTTATGAATTTTGCATAAATTTATGCGAAAACAAAACAAAATAAATAAAGAAAAACATAAGGATATTTCAAGCAGGACAAAGCTTGTTTCAAAATCTCTGTAAACATTTTCAAATATATAGATTTTGTATGAGTGTGTATAGGAGTGCGTTTTGTTAAATTTTATATATTTTTTTTTGCTTTTGGCCATTTTACATTATTAATTTTTTTTTATTTAATTTTTGCTTAGATTTCTTTTTTTATTTGTGTTGAGTTATTTGAAATGGTTATGAACGTATTTATACCCTGTGAGGGGGGAATATTTTTGGAGGTCTTTAATTTCAATGATGCTTTGTGACTTTTGTTATGAATTCTCAGATTTGGTATGTATATGTATCTACATATGGCCATTTCCATTAAGAGGTCCACCTGAGCTCGAAGCTACTTTAAATGACATTTTCTGTTAAGTAATTATTCACATATTCACAATATTCACAAATAGCGTTCATGTTTTAATGTCGCGTTCTCGCACTTAAACTATCGTTTGTTATCAGTACTCCACGATCGTTATAATCTTTATTAAAATTTAGTGGCATTAACTTGAAACTTCAGTTATATTGCTCTTTTATTTTCAAAATCTATCCCATTTAATAACAAATATGTTTGTTATTTTCAAATGAGGAGATATTCTCTATAGATTTTGTAATGTGAAATGCAACAATAAATAACAAAGTTCTGCAAATAAAAAGAGAAAAAGACGATAGGAAAAAATTGGAGGATAGAAATTAAAATCTAGCAAGATAAAAAGAGAAGTTTGAGCCTTAAACCTGTAAGCATACATTGGAAAAAAGGAATAAATAAGTAGTTAATTGGTTCACTTTAGATTGCCACTATACAAAACTTTTGTGGAAATCAGTTACTATGTGTAGCGTGCTAAATTATGTTAATGGTAGCAAATATGACAGCTAACAAACAAAATCAATTTAAAAAATTAACTTACATTTGGTCAAATTCAGTTCTATATTATAGCGTTCTGCATATCAAGTTTATAAATAAGATATTGAAAACCATAATACGATAAAACCTACATTCCTTTTAACTCATAGCCATATGAATGTCGCGTTCTGGACCACGGAAATGCCCATATGTCTTTCTTTAAAAATGTTGAGAACTATTATACATTTTATTATGTATTTATAATAATAATATTGTAGTATAATATATTTCCGTGTAACCTGATAAACAATTAAATGAATTTTGAAAACACCCACTTTACGACTTCTAAATTGGAAACTGAGAAATTTACTTTTTTTGTACCTTCATCTTTATTTGTGATGAATATGATTTGTAAAACTAGTAGGTCTAGTTGCAAAAAATTATATATAGTTTTGAAATGAGAGGCGCGCAACTGTCTAGAATTAAGATCTATAACTATACTTAAGTCAGTTGAGAAGCGGGGCTGAATTAGCTCTAGAAAAAAAGGCCAGTAATTGGCTTTAGATCTGTCTTGAAGTAGGGCCAGTAACTGAATTAAATTCTGTTTGGAAATAAGGCCAGAAATTAGCATTAATTTTGTCTAGAAATAAGACTATTAGCTGGTCTTAAGTATTTATCGAAATACGACCAGTAACTGGCCTTAAGTCTGTCTGGAAGTAGGCCAATTCTGCCTACAAAATTGAGATGTAAATCAGGGTAGTAACTAGCCTAAGTACTGTATATAAATTAAGACACTTCATGGCCAGAAATTCTGTTTTATATAAGTAGGGAATTGTGTCTAGCAATAAGGCCAGTCTGTCTTGAAAGGTCTCTGGTCTGTCTTAAAGTCTAACTTCTTTAAGTAAGTAACACTAACTAGTTAACGATCAAAACGAATAAGTTTAGTAAGTTTGGTAATAACAATTTGTTTTATGTGGTTTACTGGGTTACATATTGCTTAAGTGTACTTTAGTATTGTTTTAGAATTTTGATATGATTATGACCAAGTGTGTACGTTGCTACAGTATGTTTGAAAAATAAATATGAGGGTGGACCAAAACAGCATTAGATGGACTGTAAAGAAGCAAGCAGGGAATGAGAAAGATATTATAATTTTTAATCTGTTAACATATTCAAATATTTTCCACTTAAATGGGCGTAATGCGCTTAACTTGTTTTGCTTTGATCACTCTGTTTATGTGCGAGTACGTTTGTGTACATATACTAAAATTTATGTTTATACAGAAGCAGACAGTAAAGCAGAAAAGTGACAAGACAAATAGTAATGAAAATACTAAGTAAAGAAATGATGTTGAATTTGTACTCGTAAGTGTCTTTAAAAAAGCTAAAAACCTAATGAACAGCTAGTTAATGAAAAAGTTGTAAATTAATGTTCCAGTTTATTTACTTTTTAAGATTTCTGCCACCGTTTTGTTTGTGACTGTTGACAGATATGCATAAAAGTTTTTATTTTCCCTGGCTTGCATTAAATCCTATACATCCTATATATCATAATTTCTTTCACTTGCTCTTCTTTTCAAATGAATTCATTTCATTTCAGTTCAGTTTGTTTTTATATTCTTATATGGAATTATTTATTTAGTTTTGTATGAGTGTATGCATGTACATTAGGGTGGCCCCGTTTCTATGGAGAACAAATAAGTTATCGATGGAATAAAAATTTAAATAGATAGAATTTTAAAAAACGGGAAATAACCATTTGGGTTAAATTGCATGATGTTTATAATCAAGAAATTTCAACTATTTATTTAATTAAATTCTATGAAAAAATAAAAAAAAAACTAAAATTTTGTCTGAAATTTTGAAAATTTTTGAATTTAATTTTTTTTTTAATTTTTGATAACCCATTGAATGCGCCTCTCAAAGACTTTTCATATGATACCAAATTTACATATAGTTCCTTTGGAAGAAATGTAAAAAAAAAATCAAAAAACCTCTAAAAAGGACCTTTTTATCCTTTGAGAAAAAAATTGAGAATCGTAGTGAATCAAATTTTCATATTAATCGGGAACATCCGCAACTTTATTTTGGAGCCACCCTAATGTAGGTACATATGTATGTATGTATGTATATGAGCATGTTTTTGAAGAAAGTGAGATTCAATTTCCATGAAATGAACAGTGTTTTATTGATTGCAAAAATGTATTTAATAGATTTCTGGTAATTTTCCTTTTAACACATAAATACGAGTATGATGTGCAATATACAAAAGACTCAAACTCAAATTAAAAAAAAAAAACGTATAAAAGAAAAAGTAAGTGTAAAAACAACCAGCAGAGTGCATGCAATTATAAATGTGTTTATCAATAAATAATATTATAATTTGGCAATTATAAACAAAGAAAATAATTTATACAATTTGCAAATATGTTTATTTTTTGTATTAAGCTTAAGGAATTTGTATAATTTTCGTTAAAACCAATAAGCACAAGCATGACCTTTCAAATGTATGATAACAATGGACTATTTTCTATTACAAGGAATTATGAATTGTGCTAAATTGAAGAATTTTCCAGACATATGTTAATTAAATATACATGAAAATTGTGGCTTCTTTAAGACGATCTGTAAGTATTTTGTCTGGAATATATATTTTCACTAAGAAAATCATTTAAATGTTTATAAAAATGTTAATAGAAATGAAAAGGAAATAGCTATTTTCGAATTTGTAAGTTTATCGTATCATGGAATTCTTGTTTAACGATTCTTCTTAGCCCAGAAATATTCCGTTTCGAATATGGAAAACAACTCTAAAATTCGCTTTAGAGTACAATGTTCATACACATAGAGACAAAATATAGTTGTACATGTTTACCACAATAATGTCAACATTTTTACAAGTTTTTCAACATTATTATGGACACTGTAATTATTTATATGATTTTGGTAACCGTACTATGGTTAAGTTACGATTCAAATGATTACTACAATTAAATATACGATTGTAGTAACTATGTTTATATTTGTTGCAATCATGTTTTTGATGAATCCATCTATCATAATTTGTTGTTCTTTGATTATGATAGAGAACAGCATAATATGGTAAAATCTTTCATCATAAAACTAATCACCATAAACATTACATAATTGCTATAATCATCTATATGATTGCTATAATCATGTGAATGGTTGCAGAAATCATATAAATAATTAAAGTGACCATAATGTTTTAAAAATTTTTTTTTAAAGTGTTGAAATAGTTGTGATAAACATGTACAACTATATTTTTTCTTTGCGTGTAGCCAAATATTTTAGAAATGATACTTTCAAATTTTATGATATCAATATTGTAATTAAATATAATATTATTATTATTAATAAAAAAAAAACAAAACATTTCTCATAATTAAACTTAATCACATCATAAATACAAATTGTGTTAACTAACTTTTAAAGCAGCTGGCTGTTTTTGTTAATTTTAGAAAATATATTCTCAATAACATTAATAATTACATATAATAACAACAATGTCAATAATATTAATGAGTTGACTTTAACAACATTTCATTATTAAAACAAATTTTACATGCATATAAATTTGTTTTAACTCAGACCTAGAAGTAAAATAATTTTCTTAAAGAAAATTGCAAATGAAAATTTTTTATTTCAGTACACATATGCATTTATTAGAGTATACATGTTTTAAATACCATAAAAACACCTACAGACACATGCATAGCTAAACATGTATAAAAGACACATGTGTGAACAACCAGATAAAAGAGCTTAACCGGCAATAATATTAAATTTTCGCTTTTTTATGGAAAATCGGTGATTACATTATCTCCGAAATATTATGGATGTAATATTTTTACACAACCAAAAATATTTTCAATGTTTTTTTTTTGAATCTGTGAAAATGTTATTTATGTACGAATTTATAGCCAAAGAAATGTTGCTTGTTGCCATGGCAATAACATTTTAACAACAATCACTAGACATTTGAGTTTGGCACTTAAGCCCTTTTTGCTGTTAAGGCTTGATATATCCAAATGGTTATATTTATCAAGAATTAAACTTTTTTAAAGAATATATTAATTTACATGTGTTTTCCTGAATTCATATGCTCCTGCACGCATTTTCAGACATGTGCTGCTGAAATAAGAAGGTTATGTACACGTAAATTGCCCTTTACATGCCATTACCTGCAACATGTGGAAGCTTGTATAAACATAACTATTTGCATGCATTTATATTTCAAATGACTTTAATGAGTTTGTAGTTTTAATACAGGGTCTTTATTATTAAATCTATTTAAATTACTCAAGGTAACAATTAAAAAATCAGCCTACTAATATAGCTTCCTTTCTGCCTCAGTCTCAATAGTTTCGAGTATTTCGAAATACGAGGCATCCTGTATATATACCCTACACCACAATAGTGGGGAGGGTATATTGGATTTTTGCTGACGTTTGTAACGCCCAGAAATATTGGTCCAATACCCACCTTAAAGTATACCGATCGACTGAGAATCCCTTCCTGAGTCGCTTTAACGATGTCCGTCCGTCCGTCAGTCTGGATGGCTCCATGTAAAGCTTGTGCTTAGAGTACAGGTCGCAATTTGAAGATATTTCGATAAAATTTGGTACGGATGGAATTGAAACTGGTGGAAATCGGTCCATTATTTCACTTAGCCTTCATACAAATGTCCTTCCGAAGTTACTGAGTTACTGATCATAAATGTTTAAATTGTGCAAGTATCCAAACAAATTTCACCACAAATGAGTATTAAATGAAGCTTAATCATATCTACAAATTTTGTGAAGATCGGTGTATAATTAGTCGTAGCTCCCACTTCCGAAAATCAATTTGAAGAGCATAACTCACTTAAAAATTTTGGTATCCAAAAAATATTTAACACACATATATTTCATATATATATACAAATAATACGGTACAATGTTATTGTGATCGGTCCATAATAAGTCGTAGCTCCCAAATAAGGCCCACTTCCGAAAATCTCTTTAACGGTCATAAATTTCTTAAAAATGTTGTTATCCAAATAAAATTCGACGCAAATAAGTTTCTTATATACAGAAATAATGACATCTAATTTTATAACGGTTGGTCCATAATTAGTCGAAACTCCCATATAAGACCCTGTTCGTAATTCACTTTAACTTCTATAACTCTTTTAAAAGTATTTATGTCAAGATAAAGTTTAACACATATAATATTTATATTCACAGAAATCATGACATTAAATTTTTGAATGATTTTATACATATACTAGGTGTAGGGTATTATATGGTCGGGCTTGACCGACTATACTTTCTTAGTTTGTTATATTACAATAAATTCATAGTTATGTTGATTGTGTAGTCTTACATTTGCTTTAAAACAAATCACCACTTTCTTAAATTCTGTGAGCGACTGTTAAGCAAAATAGATTAAGTCACAAAATCAAAAAAAAATTAAATATTTATGAAAGTTATTTTGAAATAAGTTTTAAAACAGTAACTGCCGCTAATATGAGATATTGAAAAACTTAAAAGTGTTGAATTGTGAAAACGTTAAGAGTTTTAAGACACCCTTTGCTTGAAGGGACTGGGTTGAAAATATTAAACTAAAAAAGTGGCAATTGTGTTTTTTGGAGCCTTAGCTGACTTTCAAGTAAACAAATCTCGTTGGTATGTTTATCTCAAGCAACAGTAGATGCCCTACTATTTTTACATTTTACTTTTTTCAATATTACATCTAATGTATTACTGCTTTGTTACGTTGAAATCAATTTCTAGATTTTGTTTTTCTTTTACTCTAAAGAAACATGCCCGTCGGCTTACAAATCAAATCATAAATACATCGAGGAAAAGTAAAGTAACACAACAGTAGTAAATAATAAAAAATAGTATGAAAAAAATGCAAATCCTGGACAAAGGATGTTCTTGAAACTAATAAAAACTACTCGGACAACACAGTGGGTAGTTTGAAATTAAAAAAATGATAAACATCAAAGAAAAATCTACCAACAAAAACGGAAATACTACCAGCAAAGACAATAAGAAACAAGCTAGAGAAAACTTTTTGCAATTTAACTCTTTATCTAGAATTCTAGAATCATGTAAATCACTTATGACCAGGACACCCAGAAGCTGTAGCTGTAGCGAGTAAGAAAGTTAGTGAAAAAAATATAGAAACTATATTTCTTTTATTTTCTTTTTTAACAATTCCTTTAGCATGAACACAAATCTTGTCTATGGTAAGATATTGTCATAAGTTAACAATTACGAGCTGGAAAAAAATAAGCCAGTAGATGGGAATAGCAAGAGCAACGCGTTAAAACGCCAACAGTCGTCTATGGCAATAACTGTACATCCACCTACTGCTATATACATATGTATGTAGATGTTTATGAAATACATACATAAATGCATATACATATTTACGGTTAGCTGCTTGGATACAGAGGTTTCAAAGAATGTTTTGAATTTAAGGTGAACTAAATTAAATTTAACTAAGCTACGCACCTTAAATTAATTTTTAAATTTTGGAGGGTGACTTAAATTTGATGTATGCATAAAATAATTAAAGGTTTTTACAACAAGAACTTTGTTTCGCCACCAGACCTCAAAGCGTACCATACAGTTCAACAATTGTTCATGAATTTTCGAAAGCCTAAATTCGGTAATTTAAATGTTTTCAGAAAAATAATTTTCGACTAAATTCAGTGAATCAATGGCGATTTCCTCATGAAAGCCGTAAACAACTGCCAAAGCTTCTACTACTGATATGTCCACAAGTAAAATATAATATTCTAACATATCACACTATGAACACAAAGTTATTGTTACTCGAATTCAATTGTTATAAGTTTTATTAAACTTGAATTCTCAGAGTAGTACGTTAAATTATTTAATTCATTTCAATACCCTTTAATGCATCAACAATTTCATAACACACATTATTTCCTATCCTCTAACTCTATTTACACCCTATCAATGGGCCCACAAACACTTCTTTTGATGGCGGTTCAAACCAAAAGCAGACCAGAGGTGTTTTCAAATTATTAGCTGTTTCTTCTATTCTATTTCTGATGCGTACACTCGAATATCAAGGAAAACGGAAAAAGAACCGGAAAAGCCAAGATTGCTTTAAAGATAAAACCATAAATTTGTCAGGATTTTTATTTCCTTTTTACGCGGATTCATAATAAACGAACGAGTACGAGAAATAGACAACATGCAAGGTGTGATATAAAACAGCTAGTATCCTGAAAAAAAAAACACCATCTAGAAATGTACAATTATTATGTGTGTCAGTGTGTGAGAAAATCTAGAGCCTAGTAAACGAGTACGTGCATAATATAAATATAAATTATACTTACACTTACAGTTACGCGTACACACAACAAGGAAGTATGGAAAAGTGGTATTAGCTGTAAAATGTAAAGGATACAACTAGTGTAAGATCCTTAAAAGATATTCTGTTTTTCCGCTTTCCTGTTTTCATTATACCCTACAACACAATAGTGGGGAGGGTATATTGGATTTGTGCTGATGTTTGTAACGCCCAGAAATATTGGTCCAACACCCACCTTAAAGTATACCGGTCGACTCAGAATCACTTCCGTCCGTCTGGATGGCTGGCTGGCTGGCTGGCTGTCCATGTAAAGCTTGTGCGCAGAGTACAGGTCACAATTTTGAAGATATTTCAATAAAATTTAGTACGTGATATTTTTGCGGCCCAAGAACGGATGAGATTGAAACTGGTGGAAATCGGTCCATTATTTTACCTGGCCTTCATACAATTGTCTTCCCGAAATAGGAGTTTAACGATCATAAATATTTAAATTATGCAAGTATCCAAACAAATTTCACCGCAAATTAGTAGTAATTGACGCAAAATCACATCTATAAATTTTGTGAAGATCGGTCCATAGGTCCCACTTCCGAAAATCACTTTAAAGAGCATAAGTCTCTTAAAAATGTCAGTATCCAAATAATTTAAACACAAATATGTTTCGTATATATACAAATAATATGGTACAGCTTTATGATGATCGGTTCATAATTAGTCGTAGCTCCTATATAAGGTCCTCTTCCGAAAATCACTTTAACGACAATAGATCTCTTAAAAATTTTGGTATCCAAAAAAAATTCAACAAAAATAAGTTTCATATATACATAAATGATGACACCTAATTTTATAGTGGTCGGTCCATAATTAGTCAAAACTCCCATATAGCACCCTCTTCGTTATTCACATTTTCCTCCATAAATAGAAAGTATTTATATCGAGATAAAGTTTAACACACATAATATTTATATTCATAATATTTATATTCAGTCCATAATAGGTCATATCTCTGAAAAACTGTTTTATAAATATACTGGGTGTAGGGTATTATATGGTCGGGGTTGACCGACTATACACTCTTACTTGTTTTATTTCATTTTGCATCTAATTTATACATTGACATGAAATTTTATATTTTTTAATTTTAAATTATAGTAGAAAACTCCTATGGCCAAGTTATACCTACATAAATACATACATACTATCTTTATAAGTATGTATATATGTATAATAAATACAAGTAAATATTATATTTTTTAACTTCATTTTAAAATATTTCCATATATTAACATTACGATTATTGTGTATGTTCATGATATCTGATGGACGAATCAGGACATTTTTAGTCTATAAGAACTGTATTTTTCTGGAAAAAATTATTTTTCAGATAAAGTTCATTGTCGACCAGATTACTTATAAATCAACTAGAAAAAGTACTTATTTTTGTTTGAGATGTCCCAAAAGTAATCCGCTATAATTTTGCCACTTTTAACCAAAAAATTAATAACTTATTTTTGGATACTTAAAAGTTTTATAAAAATATTTAGTTGTAGACTTATTAGAACAAAATATTATAAAATAAGTAAACGAATTTAATAAATATTGGGGAAACTTATTGCAAATGATATTAATAAAGATTTGTAATCATAAACTAAGTGTGAAACATTTCAGGTTTAGCTGCCCAGTTTTTGTTCAATTCTGTTTAGAACATTTCAAGTATGTACCCCTTTTATTCTCTTTTCTTTTTCACCTAAAAATACTTGCCTTGAAGAGCAAGAATTGAAAAGTGCAAAAGCGGACGAACTCCTCTAAATCTATTTAGTTGAAGTAAATTTTTTGGTTTTTATAATTTGGATCTTTTTAAGATATATATAAGTAATTATTTAATACATAATTAGTAATACAAAAAGTGGCGAATAAAGCTATGAAATAATGAATTCTGGCACTCATTAAAATTAAGAATGTAAGTAAAGTTTTTGCTGGGTATGTATGTATATATTTGTTGCAATCATGTTTATGATGAATCTATCTAACATAATTTGTTGGTCTTCTATTATGACAGAAAACAATATAATATGGTATATTCTTTCATCATAAAACTGATAACCATAAACATTACATAATTGCTATAATCATATATATGATTGCTATAATCATGTGAATGATAACTTAACCATATAATGGTCGCAGAAATCATATAAGTAATTAAAGTTACCATAATATTAAAAAAAATCGTTTAAAAATGTTAAAATAGTTGTGACAAATATGTACAACTATGTTTTTTCTTTACGTGCATGTTTTAGCTAATAAGTTATTAGGCAAAATATGAGACAAGTGAAAGCTATTTTTTGATAGAAAAATATATATCGAGAAATAGCAAAGGAATTTGAAACACTTTTCTTTTAATAAACAAATTGTTTATGTACAAAATTTAGTATACGAGATAAATACAAAAATATAGTAACAAATTAAGATAGTTGTGGGATACGCTACAGACGAATATTGCATTCTAACATATCTTTTCTATACTAAAAGTTTGTTATAGAAAATTATTCTTAAATTTCGATTTACTTAAGTTAAAAAAGTTTTCATTCAAAGTATGTATGTATGTATGTATGTAAGTTTGTAATTTTTTATTATTTTCTAAGAAGGTATTGAACTTATATTTTTTCCATTCAAATCATGTATATTTTTATAAAATTTTATTTTTAATAATATAAATCAACTTCACTGCAGTAAAAAACACTCTGATGTACTTGTATTATGTGATAAATTCTTTGTGCATGCTACACACAAATTACTTTTGAATACAATTCCTTCTGCTATTACAATAGACTATTGGCAATTAGCTTGCAGAATACATAACAACAATGTTACAGCGATGATGGCTACATACATATGTACCCATTGAACGTACTTGTGCATGTAACTTTATACTCATATATAGTTGGTATGTATGTACAATGCCGGCAAAAATAATAGCACTTTTGCACAAGAACATTTAAACTGAGCCGCTAGTAAATGGCGAAATATTTTATGAACGGACAAGAGTAAAATCATTTTATTTGGTGGAAAACATTCCACAATTCACATCGAAGACGGTAAAGCATGGAGGTTCTATCATTATGGTATGAGGATGCTTTTCATATTACGGAGTAGGCCAATACATTGCATAACATCAACCAGGGATCAACATTGATATACTAAATAATACTTCTTGATACATTTAGTTAGGCTCGAGTTCATTAAATTTAATTTTCATTAAATTATTTTTACTGAAGTTAGGAATTACAACTTGAAAAATTTTATTAATAAAAATTTTAATAATTTTTCTTGACTGGTGATCGAACCTGGGTTGTTGAATTTACATATGTTTCGAGAAATCCCACTTTCCCTCATCAGAATTCTTTGCGTTCTACCACATGCACCACTGCGGTAATTATTCTATATACTAAATAATATTATGCTTTCCTATGCCATGGTTTGGGTCTTCCAACAAGACAATGAAATTTTGATACTTCACCTAAAATTGTAAATCTTTTCAATAAAAAGTCAATAAAAGTTACACAAATATTTTTTACGTTGAATAAATGATTGACGTATTTCCATTATGCGTCACGGGAATAACTAGGGAACTAAGTCGAAGAAAATTTCATATGGACTATTTTCATTACCGCAGCTGTATGTCTCAGCAGGTCGTGAGTTGCTGAAGAGTTTGTACCTTTTTTTTCTATTCTATTTTGCTGTCATCATTATAAAGTTGTATGTTGTGATCTCGATTGGTTGGTTGGATGGTAGTTGTATTGTGCCAGCTTATGTTGTTGTGTCAAGTGGCAAATATGCAGCTAGTCAAACAAGCAAAGAACCCAAACATTGGCCTCGTCAAGCCAAATAGCAATCGATATGTTTAGTGTTGCCGCAAAATTAAAACTACAAGTATGTATACATGTGTAAGTTACAATACATATATATATTTTTTTGTTTGATGTGCTTTGCATACGTGCAGTTTGTGTGGATGTATGTAGTTACAACTGCAGTATTGCAGCATTTGAACTATGTGAAGTTTTGGTATTGCAAGAAAAAAATTCTATAAAAACTCCAAATCAAAAATTCGTTTTAAATCATATACCCACTGTATGGAAGTTCAATAATGTTAGAGTATGTAAAAATAATGCAGCAAAGTTTTGCATGGTAAACTTTATAGAGAGTTTATGGTTTAATGCAAGAGTGTGTAAGTGAATGTATGTATAGTAATATATGTAACAGTAGCAGTTTTTGTATTTGTAATTTATACTTTTTATAATATGTTTAGTTTTTTATAACTTTATACAGGGTGTTTTTTTTTTAAAGATGTATATAACTTTAAGTTGGCAAAACTTTTTTAACTGGCGGCCATTTTGTCAGCTGTCAAGTGACTGAACAGACTGATTGACGACTGCACAACGCTTCCAAATTTTACAAATTTATTTTGAAAATGATGGTTCTGTTCGTAATATGTATCGAGTTGTTTTTTAGATATTTTGAACTCTAAAATATAATAGAACAAAGATGATTTTTTAGTTTAACATGAAATTTAATTTATATGAAAGATAATCTTCTGGCATTATAATTTAAATATGGTTTCTGGCATATGAATGACTTGGAAGAAGTCTAATCTGGAGGTCCAATTTTCGATGACTTTTTCCAACATTTGTGGCCGTCTATCTGCAATAATCGTTAAGGGCATAAATCACTTGACAGCTGACAATGGCCCCAGTTAAAAAAGTGTTGCCAACTTAAGGTTCTATACATCTAAAAACAAAAAACACATTATTTATAGTAATTGTACACTGTTTCTATAGAGATATTTATATGCATAATTAAATTTACTTAAAATTATAAAAAATATGGCAATTGTTAATTTCAATGAAATCTGATTTAATTATTTCATAAAAATAATTTGATATTGTATTTTGATATAATGCTCAATTTTACTATTACCAATCAAAAAAAATATATATACACCTTAAATAGATATTAAAGATTTCACAATGGGAAGAAACCATGCAAAAAACAGACAGTTGTTTTCCAATCCACCGTCTTTGATTCCCTTGAAAATTACCACATATATTAATTCACGTAATTCAAAGCAGCGTTTGAAATTTAATTTAACTATTTTCAAGCACTACTAACTTTAACTAAGAGAAAATACAAGCAAAACACAAAGTCAAATATATACGACTGTGTCGAGACTTGGATACCCACCATTTATCTTACATTTTGTATCGGTAACAATATCTATACGAGTTGGTTTATTTTTCGGATCGCTCACATGGGAGCTATTAGGTATTTTGGGGGCGTTTGTTATAAAATATTGTATCGTAATTTCTATATATTTGAGACTTATTTTTGGTTGAATTTCATCTTCATAACGATATTTACAAGAATTTGATCTACATTTTAGTTATTCTCGGAAGTGGATTTGATATGGGATATATGGCCAATTATTGATTAACCTTTACAAAATCCAAGAGCATAGTTTTTGTATACATGTAACTGATATTTCAGACCGACACTTTTCCAATTCCTACAAATATTTCGGAAAGTGATTGCAACTTCTTTTATGTTTGTGCAGAAACATTTAATTAAGAATCCATCAGCTAAAACTATAGATGTTCACAAACAATTAAAATACATACCATTACTCTAAGGAAGTTCGTGTTTTGTTTTATTTTAAGAAAACCAAAACAGTTTCCCACACACACGAAATCCCCAAAATGATTTTACTTTTCATTACAACTCAGTTACTATAGTTTTGGTTTGGAACACGAAAAAGTTTTATACTCGTATTGGCATAACAAAGCATTCAGTTTTATAGTTTTTCCTGTTGAATGTGCCATTCAGTAAAGGCAGCAAATCTGTATGCAGTTTCTTTTTTTGTTTTTTTTTGTATATTAAACATTTTTTATACAAGTTTAAGAATTGTTTAACTTTCTGCAGTACTTGCAGTTTAAGCTCCAGTCAATGTTTTAAATATTGTAGCACTTGGCAAAAACTTAAAAGTATTACTGCTCTCATACCTGTTCTCCAGTGCTCAGTGCTCAGTTCTCAATTCCATAAATTGCAATTTGCGTCAATAAAATATGTTGCGGTAATGTTGGACAGCTATTTGCATTAAAGTGTTTTAGTTGTTTCCCCCCAAAAATGAAAAGTTATTTTGCCGACACCCCTTAGCTAAGTAAATTACACAATACACTTTGTGACTTTACAGTTTTATTGAAATGTAAAATAATTTTTATTTAAAAGCTAAACACTTGTTGTACATACGAGTAGTTGGTAATCGTAGTACATAAGTAAGAAGTTTGTCATGTTGTCTGCTTTATTTTGTGGCTTTTCTAAACTAGCAAGATTAACTACAGTGTATGTTTCTATAAAACTTGCAATATTCGTTTACTTTAATGAATGCATACATTTATTGGAAGGAAGTATTTACTTCTCAAGTGTCTTTCAAACACACATATCTGTCATTAACATGAAAAAGATATACATAAATATTTGCCATAGTAACAGAGTTTTAAAAAGTACAATTATAAAGTTTACATTTTTGATTGAAAACTACAGCATAAGATGTGTGACGTTTAAAGAATGTATGAAGGGATTTATTTCTAAGGCATGAAATATGGTATTAAGTTTGCTTTCTAATCAAAGTTCGGAAAATATTTCTCATATGGAATTGTTTACAATCCTTTTCTCTTACAGCATTTACCATGCGATATTTTTAAGGTGACATATTTTATTGTCATGTTTGTTTAAATTATATTTAAAATATTTGCTATTTATTTAGGGTAATTCATTTATAACTTTTTTTTTAACTATAAATAAAATACTTAAAATAGAATTGCCCATATCTTTGGTGTCTATTACTATCTATTACACAATGCTTATCAACCGAATTTTCATTTGGTATTATTTTGCACATTCGCTGAAAAAACGCTATTGTGAAAATCACTCTTTTTGGGTTATTCACAATAGTACATTGCTATCAGCTGACGCCATATTTGTTTACAAATTCTTTTAGAAAAATAAATTAAATTTGAAATGACCACCACGGAATTATGGTTTAATGCTTCGTCTGATGAATAGAATTATGCTTCTGTGTAATGCCCTCCCATTTTTTGGCTGCCTGAACTTTTGAGCAAATAACATTTTGCCAACAGTGGATCTTCTTCCAGCTTCCAGCAATTGCTGTTTTCTACTTACGACCTACAGGATATTAACAAAAGTAATTTAAAAGTAGTATTTGGTTGACCAAAACCAAAAAAACAAACAAATTCTTACATTTTAAATAAATTTTGCACAGTTTTATACAGCGTCGACAGCAAATTTGTGTTCGATAAAAAATTCGTTGAACAACGAAATTTTCGACAGCGATGCCAACTCATAATACAAATTTTATATTCGATAGTCGATTTTCGATAGACAGCGAATATCGATTGTCGAATGCAGCTCATAATAGGGGCCTTTATTATTGCCCAAATGAATAATATTTGACATTTAATTCTTAGAAATAATTTCATGCAAATATTGGCTACGATTATGCATCGCAGGTCTAATTTTCACTCAAACTGAGCATTTCTACCAGCTTCTCACGCATTATTACTTTGACTACACATAACCCCAAAGAAAAAAGGCCTGAAATGCAAAATTAGCTGCTCATCAAAATGATTTCTCAATAAAGCAATTTTCCATAAAAAACATTATTCACATAATCCTGTATACCCTTCTGCGACTAACGTGGTAGTATAACAGACACTGACAAACATAAAAAAGTCATTTAATACGAATTGTTTGTTTTTAATTAGAAAATTATTATATTAATAAAAACTTACACTCATGACTAAGAAATAAAGATAGATTAAAAAATTTTACGAAATACCATTTGGAAAATATTGGGTCATGAAAATGGTGTCTAATGTCCACCACGTCAATGGAATTGTGAGAACAAAATCATGTCAGTCACAGAGCGATACTGTAATATAGCTGAATAGTTTGATGCTTTCTTTATTCCATTTTTTATGTCCTTTTAGGTCGCAACTTCTTCTGTCCTTTACTAAATTTCCTTTTTTTAATTTGTTAGTTTTTGCGAATTTGAACAGCTGTTCTGGCGTGTTCTCAGCTGTTTTAAAATAATAGTTTTCGGAATATGAAATAGTATTATAAAAAAAGTACGACCGTATAAATTTGTTTCTATCTGATGAAAATTCGCCGCTTTATTGCCTTTATACGGTCGCAAATGTTGGAAAAAGTCATCGAAAATTGGATCTCCAGATTAGCCTTGTGCCAGCCAGCCGTGGCGGTTATATTGCATATTAAAATTATACTGCCAAAAGATTATCTTTTGAATAAAGTAAATTTCATGTCAATTTAAAAAAAAAATCATTTTTGTTTTATTCCATTTCAAAGTTCGATACATCTTAAAACCACTGTCCGGATATTTTGCATTAAGAAAGTAAGATAATGAAAATAATACAAATGTAGGTGTATTTATTTAATTGGACCTTATTCTAAATTATAAAGCACAAAAACTCACATAAATTGCTTCAAAAAAATAAAAAAAAACACAGTATTAAATAGAATTGGTTTAGTACACAGTGAAAAAAAACCAGCACTTTCCGAAACAAATGTAAACAAACGCCTTTATTTCTGTAAAACCCACAAAAATTGGACAGTAAATGACTGGAGCGACGAAATGAAAGTCAACCGATAACAGGCTGATGGAAAAGAATAGTTACTATTGGCATAGGCCGCATGAGCGTATCTTGAAGCACCATTCTTACTGCAAAACATCCGAACAGTTTTGCTTCCTACTGTATATTATTATTAATCATACGCATTGAATGCCCTTACAAAGATTAATTATCAAAAGGTTTAGAAATTAAAAAATCACTTAAAAACATTAAAACTTTATCTTGCATTTAAAAAATAAAAATTTTATTTAAATTGAAACAGGATTTAAACAATAAATAATCATTGCTTTTTAAATATAACTCTACATACACAAGATTTACGGAGAAATGTTCCTAAGTCTTTGAAAACAAATACATATACAAAAAGTAATATTGATTGTAATTTTACTACGGTTATTTACTCATTTTTATATTCCAACGAATTATTGCCGTGCTGCAAGAAACGTTTTTGTGAATTTAACTTTTTGTTTTTATTATTTTAGCGGAATATATATTTGTTTATTTGTTAAAAAAATAAGTAATTCTTAAAATTACCAGTATTTTATCTTGCAGTATAAAAGTAACAGCAAAAAATAGGAAAGACAATTTTCACAATTTTAGTTTGTATGTTTTTCATATTTCACTCTTTTGTTATTGTAAAGTTTGTTAAATTATTTATTTTGCTAATAATAAAATTCTTTGTTGAATAAAAAATACCAATTAGTACTCAAACATCTCATAGGTCTCCAATCTCATAGGTCTCCATCATTTATTGAATCATTAATAATTACAGATACATTTAAATAACATCACAATTGTTTAAGGATTAAATATTATTAATTAGTAATGTGTATTTGCGTAATTAATTAAAACGTATTGAATACAACAAGTATTTAGCACGAACAACGACTTTGTGTATATGATTTTGGAAAATTTTATATTTAGAAATTCAAACAGCTTTAAGTAAACACACAAATATACGAGGATGGTTAAAAATAATAGAAGATTTTAATTAATACAAATTAAAATAAAAACTTAGAATTATAAAGAGTTAGTACTTAATTTTAAAGATAAAAAATTACTGCTGTGACCTGCATAAATTTGTTGGATTTAATCACTAATATACTTGAAATACTTATATACACAGAAACAAAGATACATACATACATACATACATACATACGAGTATGCATAAAAGTATTTAAAGAGAAAAACACAACATCAATAATTAAACACAAATACAGACATAGACATGAATAAACACACATACACACATACATATACACAAGTAAACATAAATACAGGTAAATAAATAAAACAAGAAGCAAAAATATTTTGCCCATAATTGCCAATATCTGCTCATGCAAATAAACAAATATTATGGCCACATCAATATCGAATAAAGACACAAACATAAATAAGATACATACATACATATGTATATACATACATACATACATACATAATCCGCACGGGTATTCTCAGGAGAGAATAACGGGAATAACGACCCCGCGGACCCTAGTTTTGGCAGGTATGGAGGGCGTACTAAAATGGTACTAATGCCCAGTGAAGTCCTGTGACAGGGCGAATGGATACCGCCCTAAATTAGGTATCCTACCTACATATGTATATACATACATACATACATACATAATCCGCACGGGTATTCTCAGGAGAGAATAACGGGAATAACGACCCCGCGGACCCTAGTTTTGGCAGGTATGGAGGGCGTACTAAAATGGTACTAATGCCCAGTGAAGACCTGTGACAGGGCGAATGGATACCGCCCTAAATTAGGTATCCTACCACAAGGGATGCCCTCAGGAGAGGTGCAATCAGAAGAGTGATGCCTTCGTGGTTTCCCTAATCATAAACTCAGCCAATCCACATCGGTCTGCGTCAGACCTTAAGAAAGGCGGTCCGCCGCTAGGGCATTAAGATCGAGGCCAGTAAGATCTTAATTATGGTATACTGGAAAACATAAATGTGATAAAGATGAACCCTGGGCCTGACGACTGTAGTATTCCGGGACTTAAGTATGTTGGAGTGAAACCCCACAGAAATAGCTCCTGGGCTAATACTGCAGCTGCCTCCGTCCCGCTAAAACCCGGCAAGTCTCGAAACACGCTTTAAGTTTCGTCGCCATTAAGTTGGTGGTGTAGGTTCAGTTGACGCTGTCCTGATTAATACGGGTCTGGCTCTGAACACAGTGTCTCATAAGGACGTTGTGTCAACCCTCGCATGGCCTCCCTGCTTGCAAAGATAACCATGGGACCAAATAACGTAACTATACATCGAACTTGAATAACGGTTTTGAGTTGGGACCCAGTGAAGATATGAGTACCAAATATAACAAAAATAACAATAACAACAACAACTATAATAATAACAAAGATATGATCAACATAGGAGCAGAAAACCCTTTCCGAAATAGTGGGAAGATACAAAGATCACCACCTAGGAATAATGTTTCACAATCAATCACTGCAAGAAGCGCAACTGGAGAAGACAGACACCTTGACCGTCTTAAGAGGGAGGAGGAAATGGCGTTCGTCGAACTTGGCAATAAACTGAGTGCAATGAACACTGTAGTCTGTGATGCTAGGAACATTCACAAGACTGTAAGAGACAATCTTCTTCTGGCTGTTGCTTTGTATCAGCAGCTTCGAGAGTATAGAGAAGCGATCGCTCTGAATGTTATTTTGGATACACCACACGATAAAACAGAGGTAACGACATGCAACAAAGATACACAAACGGAGAAAGAAACTCCCAAAGAAGGCATGAAGAGACCAGCCTCCTTCTCACCAGTAAAATCCAAGCCACCTAAGAAGGTTCGCACATCACAAATAGAGGATAAAGATTGTGATACAGATAACGACATCCAGTGGACCCTAGTAGAAGGAAGAAAAAAGAACCGAAGTACCAAAAAGGGAAATAGTAAGGACGTAACTAGAAATAAAGGTGAGACCATAACAATCAAGGCGGATGGTACAAGCTATGCTGATATAATGAAGAAAATGAAGACAACTATAAAGCCGGAAGAAATTGGCATAGGTATAAAGAAGATCCGAAGAACCAAAGAAGGGAATGTCTTAATAGAGATGATAAAAGGAGAAGGTCAAGCGAAGAAACTGGAAGGCGCTATAAAGGGATCCCTCGGGGACAATGTTCAAGTTCAAACAATGGTGGATAAATTTCTTCTTGATATAAGGGACATGGAAGAATCCACAGAGGAAAGTGAGATAATTAATGCTATTCTTCAAGTATCTAGTGAAACAGATAGTACGAAAATAAAAGTACGTAATATACGCGATTACTATGGTGGCACGAGACAAGCACTTGTAGAGGTACCAGGAAACGTTGCAACTACAATAATTAGTAGGAGTAAAATTAAAGTAGGACTCGTATTATGTCGAGTAAGACGAAAAAATATTATCAAGCGGTGTTTCAGGTGCTTACAACAAGGACATATTGCTCGGTCCTGCCAAGGAAAAGACCGTAGCCAAACATGTAGGAGATGCGGTATAGATGGACATAAGGCTAATACATGTAAAAATGAGCCACGATGTGTAATCTGTCTAGAGGCTGGCCGACAGAATGTAAACCACTATATTGGTACTGGCAGTTCATGCAACCACAATAATGAACATTAAGATACTCCAGATAAATCTAGGAAGAGGTCGCGAAGCTCAACAGCTGATGATAAATAGCATAATGGAAAAAGAGATTGATATTGCAATAATAAGTGAACAATATGCCAGAGTTGAGGGCAGTGCTTGGTACCAAGATGTTCTAGGCAAAGCATCTGTGTACATACGTAACCAATTGCTCACGATAGAAAAAATTGAAGAAAACAATGAACATTTCGTAGTTATACACACCAACAGGATACGAATATATAGTTGCTACTATTCACCGAGTATAGAAATAACGGAATTCCAGAACAAAATGGATATACTTGAACGAAATATTAAAACCGGAAACACCCCAGTACTGATAGGGGGAGATTTTAATAGTAAGTCGTCTGAATGGCTCTCAGGAAAAACAGATAAAAGAGGAATAGCTGTGAGTGAAATGATTGCATCTCTGGGTCTGATTGTCCTGAACAGGGGAAGATCTCCAACTTTCAGGAGAACAGACTCAAGTTCAATTATAGATATAACATTTGCATCACCGTCTATAGCATGCAAAACACCACAATGGGAGGTCCTAGAAGACGAAACACTAAGTGACCACCAATATATTCAGATGCAGATAGACCTCTCATACACCAATGTAACAGCGAACCCGACACGAATTAGATGGAATACACGAAAGATAAATAAAGAGAACTCCATAGAAAAGCTTATGGAGATTAAATCCGGAACACAACTTAGCGACATTTTGAACGCAGATATCGCTGCTAGACGGCTTATAGACATCCTCACAGAGATCTGTAACGTTGGAATGAACAAAACTAAAATGCTCGGTCGATCTAGAAAACATGCCTACTGGTGGAATCAAGATATTGCACGTTTAAGAGCAGAATGCCTCAAAACTAAACGTATAGCTACACGTAGTAAAGGGGACCTTATTGCAATGGAGCTATATAGAAGAGCTAGGAAAAGTGTTAGAGTAGCAATCAAAAACTCAAAAAGAAAAGCATGGGAATCACTATGTCAGGAAATAAATAATGATCCATGGGGCCTTCCATATCGGATAATAATGAAAAAACTAGGAAACCGATGTAAAATACCAGGAATAACAAATCCTAATTGGGCATACACCATAGTGACTACACTTTTCCCCGAAACGGAAAGAACCAGGAGCAACTTACCCCCTTTACAAGGTGCAAATGAATACGATACCTTCTCTCACAATGAAGTAATTGACACATGCCGTACTCTGAAGAAAAAGAAGGCACCAGGGCCGGATGGGATTCCGAATGAAATAATTGCCTTAGTCTGTGAGCATTGGCCAGATGTATTTACGGATACATTCAACATTTGCCTAAAAGAAGGAGTCTTTCCAAAGCTATGGAAAAAACAGTTTCTTGTATTGCTGCGCAAAGGCAACAAACCTTTGGAGAACCCATCTTCATACAGACCCTTGTGCCTACTGGACACTTGTGGAAAGCTTTTGGAGAAATTAATTCTAAATAGACTTGAAATAGAAATAAGCGTAAAGGGAGGCTTCTCACACATGCAGTTCGGTTTTGTGAAAGGCAAATCAACTATAGGTGCTATCAGGGAAGTAGTGAATACAGCAAAGATAGCTTTTGAAAACATGCGATTTTGTTCCATTGTTACCCTGGACATTAAAAACGCTTTTAACTCTGCAAACTGGAATGTAATACGTCAAACAATGCGAGAACGAAACTTCTCAGGATATCTAATTAAAATGGTTGATAGTTACCTGCAAGATAGAATACTTGAATATGAAACAGAAGATGGAGTAAAACAATATGAAGTGTCAGCCGGCGTTCCTCAAGGGTCTATACTGGGTCCCTTCCTATGGAATCTAATGTACGACGAACTATTAAAACTGAATTTACCAGACGGTTCAAAACTTGTTGGATATGCAGATGATGTAGCCCTAGTTGTGGATCAACCCTCTGCACCATTGACAGAAATAGTAACAAACGACTGTCTAGGAAGAGTTAATATATGGCTAAGAAAAAAGAACTTAACACTTGCAGCGAACAAGACCGAAGCGATTCTGGTGACCAAACGAAGATCCTTTGTATTCCCAAAATTGAGAGTGGACGGATACCAGATTACTATAGGTAAGACTTTGAAATACCTAGGTGTAGTCTTAGATAGCAGACTATCTTTTGAGCCACATATAGGGATGGTATCTGAGAAAGCCTTAGCAACAGCATCGAAACTAGCTAGAATAATGCCAAATATAAAAGGTCCAGGACAAACTACCAGACGACTTATAGCTACAGTAGCGTACTCGCAAGTACTATATGCAGCACCTGTGTTCAGTACGGCTGTCTCAAATAATAAAAAGCTTAAAAACGTACTAGAAAAAGTACACAGAACATGTACACTACGAATAACATCTGCATACCGCACAATATCTACTGCTGCTGTGTCCGTTCTCGCTGGTGTGCCATCGATTGACTTACAATTAAACGAAAGAAAGGAAATATATGATAAACGGTTGTCTATAACACATAACCATATGAGCGAAAAATTCCATATAAAAAAAGCTGCAAGAGAAAGGTTACTTCAAACGTGGCAAACACTATGGGATGAATCAACAAAAGGAAGATGGACTCACATTCTTTTTCCCAATGTTAAAACGTGGATAAACCGAAAACATGGAGAACTTAACTTTTATCTGACCCAGATTTTTAGCGGACATGGTAACTTTGGTAGCTATTTACAAAGATTCCATATAAAACAAACAGCAATATGCGAAATGTGCAATGAATGCGAGGACAACGTTGAGCATACACTCCTAAAATGTAACTTCTGGAACAACAGGCGAAACGTATTACAGGACATATTTGAGAATACGACAATGGAGCAGTTGGTTAACTCAATGTTAGTCAAAAAGGAGAGCTGGTGCAAATACTCCCATTTCATGCAGGAGATAATGATGGAGAAATCTAAATGCCAACAAAGACATGTGCCGAACCCCTAATCTCATACAAATATATGTTGGACGGGGGATTAGGACAAGGATGACAACTGCTTAGCAGTAAACGAACTCCACCTCGAAGTAATGCGGGAGCGGTCCCGGGGTGGTGGTTCCTGTGTGGGACCACTAGATGATAGTGCGCTATCACTACGTCCATTAAAAAAAAAAAAAAAAAAACATACATACATATGTACATACATACATACATATGTACCTCATGTAAGTATGTGTGGAGACAAAAATCGACATAGTTATATTAATATAAACTAATATTTAGATAGAAGCACACATGCCATCATACACAATACCTGAACACATTGCCATCATACACTATTGATTTTGCCAAAATAATTGCTTTGCATTTACGAAAATACAAACACCGTGGCGTGACCTTTATTGCCGCAATAAAAATGAAAACTGCAGTAGTTGTTGCATAGACAACTACAACTACAATAACGAAAATGAAAAAAAAAATTGATAGTAAATTAGAAATAGTTGCACAAAAGACACTCACTCATTAGTTATTGCATTCAACATTGCATTTGTATTATAATTATTATTAATATTGGAATCATGATTACAACAGCTGTTACTAATTTAAGTTGAAGTGTTATTAAATTATCATAAATTATGTTTGTTGTCATTTTGTATAAACTGAAATAATTGACAATTTTATCATTGCCCAATATATTTGCCAATCAATCAATGTGAATGAATACAAAATATGTTGTAGCATGTATGTATGGTACATAAACATGCTCACAGTCATACTGGCTGGTGCCTGGGAACTTAAATTTTTAGTATGGGTATTTCCATAGAAAGGTGCAGTGGTACAAAAGCTGAAAATTTCAATTCATGTCTAAGTTAATAATTATATAATGCATTCGCAGATAATCTTATTTTATTTGGTACAGAGAAATAACTCCCAAATGAAATAAGTCCCATGAAAAATGAAATAACGCCCAACTGAAAACAATGAAATAACTTCCAAAGGCAAGAATGAAATAAGTTCCCAATGTAAAAATAAATCCCAATAAAAATTAATTAACGGCAATACAAGAGAGGAGAAAATCCTTCCGCCCAAATGAAATAACTTCCAACAAAAAAAAAAAGTCCCAATCTGTATGGAAGAATGTTTGGAATTTATTTAATTTTTCCATTGGGACTTATTTCATTTGGGAGTTATTTCACTGTACCTATTTTTTTGCTCTCTTAGCGATCTTTAATAAAATTTTATCTTTAAAATTTAACATTTAACTAAATTAGCAAATAAAATTAAAATCACAAGAGGCTAAAAAAAGCACTATTAACTACATTTTGTTCAAATTCTAATGTCATGCTAAGTCACGGTTTATTATCTCCACTGTGCGATCGTTTTTATCAAATGACTAACAAATTTAATGAAAAGCAATTTTAGTAATTTTAACTCAAATTAATGTCACGTTTTATTTTGATATTTAAAATATCCAACATTCATAATTAGATGGGTACAATGAAAGGAGGTTGGAAGGAAGCAACAATATATCTCATTATTGCTTCCTTCCATTGGAAAACTTAAAGAGAAAGTATAAAGAGAATTGCGATAAGTTAGCTGAGAAGATGCCGTGAGTGCTATACAAATTGGCAAAAACAAATATTGTATAAGTTATGCTAAAGAAAAACAGAAGTTTGAGTTTTATATTTGCAAGTATTATACGTAAAATATAGACACAAAAAAAATTTTAGTTACTTCAAATTAAATTTTGATTTCTTCGACCTTTTTTTTTTTTTTGATAAAATAAAAAAGTTTTTTCTAGCTCGAGGCCATTAGTTATTTCTTTATTTTATGCGGCGTTCTAAACCATGGAAATGCTCATACCATTTATTAAATGTACTACATTCTACGTATATTAAGATGTTTTATGTGAAACCAAAAGAAATATTATTGTTTCCAGTTAAAATTACAGTAGATTAAAGTTTTTTTTCTGGGATTGGTGGTTTTTCATGCGTAAGAAATGAAAAGACCATTTGGTAATTTCGAGCAATTTGTAATACAAAAATATTGTTTATTTGGAATATAAAGTAATTTGCTTCCATAGCAAATTATCAGTAATTATTTGAATCAGTTAGTTTGAATTTTAAGTGTGAGTTTCTCATGTATTCATGTTTAAGCATTCATTTGCATGTCTATATATATTCTTACATTATTCGTTGGCATCAAGTTGTTTTTGAATAATAATTTGAAGCCGCAGCTTCGATAGATTTTGGTTCAATAGCATTTTCGACAGTTTTGCGATAATCCAAACTTTATTAACACCGTATGTTAAGAATTTGTGAATAGTGTTACTAATTGCTGGAGGAGCATGTGACCCCTATTGAAAGTGATTATCCCATTGCCTTAGAACTTTATTTTTGAAGGTGTAATTTTTGATATATTCTTCATTATGCAGAGGTCTAATATACTGCTTCATTATTAAAGATGCTTGTAATCGGTGGTGCTCATATTGTCCAGATTAAGCATATAAATATAAATGAAAATGTACAAAAAATGAGACCACAATTTTTATTTAGATCAGCGGTCGGATTATTTTGGCACCTGCTATCTATGCTTTACAGCAAATCGAAATTCAAACACATTCACAAATACTAATAATCTGTGAGGAAGCCGTTTTCTGTTTTTCAATTGTTTTTTTTTCTGTTAAAATGTTCAATTAGTTGGTCACATTATTAACCTATGTTTATATTCTATTGTGTTTTTGAAGCCAACTACATACACTTATAGTTGTGTTATTTTGTAAATTCTATCTATCCATAATATGTATGAATGAGTAATATGAATACAACATCAACCAAGAGTAATATTCAGCAAAAAAAAATAAAAATAATGGCAGCAATATTCCTACTTGATATACAAACATACATTTTTTAAATAAGTGTATAAGCTTATGCTTTTATTGAATGCAGTATTCGCAGTGTGTAACTTTGAAATTGTTGCCAAAAATACATTGAAAACAAAATGTCAACCAAATTTACGCGAGCGAGCACTTAGCAGTAATGTCGCATGCTCAATCATACTAAATAATGTAAAAAAGTAAACGCATACAATACTACACGACAAATATTAACAGAAAGCCACAGTATTTTCTCCGTTGTTGAAATATTATGCATCAATTCGCAGACTTAAGTCGAAAACTACCTATAGTTCTATTTTGTGTCGCATTCCTGATCCCATATTTATTGCTAATATATTAAAAATAACAAGACGGTCTAGGCAACAACCAAAAATTTTGCCGTGAAAATACATAGCTGTGTTATTTACTACTACGAGTAATGGTCACCCTAAATTACACACATGAATTTGCTGTTAGCTTCCTTTTGCCCATTCATTCACTCTGACTGATTGTCTGCCAGCTTGTCTACCATTTAGAGCGACCATTGTCAGTATCGTCAACACAATTGGCAAATTTTTATTTGATTTTAGTTTCATAGTTTATTTATCTGGAAAATTTAAGCTTTTCCTTAAAAACAGATAAAAAAAGAACACAATAAAACATTTGTAAGCTTTTAGGCGTTTTGGGTGGGAGAATATTTTATTGTTCTCTTTTTTATTTTTGGTTATTTTTAGTTAAAGTTGTTATATCCTGTTTTTGTTTGTTTATCATTTTTATTGTCATTGTTGGATTTTTTTTTTTAAAATGCCACCTTTTACAAGGCATTTTTGTTTAACTGAATTAAATACACAGTAACAATAACATGGTTATAAAAGAAGGATTATATTTGGCGATTTATACATATTCCAGCTTATTCAGTGAAACTGGAATTTACTAAACATTAAAAACTAAAGGTTTTAATAGAATCCTTAGCTGATATCGTATCTTAAATAATTAAATAATAATAATAATAAAAATAAAATATTTTTGTTCCTTTATAAAAAGTTGATGTCCTTCTTATTTAAGTGTTATTGTAACTTTACAGCTTTATTAAATTCTTTAAGACTCCTAAATTTTCCCAACACGCCTTGCATGTTTATGAATGATTTCAATAAAAAACACATTTATCATCAGAAACAACAACATGTTCATGTTTTATTTTTATGTGGTACTTCTTTTTTGCTGAAAACAGACAGCAACATCAACACTTTTAATTTCAAATACACAACAGCAAATTAACCCTTAAAGGGGTCATACAGATGAAAGAAACCTAGATCAAAGTTCACAACAATTTATATAGAAATATCACAAAATAGTTTTATTTGTTTCTTGCTTAAAAAATAATCCCCTCCCAAAAAATGCTCTTTTATTTAAATAAAACTTTTATTTTTTTTTTATTTTTACATAATTTTTTAAGAAAAAAAAAAAAAAAATGACTTCTAAACCAAAAAATTTATTCATTTTCTCATCTCTCCAAAAAAAGTTAGCGTGTTGTAAGCGTAGAAAAAAGTCACTAAAGATTGAATATTTTCCTTTTCTTTTTGTGAGAAAAATGTCATCTAGTGTGATAAATGATTATATTTCGATTCGTTTGATACTAAGGCAACGTTAAATGTTGAGTTGTACGAATAGAGGCATAATTTGGCTACAACATGTAGAAGATACTATAATAAGCTTTATAAAGATGGCGATGATGATCATCATTCATTCATTTCAAACATACAAACCAAAGCACTATGTCAGTCAGTCCTTCTTTCATTTGTGCCTTTAGAAAATCAAAATTGTCTTTATTTTTTACGACATTAAATGGTCTATTTTGATAGACCAATTTTGATGTATGTATGTATGTATGTATTTCTAGTATGTATGTATATGTGTTAGTGTTTCTATATGACTACATTTGTAAAAGTTAAAGTTGCCAGTTTGATGTGTTGGATGTTAGTTGTTGGGGGGGTGTGTTTAGTGTGTGTGAATATATGTGTATGTGTTTGTGTGTTTATTAATGAGTGATAGTGGTAGTGTGTGTGAGAGAGTTTTAATGTGTTAGTAGGTAATCAAGCAACTTTTATCAAACTCTGTAATCACTTACAATGAAACACATGCTGCTTTCTAGCAATATACATATTTCATAAGTCTCAATGATTCTGATAAAAGTGTTTTTAATTTTTATACAAAATATCAGAAGAATTTCTTCATCTAGACACACGCAAATAATTTGGAAATGAAAATATGTCAAAATTTTTTAATAATTTTTAAAGAGTAGTAGAAGAGTAATAGAAATGGACTAAGGTTAAACGTGTAAAATAATTTTATGTGAAGTTTACACGCTGTAAGAATTTTAATGTTTTTACCATACACATGGCAAAGTCCATGTATGTATGTATGTACGAGTATATGTAAAAGTAGTAAATCTGCTTTCTCAGTTTATCTTTATCGATGTCAAGGGGTTTTTGAAATTTCAGAATACAAACAATTTTCAATAAATTATTCAAATATTATAAAAGCTAAGTTGACTTCTTAAAGTGCATATATATGAAAATTACTTTTAGTTTTTTAATATTTTTTGGAATGTTTTTCCAGCATTTAGTAATTTTTTCGTACGTATTTTTTGATCAGGGGGTTAACAATAATATTATCAATTGAATCAATTATTACGTTTTCAATATTGTTTTGTCAAAACAACTCAATGATGTGTTATATTTTCTATAAAATTGAGACAATTAATTTATGATCATTAACGAGATTTATCGAAAGCTTATCAGTATGGATTCACCAAGAAATCATTTCTTCTTTGCATCATTGAAACTGAAGATGAAATTAAGTTTTTTATTATCAATTTCTGACTATTTTAAAAACATAGTATCGATTTCTATTATTTTATTGGAAATTAAAGCAATGCAGTTTATGTTCGTATGTCGCGTTCTTGTTTGTAAAGCATTGTTTGCTACCAGTAGTTCGCGATCGTTGTAATTAAGTGACTGAAAATCAAAATTTGATTGCTTTTACTAAAAACATAAGTTGCGTATAAAATTAAACTAAAAATATAATTTTGTTTTTCAAAGTGTGTCGCGTTTGCTATGTTAAGTGTTTTGTTTTAAAAAATAAATATTTTTTTTATTTAAATATATAAATTACAAAAAAAAAAACAAACAAAGCTCTACTCATAGTAATAATTATTTCATTTGAGTAGCTTTCGAGTACCTAAAATATCGTTTGTTATTAGCAAAGCGCACTCTCTTTGAAAATTAAAATTTTAATTAAAATCAAAATTAAGTGGTGCTAGTGCTTTGTATAGTTTAGGTACACTAAACATTTAGTATTGATTATCAAAACCTGTAGTGTATATTGAAAAAGATCCACAAAAGTATAAATAATATTGAAACAAAGAGGCAAAAAAAGCTATCGAAATTGAAAAAAACTCGTATTAAGCAGAAAGTTTAGAAAATTGTGCTAAAGAAAAATAAGTATTCAAGCTCTATATATAAACGAAGACTATTTGGTGCGAATAAATAATTAATATGATACTTTGGTAGTTAATGTCATTTTAAGTAGCTTTTACTTCAACTTATTCTAATTTTAAATGTAATGCAAAAATATGCCTTCTTATAATTGTCGCGTTCTAGGACATTCCAAATATTTAACAGAAATGGAATGCAAATATTTCAACATGACAACTATAGTTGAAAAAATTGATTCAAAATAAAAGAAGAAAAACGAGTTAGGATTTCTATACAAACAGTTGTCAGTTGATTCGTTTATAATACTATGCAGGTATGTTGGTAAATACCTACCCAGTAAAAAATTTGTGTTTTTTGAAGCACTTAAGAAAAAAAAGCGCATAATCGAGCAGTAAATGCTTATGAATAAAATATATAAAAAATATGCTTTTTTAGTGCTGACAACGAAGAAGGTTTTAAAGTGAAAAACAAAAGTGAAATTATAGCCTACAGATTTAGGTATGACAACGAAAGTCAATTACAAAACGAATATCGCGCTTCTCAGTTGCTATGAATTTTTCTTAAGCAAAAATATTCAGTTAGAATTAAAAAAACATTTTAAGAAAGTGTTTTATTTGCATGTTTAATTAGATTAAAAGAAGCGTTTATTGGCAGCAGAAAGTAGTCCTCCAAACCGGGAACACCTCATACAAAAATCATGTATCCCGTCAGCAGGTTTGAAGCGATTTGAGGTATAAATTCATACATAAAACCTGCTCCTTTTGGAGCACGTTTTTTACTGGGTAATGGTTGTTTATAATTTTAACTAATAACAATTATTCAGGTGAAAATTTTCAAGCTTTGCCTTGCTCTGAGTTGAGCGGAACATTTTGTAATAAACACACATTTTTATATCTATTAACAATAATGACAGTTTAATGAAATTGCTTATTTACTGCAAATTTGGTCGTATTATTTATTATTACTTTTTCTTTTTCTTTTGCTAATATTTACTAATTTCATTAAGAATTGAAGGGAATGATGGATGATATGAAAAACGAGGAAAACGACAATGAATAGTTGATTTGCAAAACAAAATAAACATGCAAAGACATTTTTTCCATAATTTTCTATTGCTTCATTGCTGATAATGATAAAAAAAAAATCTAAATAGGAGATAATAAATAAATAGTAATAAATAAATCGATAGAAATATTTTTGAGTCAGTTTAAGCGAATTAAAAATGCTTTACTCTGTCAAATTTAAAAAATCTTTACACAAACAAATATATAGGGCTAATTTTTATAACTTTTGGAGCCCTATTTATTTTGTAGGCTGCTCTTTTTAGAACGCACTGCCTGACTTTTATTTATTACCACTTTAAAGTTTGTAATATAAATAAATTCCTTTAAATATTTCTTGGTGGCACTTATTTGTCTTTTACGCTCTATAACATGTTAGATTAGCAACATAATGATTAATTAAACAAACTTTCAATGAACCATAGAGACAAAAATTTACACAAATAGTAAGTTGAAATATAGCGCACTAAATGTTTAAAGGACAAATTTTATAAGATGTAATGCAGCTACAGTATGAAAGGAAAAAATGAAACAAAATGCTGCAATTTAGAAATTAGGTGTTTTTTTTTTGAATGTTTTTAGATAACTAGAAAAGGGTAGTACAATAGTTAGCTAGGATTCTATTCTGGATATCACAAAATGCAATAGTGTACTGCAGCAGCTTAACGATTGACTTAATGCCAAGTAAAGTAAATGTATGGTCACACATGGCAAATATTTACTTGTTGCAGCACAAATTTGTTTGACATTGTTTGCTCTTACAAGAGTTTTGTAAGAGCCCACAGCATCAAATAAAATAAGACTAAATATTTGTCGTGTCTAGTCCTAAATAAACAAAGTTTTTTCAAGTGTAACCGCACCTTAAGGCTGGTGTCTGCATCAAACACAATTTGGATGTGATTTGTGCTTCCGCTTTTAAATTTGTTGTTATAAAATGAGTTTTCATAGTAATTTGAATACATTTTGTTTTAAAAAAATAGAACAGCAGCATAAGCTTAAGTTCATAATTCATAAATTAAAATCACATATTATTTGTCTCCCTGTACATTATATTTTACATACATACATTTGTATGTACACACTTTAGCAAATGATGTGGCTTTACATTTGCTGTCATTGTGTCAGTCTATATGCCTGCCTGACATTTTGCCAGTCTGTCGTGCTCCTACCTTAAATGTATGTACCTCAGAAGCAACATTAAACACAACTAGAAAGCAGCAATAAAAACTACAACAACAGCGGCAACAATCAAGCATCGCAAATAATGATGATGCCTTATTGAACGTGCATGTATGTAGGTAGGATGATGACGATGATGACTAGCAAGAAATGAAAGACATCAGCAATAAGTAGTCTTTAATAAAAAATAAAATACATACAAACATACATACAGAAACATCTCTATTAATGGTGCAAAAGAACGTCAGTTGTTCTAAGCTGTACATTGCGTTAGCTGCAATGCAAATAACTAAGTAGAATGTCATAATTTTAAAGCAGCAAAGCAAAGAATGTAAAAAGGATAACTGCAAACAATAATTCATTCAGGCTCATTTGTATCTACTTTTATGTTTTATTTTTATTGCAAACTTGAAAAGTACAACTATAAAAAGTACCTTAAAATCCCCCTGGTAGATTCTTACTTATTTTGGATAGAGGTAAATAATTCTTTCTATTTCGTTAGTCTGAAAATTCGTTATAATGAGGCTATTGACAAATGTATTCGTAACAGAGAGGTTTATTTTGTATTAAATCTTATGGAGCGTTGTAGGGGATTTCAAAAAATTCATTAAATCGAGGAATTCGTTATAGTGAGGTCCGTTATATCGAGGTTTGACTGTATTTTGATTTGTTAGTTTTCTGTTTTTTCTTAATGACAAATTGTTGAACTTTTGATATTTATTATTAGAAATTAGAAATTTTATTTCAGTTAGTTCATTTAAATTAATATTTTAAAGAATACCATTTATTGTCCAAGATTTACTTGCACCTAAACATCATTCATTTAACTCAACATTATTAAGAAAGTACAAAGTTTACAAGTAGATCTTGGCCAATAAACAATTGTGATGACAGAAAATGCATTCTAATTTGCCAATTATCTCAAAATATTACTTTACAATGCTCTTCATTAGATTAATAATTAAAATGAACTCAAGCCAAATAAAATTTCTCTAATGTAATATTTTTCAAGAAACAAGATTGTCAAATTTACCCGCCTTTCCCTATTTTACCCCTTAAACATTTGAGTGTCTTAAGCTTCGGGATTGATGAATCAGAGTAACGTTAAGGGCTAAAGTAAATCCTAAGTAATCCAGATGGTAAGCAGTAGTTATTACGAATTGTGATAACCAGTAAAGACATAACATTTCCAAGGTTTTACTGATTTATACAGTGTTATGAAAAAATCGCTGTTATTTAAAAGCATATGAGAAATAATTGCATTTGAAACTGTTTAGCTGATACCTCTTGCGTTTAACCTCACGATATGTGCACATCATACATATGTTATGGTTGGTTGTATAAATTTTATAATGTTGCATATTTTACACATCTAATACCAACAATACTTAACAAATGACTGTGTAATAATGGCGCAAATAAAAAAGCAATTCAAAACACACACATACTATCTATACATACGAGTACACTCACACAAAAACTATATACAAACACACATAGATTGATCGACAGACAGAGGCTTAAAACTTCTACAGAAGCATTTTATCATTTTGTTTTCCTCATGCCATAAAGCGGTCTTTTTATTATGTGTGTGTGGGTTTTTTTTCAAGAGCAACTACATGCTAGTAGTATACATGACATTTCAAGCAGTCTTTCAGGATGTCTTCATAGAATAATAAAATGCAAGTCAATGAATATATAAAGTTTTGCTAAAGTTACAGAGAAATAGAAAAACAAGCAAGAAAGTATAGTCGGTCAAGCCCGACCATATAATACCCTACAACCAGCATATGTATAAAACAGTTTTTCAGAAATGGGCGCTATGTTGGAGATATTACTTATTATGGACCAATCATTTAAAAACTTAATGTCATGATTTCTGTGAATATAAATATTATATGTGTTAAACTTTATCTTGACATAAATACTTTTAAAAGATTTATAGAAGTTAAAGTGAATTACGAACAGGGTCTTATATGGGAGTTTCGACTATTTGTGGACCGATCATCATTATATTGTACCATATTATTTATATATATAAAATATATTTGCGTTCAATGTTATTGGGATACCAACATTTTTGAGCGAGTTATGCTCTTTTAAGTGATTTTTGGAAGTGGGCGCTACGACTAATTATGGACCGATCTTCACAACATTTATAGATGTGATTTGGGTTCAGTTACCACTCATTTATGGTGAACTTTGTTTGGATACTTGCATAATTTAAAAATTTATGATGGTTAAACTCCAATTTCGGGAGGACATTTGTATGGGGGAAAGGTGAAATAATGGACCGATTTCCACCAGTTTCAATCCCATTCGTCCTTGGGCTGAAGAAATGTCATGAACCAATATTTATCGAAATATCTTCAAAATTGCGACGTGTACTCTGCGTACAAGCTTTACGTGGACAGCCAGCCAGACGGACGGACGGACGAACATCGTTAAATCGACTCAGAAAGTGATTCTCAGTCGATCGGTATACTTTAAGGTGGATGTTGGACCAATATTTCCGGGCGTTACAAACGTCAGCACTAATCCAATATATGTACCCTCCCCACTATGGTGGTGTAGGTTTTAAAAATATATTTATATAAACGACGGCATGTAAAAAGAGAGTGATGACAAAAACCTTAGAAAATAATGCTGGTGATGAGCATAATTTGATGTGATTTGATATGATTATATTACAGGCATGCATATGCATGCTTAAAAGCATAAAATAACACATATACTCGTATATATACATACATATGAATACAGAGCCTAAAACACTTTTCTAAATGTCATAGAGTCCTGTTCTTTACAAGAAGTACTGGTAACATTGTGTTGTTGTAGGATTAGTTTGATACGTGTATGCACATATGATATTTCCATCTAACAACAGACAACATATACTCTCTATGATTCACTACATTTATGAGTATTTCTCAATTTCTTTGGGAAACTTTTGAAATATTAGATTGTCATTTATAATAATTTATGGAGTTTTATGAAGGTATAAAGCAAGTTAATATTATATTTATGTCTTTTATACATATGTATGTATACAGCAAATATGTATGTATATTGATTGGTATGTGTGGGTTTTAGTTACTTTACTGCAAAATTATTTACAATTTTATTAGAATTCTATTAGTTCAGTTTTGTTTTGCGTCATAATTTTACATAGCTTTGTCGATCGTACTATTGGTGCAAGATACTATTAAATGTTCGAAAATTCTTTAGTTGAACATGGCAGATATTTAAATACAAATTTATTGATTTATTTGGATGCCTTATTCGTCAAAACGCTTAACTACACATTGTAAATGTATTAGAAATTATAAAATAAATACAGTGTATTGCAAAACTATTTTGCCAAGTTATTTTTAGGAGATATTTGTTTGTCCTTATTGACTTCGGTTTTGAAGATCTAAAAATGCCGAAGGGAAAAGAATAAAACATTTCCGACAACAAAAAAAAATATATTATTGCTCTTTAAAATCGAGCATTGTAGAGGTATTGGCAAGTTTTTGTAAAAATATCTATATTTTTTGTAGATCAATTTTTCGGCTTTAAAGAAATATCCCATAACATCATCAGTATATAAAAGATTAGATAGAATTAACCGCGCACATTGTTTTATTATACTTAAGGCTTTATTTGACTTCCACTAGACCATATTGTGTACACGCAAAATTTTTATTTTTATGGATCTCAGCGAATGATAATCTCATTAATCGGATAATTTCCAAAACAAACGGTTTTGGAAACCGTATATATGTATTTATGGCTCTCAGCACCATGTGGATTTTTTCGTTGTGTCTATTGGTATATAATGTTGTTTGTAGTTGTTCATTAATATCTAGTGGGAATAAAAGTAGGTTAAATCGGTTTTCCATGGGCATTATTATTTCCTTCCCGGCATTCAACGAGTTTGGACAACCAGTCCATGTTAAATTTTGACCTTTACATGACTGACAAGGTACACGGGTACCTTTTAGGTTTTGAAAATATTTATTTTGTAGAAATTGGCAACCAGAGCTCCTAACTTTTGCTATTTTAATAATATTTTAAATTTTGTTGCAAAATGGATTGTTTTTCATTATCGTATAAAATACGGAGTTTTTCTTGACTGCTGGACAGTATCTACTAAACATTATTTTCCCTTCGGCCGTTTTAACGCAATAATCTTCATAACTGCGATACGTGGCTTGTATCCTTTTCACGAAAAACCATTAAAAAAAATACCAAAAAACTCAACAAAAATAACTGGGATTTCTAAAAGCAAATAACTTTTATGACCTGCAATTTGTGATGCAAATTAATAATATAAAAACAAAGGATATTGTTACAATTTTCTTGGGGTTTTCCCAACTTACACTATGTCATCTACATATTAACTGCAAAAAAAAGGAAAACATATTTTTACCAGTTTTTTACAATAATATGTTAGAATAAAAAACAAAATTTCTCTTGCAAATATACTCGTGAAATAAAGCTATTTGTTTATAAATAAAAACAAAGTTGGCCGAATTTTTTTTGTGCACAAAATTACAAAGGTTGCAAAATTGTGGGTTTTAACTCATTTATTAATAAAAAAAAAGAAAAAAAGAAACAGTTTGCAAAAATTTTTGTCTTTAATTTTTTTTCGTATTTTTTGGTTTTGGAGAAGCTTTATTCAAAAAAAAAAAGCTTTTCTAGAAAAAGTTTTGCTACGCTTTTTTTTATCGGAAAATATGTACAAGCCTCTTTTTATTAGTAAGCTTTAAAGCTTTATTATTATTTTTGTATAAAAATGCTTAGAGAAGTTTTTTTTATAAAAAAAAAACGTTTATTAATTTAGCAAACTTAGCTTTAAACACTTTATTGTTTGAAAAGCTTTAAACACTTTCCTGATTAAGCTTTAAATCTTAATTTATGTATTTTTTGTACATACTGTTGCATTGCAGAATGCCGAAGCTTTATTTCATTTATATCATAGAAAACAAAAACTTTTTTAAATTTATTTATTTTGAAAGCTTCTTTTCATGGTTTTAATGAAATTTTTTTATGAAACACGCTTTATTCACAAAAATAACTGGGAAAAAGTGCATTTTATTGCAATAATGAATTTATTTCTTTTTGTACTGAAAGAGAAACCATTTAAATAAATGTTTACAAATTAATAGTTTGTTAGATTTTTTGTTTCATAATTGTTTGTGTGTTGGCATAACTAATGACTGTAGCAATTTTTTTCTGATTACATTAACGCGTTCTGCTACATGAATCCTCTTATTGATTTCTAACATCTTCTGACACCTTTTACATGTTTGTGTGTGTATTTGTTCTTATGATGCGTTGGAGTAAAATGCGAAATATTGGTTATGTGACCCAACTAAATGTCAATTATTATTAAGAATTTAGAAAGTAAATGTCAAAAGTACATATCATGCATGTAACCTAATAACTTTATATGGTTAAGAAGTGAAAGCAATGCAGGGAAACAACGAGCAGATTCTCGGAAAGGTAATTGATAGAATAGATGAATTTTTATTTAATTACTAGTTTGGGTTTTATGGGTGTTAAGATTTATTATTACTTTAGGGACGCTCAGCCTAGCTGTGTACTAATATTGCTGCCAGTATCATTATATCTCAACTAAAAGAACTTTACTTTTTTTTATTTTGTTGGGGCAATGGAGTTGTGGGATTTTTGTTAGATTTATTATTAATTTGATTTATACGACAGATATTCCCATTTGCGTGTTGCTTAAAATAACATCTCTAACTTGGTCAATGACTTTGGCAACTAATAAAAGTATGAAACAAAAACCACCAGCTAGAAGGAATTTAATTTTTTTTTGGCATATACTCGTACATACATACATATGTATGCAGGTATACGAGTATTTATCCTGCAAATAAAGTTATGTAGATACATGTTTATGTCTTTATGTATGTATTTATGTATGTATGTGTGAATAGATGTTAATCTAGAAAATATGTTTTATTACTTTTATTGACAAGTATTTGTAAATTGTTATTGTCGTTGGACATCATATGACATGTACAAAGTAAATTCTTAGAAATTTTTCCAGCTCATAAAATAATCAAATCTATTTTCAAATGGAAATTACTCCCTGAACTTGTTTGATATTTGCAGGGTAGTGAGTCTACATATAATAATAGAATAGCTGCATATACAATTAAATAATGTTTAAACTCCTTCAAAACTCTGTCTTGCTACATGTTGTCTTCGACTTACTACTAATTTTGAAATATTTAAGGTAAACGTAAAACAAAAATGTCATCTTAAATTGATACGTGTTATTAGGGTTATTGTTTTAGTATAGTTTTAATACATTGTTTAAGTGATTTTATATGGGATTTGGGTATACAAACAATATTCTTACAATATAGCTTGGCATTATTTTTGTAGCTTCATTTACCTTATGTTGGCAGGCAGCGGGTGACAGAAACCTAGAATTTGTGGTTGGGAATGTGATGAGTTGTTTTGTGTTTGTTGTATTAGAATAAAAACAAAATAAGAACAACTTTAAGCCGTTTGAGGTTTAGTGTCAAAAAGTTTATTTTCTTTTTCAATTTAATAATAAATTCTTTTTTGTCTTCTTGTTGTATTAAGGTCTCTATAGAGTTTTTTGTTTCACTGTTGGAAACAAAGTTATAACAAACATTTTATGTTTTAAATTAAAAATTCTTAGCAGTTTTATGTTTATGCTATAAAACTTATTTTCTTATATTTTCTTATTTATTTTTCAATTTAATATTAAATTGTATAACTGCTGCTGTTTCAATATTGTCATCAATTTAACAATTTCATGTAAACATTATGTATTTATTAGTCTAGACATTTATTCTTTTGTAAATGCAATCACCTAAATAAATGTATGAATTAATGAATGATTGTTTGTGGTAAAGTACTTATTGAAATTTTGATTTATGTTGTAATAAATACACAGAGAATATGTTGGAATTCCATGAGTTTTGTTGTGTGATGGTAACAAATATGTAGCTTGTAAGACTACTGGTTCAGTTGTAACAGCAGACGTCCGGATAGGATTTCAAAGTAATGTCTTTGGCAGTCTAAGTTTTAAGTTGAAGAAACGGCACAATGGGCCAAATTCGCAAATTGGCTAAATACGCGTCCACTATTTGGACTACTGGAAAAGTAATGGCAAACATATTTTAAATTCATATCTACAGTTAATGTCTATTTCTATTCAGAAATTTTAAATTCATTACAATCTGTTTTTAGTGGCAAAAATTACAGGGTTCTAAATATTTGCCACAACTGAGATTGTCAATTTTGTGCCAGTGTACTTAAATGATCAAGACAATATTCTTCAAAATTTATTTATTTAATAGTAATTAATAGTTATTAAATAAATAAATTTTGAAGAATTTTTGCTGTTTACATGAGTTTGAAGCATTTTGAAGAAAATTTCAATCGTGTAAATCTGACTTAATTTTATTTTGTTTCGCTCAGTGTATTCTATTGACTTTTTACAAACAATAATAACTAACTACAATTGCACAAATACATACATATTCCCATACTTGGAAAACATGCTCAGAACCCAGCATGCCATTCTAGGAGCGCTCCGAAAAAGGAGTCAGAAAAGAGTCCAACTAAAGAGCATTTTCGGAGCGGAAGAAAAATTTACTTGTACCTGAGTCGGCACGCAGTACTTAATTATGTGTGTACCAAAGCGTTGTTTTCCTGTTATTTGTACTTTGAACAAAAAAAAAAAAAAAAACATAGCTGTACCACACAAGAATGATAAAAACAAGATTACACAGAGCCCAAAAAAAAAACTCATAAAAGACTCTTTTCTGACATTATCTAAGAGCTCTTTCTGACGGACCATTTTCGAATGTAATAACCCACTTTTCTGAAGGTTTTCGGAGCAATAATGATTGTTTTTTTTTTGAAGATTTTTTGTTAGAAAAGACTCTTTTCGGACTCATATGGCTTGCTGGGAATAACGTCATCGTATGTAACTGTAGCAACTACAATACAAAGTGTAATAAATATAATTTAGAAAAAGTCAAAATATATCGACAAACACACACACACACAAAAGAAAGATGTGATTAAACCGAATATAATAAAATATATTATATTACCACAGCATGACTTGATGCAGCCAAATTCCAATTAGAGAGAATATATGAAAATCTACTCCTACAAATAATAATTACCAGACATACATACATAGTTATACACATGTGGCAACACCTGTAAAGGGTGACTCATTTAGAGGTTTTGTTTTTGTTTGTATCTTTTTTACAGATTACACATGGCTGGTGTGATTTAATAATTTTATAGTTTGAAAATTTAACATGGAAAGTCTCACACCGCCTTAAGGCCTTTAAATTCAGAAGCTCTATTATGAAAATCCACATTATGTGATATCAGGCGTTTGAATAATGTTTGGGATAATAGCTTCAGTTCAAGACTCCTAAGCTGTTAGCAATACTGAAAACTTGATTGAAACTACAGCATAATAAATGTCAAAGATGATTCTTAAAGATTCTGGCATTAAATTCTATATTAAGCGTTTTATAAAAATTAAAATAACTTTTTAATAAATCACCATTTACTACACTTACGTGTTTACACTACATACATACATACATGTATAAAGATATAAATACATGATTAATTTATGAGGTGTTACAGGAGTTGAATTACAGGTACAAAAGTAACTATATAATCAGTTGTTGAAAAAAATAAAGTTAATTAAAATAGGGGAACAAAGTGCTTGCTATACTTAGAAATGTTGGAGAAGATAAATAGAGGGAATGAGTTATCATTTATCTCATTTCATAATTGAAAATCATATATGGGAGTAAAAGGAAATTAGATAATAATTATGGTGATAGTTTAGTTATTTAATTACAAGTTTTAATATTTCACTTTTTGTGTAGCCAATATACATTGCAATTGCGACTAAATATTATTAGAATTCAATACAATACAAGACCCTGCCTTAGAACAGTTGTACAAAAAGTTAACGAATCAATGAAATTTGCTGTTTTTATTTGAACATTCATCATAAGTTATATGTCACATATGTCGTGTTAAATTATCGTGTTATAATGTCGCGTTCTTGTATTCAAATCATCCATCGTTTGGTGAAATGTAGTGATAATCAAGTCATCCTTGTTTACATGTTTCGACATACTCTCCACCAATTTTTCAACTGAAATACTCTTCCATTCATCCAAACGAGTTGAAGTTAATAGGTATTGTTCCAACTGCCTCATTACGATTGACCTGTAATTCTGAATCTAATTGAGATCGGAACTTTTTGCTGGCCACTACACCAAATGAAAATTCTGCTCGCTAAGCCATTCATTCACGAGTTGGCATGTGTGCTTTGGGTCACTATCCACCTAAAAAATAAATGCATTCATGTGATAGACGCTCTCATCTACCAAATCGTGTAGATAAGTTGGAAAAATAAGCCAGTAGTCTTCTCTCCTCATTATGTTTTCGATTATTTATAGTGGTCCGTGGTGCCACTCCATACCATGACATTCCTTTCACTGTACTTCATTGTTTCCTGGATATGTGTCTTTGAATTCTTAGGGCTTTTTGGGCGCCAGCAATATTGTTTACTATCGTATAGAAAACAATTAAATTAAATATGGATTGTTCTAAGCAGATTACATGTTTTTAGTCATCTACTGTCCAATTTCTGTGTTATTTTGTTTTAACTGCTGAGAAGAGCTCAATTCACTTTCCATCGATTAAAGAGTTTACCTATTGCTATATAAGCATTTTTTGGTATGTAACAGTTGTCTCTTTTTATTTGTGTCATCAGGTGGCATGTGTCCGCATTCGTTAATAGCTTTCCGCGACCTCTGATTTGTGGTTTGGCGGCAATAGAATGCCTTTTTTGGACTCTTATGACCATTGGTTTATTTTTATCATTACTAGAATATTGGCTTTTGTCAATTTTTTCATTATTATAATTTGATTTGTGTTGCATAATTTGCAAAAAGTGTTTACCACTTGCAATTGTGCTAAACAAAGCAAACATATACAAATCTAACGGTCAATTTTAATATTTTTGTGCAAATATTTTTTATACGCAAGTTTATTTATATTAATTGTTTCTTGGTCGAGAAATATTTTTCTTTCCATTTTGTATTGTAAATTTTTTTGTTTAGCATTCAACCTAAAATAATTGAGAAAACAATTTTTTTTAAGTTTCTTTATTGGTTTTTTTTTGTATGCAATGAAAAGTGCACAAGGCATAAACATGTACTCACTTGTACTCCCCCTGTATACGAGTATATAGTATAATTAATTTAACAAGTTTTTAAAAGCATAATCGCTCAAAAAATTGATATTGAAATTTAAGTCTAAATATTATATGTTTTGAGTAGAAGAGGTTTAGCTGCTCTATTTGTCTGCTCAACATTATTCTAGTTCTTATTTGTGAAAATTCGTAAATTAGTTTTCTTTTTCAAAGTTCAATAAATCAAATGCTTTCAGTAAAACATTTCAAAGTTATTCATTAATCTCATTAAAAACTAAGTGACTAATGGCCGAATTCTCAGTCATTAGTTAACCATTGGTAGTAAACTAAAATACTAACTATTGTTTAACTATTACTTGCTATTCTTATGGCAAACTAAGCATTGCGAATAAAGAATCATTAATTAAGCCTTTGTTATTAGCTAACTAAAGACTGTGAATTCGGCCATAAGTGTTTGGTTTTTAAATTAAACTATTTAGAGAGTATAGTCTTAATGTGTTAGCAAAGAAATAAAAGTTATAATTCACTGTTGTTATAAAATTTCTTAAGAAACTGCTTCTTTGGAGAACAAAAGTTTTTTAAATAAGTAAAATATAATTACAAAATTAACAATATGCATGAAATGTCAATGTTTTATAGCCAATGTAACTTATTAATTTGAAGTAGGGCATCTAAACACATTGGCATCATTTATCGTTTTAAAATAGCAATTGAAATTTTTCTACAAAAAAAAAAAAAACAAAAAAAAAAATAAAATAAAACTTAAAATGCCGTGATTAATGCTTTGGTTTCATTCGTTAATGACCAACCAAAAGTAGTTAGTAATTAATTTGCAACCAACTATTTGTATCTGCTGCATGAAAATGTTTTATTATTTATTAATGTCAATACAGCGGTTAGTGAGACTTGTCATTGAGTGACTGAGTATCGGAGTGATTTACAAATGAATGGGTTTAAAAATTTATTAAAAATAATGAAATATTACTCTTATTTTGTTACTCTGTCGCTATTGAAAAACTAAACTAAACCAAACAATGATTGTGGTTTCAAATACATGTAGAAGAAGTTGTACATGAATAATTACGCAAACACTAATTGAGGTTTGTTTACAAATTACGCAAAACTTTATTTTTGTAGACATACATACGAGTATTAAGATATTTTAAAGAATTTATTCAAATTTTAACAAACCATTTTGGTCGATAAAAATAAAACATATTTACGTATGTATGTATATGAAAATACACGCAATAACGGCGTTAGCTGAATTCGTCATATGCAGCGAACTCTGAAGCATTAAACACATTCGCCACAGCTGGCTACCGACTATAATATATTAAAAATAAAATACACACGTTTATATGTGAATGGTTATTTTGCCCTGCTGTAGTCGGTAGCATGCTGTGGCGAATGTGTTTAATGTTTGACATATAGTCTATTTCTATTTCTTATGCCGTCGAACGACGACAAACAAACATTACAAGGTGGGGTGAACTTGTTTCGTTCTACTTTTTTTTATGTTTTAGTATATAATGTTAATTTTTTCTTTAATTATTGTTTTTTCAGTGTTTGAGATTGCTTAACTAGAGAAAATACACAAGCAAAAGCAGCGCACAAAGACAAAAAACAAATGTTTATTTTCATTATAGTTGCTTGTGTACAAAGTCCCGGTTTACATTATGAATTTTTTGTCGCTGCGATTCTTGTCGTATCTTTTTTAAAATTGTATTTGCGTCTACATTGTGAGATTTTTGTTGCAGCGATTTTTTGTGGAGGTATACATTTTTTGACAATTCCTTTTCAAAATAAACAAAATAATAATAAATTTGTGGTGAAATTAAATTTTTGTGTGAAAAAGTATAAAAACTATTAAAAATAAAAGCTGGTCGAAACACCATAACTTGGGAACATAAATATCAGATGTGCCAGCACCACTTTTTTTTTTGAAAGATTTATCATATTATATTTGTTTATTTTGTTAATTTAAAATAACCACATGTATTTGATTGTAGCTAACACATACATACATACATGTATGAAAATAAAAAACAAATGTCAAAATGAACTTGCAGCTAACTTCATGCTTAAAACTACGAATGCGGGAACAAAGCGTGTCTCACGAGTACATGCATATGTGTACCCCTTTTAATACGACTCACCGCTCTCGCCTACAAAGCAAGAATCGCAGCGACAAAAATTTCATTATGTAAACCGGGACAAAGTTTGTACAACATAAAAACATATATCACTGTTATTTTACAGTTAGTTGTCTTTGTCATGTGGTACTAATGAATTTATAATGCGGTTTTTAATTTTCACAAAATTGTCTTGAATTTTTTAATGAGAACATTTTTTTTTGGGAAACGATTTTATGCAAGTTAATTTTTAGAGAAGTAAAGATACTTTAGGCAGAATGAAGGTTTTTTACGGAAAACTATTTTTTTAAAGACATGCTGTATATAATATTTTTTATGCCCTCCACCACCAGCAGTGAGATCTAAAAAAAAACATTCTCCCTAAAAAAGACAATTTGATAAAAATTACAAACCGCATGCTAAATTTTGTAACAAAGAGAACTGTTTGGACAATTAAAAAACACAAGCAGCTACAATGAAAATAAGACCTGCTAACTTTAGCAAAATTTTCAAAATTTAACTTTAACTATAACTATAAAAAAAAAGCGTAACCACTTGTTTCAACACAAACATGTTTGACAAGAGTTTTGCAAGATCAAACAGCATCAAATAAATTAAAACTAAATATTTGTTGTGCTTTGGCCTAAATAAGAAAAGGGTTTTTAAATAAATAAACGAGTTCAAATATATATAATTTAGTGGTTACATCTTTTTCGGCAAATATTTGCCAAGTGTGACCGTACCTTTGGTAAAACTACAGCCAATGATTTTACTTCTGTTTTGTTTGGCTTGCACTGCCCTGTTGTTTGCTCAGTAACAAATTTTTTTGTAAGTCAATAAAAACATTTTATTGTGCTGACGAAAATGTCAGCTAAGCAGAAATTTTTGTGCTTTTGCTAATTTATAGTCAGCAATTTAAACGCTGTTTAAACTTTATATAATTTCAAATAAATATACAATAGAGTTAACTTTAGAAATAGTTTTTACCTGTGTTGTTGTTAATGTTAATTTTTTATATATTTTTTAAAATATGGTCACACTACCTATCAGCTGTTACGATATACAAATACGGAGACAAAATACGAATACACACGAATACAAAACATTAACAGACCAATCATGAATAAAAATTCCGTGGGAGTTTTTTCCCTTTTCTCAATGTTAAAAAAATAAAAAGGGAAACACTGCCGCAGATTTTTTATTCACGATTGGGCCATAAATTATTAAAAGTTGTTTATTATTTTTCGTCGGACGAAAGTCGTCATTCGTCCCAGTTGTGTTCTTTGCATAAGCTAAAAATCTTTACACGAAATCAAAACAAAACATTTTTACTATCTGGAAAATGCTGTAGTCTATCGAAAAAACTGAAGCAAGAGTTAAAACTGTAAATATGTACAAGATGGCGCAAAAGTAATCCTCCTATCAGAAAATGCTATAAATTTTGCGATTGGCCCCTAATGTCAGTTCTGGCCAGCAAGATCGCCTGATTTGACCGCTCCAGACTTCTTTTTGTGGGGCTTTTTGAAGTCGCCGGTTTATGTCAATAAGCCTCAGACTCTTGCAGCTCTTAAAGACAATATCCGTGAAGAATGTGAAGACCTATCGCCGGAAGTTTTGGCCAAATGGAAAATGCCATAACAAGGACTCAAATGACAATGAACTGTGGCGGAGGCCATTTACATGACATCATATTCTCGACTTGATGCAAAAAAAAATTAAAAGACCAAATAAAAATAATCCACATGAAGAATCAAAGTTTTTCATTTTTTTTTTAATTACAGCCAAAAAACATTGGATGTTTACTTTTACGCCACCTTGTATGTATGAACAAACGACTGCATTTAAGTCTATGAAATTTGGTTGTATGTATCTATGTATGTATGTATGTATGTATATGAATTATGAAAAGCAAATGTTTAATACTCGTTTGGTGAATAGTGCTAAGAAAGTGTTCAAATTTTATAGGTACTTGTTATTTTCTTTTTTTAATGTTATTACTGGTTTTGTATTTGCAAAGAAAACAATTTATTTTGATTGCTGACTGTTGCCGTTGGTTGTGTTGTTTGGCAATTTGATGAAATTTGATGTTTGTTGTCATATAACAATTTCATTTCAGTCTTTTCTATTGACTAACAAATTTATATAGAATATTTTTCCTTGAAAATTTCTTTAAGTATCTGTTGATGTTTATGAGCAAAAATATGTTTTGAATACGCTATAGTAGGCAAAAATATAAAATGTAAAATTTTTAACTCTAACAAATCGAGAATCATTGTGATGGTAGCTTAAAAAATATTGTACTTCTAGGCTCAATTCGTTTCAACATTTTCCGTTTCAATATACTCCTAGAAATACAATATTTTATTTTGGATTCGAAAAACGCATTTCCAAAGTCATTCTTTCCCAAATAAAAACACCTTCAATTCAAAATTTTTTATATATGAACAAATTATTGCGTTCTGCAGGCATTCTTGCAAAATGGTTTGCAGTGCAAAACAAATTATTTCGGGTGCCAGCAAATTCCATTTAATTTGGAAAAACGATTGTTCTAACATTCCTTTTACACTGAATGTCCTGCAATTTTTCTTAGAAATCATAAACTAATAATAAGTTTCTCGAAAGAACATTTGAAAACTATTTGTGATAGTTGGAAGAATCCCAAGCCTTCGTTGAACGTAGTTAACTAGTTAATGGGAATTTTTTAATAAATGTCAGTTTCATCTAGGGAAAAAGTGAGAGAAGGTAGAATATACAAGGTGTAGAGAGTGAAGTTAAAATTGGCATACAAGTAAAGTATTTAAGAACAGCTGTAGGAGGATTACTATTATATTGACGAATAATGCTTAGAAAACGAAACGATTATATGAAACGATTGACTTAGATCTCATACACTCTTTTTATAGAATTCCGAGTATTCCAAGCTGTGTTCATGACATTTTAGGAAACCACGAGATTATTTGGGTCGAGAGTCAAAGTAGCAGCTGAATAGCTACATATTTATAACAGTGGGATAATGGGTTTAATACAATAACGGAAAATGAAAGGCAGCACATGTTTACCGGAGCATTGCAAGGTGCAGGAAAATAAATTCATGGTTGCCAAAGTTCTGTTCTGGTGTTAAAGAAGAGCTAGTTGCCGATAAAAACTTCGATATGTCACAATTATGGGTTTTTATATGCATCTTGTGCTACCAACAACAATCTTTCAACATTGTACAAAATACACATGTCAGGAACCACACTGCTTTTTTTTGGGTTCGACAGGTGCAATTTAATGAACTTAGTGGTTACTGTTCAGTATGGACGAAGAAGTTGTAGACATGGTAATGAAATGTGGTTTTTTAGGAGCTTGAGACTATGGAACATATCATCAGGTCTTGCTGCAATATCATTGTAGGATTAAAAACTTGTATTATATTTGTTGTAAACCTAGGGCTATATTGTATTTCATTAATGGAATCAGGTGGCTTTATGGTGGCATAGGGTGAATTTGAGCATTTTAGATTACTTTCTTCTTATTAATTTTTTCTGCTTTTACTTATATCCGTAGAGTGTCTGGTGTCTTTCACAAAGCAAGAATTAACTTTTTCATAAAGAAGGCAATAAATGTACAATATAACTTTTAAAATATGCTGCACAGTTATTTTAACATTGATTGAGATGAAAACAATTTATAAAACATCTTGTCAAATTCCTATGATTTTATAAAAGTTTGCAATAAATTGTAATAAAAAAGATGTTTGATATTTAATATGTTTAACTTTCTTTTTAAACATGTCAAACTAACGAACTTAAATTTAAGTGTAAAGATAAATTTACCTATGAAGCCATATGGCGTATACTTGTTATTTTTTAGAATTACAGAATAAAATATTACGCATACGCATGAATGCGAGTAAAGCAGGCCATACACGTTTCAATTCAATTGGTAACTGAGTCGGTTGTTGTGCAAATCAAAGCGTATATGGCTTTTTCATTCGATTTGTTTGGCAGTTGACGAGTTGGTTGAAGAAAAATCAAAAGATTTTGATTTTTTCAAATTGACTAACAAGTCTTTCAATTCGGTTATACTATGTGTGTTCGAGTCTCCTGATTAGCGGTCAAAATTTAGGTTTGTAATTTTCTTTTGCAAAGCAAAAGTTGTTTATTTTGAAAATCTTTTTAGATTTTAGTGAATTTTAAATACAAAATTAAAAAAAATGACATTGATTTTTCTAGAAGTTGGTGAAAAGCATCATCATTTAGCCTTGTAAAATTTTTAAAGTCGTCCGGCTCTATTGTGCTTAGTTCCCTTATTAAATTTTCAGTTGAATTTTTTTTCTTATTCTTCAACCATTCTTTTGATCATATACTTCGTCGCTTTTCTTTTTTTTTCATCATTCTGCAATGACCATAATGCAATTATTTTTCTTTTTTCAGCCATTAAAGTTTTTAATTTTTAAATTTGTAGTTGTAAAAAAATTTAAATTTGACAGTTGAATGCAAATCTTTCAATTCAATTTCAGAAGTGTGTGGTCAAGAATCAATTCAATTGGAAGATTCAATGGACGATTGAATTGGAACGTGTATGGGCTGCATAAAAGGATACAAATTACCTTTGTGAAAATACACTTGCTGTTGTTGTGATTAAAAATGGAATAGAAGCATTTGGTGTCTAAATAAATCTTCACTTATTTAAAAGTTTAGAAATAAAAAAAAGACTTAAAAATAACCTTTTTCAGAAAACAAAAACCTCTAGTTAAATATGTAGTTTTGAAATTTATTTACCCCACCAAATATACTATTTTAAAAGCAACGAATTTTAAATTTTATATTTTTAATTCTAACAAAATTATTTTCATATATTTTCAAGTCGATTTTCCTTGTGCATCAAATGTGTTTAAAATTCGTTGCTTAGCTTAAAATTATTTGAAAATTGTACATTTCTTATTTATTCCTATTCTCTTTAGCATATAAATGATCTCTTTGTTTAACTGGTAATAAGCTGCTGCAACAAAAATTATGTTAAATGAAATGTGAGACATGATATAAATTTTTACTTGTCTTCATGTTTTCATATTTTCATGCTTCATATACACATACATATATTTATTCTCCGCTGCTATTCAAAAATAATCAACTTTATTCTGACAGTCTGGAAATGAGAGGCTGACTTTTTTGTTAAAAAAATGAATATAAATATTTGTTTTTATTGAAAAATGTAAACGAAAAAGAAGCATTGTTAAATTTGGTGAAAGAAAATCTGATTATAAAGAATAAATATTGTAAATAATAGGACGCATATGGAGATGTTAATATAAATGCTTGTGTATATTTATTAGGGAATCCATTTGAATAATTTTTATTCGAATAATCGTAAAATTTCTAACGAATAATTTGAATAGTTTTATTTAGAAAAATCGAATAAAGAATAATTATTGATATTTATGTTTTTTTCCACAATTTTTTATAGTCAAAAATTTGATAATGACATTTTAAAATAATATTTTTATTATTAGAGAAAAGTTCGTATTATTTCGGCTTGAGTTCATTTATTTAATAACTCAAAGAATACCATTCATTAAGAAAAACTGTAGTCCCTAAAGAAATCTTATTTTTATTTTAAACAATTCAAATGTGTAGCGAGAAGTTATGATTAAAAAAAATCATTTTTTATTTAAAACTAAAGGGATTTAACGATGGCCCCATATAATATGCGGCGGTAGCAATTCGATAACATTTATATTTGCCAAACTAATAGATCGTTATTTAACAAATAATACTCCTCAAAATATGGGTTTCAAAGAATGTTGAAAACGAGATATTGAGGCTGACATTTATGATTGTGTTGAAATATGATTGATGAAGGGAAAAAACTTTATTTGATTATTCGCTTGATTTCAAAGTTAAAATCTCTTATTCAATTTATTCGTTTTTATTCGAGTAAAAGAAATATCAAGTACATATTTAGATATCCTAATACTTATACTCGTACATAACATTAATGTCAACACCTTTTAACCCCACACTTGCACGCATTTATTTAGTTGTATGTGCGTGTATGTATTATGAAAATAAGCAAAGATTTAAAAATAACGAATGTTGTTCAGTTCATATAAAAAGGCAACACAAGTGTTATTAGATCTAACATACAACACATACAAATATTTGTCTATGTACGAATTTATGTTTATGGCTGCTTACCAATACTTCTTCCCAGACAATGTGTGTATTAACATTTTTTCCACCTTATTGTTGTATTTGTGACTGTAAGAGATTTTTTTTTTGTTGCCATCAGCATTTCTGTATGCAAAAGTAATAAAACGCAATGGATAAACAATTTTGAATACAGGGTATTGGAGTGTGGAATTAAGAGCAGAAGATAAATTAATTTTAATACAATGGCAATAGAAAACCAAATGTTGAAATAAATAATTAAGTTATTACATAATTAGACATATTGATAAATAGCATGTATCATGAAATCTTGTTTGCTTGGGCATGGGTAAAGGCAATATTAATTAAATACTAAATGAAATAAGTTGGAAAAAAAAACAGATAAATGGGCTAAAGTCTGTAGTCAATGTGTAAATGGAAATACTAATACATAGATACTATGTTTTATAGCCTGATTAGTAGTCTTTTGTGGCATAGATTTAATTGTTAATGATATAATATTAAAATAAGTAATTAGAAATGCTTACTTTTACCATTTGCATATGTATTAATAGTAGCTGATTAATTTTACTAATAATGATTTAACTATATGAGACTCTGTTAAATATTTACTTTCATGTTCACTATTAATATCTCATACTATTTCTGTTATAAACAGCATAATACATTATAAAACTCAAACATTGCACAATATCCTAAACATAAATTAGTTATAAATAGTATAGAAAAACAAGTTGCTTTTGTGTACTTATTTCTATTTCATAATTAAATTCTTTTCAAAAGTGTATGAAATAGAAAACTTTCGTGAAATAACAAAAATTAAATCTAGTTACAATAGAATTTCATACAGTTTTCAAAATCATTTTATATTTTTTATTTTCTCCTATAATAACAATTATTTTATTAATATTTCATGTGCTCCTTTTCGTTTACACATGCCAAATTAGTAAATATACATTTAGTGTCAAGAACAAATTAACAGGGGAACCATAATGATACTTGTTATTTATTATAATGGAAGGAATTAAATATTACGCATACGCACCCATGCAATAGAGTCTCATATGGTTTTAATTCTATATTTTGTCCTAAATTTAAATAAATTTTTTTTAATAATGTAGAACTAAAAAATATCTTTGGAATCTTCAAGACAATTCCTCAACAATGACTTGGCCCCAATTTACACAAAGCAATTGTTTAAGCTAACCTGATTACCGTTTTTTTAGACATCGGTGTGATGGCATGATAAGACGAGTACACACTTGATAGTACCAGCAATTCGTGTTAATCTCTTATTTGTAATACATACATATGTGTATAGAAATGTGTGTATAGTCTAAAATCAAAATACAAGCAATTTAAGCAATAAGAATTATGCCGTGTGAACGACGTTCCCACGAAAGCTGATTCTACGCACCGGAATGACCCGATATCACTCGGCCAATGGCTGTCAACTCAGCAATTGCTGCTGTTACAACAACAACATACCGTGTAAGCACCGAAAGAATTTCAAGGAAAAACTTGTATCAATCTTTGCAATAAAAATTGCTTCGTGTAAATTGGGACTTAGGATGATTACACAAAAGAAACGTTTGCTTCCACTTATTAGACTTCATAACTTTTCAATAAAGTTTCGGCCCGATTTAGCTCTCTGTCATTATTCAAAAGCTCAAAGAAATTTGGTTAATGTTATGGCAGAATATATCAATCTTCTCTGATAACTTTTGTTTTGGAACGAAAATCGATGTTTTTTCATCATTTATATCTCTGTAAATACTGTTTGTTTTTGGGAAAATCAGCTCACTATATTTTGGATCTAAAATCGACTTTTTCAACCTAAATCGTTTATATCCCACTGAACACTGAATTTTTGAGAATCATCAATTAATCAATTTGTGGTGAAGGCAAAATTGATTTTTTTTAAAAGATTCTATCAAAAATTAAATCTTTTATAACTAGGTAAATACTGAGATCTAATCTCATTATGACATTCGATATCGAATAAAAATTATAGTAATTTGAGATGATGGTATTCGATACCTAATAATGAACTAAGTTATATCATTTATCTCATTCGATACATGAATGGCTATTCAAGCGGGTATCCTGAATCTTCTTAAGCGTTAGATTTATTTAGCTTATGTAAATGAGTACGATAAAAGATTCCATTTTGCCTAACCAGCTCTTCCAGCGACCTGTTTTCCGCAGAATGCCTCCATACAATTGATTAATGAGCTGCTGCACTCCATATTTCGAAATAATGCTAAAAATTTAATGCTCGTGATCAAATAGATGAGTGTAAACACAACAGAAATGAAGCGTTCATATTAAACACACTTTGTTTTTTTTTTATTTAAAATTTATATTTGTCTACTCGAAAAATCTTTCAATTCAATAATTTGCTGACATGAAAAAACATACTTATGCTTATAAATCTATTAAAATCCCATAAAAATTACGATATTACGAATATGCGATGTGATCGAATGCCACGATTTGGTCCCTGAATTTTATGAGAAAATAAGCGAAATTTGTCATCAGTTTTACTTTAGATAAAAAATTTCATGAATGTTTTTGTCAAAAATACTGGGGCAGTTATTTAGTTCATTAAAATAGACTATATGGATGCTATGGATAGACTATACAGGTGTCCCTCGTATAACGCGTTGGTTGCGTTCCAGGAAATTTCCGCTTTATGTAATTCGCGTTATAGATGACTTAGCTTTCATATAAATTTGAGGGTTATGTTCCAAAATAAAATAGGTACTAAATTAAAGATGTCTGTACCTTTACAACTCAAAATCAAAATTCATACTTTAAAAAATTAAAAAACCATAATTCTTATTCATTAACTAATTTAATTTTTGTGCTTTCACTAGTCTGCGTCATTGTCTTCGAACATCATATTACGTCGAAATAGTGAGCGCTTTGGGCGTATAACTTCATCAGAAGAAATTTCCTCGGCAAAGTTTTCGTCATTTGATAAAAAAACATTTTGTTGATCGTTCTTCCAGTGATTGTGCGATTGTGAAATCAGTTATCAGTCTTTGTGTGATTTTTTTTCTAACTGTTTTTCGATTACGTAATAAGGCGCTAGACTCATCTCTATTTGCCTCTTGAATTTGCTTGATCTCTTCATTGATGGATCATTATCTGAAAAAAAAAAAGATTTCAATCTCTCAGCCAAATTTAAGCCCTCTCGTATGCCCTCTTTTAATGAAACTGTTTTTTTTAAATGGCGTTATATCAAAAACGCGTTGTAGAAGTACCTAGTTATACGAGGGACACCTGTATATGGATGTCTTAATTGTCGAATTTGATTAACTCTCCAAATCAGATCACATACTTGTACATATGTATACGTGTTAGAAAATTTAAAAATAATTATATAATAGTGTTTTGTTTTTATTAATTATTTAGGGTAAAGAATATTTTGCTTCTATTTCTTAGCTTTTCCAAAGAAATTTCTTAATCCTTTTAGTTACAATAAATTTAAAAGAAAAAATTAAATTCAGCATCTAATAAATGCTTAAATCATTTGTTTCAATGTGACCTTTTGCCACAAACAATAAATAATATCAAATATTTTACAGAGTTACTCTTTTTCTAGCTTTCTCTTAGTTTTGGGAATTTTGCTTTTGGACATTTCAATAATAAAGCTTTTTGAACACGTCTAAAAGTGGGTAAAGTACTCAAGCATAAATGTATATAAACACTTGCAGATGAATGTGAATATTTCGTAAAAAAAATACATACATATGTACATACATATGTATGTGTATATATGTATGTATAAGAATTATATAGTCATGGAATTTTGTTGGAAAGGTTGAAGTATCCCAAAAGTAAAAGATATATTGAAATGTGTTAACTTTATCTAAATTGGTATAACATTTGCTAAATGACCTCACGTAAAATAAACTGAATATTTTGGTTATTTGTGAGTTTGAATGTGCATGCGTGAGTGTCCTTCATATAAATTCTTTATTTGAATTTTTCCGATACCTTTTATACATTTTTGTTGCCTGTAAGCCTTGTATAAAGTTGAATATTATTTCAAGTTCTTTTTTCTTTTATTTGTTTGAGTTCATTTACATACACTTATACTTATATCTGCACATAACTAACACCATAACTAGGGTTACTAATATTAGTTGTATCTGTGTGACTGTAAATTTCTATTTGTATGGAAGCAATCCTTTGCTTTTTTTTTTTTTATTAAATAATAACAAACTCACTCAAGTAAATACATATGTATGTATATGGATAAAATATTTTAATATTAAACAGTATTGAAAAGTAACTAGCTGAATTTTTCCACTTTAATTTTTAGGGTTTCTGTTTTCCTCTATTTGTGATAAGTAACTAAGCGAAACTGGTCCAGCTGAGTAGGGAAATAAACTATAAAAATTATTTAACTAAATGTTAAAATACTACTAAACTAGCCTGGGATATATAAAAGTACATATTTGAACCAATTTGCATTTATAATTATGTCCATGGAGAGGGTCCAGTCCACACTAGGGCATAAACAAAATATTTAATTTCTAACTGACTGATTCAATTCACATGTAACTGGCTTTTTTCACAAACAATAAATTGGCTTCATTTCGTTATAAATTTGGAAGGACCTTTAAATTCGAATTCATTGTAATTGAATTGCACATTTGTAAAAATTATTTTTCAGTGGAGCTAAGATTTTTATGTGATTTTTTTGTGTAAAAATCTATCAAAAAAATTTAAAATTTAAATCTAATAACTTTGAAAATATATTGTTTTGAATAATTTACGTTTGAAGTGTGCTTTTAGACAAAATTTTCATACAAAACTTTCTTAAAGTACATTTGAAGTCTACTTTAATTTTTTCTGAATAAGACTGTAAGAAAACATTCAATAAAATCAATCATAAATTGTTTTGGATATTGCAAAAATTTGAAAAATTGAAATTTATGAATTAGAATTTATAAATTACCACAAATCTGAGATAAGAACGAATTACAAAAAATTCGCACGTGTTTAAACATTTTGAGTGCCTGAGATTGCATATTTTGTGACGTCATAGAGCTTTGTATGAGTCGTCGTAAAAACTCCTCCAATAATTTTGCATAAAATTGCATTCATATCCAAAATATTTTCATTTATTTCATTCATTGCCCAGTTTCAATTTATTTTTAATTAATTGTAATTTTAAATCAAATGTTTTAATATTGGTTTTGTTATTGATGTTGTGGTAAATGTGTCAACCCAGCGGAAAAAAGATGCTGTAAAGAGGCTTTGTAGAAGACTTTAATTTTTAGTCACAAGGACTTCCAGGCGTGTCATTGGCAAACAAGATATTGCCTACTCGCTACTGGTAAGAAGGCGTAATTAAAGTAATAATTTTATTGAAAAAAGTAAAATGATTCGAAATGGAATACAGATAAAATTAAGAATAAATAAACTATGCCCACACAAACTCAGATAGATCGAAAACCGACCACAAAAGAAAGAAGTTTTATTAAAGTCTATGCCTTTGGAAAAGAAGCCAATCCAAAAAAATAAAAAATTGGATTTAAATTGATTTTAAATGACTTTTTTAAAGTATTGCTTCACGCTAACTTTGCACCACAAAGTTTCATAAAAGACTTAATTTATAGACGCTGTCTTTATACATTTTTATTACTTCTATACCACGGTGAGGTTAATAATTATTTGTTGACATTATTTTGAAATGCAATTTTGAATGCGTCTAAAACGCCTTCTAGTAAACTTTCTGAGAGTCGAATGAGTTTCGGTTATTTTAGAATGTGTAGACAGGTCTTCTATAAGGCCTACAAATAGAAATGTATTTATGGTAAATATTCATATTTTTCCAAATATATCAGCTTCTTTTTGCTAAATTTCTGTGTAAATGTAATTTCTGTTAAATGTTTGTGCCAGCCTAAAGGGCAAGTTTTTTTTTTGGTTTTGTAACTTTTTGTTTTATATTTTGCAATATTTCCATTACATTTAAGTTGGCTGTGTATAATTTTTTTTTAGAAATTGGCGCTTGTTTATAGTCTTTGTTTATTGGTTGGTTCTTATTTAAGGGTTTAATGGTTGCTTAATGTCTATGTTAAACCTCTTTTTTGTGGACTAGATTGCTTGTATTTTGTATGTAGCTGGCCTAGGGAAGCGAAAACCCAAAAAACTAGAAATTACCACTCGTATATTACACATTTTTTGACATTTATTGCATTCACGTATATTATAAGAGTATTTACGCACAGTTGCCCTTTAGCTACAAGTAATTTAAATATATACGAGTATATGCTTGTGCAAGAAATAAGGGTTAAAAGGTTTTTTTGTTTTCCCATAACTTTTTTTTTTCCATTTACTTGCACTCAAATTTTTTATTATATACTAACATACATATATATTTACGTATATATTCAAATCAGACACTATAACCTCTTTTTATTTTAAATATGGTTAAAATTCGTTTGGCAATTAGTTGTGAACAAATTAAATCTGAGACTGAAATAAGTTAATGCTGAAAGGTCAAAGTGAATTTTCTTTAAATGTTACCGTAAAATTTATAGTCAATTGGTTTTGTAATAAATTTTAGGAAATTTAAATATGTTTAAATAAATCTTAAGGCGATTTAGTAGTTGAGTGTAAATTTGAATTTTTAAGTAATTTATAGGTTTAACAAATTAAAATTATTGTATAGGTATATAAAAGGGTTGCTGTTTTATAACTCAGTAACTCAGTATATACGACTCCCCTGTTCCATAATCTTAGCTTTTCGAGCAACACAAAAATGCCATTGAAATGTACTTAAGTGAGCTGTATATTGTTACGGCTGCCTGCTCACAGAAGAAAAAGTTGTACATGTTTACCATAACAATGTCAACATTTTTACAAGTTTTCCAACAATGTTATGTTTACTGTAATTATTTATATGATTGGGGTAACCATAATATGGTACAGTTACGATTCAGATGATTACTATAATCATATATATGATTCGTGTGTATAATGAATCCATTTATCATAATTTGTTGATCTTGATTATGATAGAGAACAGCATAATATGGTATAATTTTTCATCATAAAACTGATCACCATAAACATTACATAATTGCTATAATCATATATATGATTGCTATAATCATGTGAATGGTAACTTAGCCATATCATGGTTACAGAAATCATATAAATAATTACGGTGTTTATAATATTTAAAAAAACTGTTTAAAAATGTTGAGAGGCGTGTGCTAGCCTAATAAAACCTAACCTATGATCCCCCTTGATGATTACATGAACTAAGTGAAATTATGCTAAAGCCACCATTGCATTATCAAAGTTCTTGTCTTAAGTTATGAGTTTATGGAATATTTTAGAAGCTCTTTATGTTTAGTTTAGGCATTGCCATAGACAGATAAGGAAAATTAAAATGTTGTATTGTTATCTATTTGTAGTTGTTAAGAAAATAAACTTTTTACGATAACTGAAAATATAATTTTTCGTGCTCTTAGCTTCTTTAAATGATATTTCACTTTAGTATTTACATAGTTATTAATATGAACCAAGTAAATGAGGTCAAACAAAGCCTGATTAATGATACATTTGTCGTTTGTTTTACTTCATGTTCCCATGTCGCGTTCTTGTACCTTCAGCGATTGTTTAAAAAAGTGTGTTTTTTTTTAGTGTATACAACAATAAAAAAACAAATAAATTCACACTAAGGCCATGTAACTAATTAGAATTTTAATGATAGTTATAAATATGTTTAAACTATGATTATCAAAAATATGTCACGTTTGCTATAGTATGTATGACATTTTCAACAACAAAAGCTCTTTTATTATTTTTTAGATGGGTAAAACGTATACTCAAAGAAGAAGGGAAGATGCAGTAAAGCACATTCGAAATTGATAAAAACAAAAGCTGTTGAAAGAAAAAAGGTAGAAATATCATATTAAGCAGAAAAAAGTGCACGACAGAAAGAAAAAGAAAATTTTGAGATTTATATCTACCAGTAATTACAAGGAAAAGCAGTAAACCAACTAAACATCAATAAAAAAAAAATTGATGAATATGAATAATATTTATTTAAATAACAAGTACACGCAAAGTTATTGCCAAATGTAACATTGAAAAAAATAATCAGCCATATCGTGAAGAAAAATTTCACATGAAATTTGTTCCCTTTCACATTTTTCCTATTAAAATACAATGTTAAAAAAATAAAAGGGAACAAATTTCATGTGGAATTTTTATTCACGATAGGTGTGAATAATAATATCATCCAAAAGATAATACTTTCTTTAAGTATTTGTAATGCAAGCTATTTTAAACTACAATTTTTGAATGGCTTTCAAATATATTTCATATATACAACAAGAACATTTCTAATCTGATTTCAATTTAACTAAATAAAAAATATTGTCGCATACAAAAAAAAAAAAAAAACGAAAGAAAAATCATATAAAAATAATATTTATGCCATGAATTAAAATCGTTTTTACATTTGCCAGCAGCTCAGGCAAAAAGAGAATTATCGGTATACGGATATTGGCATAACGGCTTAAATGAAATTTAACATGGCTTAAAATCTTCACCACTGCCAGCCACCCTTCTCAGCAAAAGCCAAGCAAACGTAACAATAAATACCATCACTGTATGCATATGACCACTGGACAATAGTCAACTGCAGCAAAAGTATTTCTGTGTAATATTTCTGTAATTTTCCCTCTACACTCTACAGCCACACCATGAATGAATATTTGTAATATTTATGGGTTCATGTGAAAACTGTTGATATTGGTGGTGTCAAAGCCTGGTGCATAAATTTTGATTGGAAAATGCAGATAAAATCTATGGCACACAATACACATGGCGAGAAAAAAACTAACAATTTATATGTATGTGTATTGAGGATACAGTAGTAAGTCAAATTATTGAATGCCATTCAGAAAAATAAAGTAAATTGAATTGTTTTTGTTTTTTTTTTGCAATTAAAAGAGTGGAAAGTCTGTTTAGTAGTGTATTTTAATCCATACATTAGATGTTTTATAGAGCTTTGATTACATAATAAATTCCTTAAAACAATAATGGACTTAATATTTTTACCAGTCACTGTTTTTTGTGAAAAAAAAGGAATTTGATAAATCTTTATGAGACCTGATAAAATGTTTTCTACCGGTCTAGCATGTAGGTTTACATTTAAATATTTGTATGTTCATATTCGTATTTAAAATATACATACCTACATACATACATATGCATGTGTAGTTAGTTACACTCCTTTTACCTGTAGCTAAAAGAAATCTAATGAATATAAATTGTTTTAAAATCATATTTTCTTTAGCATTTAAATGGGCATATTTGTTAAAAACGTTAACGTGAATTGCCTAGTAAAATTGTAGGTTTAACAGCATCATTCACAATAACAATCATGTGGAAAATGTTTTCTTTTTAAATCTAGATTTTCTTATTGCAACACACAACTTTGAATAAACATTTGCACTTGGGTATGTAGTTTTATTTTTCTACATGTTTCCATCTTTCTTATTTTCTTTCGTGTAGTAAACTAAGGGAATAATAAACATAAAATAACTAAAAAATTTACATAATTGTGGGCAAGTAGAACCAGGCAAAAATATAGTTGTAGACGATCATCGCAGGGATTTCGATATAAAGACAAGTTATTTGACAATATTATGCAATTATTTATGTGGTTGTGGCTGCTTGAATGATTAATATAATTGCATACATAATGATTCGTCGTAATATACATATGTATATACTCAATTAATGTAATCATATTATGATTGCTGCCATCATGTGAATAGCAACTGTAACATATTATGGTTTCCGAAACCACGTAAAAAGTGGCCAAAACTTGTAATCATGTCGAAAATATTTCTGTGATCATACTTACGCGAAATTTTTTTTTGTGTGTGTATACATATGATTAGAATATGGTAGAGTCGTTTTACAAACTTGAGGTCTCTGGTGAGCGTATGAAAAATGTAACGAGCAAGAGGTTATTTAGCTCAGTTGAATCCGCACAATTTTTACGTGGAAATCGTATGCTTTTTCTCCTATTCTCCTAAATAGATAGCAGCAGTTTACAGTATGAATATATTTTAAAGGTTTGTAAATTAATGTTGTAGAAATTACCAAATTTTATACCATTACCTGAAATAATCAGCCTTCTTATGAGTGTCGTTTTCTTTTTACGATAACGACTCCTTCGTAATAGATTAAAGATAAAATTAAGTTTGTTTCTGCTTTGCGAGTATTTGAGAGTGATTTTCGACCGATGTTTCATAGTTTCTACCAAATTTATGCATTTGATTGTCTTTTTTTATTACACAATATAAATTAAAGTATAAGGTAATGTAAGGAATAATCCGTAGAGTAAATAGTGATTATGATTATGATTAATTTGCATTTCCTCATTTTTCACCCTCAATATACGGAAGATCCAGGAAAGGTCAAATTGAACTGTTTAATTGACTGAAAATGGCTTGTGGAACATGTGATGAAACCACATATCAACCACATAAAAATCATCCAATTTAAGAAGAAACAACTCGTTTGATGATTTAAAGGTCTACACTAAACAATGACATACATATTTTGTTTGAATTTGTTTTATATATAACAATCACTTGTTGGTTTTCTGAACGCAAAATACGGCTAATAAAATTATCAAGAGGAAAATATACCGAACCTATTTTGTACTTTGGACGCCAAAATTTCATTATAACTAAAATACTGTATAACGATGAAAACTCTTTAGTGTAATGCTCCACATATTAGGTTGGCGAAACTTTACTACACAAATGTCGGCAAAATAAAATTTTGGTAAAGTTTTTTGAATTCCATATTTTGGTTCACAACTATTTTCCATGTGAACCGATTTTCACAGCCAAACCGCTTAAGTTAATAATAAATATTCTGATTTAAAATAACTACTTTTCGATTTTAGCGGACGGTCGTTGTAGTAAGAAGTGTATTGTATTTAACTAGCATTCAAATGTCATTTCAAACAAATAGCTTAAACATTTTATATTATTTTTATTAAATCAGCAAAGAATTATTACTATTTATTTATTTATTTTTTATGTGTGTCTGTATATTTTAATACAAGAAATAAATTCATCTAATGTGCCCACATTTTTGCACATTGTGGCTTTTGCACACACTGATGATAAAACAAAGGTAAAATCGAATGTGGCATCATTAAATCTTAATGTTCATGGTTGCTTCATTTCATATACATATCGCACCCTAAATACTAACGGATCTCAACTCAAAATACTAATATTTTCAGGAGAGACAAAAAACTGTTCATCTTGCACCAGCAACACACTTAATATAAAAATTGACATGACTGTATTTTTCAAGTTAAAGAAGATAGAGATGTGAAAGACATTTTTGCAGTAGTTTGAGATGGGTACTCTGAACTAATCTATGGAAAAATGTCAGTTTTGGAAAATTTCAAGTTGTGACCCTTTTGTATTTAGGGTGCGATATGTACATATTTTGTACGTTTCTTGTATTATAACAAACTGCATTATTATGTGCGGTTAGTAGATGCAAATTTTGTAGATAATTTAATTTTATATAAATCATTTAAACAATTTTTAAATTAAAACTATTATTTTACGGTACATATTGATTATCGTTTCGACTAAATAATTTAAATTTTCGTAATTTGTCAAGATACAAGACCATTGTAATCAAAATATAGAAAAAAATATGTATTTAAATTAATTTGTCTAATACATACGACTTCTTATTGTTAAAACCAAACTACGCTTCAATTTTAAACCACATACATACATAGGTAATAATTATAGATACTACATATTGGCATACTTTTAGGTGGCTGTATAAAAGTAATTTTAAGGGCTTAAGTCCGACATTTATTGACAACACATGCAATGTTAAACATATCGAAAAACAAATAAAAAATAAATAAATTTTATTGCAAATGAATAATTCATTTTAAAAGCACATTTCTTTCTGTACGTCTATAATTGTGGAAGCAACTTAGGGATATTAAAATTGAAATCCTTATCAAAATCTAAACAAAAACTGTCTAGTTTTCCATCTGACTATTTGTAATGTGGCACTTTAAAAGTTTCTATTCATTTTGCAAAATTTATGTTGCGTATGCAATTTATCTGCTTGTACATGAAACCATATTATGTATTTTTTTTTTTTTGGCATATAGAAATTTGAACTGTCCGTGTATCTGTCTGGCTGTCAGTCTGCTTGTATAAAACACATGTCTTGCTGTCAATGTGTCCATCTGGTATAAACGAAAATTTCATGAACACAACATGATTAAATATAGGTACTATATAAATGAAATACATACGTGCGTTAAGATAGCCTCGAAAAATAGCAACGCCGGAAATTAATTTTGCAATCCCGTTTTCTTGAATTTGAGTGGCATCACGAGAAATGAATTGAGGGAATTAAGGAGATTTTTTAACAGCAACGAAAAATAGCAACGACATCCTACTAAATATAAAAAGCTTTACGTGCAAAAAATTATCAGAGCCGTTCCAGAGAAATTCGAGTTCCTCCAAAATGGTCAGAAAATCTGGGATTAAGATTAAGATTAAATTAAGAAAGCTTTTTATATTCAGTGGGATGTAATCTTTCAATTTCCATTGAGTATATGCCCTGACACTGCCCCGATTCTATTTTATTTACAATCTCGGGTTTTTTATGCTGAGTAATTATATTGCCCCTTTATTCCTAACATCGTTTTTGGGGTTTCTTGCTCTCTAAATTGTTAAAATTGTTTCCAGTTTTCGTTGCCCCTGAATTCTTAAAATCATATGTTGCCACTCGATTTCCCTAAACGGTATTAGAAAATTACCTCATTTTCATTTCCGGCGTTGCTATTTTTCGAGGCTATCTAGGCGCACGTGAAATACATAATGTTTTCACCAAAAGCTCTTGAAATGAGGTTTATTTTGTTTATGTGGTTGAAAGATATGTTTTTATGTAAATTTACAATATAGAGAAAAAAGATGTTTTTAATACAGGACTGTCGCGGCAATGTAACGTTAATGAATATTAACAATGTCAGCATTATAATGAAGATAAAATTGCAATATTTATTAATATTTGCATTTTAAGTGTTAAGGAATGCAAAGCATCTGTTAAGAGACAAAAACGTTTGTATATATTGTACAGATATTAGACCAGCACTCGTCTTTGGGATAATGTTATGGCTTTGATGGGAGATTAGTTGTAACGAAAAACAAATAATTTCCCTTTATATATTTTTCATATATGTGAAATATACAAAACCTTAAAGATATTTTTTGATGTGTGCCATTAATGAAACAAAAAGTTTAATTTTAAATAAAACCGGATATCGGAATCTTTTTGAATGCCCGCAAAAACAATTTTTGACATTTAATTTTAAAAAATAATTTCATTCAAACTGGGTGTTCGTTCGAAATTTTTATACTGACCAAAATCATTTTTCAATAAAACAAATTGTACACACAAAATATTTCTCACAAAACTGACTTTCGTAATACAGCTGCATAATTTATTCGTGATGAACTGCCAAACAATACTGAATAAAAATAAGATGACAATATGAAACCAGTCACGGTTTGCGATTTGTGAAAATAAAAAACAAATAAGAAAAAAGCTAAATAGATCGTTCTATATTTAAAGGGTGATTTTTTAAGAGCTTTCAAATAAAAAAAAACACATAAAATTTAGAGAAATGTATGAAATCTTTATTTACACAAGTCGATAAAACGATCAATATAATTTAGTGTTGCTTCTGGCAATGACAATATAGTTCGGTGATATCCGTAGTTATAAGTTTGACGATTCTGTGATTTATTCTATATGTATACAATTGTAATTATTTATTCATTTATTTTAATTAACTTGGTGTCGTGTTATTCCCGTTTTAATTACAATATATTTTTAAATAATAACAAATGATTTAACATAAGATAAATTATCTTAATAAAATAGCTCCTGAAGAAGTCGAAAACCCACATCGACGAAACGTAGAGCAAATTGATGAAGTAAATTGTTTCATTTACATCATTTAAAGAAGAAAATATAATTGACCGAAATTAGCCCGTAGGGATAATATCCAAAACTTAATGACAATTTTGATTATTTGCATATTTATTCAACCAGAAAAGAGCTTCTGACCATAAAATACAAGAAGAGCACGATTCACTTTCTTAATCGAGCATGAATTTTGATAATAAAATTTAATAATCTGCAAGCGTTGTTCGTTTATAGGTCGATTCATGGATCAAATTGATCATGTTACACGGAAACAGATGAGCTGCCAACAGTATTGCTAAAACAAAAGTTGCTAAAACATCAGACTTTATATGTGTCGTAGGTTATTTTTTGTACCGGCTTAATATTATATCAATATGATGTGCAGGAATCTTCATCATGACTTTAACAATTTTAGTTCCTGTTTTTGTTGTGACACACTAAAGGCATGTGTATGAAATTGTTTACTTCTTATATGTTTCAGTCTGGTATAAAGAATGGTGCAATTAATTTTTGTTTCTTCGTTTGGCATTACTAAAATATTTATTACTGAAAAGCATTTTGTGGTTTAAAAGCAGCGTTGTCAACTTTGATATTTTAAAGCGCACCAAAATGGAGAAAAACGCGCCATTTGAAAAAACGCACCAAGTTTAGATTTTCTTTTTTTTATTTAAAATGTTTATTGAATTAATTTCACATAAAAAGTAAATAAACTAAAAAAATTGATATGTAATTATTTTTTTTTGTTTTTTTTTTAACTTTTTAAAAAAAGAGATCAACAATTTATAGTAAAAGTAATAATATTAAAAACTCTTTTTTTTTAATTAACGAGTTAATAAAGATTAAATAAGCATTTAACCACTCAAAATTTAACTCACAATATGCTATTCGAAACTAATTGGTAAAAAAGGGATAATTTCAGTACATATTTGGTACTTTAATTTTTAGAGAATACTATAGTTAAACTTTTTTATATTTATTATTAGAGAAAATTTTCCATTATTTTGGCTTGAGTGCAAAAGGTTCCACCAATTCATATCTCGGACATAGGGTCGGCAGAACTTATAAAATTTATAACAAATTTATAAAAATAGATGACTTCAAAATAAAAGAGTCTAGATACAAGAATAAAAATACTGTAATACTTAATACAATTGTTAACTACATACATACGTGTTAAAACACATCTCGAAAAAACAAACACCAAATTTGTTACATATACTCCAAAATGAGCAAAAAATAAAGCAGATCCGGAAGAAATATTGTTGGAACTCCTGAACTTTGAATCGGCAAATTTAAAGTTTATGAAAGTAAACAACTTTTTAACTGCGAAATCAAAGAAGGTAGGCTATAAACTTCCAATTTTTTTAGTTCAAGTATCTCCTGAAAGCCACATAAAAACACTAAAAGTAATTAACGTATTATTGTATCGATGTGTCAAATGGGAAGCAATAAAAAAGAGGAAATTGCACAGTGTAGAAGATGCCAAGGGTTTTTTCACAATTTTTTTTTTCATGTCAATTTTATTTTCAAACAAAGATTTTCATCATTTATCATATATTCGTATTTTAAATAAATTTAATGAGGTCTTCTTTCATCGTATAGATTTCATGATAATAAATTATTAAAACACTGAAATTAATAATTAATGAAAATAAAGCTTTTAGTACATTTTCGAAAAAATACAAAAAAACGCACCAACAATTTAAAAAAGCACCAAGATGAGAACGCTTTTTTAAAAGTATTCAATAGGTTTTTTTGTTACATAAATATTAAAAAATCTCTTCGAATGGATTTTGTGTGAACTATGCTTTATTGCTACGTTAGAAATGCTATATTTGCTTCTAATATATTTTGATCGATTTTGCCCCACTGTGCATATTTATATACCTTACGGTATTAAATAAGTTCAATTGCAGAGAACTTTTAATCTCCGATAAATACTTATTTGTTTAAATCTCACAACACAACACTTTGAGGTTTATCGTTGTTTTTTTTCTCTTTAAACTGCCAACATACGTAGATGGACTTTAATTTAATTAATAATTATTTTGTTTACTACATACATACATACATGTATGTATGTATGTATAATAATCAGTTTAATATGGTTGTTGGCAATACTTAATAGTACTTTGAAATGATTCGTAATCTTGTTAAATCTGTTCTTTATTTTTTCGTTTTTTTTTCGTAATAGCAATGACCAATTTATACTGAGGTTGTATTTTTAGTTTTGTAGGTATGTGTGAATAAAAACCTTTGATTAATGAATGTAAATTAATTTAAAAAAAAGACCAGTGCGTGATGCAATACATCATCATTGCTCACACTGATAAACAGTGTGAAGATGAAAAAGCAGGAATATGAAGGAGAAATAAAAATAAATCTGAAAATATACATTATTCTGCTGTTTTTATCACATGTAATAAATAATATGAAGTTGAAATCATGGATTATCTCTGGTTACATACTTACATATTTTTTTATATACATTAGCTCATAAATTATGAGGTGATTTAATTAAAACCAAGTTTTGAAATATAAACACATACATACATACATACTCGTACGTACATTAATTCTTGATACTTGAAATTATTTTGTTAGTTTTGTATTAACTTGCAAAAGACTTCCATATAATAAAACAAACTTAATATAATTTGTCATTAAAATTTATAATACTCAATTTATATTTAAAAAAATTCATTTCAGATTTCTCGAGAATATTCCCAGAATTTGTTTTCTTGTTTCACAAACCAAGTATAGTACGTTACGATAGCATATGGCGCTTTGTTTTCACGTCTCAATTATAATTAATAATTATTATTATTATTTTCATTTTGCAACAATCTTATACAATTTAAAAACATTTTTCTTTAACAACATGTTTGCGTTATTCAGAGTTATTTTTTAGAACAATAAAATTAGAAAAGTTTTATTCCATTTGCAGCATCATATATTACAAAAGGATTCCACCATTAAAACATAGAAACAAACAAATAACGTGAGTCGAGAATGAAGTGCTGTGTCTACAACTTACAATAAAACAAATTGTTGCAAAGAAATGTTTTTCGAAATAAATATAAACTTGAAATGAAAACAACAAGTGCATTAAATAAAACCAAAAGTAAAGTGCATTAAGTTGGGTTGGTTGGCAAAGAAAAAAAAGCCAAGTGTGAAATTAATGTAAATTGAAAGGACTTCTAAGAAAACTAAATATTTATTTAGCTACACAAGGTGTGAATAGTAATTTTAATGGAACAGTTTTTTTTTAATGATATACGTCTTTTAATAATATTTAAATAACATGATAAATCTACTGCTATTCTTACTTAACTACTGTTAAGTACTTTTTTAAAAGTACCAGTTATCAGCTGTAACAGTATATTTCAAAATTGCATTACATTTGTAAATTACTGTTAAGTGTGTCTGTCCAATTGAAATGTTTGAAACTTTCCTGGATACTTTTTGAAAAGTTAAAAATAGTACTCATTGCTCATAAATTATGTTTGGTACTTTTTAAAATGAACCGCTAAAAAGCTCATTAATAGTGCTAGATTTAAACATTCTTTTATTCGCAGTATAGAACGTCTCTTGGTACTTTTTAAAAGTAGCCAGCCTAAATTAAATGATATAGTTGTGGATGACATGTTGTTTCAACAAGACTGTGCTACATAATTTATAGCCTGTGTAGCAATTAAATTACTGCATAAACAATTTTCTGGTTAATTAATTTGTATTACGATAATTAGGTCACAGATCTATGTCAATAAGTCCAAAAGACCACTAGTGCGGAAACTAAATGCAACATCAACGTAATTCAGCCACTTTTATTCCAAAATGTCTACGATAAAGTATCAACAAAGCAATTTTAATTGACATAACCATATACAGTGGTAAACAAGCGGTTAGCACTCTTGGTAACTGTTACCAATTAAAGCAAATATTATTTTTTAAAACCCTTTATTTTCCAATCCTGTGACATGTCACATTAGGATCACACCACTTCTCTTTTCGTTTTATTAATTTGTTGCAGTTTGGTGGTTTCCATTCCAGAATACAACTGCTCAAACAGTAATTTAGCATTAAATAAAAATTGTATTCTTATATTCTCATCACTTTGTTTATATTCTAATATTTAGTAGGACGTCCTTTGTTTTCAATAACAGCTGCACATCTCCTGGCCATACTCTCCAAGTTGTTTTAAGTTGTAACACATTATTCCATCTCAATTGAATTGAGATTGGGCTGGTCACTTTGACACATAAGCATACTGATCCATTAGGGCATCCATCATGGCCAGAAAATGCTGTCCACACCATAACTTACAACCATTATGATTTATGGTGTTAGAAGTATCGTTTGGGTTGTGCTGCATGTTTTTACAACATTTTGGTTCATAGCTCCAGAAGAGTCTTCTTGTTATAGTTCTGCAGGAGAAATTATTACCGAATTTTGTTGAAAGATCTCTTTGAATTGTGATGGTGTGTGTCTGCCACCGAGGTTCTGTTAATTAAAAAGTCCTCATTACGGGTTGTCTTCCTGAGTAACATTTTTATATTTGAATGTATGTCCATCTAAGGTTAACCTTTTGGGGACGGCTTTCGAATAGCCATGTAATAATGAAATTTTTGTATTCAATATGTTAAAGGCATAGTTGCGAAATATGGAAAGGAAATGTGGCGCTCCTGTATTAGGAACACTCAGGAGGGACCAATACACAATTGTACCAAATATAGTTACAAATAAAAAAATAATAAAACAACACGATACACTTAAAACAAAAAAAAAAAAAAATATATATATATATATAAATACTATAAATTTTAGAGATGTTTAAAACATAATGGTACATATGTGTACCGCTCGTACCGAAAGGGTTAAGAGCATCTTCCTTGAGCAAATTAAAATAGTTCTAATCTTGTCAATGGTGCTCCCTCTAGAGTTCATCTGATGAATAACCTTACACTGTTCCTATGAAGTGTGCTAATTTTATGTTCACCACTGTATGCTATTGAAAATTAGCAATGCCTTGGAAATGAGCATATCAAGAGATGCTATTTAAAAGCAAGTATTATTTATGAAGTAAACTAAAAATGTTGTTGCTTTGTAATAACTTTACAATGTATTTGTGTTGGTGGTGACCTTTAGTAGTATGTTCTTTTAAATGGATTCTGATATCATTAATCTGCATTAACGTTTAAAAGCTGCCGCACGATTCCTAGCCCCTACACATTTGATAATATTTCATTCTTAAACTAAATGCTGAATTTTTTTTATTTCTTTTTAAAATTAACCTTTGACCTCTGTGGCATATTTAAGGAAAGTAACTAAAACAGCAACATGAAAATAAGCCAAAGATGCAGTTTTAACAAAATTTCAAGCTATAGCATCCATTACTGGCATCGTTTATCTTTTCGTTGTGTAAATTTCTTTGGAAATTAATTGTAAATTAACGAATACGCAAAACAAAATGGCAATAAAATACAAAGATGGAAGAGGTGAAAATAAATTAAATTAAAATCTCAAACCGAAAGTAAAAGGTGAGGGGAAAAAAATAAAGTTATTATTAATGATCGCTCCTTGTTTTCATTACTTATGTATGTAAATATCAAACATTAAATTTAGTTTTCTAGACAAATACGAACATAAAATGAGCTAAAATTTCATTGAAAGTATTTTGCCAATAACTAGTTTGTACTGTCCTAAGTTTTTCACTAAAAATGTTCAGAAATTTATAATTTATAATTTATGCCTTTGTAAAACAAAATAAGCTTTTTACCATTAAAATTAAAAATACTTAATTTTTTTAAATTCATTTAATTTTATTGCCACATTTATCAATTCTTCGAATAGTCTTTTAATATTGAACATTCCTTAAACACAATTGTGCAAGCTGGAGCAAAAAATACAACATGCTTCATGTTTCAGAATTATTTAAAAGCACAACCAGGTTGTTGTTTTATACATTTTCTTACTTTTTCTGGTAGAGAACTTTTTGCTGTTGTTATTGGTGTTGTTTTAAATATCTTGCATAAGAATGTTAAACAAACAAGAATGATGGCATTTCATTTATTTTTGTTATAACTATTTTTTTTTTGCAAGCTGCTCTACAATCTCTTGAATTTCATAAATTATTCTTCAGTTGTTGTTGTTGTTGTTGTTTCTGTTACGTAAACTTGTTAAAGCCGCCAAACAGTCAAGTTGGCAAACAGAACAATTGAGCTATAATGGGGAGAAAAAACCAAGAAAGTAGATCGGGCGGTAATGCACAGTGGGTGCATTAAAAACTTTAATTGTAAAATAATTTTATAATTGTTTGTCTCATCAATTTATTGAATGAATATAAAAAAATTTTTGTTGCAAAAAAAAAAAAAATATTAAAATTAAATAAATTATTAGAATTTGGTAAAACTTTCAAAAAAATTTCTTGTTTTTATTAAGAGCATAATTTTGTCATTAAATCTAACACTTTTTCTATTAATTTATGTTTATTAAAATTTTGAACTTTTTCCTCACACGCCAGACCATAGTGCTTTATAACGACTGAACTATATGCCTGATACATATAATGACTGACAAACAAATAAACTTAACAATGCGTTGTAATTAACGCTTGTAATAAGATCGCGATTAAGTAAAGATATTTTTCTCCTTTTATAACCAAACCGTTCTGGTTGCAACTATCGTCTTGCACACACAGCCATACAAAGGAGCATTAAAAGTAACAACTTTGAAAAAAAGGAAACACTGTTACTTTGATACAATAAATACTCATGCAGCATGAAGCAAAAAAAAATAATATTTAATTTTTTGCCATTTCTCACGTTCATAAAGGAAGTAAGTAAAATAAATAAAAAGAAAAAATACAAGCAAGATGGGGCGCTATATATTAACTATGGCCAATTATGGACCGATCATCCATAAATTCTGCGTTTCTAAATGTTTTTTTCGTTAAATTTTATCTCACTTTTAAAAGATTTATACGTGTTAAAGTGATTTTCGAAAAGCTTTGACAAATTATACCAACCATAAAATTTGTAAATGTGATTAGGCTGCATGTACAACTTATTTTGGGGAAATTTGTTAGGGTATGAGCATATAAATCAAACATTTATGACTGATAAACTGCTATTTCGAGAGGACATTTCTATAGGGGCTAGGTGAAATAATGGATTGATTTCAACCAATTTCAAGTCCAACCATCAGTGGGCCCAAAAATTATCATGTGCAAAAGTTCATGAAAATATCTTCAAAATTGCGACCTGTACTGTGACGGACGGAAATATTTAAAATATTTAAAGACTCAGCAAGTGATTATGAGTCCATCGGTAAACTTTAAGCTGGGTATTGCACTAATATTTATTGGCGTTACCAACATCAGCACAAATCCAATATACCTTACCCACTATGCTGGTGTAGGGTATAATTATACAAGTCAAACCAGCCAACCTTTTGCTAGAAATTCTTTTACATGCTTTTTGTAACGAACAGGCGCGGAAAAATGTTAAAACATGACACCCAGCATCATAACTTCACTGTGGTTGCAAAAAACAAAAATTACGAGAATAGGGCAGAAAAATATAAAGAAGAATGCAAAAAATAAAGTACGACATCAACAGTTTTTTCAAAGTTTTTTCTCTTTTGGATTTTTTGTTTGCTGAAAGTATGTTTATTTTTTTCTGCTGGATAGATACTTACTTTGCCCACATTTATTTTTACAAACTCTACATAAAAGTTTAATTAATTTAAACGTTACAATACACCGTGAGTCTGTCTGTCTGCATTATAAAATTGTTTATTTTTCTTGTGTTTTACTTTTTTTTTTTTATTCATTTTAATATTTTTTTTTTTTTTTTGTTTGTAATTTTTATAACATGCTGAATTCAATATTCAGTTAAAATGTAACGAAAAGAATAAGCGAGGATATATTTTAAAAATGAAATAAATATAAATAGTTTTTTAATTGAAATGAATAGTTTTAATTAACATCGTTAGAAGTAGCAAGTCAGAAATGTTTTGGCAGTTAAGGCGAATGTCTTAAGTGCTCTACTGCACAGTTTTTAAAACAAGGGAAATGCCAATATAGAGAAATATATTGCTTGCCTGTATAGGAAATCTTATACTTACATAGAGCTTAAATATGACTGTTCAGTAAATGTTGCCCCATTGTGATAGTTTATTATTTATCTCCATAACTGTGTAAATTTATTAAGATTTCTATACTAAAATTTGTTTAAAAATTGCTGCTACTCTTTAATGTAATTTTGGCATTTCTGTTAAATTATTAATGGGAGTTTTCAAGTTAAATATTTGACATTACCTCAAATCATCTAGGAGGCCAATTGTGATCACCGTATGCATCTTTAAGCTCTGCATTATATATAGAGCTACTAATAAATTTTATTTTTTAAATTCAAATTGTCACAACAACTGCAAAGCAATATGTTAAATAAAAAGTAATTAAAATTATAAAAATATTTTTGAATGAGAATTTGTTCCTCTTGCGAGTAAAAAATTGTTTTATAAAATTCTTTTATTCGAAAACAAAAATTTCAAATTAAATTTTTTATATTTAACTAGAAGGCAACTTCGAATAAAAGAATTTTATAAAAATATTTTTTTAAAAATTACTAAAACTCTTTGCTTTAGTATATCTAAATTGCCATAATGTTTGTCCATTAAATGCCCGCGGGGTGTGTATTTGTTTTCGGTTTGTTTACTCCGAGAAATGGCGCTTTAAATGCTTCAACATACCAAATGTACGAAAACGTTTAACTTTCATTAGTTCATCATCACAGATGGCAAATTATTTATTTTTCAGATCGTACAAGTTGCGTTCTTTAATAATGGCCCAGATTTTCCTGACCACTTCATGATGGGGCAGAGTTTCGGCACCCATTAAGGATGACAATTCTGGGGATATATTGTAGGATCTGGTAAAACCTGTCGATTTACGAGGACCTGCGGGCTTATCACCGGCTGCCTTCTTCTTTTTGGCAACTACCTTCTTCTTGGGCATTTCAAAGTCTGAATCAGAACCGCCATCCGATTTGGACTTCGAGAGGACGTTTTTTTGCCGGCTTTTTCTCCTCTTCACTGCTGGCTTCTTCATCTGAAGCACTAGCATCATCTTTGTCTTCTGATTCTTCGTCATCCTGCTGTTCATTTATGAAATCCATCACAATTTTGTCGAACTCCTTCTTGCGACTGAGCAAAGAACATTCCACCTGTTCACGCACTTTTTTTTGGCTGAAACCACGGACAAATCGGCTGTCTTTAAGACTGCATGGATTTCATTTTTCAATTCTTCAGTAGAAATGTCAGATAGATATCAAACCATTCTTAACAATATTCATTTTGTGACATCTTGCTCTTTCTAAATTACTGACACTGCATTTATCTTCCAATCACTGTAATGCAGCAACCAATAAATAAAAGTTTAAGATCTACAACAATAGATAAGGTTATCGATTTGAGGAGTAACCGCATTTGTGATTACATTACTACAGACATATACATACATAAAAACATATACGAATCCGTCTTTCTATCATGCCTTCCAACAAATGTATAGATGTCACTAGAATGCCTGACATTTATCTTTACAGTGATTTTATGAAAATTTTTGGGTAATGCCATTACCAAAGTTTGCATAAATAAAACCGCAATCAGTATCAAGCAATAAACCTCAGACTGACAACAACAGCAACAACAGCAACAACAACAACAATTACTGCAACAAAAGCAGCAAAAAGAATTGAACAACCGCCACTAAATGCATTAAGGAATGTTGTTAACAAAGTAACAACGTTAGTTACAAGACAATCATTCTCATCATCATTGCAGATTTACCAGGGATTGATGGAAAACCAACAGTGTACGAGTATATGGGGTAAATGAAAGAAAAAAATAATAAAGAAAAAGAAAAACAAGCACAATAATGTCGCTTCTAAGCTGACCACATGATTTCTATTTAAAACAAGATTTACTTCATGTAATGCATCTACTATATACATTTGTATTAGGGTGTCCCAAAAATTTCGTTCTTTCTGATTTTCATAAGTGCTCAAACAAAATTTAAAAGCTTGATTTTTTTAAGAATTTTCAGAATAGGTTTAAAGGTCGCGCAAATGGATTTTTCATTAAAGCCAGAGTTTTCGGTCTTTTTTTTTTAACTTTACTCATAACTTGGTTAATACCACGGGTTTCTTCACTCCTGAGGAAACAGTTTTAAAGAAAAGTATCCAAGCTTTATTCCTGTGTGTTTTGGAGATGAGTTTACTCATTTAGATACCCTAAATTAAAATTTTTCGTAATTTTTTCAAAAATTTTGTAATAACGCTTTACAACTTATTAAGTTTAAATGAAAACGAAAAAAACTAATTATGCAGTTTGAAAGACAAATTAATTCTAATTAATATGAATAAACAATTTTTAAATTTCTTCTTACGGTTCCTGAGTTATACCCATTTTTAACTTTATACCCAGTATATGTTATTATAAGCTGTTTGCCAGTTCACCAATCATACCCAATCAAGAAAAAAAACTTTTCTTTTGCTCTGCGAAATATCATTTATTGAGGTTCTTGCGATGTAATTTTATACCTTGCAATAAATTCTGGAAATCAGTTTCAGAAGTTGTGACATTAATATAAGTATTAGCCAAAGCCACATCATTTAACACTTGTAATTGCTAAACTTTTTTCTTTGCCTCTTGAAATGACAGCCAACAAGTCCAATTATATGGATCTATTTTTAAAAAATCTATGGAAATATTGCAAGTTTCAAAAAAGTTAGACTGGCGTTTGAAATGAATTGTTGAATTTCTTTATTTCTAAAGTTTTCTTCTGTTAAAGTTACATTTGCTACTTCATAATCGCTGCATGGAGTATCTGCAAGTTTCTTTGTCATTAAGCGCAAAGTTTTGGTGTCGACACGTTCACCGAAAAACGGTAAGGCAGCCAATTTCGGAGTTAAGTACCACTGATGACCTAGAAAAGTTTTAAGCGAGGCTTCTGCAACTGCTTTATTAGTATTTTTATAACTATCCAATTCCTTTAATAGGCTCAGATCATTGAGAGGAGCGTATCGTGGGCACTGACAGAGGTACCAATATTTAATACATATTCTTAAAATAAATGAACTAAATTCAAGGCAGCTACTGTTGATTTGTCTAAATAAGATTGCAACTGGTTTCAGAAAATGCATATTTTCAACGAATAGATAATTTTCATCATCCAGCGAGCCCGATTGATAGCTCCTAGAGCTTTTACTGTTGGGTAGGAGCAGATGGAGTAGTTCTTTATAGTTCTCTCTTGGTTGCGTGTCTTCAAGTTGGCCTTTAATAAAATTAATTATGTCTTCGCGTATTGGTTCCGGAATAATCTTTTCAACAATTTTGTGATTTATGCAGTCGGGAAAACTATACTTGTTCATAGACTCCCACCTCTGCTGGATTGTGGCGAACATTTTTATTTGCGGTGATGTGATTTGCTGTTCAATATTAAAGTTGAAGATATCGGGAAAAATCCAATTAAACGGCGGATTAAATTGAAATGATATTCGCAGAAATCGCCTTAAAGACCCAACTATAAAAATTTATGGAAATATACAATAATTATAACAAAAAAAAGTATCACCATTTATAAGGTACAAACTATAAAAATAGTGTAACTCGGGAACTGTGGGACAAAATTCCATTTTTCGTTTTCTTAATTGTTTAGAACTAATCGGTATTCTAAATCGCGTCACTAGTTTTTATACCTTTCATATAAATTTGAAAAGTAATAAAACGGTTTTTTTACAGAATTTGTTAAAAAATTACAAAAATACTTAATATGTGGGAACGTAGTGGACAAAAATATTGCCGGAACTTAAAGTTTTTGCATATGGAAATAAAGTTTGAGAATTTTTCTTTAGAAATATTCGGTTATTGACAAAGTTATGAGTCAAATTTGAAAAAAGGCCGAAAAACCAGATTTTTAACAAACTTTTGATTTGCGCGACCTCTAAACCTCTTCCTAAAAATCTAAAAAAAAAAAATCAAAAATACTAGACCTTGTGCTTGAGCCTCTGACAAAAAAAAAAAATAAAAAATTGGGACACCCTAATATGTATGTATGTACAAACAAACAAGCATTCTCCTTTTACAATCCCTTACATTTATCTGGCAGGCATACGGGAATAGAAACATACAAACATACAAAATTGGTTGCATTAAGTTAGTAACCCTAGTAACTACATTCAACTAATAATAGTGGGTTGCATGCTCGTTCGTTCAGTTGTTCGCTCTGTTTATCAGCTCTTTGGTGGTTGGGGCTGTTTCATTTACTGCACGAAGGTGGATTTAATGTTGTTATATCTTTGCGGTTCTCTCTTTCGTTTCTAGTGTCAACCATATGAAGGACAATTTAGTAGTTTTGTGTTCTTTCACTGTTTTATTACATTTGTGGGGGTTTGTCAGTAAGAGTACTTTTTGTTTGTTTTTGCTTTAGTATCCTGACATTTGCTGTCTTATATACTTTTACGTATTCGTTGAGTCCTTTGGTATTGATAGCCATACATTTGTTTCGGCTTAATATTAGGATTTGCCGTCTTTTTTCTGTTCTCGCTTCTTCGGCGACGAAATGCTTTGTTACGATTATATGGGAACAGTTAAGCTGAAAAGTGTAACAATTTGTTTACTTATTTTGCTTTAGTTTAACAAATATTATAGTTTTCATCTTGTTAGATAATTCTTTTACTGTTGTTCTAAATCATTATAATGAGTAGCAGACGATTGTGCAAGAGTTGCACACAATCCTTTTGAAGCTAAACTAAGAATTGCATAAAGAATTAATATTTTTGAAGCCAATTAGTGGTTTACTTTCTTACTGCACTGTTTACCTTGCATATGCCAGCATTAATGTTAAATGTTTAAATGTGTATTATATCATATGACATCGAGTTTTACGGTTTCAGCTGCATTTACAAATAAATACAGATTAAATGATTGTAGTTTTAGGTTTGATTGACTATCTAAATGCCACAGATATAGATAATCGCCTTACAACCACAAGGACAACTTATACATACATACTGATAGTATTTAATGGAGCCAAATATGGAACAGAAAACATCAAGTTTATTTCATTGCTAAATGGGCAAACAATAACAAAAGGACAGGATACAAAAGAAACTCAACTCAAACTGAAGTAATTTGGAGTTACTGAAAGCTGATTGTCCAAATCACATTAATTCGTTATAGTTTGAAATGTTTGTAGGTCGCATAACATAATTCTCTGGAAATATTTTATTTAAATTATTAAATAAAAATAATAACTTACCGCTAATTATTTGATAAATATTGATATTGATATTGATAATTATTGCTGTAATGATAAACAAATAAAGCGATAACAATTAATTAATTGACAATAAATTAAATACATTATGCATAAGTACGAGCGTAAATGAAATTATAAATCTATAAATGATTTCCAATTATTTTTATTTATCAAATTTTGTATATACGAATACATAGTAAATGTAGGCGAATAAACAATTAATTGCAGTAATAAAGGCAAATTTTAATGAACGAGTTGTTGAGTGAAATTTCCAGAAATTTCGAGAACTCACACAGCAGTTATAAAGGCGCATTCTAGAGATAGTTATTCAAGGTTGCACAAATACAAACTTTCGCTACAACAGTTGTTCACCCAAAACCCAGCAGCAAAATTTGTGCTCACAAAATATTAAAAAAAAAAAAAATTAATATGAAAAATTTTTTTCATTTGAAATGAAAGTTAAAGCTGCAAATTACCTGGAATAAAATCACTTACCATCAATTGTTTTTGTTTTATATTTTATTTGTTGTATATCTTGTTCACGTTACTTGAAAAACAAACATGATATTAACGAGATTTACTTTGTATTTAAATTCAATACCTACTTTAGCAAATACAACTTTTTGTTAGACCTTAGGTCATAATACGAGTACTCAACTACGTCAGCCCTTGTAATATATTTGAAGCAGACTATGTTATTTTCCAATTGCCATTAGCTAAGATTTATCACTTGTTAAAATAATTTTATGTTTAAATTGAAAAGGTTTCAGTTACATTGTGAATGTATTTTGTATTAAATTTATTTTTACTCTACTCACTGTATGATAGGTGTGTTAAGGTCTTCTAAAGATATGGTTACATTTGGCAAATATATACAAGACAGAAAGACAAATTATCAGAAATTTGTTTGACGTTGTTTACTTTTGCAAGATCAAATAGTATTAAATAAAATAAAACTAAATATTTGTTGTTATTTGGCCTAAATAAGAAAACTATTTTTAAATAAATAAACGAGTTGAAATATATGTTATTTGTCGACAAATATTTGCCAAATGTGACCGTATCTTAAGAATTTAAAATGATCGAAAATAACAAAAACATGTCATCAAACAAAACTGTTACAAACACATAAATTTTCGGTGATTTTTATTCGTCGGTCAAGCCCGACCATATAATACCCTACACCCAGTATATGTATAAAAAAGTTTTTCAGAAATGGGCGTTATATGGGAGATATAACCTATTGTGGACCGATCATCCAAAAATTTAGTGGCATGATTTCTGTGAATATAAATATTGTGTATGTTAAACTTTATCTCGATATAAATACGTTTAAAAGATTTATGGAGCTTAAAGTGAATTACGTAGAGGGTCTTATATGGGAGATACGACTAATTATGGACCGATCACAATAAAATTATACGATATTGTTTGTATACATATAGGATATACTAGTGTTAAATATTATTTCGATACCAACATTTTTGAGTGAGTTATGCTCTTTAAAGTGAATTTCGGAAGTGGGTCTTATATGGGAGCTACGAGTAATTATGGACCAATCTGCACAAAATTTGGAGTTATGCTCAACTAACAAACATCCAATAATTATGTAAATAGGATCGATTATAAATATTTTAGATGGAAGCAATTAGTTAATTTTTAGTTTAGCAAATAGTAAATGTTGACTTAATTCGTTACATACCATTTAAATGCATTTTTGGTTTTGGCTTTTTTTTTTTCAAATATAATTTTGACAGAGATTTCGTTAGTAGCATGTTGTTAACTTTTTGCTGTTGTGATAATGCTTTCTGAAATAATGCCATTATAAAACGCTGTGCTAGTAAAAAACCTGTCTGGCTCGTATGTGTAAATATCTGACTGGCTGCCATCCTGCCAGTTTCCCTTTATGCGGCTATATGTGAAAAAATTTACTGCTAACGTTAAGCCTTCATTTAACATTTTTATTTGAACACTGATAGCGTTACAACGAATACAACAAATTTATACCGAAAACTGTAACTTGTTACGTTTATATTTGAAAAATATATAAAAATTTTAACAAACCTGAAGCCGCTTATGCTCAGTAATCATGCCACACATAAGCTGTGTGCTATACACATTTGCTCACTCACATACAGATATAGAGAAATGCTTGCTGAAACATTTGCAATTTTACTACCCATATAAATTATTTTCTTTATTTGAATTGTCTTTTTTTTTGGAAATTTAAAAAAATATTTTAAAAACTAAATCCAAATGTTAATGTAACGGAAATAGCTACAAAGGCTTTAGTAATCAAATAATATACATAGTTTTAACTTTTTGTATTTTTAAATTTAATAAAAATTTCTAATGTACGTGCAAAGTATTGGAGAATGACACAGCATTTTAGTTTTTCCGTTTTTTGTTCCTTTTTTCTAAACTTTTTATATCATTTCATTTCATTATATTTTATTTTTGTTGTTGTTGTTGTTGTTGTTGTTGTTCTTTTCTCGTTTAAATCACACACACACACACACACACACAACCACCCACCCAAATCGCCACCCCTTAGTAGTTTGTAGGAAGTTATGATCATAAAAGGTCTTTTCTCTCATAAAACTAAAAAAATTTTTTTTTTACTTCATAATTTTGTTTGGTTAAGTCTGTATGTAGTTTTATGCGGGCTGCTCATGTTACAGTTTTGAAAATCTTTTCGGATTTAAAACTTAAAATTTAGGTTACTAGTATATTGGTAATAAAAAATAATAAAAAATCACACACATACATACACAATTTCGAACAAAAATCGAAATTGCCATTGTATAAAAGTGTCTATGTGTTATTGGCTGGTGTATGTGCTAGAGCATTATGACCCAGCGGGCAAACGCTGCTGCAAAGAGGCCTTTTGAAATGCCTTATTTTGCACACACAAGCAAAATCTTTCTCATAGTCTTCTGGCTACTTGTTACATGGCTGATGGAAGATCTATTTAAGAAGGGTGAAAGTTAAGAAAGTGACTTTATAGAATGACTACATATGTAAGTACTCCAATTAAAATGCCTGAAAAAATAAAGAAATTACAACGCAAATTTTGTAGTTTCTTCTTTGTTTACTAGTGTATATAAGAGAGCAAAATAAGCTGTTGTAGAGTATATTTATTTATTTATCAGTGGTTCATTCAATGAATAATTAGTTTTATGGTAACCAATAAAAAATAATTATCTTGAGGATACATTAATATTTATATATGACAACAACAACAACAACAACAACGAGCTTAATTGGTTAGCGCATTTGATCATTAAGCATGAGTTGGTATTTGTAGCCCAAGTTCGAATCCCAGCCGCTGCCACTCAAACAACATGAGTTTCTGATAATTATTAGTTTTCTTGTCTCTATCACAACTAATATTTATCAAAGCGCTCTCATTCGGTGGTATAGCATTCAAAAATCAAGCTTTAACATTATTGCGCCTACTCACCACCAGAGGCGCTGCAATTCTGCACTAAAAGAAACATAATGCGCAATTGCAGAGTTGTGATATAAAGCTTTCTTCTATTTTCACGACTTTTACTTCTTCAATCTATCCCCTTTCCAAAGAAAGTAACGCAATTTTATAGGCATATTAATTGCCTTCTCTTTAAAAAAAAAAAAAACTCAGGACATTTTATGTTGTAATTTATTACATCAAATAATAATAAAATAGCTTGGAAAGATCTTCTACTCTCGACTGTTTGAATATCCAACTTATAACAAAGGATAATGTAAGAAGACAAATGATTGCAGTCTACTATATTGAAAGAATTAGTAAATTTGGTAAATTTTCGTTGAATTCTTTCCAAACGATTTATTTGAGTGCCCCGATAGACTAGGCAATAGAGTGCCGGAATATCAGTCAAAGAGTTGCAGGTTCGATTCCCGTCAAAAACTCTGGGTGTTTTCTGCAGATAAGCAGTTTGTGTTTGTTAATTATTTAAAAAAATATATATGTATATAGCAAGAGCTCCATATAATTGAAGCTTATTCGAGGACAGATCTAAGAAATGGGAAGTATAAAATTTTCCTTGTAAATTAATTATCAAATTCAATATGAAAAGAGAAAATGATTTAGAAATAATATATAAGTATAGTATTGAGACAAACGTTAAAATAATTGCAAGACCATTCAATTATTCAAGAGCAAAATTCTTCTATAACAACTTCTGAGGGAATGGTATTGCAATTTTTTAGAATGTATAAACATTTCTTTTAGAAGGCCTACAAAGTGAAGCCCTAGTAATTTTTAACGCTGGGGTGACTCGTTTTTTTTTTGCATGTATGCCTTTTTGTGAAGCTATATCTTTGTGATTGTTTTAGGATTACTGTATGTTGTATACTACATATTGTATTTTATATATATTTTTTTTTCTATTCCCTATTTTATACCCTACGCCAGCATAGTGGGGAAGGTATATTGGATTTGTGCTGATGTTTGTAACACTAATAAATATTAGTCCAACAAGCACCTTTAAGTTTACCGATCGACTCATAATCACTTGCTTCGTCGAGTTAAATATTTCCGTCTGTCCGCCTGGCTGTTTTCATAAAATTTGATACTAATATTTTTTCGTCTCACGGACTGTTGGAATTAAAATTGGTTGAAATCGATTCATTATTTCACTTGGCCACCATACAAATGTCTTCTCGAAATAGCAGTTTATCGGTCATTAATGTGTAATTTATCCTCATATCCATACAAATTTCGCTACAAATAATTTGTACATCAAGCCAAATCATATTTTCAAATTATGTGTAGATTGGTCAATAATTGCCCATAAGTCCCAAATAAGGCCCACTACCGAAAATCACTTTGACGAGCATAACTCTCTTAAAAATGTTGGTGCCCAAATAATATTAAACACAAATATGTTTCACATATACAGATATTATGACATCTAATTTAATAATAGTTGGTCCATAATTAGTTAACGCCTTCATATAAGATCCTATGCGAAAACCTTTTAAAATTGTTTAAAAGTGAGATAAAATTTAACAGAAAAAACATTTATATACACAGAAGTCACACGATTAAATTTATGGATGATCGGTCCATAATTGGTCATAGCGACCATTTCTGAAAAACTACTTTTACAAATATCCTGGGTGTAGGATATTACATGGTCGGGTTTGGCCGACTATACTTTCTAGCTTATTTTTTCTGGTTCATTGTCGTAAGCTAAAGTATTAAATACGAAAAATGAAAACGTGATTTTTGAGTAAGAAATACGAAAAATCATAAGAACATAGTTTATGATATTTCCTTTTAATCCTTAGCAACAGCTAAACAGTAACAATCAAAAAACGACGCTGTTCAATTTCAATGACTTTAAGTCGTCTTAATACTCATGTATATTTTCTAAATGGTGTTTTGTTTTTTTCCACTAACATTGTTCTGTATGACAATGTCATTTTTGAGTATAATATAGCAAATAATTTAATAATTTATTTTCTAGGCTTCGATAACTAAATGGACAGCATCTCTTCACCTTGCATCAGTTTGCAATCCCATATACATCACAATAAGGTAGAAATAATTTTACGATTCGTCCTTGAGCTGTGATGCAATATTCTATTGGTTGCGCTATCGAATATGATTGATGAGTACATACATGTATATATTATAAGGGATGGTGTAGCACAACTTGCAGAATATTTCAATGGCTTATTTTGCTTATTATTTATGATTGAGCCTCTGAGTCCAATCACTAAGTATAAGAGTGTCATATAATCTAAAATTCTATTCGAAGCATTGCTGACGATAGAAAATTTCGAATCATTTTATGGTTTTTCGCGAGAAGATATTTGGGCGTTGGATATGCTCCTGCCATTTGTCGATAGTAGCTTAATTAGCTTTTTTTTTGATTCATCGCATGTTTAGATCGAAAATATTTTGCTTAATAAATTTTTTTCTTTCTATGTATGCATTTTTTAAAATATTATTTTAAAATTTTAATGGCAGTATATTTACTTTGAATTCGCATATGTCATATAATTTAATTCCGTGCTATGTGGAATATAAGTTCAGATTGTAATAACCCAATAAGCATTCTTGATGGAATTCAAATTCGAACCGATTTTTTTAAAAATGATATTAAAAGAAAGTCTGCCTTCTGAATACTCTAGAAAGAAGCCAAGCTGTTGTGATTTAATGTTGTCCTATTAGGTGTGCAAAACTTACTCAGTATCTTAGCTTTTTTGCTATTACGAATATTAAAATAGGCAAAAATAAAAGTATTGGCCATTAAATACATAAAAAATAAATTTATCAAATGGCAATCTTAAACAAATTAAGTTAAATTTACTAAAATACACACGAAAAAATCTTGAAAATTAAGTGTATTATGTGGTATTACTGTGTAAAACCACAAAATTATCAACACAACCAAATAAATGGCAAAGTAAAACACACACACTCACTTTAACGCACACAAACAATCAGCTGACAGACGAATAAGTACGAAAATGGGGAAGCAGCAATTGAAAAATAAAAAAATGAAAACAAGAAAAAAAAACTTAATCTATCCAAATACATTTAAGCAATAGAATAAATAGATTTTTAACCATAAAATTACAATAACAAACAATAATCAAATCTGCCACATACACACACACACACACACACACACATGCTAGCACACGAAATTTAAGATGAGTATCATTGTATTGGGGGAATATTAAGGTAATTGTTAGATAAATTATCTTCATCTCTATTCGATGTACATGCATGCATTTGTTTATGTGTTTTATTGAAAACCAATTAAAACAAAAACAACAACTGAATAGCAAATTATACAAAAACAGATGTTATTTTTTTTGTTCGTGAAAAAGTAAAAAAAAACACACAACAATTATTTTATGCATTACAGAAAAAAATTAAAACTTTTTTATTAAAATTTTATTAGAAGGGCAAATAATATTGCTAAAGTTAAATATCAAAAAAAAAAAAAAAATATGGAGGCACAAGCAAAACAAAAAAGAAAGTTAAATACCAATAAAAATGTATAAAATAAAAAGATAAAAGATATATGAAGAAGCTTAAACCTTAAACTTTTCCTTTTTTTAATACTATTTAAATTTAAATATTTAGGAAATTGTGGAAAATTGGGTTGTAGCAAAGAAATCATATTTAACGCAAACTAATATTTGGCGAATTTGAAAAATTATATTGAAGTAAGTCACCGGAAGTTTTGTGAAATCGAAGCCGAAAGATGGTAAAGTTTAAAGTTTTACCACAGCTTCTGTATGATGCTAAGATTTAGCAAAATGATTGCTATGTTTTACAACCGAGTTTAGGGTAATGCTGGTTTATTAGGAAATTTAATATGATACTTTGTGAACATGAACTAGTTAGCATTTTTATGTTGTAATGGATTTTGTTATTTGGAAACAATATCGTTTGTTTTATTTCTTAAAAAGGAAATATTTTTTATATAAACATAATGTTGCCATGAAAATAGTATATAATAATAATATTACTGACTTTTTTTTAATGAGAAAGCAATCATTGTAGACAGAGCGTTTTTAGCTCAAGAAACTTATTCATATGAACAACAAATTATGATAAACTCTAGTTCAATTCAAACGAACTTTTCTTTATTATAAACAGTTATATGTACTTGCTAACTTCTCAATACTCAACCCTGAAAGAAAGGTTATAAATGAAAACTGCCATTAGAAAGTATTTTTGTTTTTTTTTTTTTTTTTTTTAGAAAAATGCTTTACTCATTATCAGTTATACGAAAAATTCTACGAAAAAAGCTCCATTATATTTGGTTTATTAAAAAACCTATTTTCTGAAAATATTTCTTTAGTGGAAAACATCATTTCTAAAGAAAAAACTATTGCTTTTTTAAAAATAATTTTATTAAGAAAAATTCATGTAATGATTATGCAAAGAAAAAGCTCTGTCTATTTTTAATGAAACTAATTTTTTTTTTAATAAAAAATCAGTTTTGATTAATTTTTATTAAAAAATTTCTGCTAAAGAACAATGTTTTTTAAATGGCACTTTTTAATATGTAGTTTCCGCTTAATTGACCCCCGCTAAATTGATTTACCCGCTTAATTAAGACAAAAAATCGCAATATACATTTTTCTATCAAAACTTTATGAAGATAAATGAATTGGATAAATGAATTTTGTGTTAATTGATCGAAAAGTTATGCATTTTCGGAATATCAATTAAGCGGAAATTACGTAAAAGGTCATTTCTGATAAAGGGTGGTTAAATTGTAAGTACCGATGTTGAATGTGAACCACACCTAAACGCCAAGCTTTTTTCCGAATTTTATTTGACATTTCTCTATTTCAGACTTACTCAACCATGGAGAGATACACAATCCAACAACGTGTTAAAGTTATCCAGACTTATTATGAAAATGGGCGTTCAAATCAAAATGCATATCGTGCACTTCGTGATTTTCGTGATGAGGCACATTTTCACCTCAGTGGATTCGTCAATAAACAGAATTGCCGCATTTGGGCGAATGAGAATCCAAGAGTGATTGTCGAAAAACCAATGCACCCACAAAGAGTGACTGTTTGGTGCGGTTTATGGGCTGGCGGCATCATCGGGCCGTATTTTTTCCAAAATGAGGCCGGTCAGGCAGTTACTGTGAATGGTGTTCGCTATCGTGAGATGATAACGAACTTTTTATGGCCCGAATTGGAAGATATGGATGTGGACGATATGTGGTTTCAGCAGGACGATGCCACTTGCCACACAGCTAACGAAACAATGGCTCTTTTGCGCAACAAATTCAATGGCCGTGTTATCTCACGTAATGGCGATGTCAATTGGCCGCCAAAATCATGTGATTTGACACCGTTGGACTTTTTTCTTTGGGGTTATTTAAAAGAAAAGGTGTACGTCGATAAGCCAGCAACAATTCAAGAGCTAAAGGATGAGATAATTCGGCATATTAACGGCATAGAACCTCCATTATGCCTCAGGGTCATCGAAAATTTGGACCATCGGATGGAGGTGTGCCGCCATTGTCGCGGCGCCCATTTGGCCGATATTTTGTTCCATACATAATTGAGTAATACCAATATATCATAATAAAATAAAATTACAATAATTTCCTAAATAGTTTGTGTTTTATTCAAAATCAACATCGGCCCTTGAAATTTAACCACCCGTTATATTATGAAGAGACGTGTTTCGTGTTTTTTTAAAAGTTATTTTTTTTTATTACGAAATTTCTTTTTTATGCAAAAACCGTTTTTGAAACATAAAAATTTTCTTCGTCCTTTTTGTATGATTTTTTATTAAGCTTGAGGTCACTTTTTGTTTTTTAGAAAAGATTTTTTATTTTTATTTATTTGGAAATCTTCGTCAGGAAATCGAAATATCGAGTAATTTACATATAAAAATAAAAAATGTTTTATAAAAAAAAGTGACCTCAAGCTTAAAAATTTTTTAATAAAAAAAAACATAAAAAACTAAATCTCTCGTTTTGCAAAAAAATAATAAATTTATTGTAAAACATAAAATTACGTCTTTTAAATCATCAATTGTATAAAACTAAAAAACTGGTTCTTGTTAAACTTTTTTACTTGGAGTTTTATTTTTTAAATAATTCTCAAAGAAGTGACAATTATTTTCTTTTAATAACTCGTTGCAAAAGAAGATAATACGCTTCTGCAATTAGCACAAGCAGTAGGCTTTTGGTTCATACATTTCATTACAAGCAGCTGCAAGATGCTTGTTTGTGGCTTTCAAGATGCCTATTTACTGTTCAACACTGCCATCCCTTCTAATGATTCCTCCGTTGCTAATGACAGTAGCAATGACAGTGTCAGTGTTGAAAACTTTTGTAAGACTTTTTAATCACATTTTAAATTGTAATTTAATGTGTTGATGTCAGGTAAAATAAGATGAAAAACATAACAAACATTTTCTAGATAAAACCGAAATACAAACAACCATCATACGCATTCCAAACCCACTTACACAACAAACAAATATACTCGTAAATAAAATATTTGCATACATCAACATACCACTTACCCACACACACACACACATACACAAAAGCAAAAAAAAAAAAAAAATAAATAAAAGAGAAAAGCAGCAGCAACATCATTTAATCAAGTCAAGTGTCGTAGGTATAATATGTCACGCAAAATACATTAATTTTTCTTAACAAAACAAAGAAGAAACAGATAAAATAAAGTACGCCAAATAAAATACAAACAAATAAAAGTTGTTTTAAAAATTCCCTTTGTCCTGAAAGCACGCACACGCCCTCTCTCTCCGTCTCACTCTCTTGGTGTCGCTCAATATCTGCTTTAAAGCAACAAGGTGTACAAATACGTGTCCTTGGAGCGCATTAAATGTAATCAAATTTGACATGAAAATGGCCACTATATAATGGACGAATTTATAAGAAAAATTAGAAAAACACAAAAACATGAACAATGTAAAGAAACATTTACAATAATAAAATAATTTGATTAAATTACGATTAAGACAGTTTTGGGGGGAATATTGCAAATGATTTATTATTCTGAGAAAATATGTATTAAGTATTCAAATTTGAACATAAATAAGTTGACAAAAGAAATGTGTTTATGAAAAGTTGATGACGTCTTGCAATTTATACACTGACTTTGAAAGAAATGTTATTGCAGTTCAAATTAAATCTCAACATTTTATCAATCAAATAACATACAATCGTTTAGAACTTCCAAACATTTTTTTTTTTTTTTTGAAGATTCAAGTTTTAAATCAAAGTAAAGAAAATTAAATGTAAAATGTTACTTATTAAATACAGCTTAATATAATTTAGATTTGATTTAGCTTCTTGTGGCTAAATCAGTTGGTATCAACGAAATCTGGTCGGCAAATTTTAAAATTATGAATCATTTGTTCTTCATTAGATTTTAAAGTTTTTATACATTGTTTTTTTTTAATTAAAAATAATTTTCCTTTAGGAAGACAATTACAGACAGCGAAGCATTTTTGCTTTATCTTCCGGCACACTATCATTTAGTTTATCAGGACATTTACATTACAGTCTACCTCTCATTACAAGATTTCTAAATATTTAAATATTTTACATTTTACCATTCATTACATTTACCTGACACATCAATATTTTACTTGTACAGCTAAATAAATAAATATTTATTTACATTACTTAAGTCAGCAATAAATACGTGATATATTGTATTGCATTTAAATATTTAATAGAGTTTTGTTTTTTCTTGCAGATGTTTTTATCTGAAAATAGGTTACAAAACAAAAAGGTTTATGTTGAAGGTTTACACAATATATTGTTGCATTTTCCTCTTTGCAATGCATACACAAAGCACACTTACTCACTCACTTACATATGTTTTATGTATTTTTATATAAATGCAATAAGATTATTTAAAAACAGCATAAAACGAAGTAACAAACAATAGTAAAAAGAAGTATTTAACAAAAATAAAATAAAATAAAAAAAAAAAAAAAAACAAACGAAACTGAAGAAGAAATAAAACAAAAAGAAATGTTTAATGGATTTTTACTATACAATGTTTTAATACTAGTGTTCAAATAAATCTTCAATGTATACAATAAACACACTCGCAAGAACATACCATACATATGTAACGGGTGGTTAAATTTCAAGGGCCGATGTTGATTTTGAATAAAACACAAACTATTTAGGAAATTATTGTAATTTTATTTTATTATGATATATTGGTATTACTCAATTATGTATGGAACAAAATATCGGCCAAATGGACGCCGCGACAATGGCGGCACACCTCCATCCGATGGTCCAAATTTTCGATGACCCTGAGGCATAATGGAGGTTCTATGCCGTTAATATGCCGAATTTTCTCATCCTTTAGCTCTTGAATTGTTGCTGGCTTATCGACGTACACCTTTTCTTTTAAATAACCCCAAAGAAAAAAGTCCAACGGTGTCAAATCACATGATCTTGGCGGCCAATTGACATCGCCATTACGTGAGATAACACGGCCATTGAATTTGTTGCGCAAAAGAGCCATTGTTTCGTTAGCTGTGTGGCAAGTGGCATCGTCCTGCTGAAACCACATATCGTCCACATCCATATCTTCCAATTCGGGCCATAAAAAGTTCGTTATCATCTCACGATAGCGAACACCATTCACAGTAACTGCCTGACCGGCCTCATTTTGGAAAAAATACGGCCCGATGATGCCGCCAGCCCATAAACCGCACTAAACAGTCACTCTTTGTGGGTGCATTGGTTTTTCGACAATCACTCTTGGATTCTCATTCGCCCAAATGCGGCAATTCTGTTTATTGACGAATCCACTGAGGTGAAAATGTGCCTCATCACTGAAGATAATTTTCTTCGAAAATTGATCATCCACTGTTGCCATTTCTTGTCACCATTCACGACGTTTGGAATGGTCAAGAGGCTTTAGTTCTTGAGCCAATTGCACCTTGTAAGCGTGTAAATGCAAGTCTTTATGCATAATGTTCATCAACGACGAGCGTGAGAGGTGCAATTGTTGGGCACGACGACGAGTTGAGGTGGACGGCTCTTCAGCCACACTATCGCGAACAGCAGCAATATTTTCTACAGTACGAGCTGTACGAGCTTGCACTGGTGTTCTCACATCTTCTACAGACCCGGTTTGCTCGAATTTTTTCACGATTTTTGCGATTGTACGCACATTTGGACGATCAAATTGACCAAAAAAATCACGAAGTGCACGATATACATTTTGATTTGAACGCCCATTTTCATAATAAGTCTGGATAACTTTGACACGTTGTTGGATTGTGTACCTCTCCACGGTTCAAATTGAGTAAGTCTGAAATAGAGAAATGTCAAATAAAATTCGGAAAAAAGCTTGGCGTTTAGGTGTGGTTCACATTCAACATCGGCCCTTACAATTTAACCACTCTTTATTTATGTGTGCCATCTAGGAGTGTGTGTTTGTGTAAAAGTTAGTAAGTGCATGTGTATGTTTGCTGAATTGCATTGTTTTAAAAATACAAATACTTGTTATACTCACATGCACATACGGATTTCTTTATGTGTATAACAGTATCCTCTTCCATGAGTGCCTGCAAGTGTATGTGTGTGTGTGAATGTGAGTATTTCAGTGTGTTTGTGTGATGCCATATAACAAATGTATACTTTTACTCAGTTTTTTCTTCAACTGTACACACAACACAATTGTGTTCATATCTACGTGCTGCCTATCTCCCTTCTCCTGCTTTTGCGTTCTCATGCGTCCACATGTGTTCTGTGCCTCATTTACTTGTTGGCTTGCAATTCTGCAAAGTATAATCGTGTATGTGTCCGTTTGAGAGTAAGTGTACCACCTGATATTTTACAGAGGAACAATTATTAACAGTTACAGTTTTTTAATAAACAAGTTAAAAATGCCTTTATCTGCTCTAATGTTATACTTTTAGAAGTTGCAACATCACAACCTTTATTTAATTTCTTGTTTTTTTTTTCAATTTTCATCACTTTAGTTTTAAGCTTCAAAATTTCAATTTCTCTGTTATCTTCAAACAATATGAATTGAATATGAATTGTCAACTTATTGTAACCAAAGTGCAGATTTATACGTTTCTCCATTAATGTGTATGTGTGTGTGTGTGCACTGGACTGGACTAAAAGGATTATTAAATTCTTCACTATGCTTTTGAAGCTTTTATTCGCTTTTTATTGCTTTGTGTCAGGTGTATAGACGCAAATTGTGCAAAATATTTTCTATTTAAAATTCAAAATTTGCTCTAATAACATTCATACCATTAATGTCTTTATAATATGATCTGTTTGTTTTAAATGTATGCTTTAAATTTATATCCTTAAAATCTCATTCTATAAATGTTTCAATGCTCTAAATTTCCTTTTTTATTTGATTTTGGTCCAACTCTAACTAAATACAGTCATTCTTGGTCTCTATTGTAGAAAGAGAAACTACTGTCAGCTATTTTAAATATTTTAAATGCATTTTTAAAACTGAATAAAACAGGCAGAGAGATGAAATAAATAAACAGGCAAATTCTCTCATATAATAATTTAACATGTTACAGTGTGATACGCTACTTGTATTAAGAAGTGTTATTAAATGATAGTAATGCTAGCGACAGCAATTTGTAGTGTACTCATTAACTAAGTGTTCTTTGCTGATTATAATGTTCAGAAATCAATAATACCTATAATAATTTGAGATTTCCACGGGCCGAAATGCGACATTTGTGAGCCTTTGAAAATGAAAGAAATGAAGAAATCGTAACAAATAGATGCAATAGTGTGAATTTTAGTACCACTGGTTTTAAAGCACATAACCACGGATACAGAACGTTGCAAAATTAGAAAAAGTTTTTAAAAAAAAAAACTAGAAAATTGCCAAAATTTGTAAATCGAATTTTTGAAACGAATGTGGCTTTTCAGTGCATAGTTGTTAAGTTGAAATGTTTTCAATTGGTTTTCATAATTTCTAGTAGCATGTAGCATGCGACATTTCAAAACATTTGTAATAGCGGTGGCTACAATATTATGTTTATGTATTGCTTCATGTCTTTATTTTAGAGCATTTGGTGCAATATCTTGATGTTACACTAACAGCCGACCTTGATCTACTGATTTCAGTTTAGGTCCAAAAATATTTTTGAACTAAAATCTGTTTCTACTTACACACACACACACACACACTATAAACGAGTATGAGTACAAGTATCCATGTATTTATGTAGTTCTTGAATGTTTTTAGTTTTCTTTTTTTGCCATTTTGTGTGCAATATAAGACGCCTTTTAGGCCATTAAAATCAAAAACGCTTTACTGTTTTTGTTGGCATTTTTTTTGGTGTATGTATGAGTTGTTGTTGTTGCAGTAGAATGTGTGCGTTTGTTTATGTTGTTGAGAAATAATGCACATAAATACAAAAATGTTGTTAAAGTATTTTTAAAAGAATTGTTGCGAAACAAACGAACAAACAAAACAAAAAGTCATCTGTAAAAAGCAACAAACAAACAAATACAAATAGTGGTTGGGGGAGACTTACATACACTACACATGGTTTAAACAAATACTCCCACGAAGAAATACACACATGCACATACATACATACTCATATTTGCACAGAGAAATATTTTCATAGTCAAAAGATGTTGAAGTTGCAACGAGTGGTGGTTGTTTGTATTCGAAGTATCATTGAAACTATACAAACATATACAATGTTTTTTGTTTGTTTGTTTGTTTTTTTTTTCTTATTCATACAAACCAAATAACCCATACTGTCTCACGTTTTGTATATTTGTATTGAAGTTTAAATGAAAATTATTGTTGTAGGGAAGTATGTTTAAAACGGCTGTTGAAATCTGTTTATGACTGACTCTATGTCTGACTTTCTGTGTGTATCTATGTATGTGTTTATTTGGTTGGGCTTTACTTGTCGGCAAGAATTTTACTACGGTCCATTATAGCAGAATTGTTTCAGAAAACTCTTTGCTTTTCGTACTTTTTTTTCATACTTTTTTCACTCTCGCTCTCTCTTTGTCTCTCTACCACTTTAACTTTACAACTTCCCAAGCACAAAACTTATAACATACATTTGAAATTGTTTCCAATTCAATCGTAAAATAAACCAACAAAAACAACAACTAGCTGCTGTAAAAGAAACAAAATACATAGAGGACTGACAATAACCAAAAAAAAAAAATCTTGTTTCTATTCCGTTTTTATAGTTGAAAACATTTAAAGAGGCGGACAGTATTGTTTATTATTTATAACCAACAACAACAACAGCAAATACTACAAATACTACCACACAGAAATTGTAGAGTTGTGTTAAAACTTTGTTTAAATTGTCTCAGGCATACGTTTTTAAACTCAAGTATTTGTACTACACCCTCTTTGCTGGTTTTGTTGTTTGCATTAAAATCTAGGAAAAAAGGAAACAGTGTTTGAAAATAATTTTTATTTTATCTGTGTTGGCAAAAAAAAAAAAAAAATGGCCACATTTTCAAATGTCTTCCTTTAAGTTTATTTAATTGTTAAAATCTTTAATTTTATGAGTCTGTATATAAACTTCTAAGGATATTTTGTTTAAACAGCGACAGAGTCGAGGCAGACAGTTTTATGGCAGGAAATTAAACTCAATAAGTGATATAAATGATGGTGCCAAAACTTAGAAAAAATACGGCTACGGTCACACATGGCAAATATTTGCCATGTTTAATCTTACAAATAAAGAGAACTTCTATTTTATTTGCCATGTGTGACCGTACCTTAAGTAAACTTAAATGTTGGATTCTTTGGATATTTTTCTGTAAAGGGAGAATGTCTTATTAGAGAAACATTTTTAAAAGATGTCTTCTTTAGATACACATTTTTCTATAGAAATATGTCTTCTTGCAAGACACATTTCTCTATACAAAAATGTTCTTCTATGGAGTGTCGTCTTTAGAGATTACTTTTTTGTATGAAAATTAACTTTTTTTTTTTTTGTAATTTTTAAAGTTTTCTATTTGTTTTCTTAATGACAAATTGTTGAACTTTTGATATTTAGTATGAGAGAAATTTTTATTATGCTTGAGTTCATTAATTTAATAATTTAATAGTTGAAAGAACACCATTGTAAAGTAATATTTTTAGACAATTGGCAAATTGGAATGTATTTTCCAAGTCTTGTTTGTTGTCCAAGATCTATTTGTAAATATCATCTATTCAGAAATAGAGTTCAGGAATTAATCACATTTCGTTTTACATATTATGAGTTAGAACGAAATTTACACACGTTTACAATATGTGTGTATTGTTCTTATTATTAATACAAATTTGAATTATTACAAATTTAGAGGGTGCTGTAGCTTAATTGGTTAGCGCATTTGATCATTAAGCATGAGTTGGTATTTGTAGCCCGAGTTGGATTCCCAGCCGCTGACAAGCAAACAACATCAGTTTGTCATAATTATTAGGTTTCTGTCCTATCGTAACTAATATTTATCACAGCGCCCCTTCTTCGGTGCTATAGCATTGAAACGCTACCGAAGAAAAATAATTAAATGAAGACTATAAAATCAAGCTTTAAAAATAATGCGCCTACTCACCACTGCAATGCTGCACTAAAAACAAGTAATGCGCAATTGCAGAGTTGTGATATAAAGCTTTCTTCTACTTTCACCACCCTTACTTCTCTTTCCAAAGAAAGTAACGCCATTATATAAAGTCAGGATATTAATTGCCTGAAAAAAAATTTGTTCTTGTACCGTTGGGTGACAATATCAGCTTTGTATGTTATTGTTGTCGTTTCTCTTTTAAACATTGCTGATGACGTTCTTGGTAGGGTAGAAAATCTATTACACAAATAGTTTTTGTGTAAAAACTATTTTCGTATTAAAACAATGCGGCGCAAACCGTGATTTTGAGTGAATATTTGTTTTTTTTTTTTTGTGAAAACATCATTCGTAAAGATACATTACATCTATGACTGACTTTGACTGACTGGTGAAGCATTCATGATAAACTAGATTTTATTGATGAATTTGTGTGAGCAGATCAAATGACAATGGAAGCTTTTAAGAATACATTTACAGTCTTGTCTTGTTTTACAGATCTATAGTTGGTTGTATCTTCTTGGCTTTTTCAAATCATAGATTTATGTGAAATATTCACAGTACATATTTATATTATGCGCAAGTGGAAAAATATTTTAGTGCAATCAACTAAAATATTTGAAAAGACATGAATTTACCTCCCCAAGTTTTCTCCAGAACGTTGAAAATGTTAAAAATTATATTTTAACAAGACAACATTAGAATAGAGTATTTAGGGACTCCTGTATGCGTTAATGTTTTTAAATAAACTCTAAATAAAAATTGAGATAAATATAATTGGATGCACTCCATGAAGGACAGACAATGTGTAAACAAAATGTTATTTTTAGCAATTTGATATTGTAAAACAAACGTTATTTGTAAATCGTTCGTTCCACATGGCAAGGTTTAAATTAAATAATAAACTGGAAGTTTATTATTTATTGTTTTATTTAAATATTAGACATTCGTAAATGTTTCTAGTATCTAGTATGTCATAATTTTTTGAAGCAGGCATGTCTGAATTAAATCAAAATAAATTTAAATCGATTTATTTAAATTTAAATACCAAATTTTAAAACCCTTCTAGTTTGCGGTGCATAACAGGCCTTGTATGTTTTAGATTTATAAAAATTTATGTTGTGCATCTTGAATATTTGTTCGATTATCACAAAACAACTTTTAAATTAGTTTTTCAATAAAGCACACAACACATATAATATAAAATCTTGAATCTTTTGATGCATACTCGTATATGTATGTAAGTACATACATAAATATTTGATTGAATTTTCAGGCATTTAGACAGATATAAATTTGTAAATGAAAAATATTTTGCATATTTACAATAGCTGGTGTTTTGTTTTATTTAAATATATGGAAATATTGAAAGCTAAAAAAATTGTGAAAATATATTTATTTCATTTAAAATATCTACACTTTTTTTATTTTGCAATTAAATTAATGTTTTTTAGGCAACAAACAGAAACATAAAAAAACACATACTCCTACAAACATATTTGAAATATTTCATTTTGTATAACTATATAAACATTTTATTGCACATATTTGTGTTGTGTTCTTTATGAAATCTTTTAAATATTAGATTTATTTTAAATCTATGAAGCGTATGAAATGTATTTGTTCTTAATTTTATTTAGATTAAATGTGTTTTTAGGTATATAACTAAGTTTGTTTGGTTTCTCTGTATACACATGTAGAGCAACAGAGTAAATCAAACCCATATTTACGTTTCACTTTGTGGCAACAGCAACAGCAACAGCAACAGCAACAGCAAAGAAATCAATTTATTTTTTATTAAATACCAGAAAACTAACACAAACAAATACCGGGGCTTTGTTGTTTTTACATTCTCTCTCTGTCGTTCCTATTCAAAACTCATAACTAAATGGCAAACATATCTACATACTTATACAATAAATATGTATGAACTTATTTAATAATAACAATAACAAAAATTTGAATACAATGGAATTAATACTGATAAATACTGTTGCTGTTATAGGCTTTACAGCTACATGCAACTAATTAAGGACACGATACTAAGTTGTGAGCCTGAAGCACAAAATACATTTTATTTTAATATATTCTTAAAATTTGTCATAATTTAGTCAATTTAACTTTTACTCTTAGACAATAATCGCTTCTTTCGTGAAATTCTTCCAAACTGTTCAAATTCTCGCAATCGACGTGTTACTGTATCTACAGACGGTTTTGCCTCATTTTAGCTAAAGACTGCAATCAGAATCTGATTAGTCGGATTTAAACGGATTTTTTTGACTTGCTCATAATCAGAGCATCTTTAGGAACTGTCGTCTGCTTTTTTACGGGCCACTTTTCTGTATCTGAAAAATCATTGTTTTTGAAATATTAAAGGCGATTGCGATTTTCTGATAAGTGTTTCCATCCTGATGCATTTGCACACTAATCTTTCGATTACTGACATCACAAGATTTGCTTTTACCCATGTTAAGAACTTTTCGTATACTGGAAAACACTCTGTATAATCACAATTAATTTAACCTTAATTTACTTAATGTAGTGCATGATTAATTTATTTCACAAATTATAAAAAACGCCACATATTGAATGCTACTGTCCTTAATTAGTTGTACGCAGCTGTATGTTTTTTTGTTTTTATTTTTTATTTTTGTTATTCTCGTATGAAATTGTTTTTTGTTACAGTTTTGTTTTTTCCCTCCTTTTACACCTGGGCTGGTGTATAGGTGCGTGTTGGGCTTAGTTCAATAATAAAACACATTTCTTTGGAACTACAGTGAAGGCTGTTTCAAGAATTTTATATAAATTAATAGAACTCGATATGAATAACGGTCTTTTAAATGCTGATAGTTATGAATGTTAAACTATTTGCATTAATAATTTGTCTCACTACATTCAAAAGTTATGTATGTATGTTGGTTTATGTGTGTACATGTTTTTTTTTTTAAATTAATAATATGTTTCCAAATCACAGAAATCTTTAGGAACTATTAGCTTGTTTTAAAATATTTATTCCGTAAAATATATAAACATATTTAACAAGTAAGAAAGTATAGTCTGTCAAGCCCGGACATATAATACCCTACACCCAGTATATGTATAGAATAGTTTTTCAGAAATGGGCGTTAAATGGGAGATATAACCTATTGTGGACCGATCATCCAAAAATTTAGTGTCATGATGTCTGTGAATATAAGTATTATATGTGTTAAATATTATCTCGATATAAATACTTTTAAATGATTTATGCAGTTAAAGAGAATAACGGAGAGAGTCGTATATGGGAGTTTCGACTAATTATGGACCGATCATAATAAAATTGTACCGGATTATTTTTAGACATATGAAATATATTTGGGTTCAATATTATTTGGATATCAACATTGATTTGATTTGGCTTTATTTACCACTCATTTGTGATGACATTTGTTTGAATACTTGCATAATTCAAACATTTATGATCAGTAAACCTCAATTTCGGAAGGACATTTGTATGGGGGCCAGATGAAATAATGTACCGATTTCGCCTAGTTTCAAATCCATCCATCCTTGGGCCGAAAAAATATCACGTACAAAATTTTATCGAAATATCTTGAAAATTGCGACCTGTACTCTGCGCACAAGCAAGACGGACATAGTTAAATCGACTCAGAAAGTGATTCTCAGACGATCGTACTTAAAGGTGGGTGTTGGACCAATATTTCTGGGCGTTACAAACATCAGCACAAATCCAATATATCCTCACCACTATGGTTGTGTAGGGTATAAAAACTGCAAAAACAAATGCAATATAATCCGACCCTTAAATATAACTCCAGAAAGTGAAACATTGGTAATGGTCTGCATATATATATTCCCGATTTCTTTAATTTTCTCTAGATTTTGATTTCCTTATATATATCTTATATATAATGATCCAATTATAATCTTAAATTTAGCTATAATTCTGCTTTAATAATAGCTCAATTCACAATCTTGTGCAAATGGTATTGCATCATTGCATTTGCACAATATTGTGAATTGAGCTAATGTTTTGTCATACTATTATCCTGCGGAATTGTTGTACACTGTACACAAGACTTATAATCTATTTTATTGAATACAAATCAAGAAACCAAATAAAAAAACAAATAGAATACAAGGGTTGAGACAACAGGAATTCTTTAATTTTCTCTAGATTTTGATTTCCTTATATATATCTTATATATAATGATCCAATTATAATCTTAAATTTAGCTATAATTCTGCTTTAATAATAGCTCAATTCACAATCTTGTGCAAATGGTATTGCATCATTGCATTTGCACAATATTGTGAATTGAGCTAATGTTTTGTCATACTATTATCCTGCGGAATTGTTGTACACTGTACACAAGACTTATAATCTATTTTATTGAATACAAATCAAGAAACCAAATAAAAAAACAAATAGAATACAAGGGTTGAGACAACAGGAACATCAGGTACAAACATTTTTTGATATATTTAAATATGAGTTCAGCTTTAAATAAAATTGATAAATGATTTATAACTATTTTGTTTGTGAGACCATATCTATTGCTGATTTGTTTACAAGGTAGTATTAGTAATAAATTTCTCCAAGTAAACAACACATTATTGACTATTTAAAATAAATGAATATAGATGTCGAGGGGCTACTAAATATGATTGATCAAATGATGGAGTGAGAGAGAGGTCGTTTTGAGGAGATAATAAAAAAATAGCAATAATAAATCGACACATGTAAACAATATAATTTGATTTGATTTGATTAAATGGTTTAAATTTAAAATTGATAGCAACAGTTGCACTTAGTTAAACAACTGGATATTCATTTAATTACTCATGTTTGTTGAAATACGCATCATAAATGTTTATTATTAAGTTGAAATTTATGATTTTATATTTACATCCCAGCTAAAACATCATTTATGTACAAATTAAGACTACTTACAAATCTACTAGAAAAAGTAATTATTTTTGTTCGCAATGTCCCAAAAGTAATTCATTATAATTTGCTACTTTTAATCAAAAAGTTAATAACTTATTTTTATACTTAAAAGCTTTATAAAAAATATTAAGCAAACTTATTGCAAACTGATATTAATAAAGATTTCAGTTTTAGCTGACCAGTTTTTGTTCAATTGTGTTTCGTACCTGACATTTCGTTCACACGCGTTTCTTCAATTTTCGCGCTCTTTACCTTTAAGTTTCTACTTTTTCATGCCAACAACTTTGCGTAGAAAAGACAGAAAAAATAAAATAAAAAAACAAAAGGAAGTTAGAAAATTGATTAGCACAGTCACCTTTTGTTCTCTCTCCCTTCTTATTCAAAAATACTTGCTTTAAAGAGTCAAAATTGAAACGTGTAAAAGCGGACTAAATAATTAAAATCTTTCTACTTAAAGTATATTTTTTGATTTTATATATAAAGTAGTTCTTTAAAATATATAATTATTTATACAAAAAGTGGCGAAGAAAGCTACGAAATAATGAAATCTGAATGTCATTAAAATTAAGAATGTAAGTAAAGTTTTTGCTGGGATGTTAATGCCTCCTTAAAATGAAATTGATTATTTGATTAGGAGTAAGAGTTGTTTGTGGCAGGTTAATGTTGGGGTTTTGCTAACTAAAGTATTTTGCTTGTTTTGCAAAATTAGTTTGGAATTAGAAACTGTACAAAAGCTTTTAAAAGTCTTTCAAAGGTTTTACTTGTATTAACAGGCACATAATTTCACACTTAGTGAGGCAAATGAATCACTTCCGAATTACTAAATATTCGTATAGGCCATGTTACTACTACTATGTTTTCAATACTACTGTTTTTGTCATGTTTTTTATCATTGTCTTTGCAAAAAGCCTGATTACAATATGGGTTTTATAATCGAGTTATATAGTAAAAGTTTACAATATAAACAATTATATATTGGTTGTTGATTTTCTATCTAGTCGTAAGTGATTTTAAGCAAATAAAGAATTTTTTGCCTTTTGTGAAGAAGAAATATTGCAAAAATATCTACAATAAATTTGAATTCAACAAAAAACATAGTTTTTTTTTATTATGGAATAAACAAGTAATGTTTAATGATGGGCTTATGAATATTTATTTGGCAAAGGTTTGCTTAAAATTTATTGAGGCAACATTGAATGTTCATCTTTATTGCACGTTCATTCTTTGACTTTAAGTAACCGCTTTAAAAGACAGAATAGTATGTTAAATTACACGATTTAGGCGCTTAATTCTGATCATGGATGCCATAAAGTCTGTTTTTACATGCAGGAACCATTAAATCAACAATAGCTGTAGGCTGAATTTATATTTTATCGGATTAGCCAGTTTGAAATGTTCGTCGAAATTGATAGGAGAGGGAAATCTGTTTTTTTACAAATTTATCTGTTGGCGATATTTGAACTTTCAACGATTCCAACACATTACAATCAGTACGACTTGTGTCTAGTGAGTATAGTCATTGTAAATTTATGAATATAAAGTCGATTACATTAAGAACTTAGTCCCCTTGACAGAGTTTCTCAGATATTTTCATTTTGAATATGTAAGAAATTTCAAGTTAGTTATAAATAAATTTGGCACAATAAATGTTCTAGCGTCTCGTGCGTCTTCTTTATATGCGGTATTTTGTTACACCAATAAAGTATTTATTTCTGTATTTTTGTCTGTTAACGTGTATAATCCCCTTGGTATTGCCTTGATTTGGTTCGTAACAGCTTGAACATAATCTCGACAAGGATCCTCTGAGATCTTTAAATTGAAACCAAAGCGTTTCTAAACATAAAATGTATTTTGATAATTAGCATCATCACATTCTAAGGAAAAATTAGAGTTGGCAAATGCCGGTAAAAACTCTTGTTTAAAATTTGCAGTTTATCTGGCCAGCCAGCCATAAATTGCTTCATCTACTCCATCCTGTTATAAAGTAAGGTCTACGACAATGAAATGTAATTAGATGTAGTAAAAACGGGATAAATAATCAGCAACATAAATTCAAGTTTTTTTTTTTAAACATATTTGAAATATTCATTTTTGTAAACACTTTCTAGCAATCAATTTTTAGTTTAGCTGCTAAGTTCATTCAAAAACAGCAGTATTTTAATTAACTTGTATTAAGTTTTCTTGCCAATCTGCAGTCAGAGTGAAGCAGGCTCATGATCAAAATCGTTTATTTATGATAATGAATGGAATTGGTTTTGTAAACAAACGTTATTTGTAAAATCGTTTCATCCTATTTATGTTTTTTTTTTGCATTAATAAGGCACATTTCTAATTCTAAGTTACTCCTTAATTATTTGAAACATTTTTTTTTTGCAAATTTACTTTAAAACACAGAAGCTAAGAAGGAAATTGTTTCCATGCCAATTATGAAATGCTACATAATTCATAAATATTTCCTTTACCTTTTTGTCATGCCTAACAGCACCGTACCTAATTTTAATCCCAGTTAACAATACTCGCACCCTGTTCAAAAAAAAAGGTATTTTTATTTAGTTTCCTTTTTTTTAACATAATAGGACTATAGTAACTTGTTAAGTGAGTGTAATTAAAGAGATAAAGCTTCAGCTTCAGGTGGCAAAGTTAGGAAACAAAAACAAATATCATTACCATTACCATTTCCTTTTAACATTAACTTTGTTATTGTTTTTCTTTTCTGATGATGTTGTTGTATGCCCATTGTTTATTTGTTTGCCTGCCTGACTGTGTTCACATTTGTTTCTTTTTGTTGTTGTTGCTGTTAAATGAATTATTTTTATTATTATGTTTAACATTAACATTCATATTTTTTTAATTTAATTTTCTTTAATTCATTGCAATTTTTCACTTTTTTTATTTAGCTGCCTCCGCAAACATTAAGAAACACACACACGCACACAAACTTATTTAAATATTTTGATGTTTCATCTTTTAGTAAGAGTTTGGTTTCTGGTATTTTGATCATTGTTTTGTGTAATTAAGCGTAAAGTACAACATAATGAACAACAGCAGAAATATTGCCACAATATGAAAAAAAAGAAAGCAAACCGAACCAGTGTCAGACATAGACACACAAACGCACATTTGAACTCATGTTATGGCATCATTATGGTCAGCACTACTTTCAAATTTAGATCAACATCATAAAAATGGCGACCAACCGATGGTTAGGAAGAAGAGCAAATTATGAATAAAGACAGGGCAAAAAGCAAAACCACTTTTTTGTCGGTGTGCGTTCTACAGTTACAGTAGAAGTATTCAGAATCTAAAGTGTGTGAGTTTTGTTGCTGTAATAAAAATAATTGTAAAAATATGCGTAAATGGCTAAAGTGCCTTGCTGCTGCTGTAGAGACATTCACAAAAAATGTACCAAAACCAGAAGTGCCATAATGTTGTTGCTGGAATTTTCTTTTTCACATTCCTTTTTGTTTGGTTTCTGCACATTTATGAACATTTTTTAAATATAATGAATGATTTCCAGCCGATAGAAGTTTGAAAAAAGGACATTCCTTTAGATTCATATTTGGTGGCGCTAAAATTTAGCAAAAAGAAAAATTGTATATTTAAGTGTGTTTGTATTTTATGTTAAACTGCCCTAAGACTAAATGGTGATTGGAGTCTCCCAATAGTAGTAAAGATAGCTGAAGGTGTGTTTTTTTTTTGGACAGGAAAAATCAGGTCTATTTAAAAATGTAAAAGTTTTTTGTTGACTAGATAAGCATACTGACTAATGATAAGATGAATGTATATATTTAATAAAGTTGAATGTTATGAGGCACTTGAAGAAAATAAATATTAAAAAGGATTGCTCACAGTTTCCATATCACCAACCCGAACTTTGAATGCAAATACAACATGTGATTTGAAATATATTTCTTTATCATAATATCTACAAAATAATAAAATTCGCTAAATTGGTAACTTTAAGATATTTGCCTGTTGGGACGACATTTGTAAGAACCTGTAAAGGATCCTTTAGAAATTAAAAACATTTACCTATGTTATATATTTGTATTCAATTCTCCTCTATAACTTTTCAATCCAATACGTAGTTGCTGCTTAATTAGTAGTAATTTTTACTGTGCGTAGTTGGATTTTCGAGGTTGCGTTGTTTTGGCTTCGAGTTTTTAATATTTTTTGTTGAAATTTTTGCAAAATCTGCAACTTCATTAGTTGTTAAAACAATGGCACGTGCAATAAGTGCTTTGATGATCGAAATGGAGTCCTTCCTCTCTATTTGGATTGAAAATCAGGCTGCGCAGAGAATAGCATTAAGTAAAATGGTATTTCAGACAAGAAACAAGAAGCTTATTTGATAACATAATAAGTGAATCAATATCCAACGATAATGCTAGTGGTACTAATACAGATAACCCCGACGCAAAGTGAGGTATTGGTGTACACAAATTTGTTACCACTGTGTATAGCCATTTTTATTTTCTATTTGCATTTAGTTCCAAAGTTTATCAGAATTTTATTAACCCTTTAAGACCTAACGCAAAACTACCAGGAATTTGTTTATAATTTTTGGAATATGTGATCTCTATAGCGTATGCAAATATAATCAATGGTTAGATTTTTATCATTTTATATCTTTTACGGATTTTTAGGACACGCACCATTGATGCATCTCAGTCGATTTTCAATCACATTTTTAACTAAACATATTTTTATTGCATGAAACGATTTCAATTAGTTTGAAATATTAAAACTTATCTTTTTTTATACCCTACACCACCATAATGTGGAGGGTATATTGGATTTGTGCTGATGTTTGTAACGCCCAGAAATATTGGTCGAACACCCACCTTAAAGTATACCGATCGACTCAGAATCACTTTCTGACTTGATTTAACGATGTCCGTCCGTCCGTCCGTCTGGCTGGCTGGCGGCTGTCCATGTAAAGCTTGTGCGCAGAGTACATGTCGCAATTTTGAAGATATTTCGATAACATTTGGTACATAATATTTTTTCGATCCATGGATGGATGGTATTGAAACTGGTGGAAATCGGTCCATTATTTCACCTTGCCCCCATACAAATGTCCTCCCGAAATTGGGGTTTACCGATCATAAATGTTTTAATTATGCAAGTATCCAAATAAATTTCATCACAAACTAAATAATAACTACAAATTTTGTGCAGTTTGGTCCATAATTACTCGTAGCTCCCATATAAGGCCCACTTCCGAAAATCGCTTTAAAGAGCATATCTAACTATCTCAAAAATGTTGGTATTCAAATAATATTGATCGCAAATATATTTCAGATGTCTAAAAATAATACGGTACAATTTTATAATGGTAGTCGCACCTCCCATATAAGACCCTCTCCGTAATTCACTTTAAGCTCCATAAATCTTTTAAAAGTATTTATATCGAGATAAAGTTGAACACATACATATACTACTTATATTCACAGACATCATGATACTAAATTTTTGGATGATCGGTCCACAATAGGTTATATCTCCCATATAACGCCCATTTCTGAAAAACTATTTTATATATTATATACTGTGTGTAGGGTATTATATGGTAGGGCTTGACCGACTATACTTTCTTACTTGTTTTAGTTAATATATGTGTACTTTATTATTTGTAAACGAGTAATACGTTTGTAATTAAAGACACTTACTTACTTCCACGGCTCATTTTGCTAAAACTGAAGTGTGACTGAAGAATTTCGCAAAAATATTGCAACCGAAACCCACCCGCACAATTGATGCATCCCGGTCGGTCTGAAAGGGGTAATAAAATTGTGATAAACTGTGAAAATAAAACATGAAACTTACTTTTTTGAAATCTTTAGTTGTAGGGATTTACTTGTACGTATAATTAATATTTAATTCGTGTTTAAATAAAATATCAAGTATACGCCACTGTTAAACTTTTCGCTGCTGAGAATTTCCTTGAGTGTATTAACAAATATAATAATAAGTTTAAATAATAGTTAAGGATTTCCGTAATATATTACGAATTATATTGCAAATTAATTTATAAATATTATTAAAACCATAATAATAATTAAAAATTACAACAAAATAAAAAGTAATTTTTATAGCAAGCTTCTTGTTCTTTTACTGATAACGACTGCCAACAATTTTTTTTTTTGCAATAAAAAACCACTCAAATATTCTCAACAAGAACACAAAAAAAAAAAACAAGGAAATAAGGAAACAAAAAACACTTAAAGAAGACTATGTTTTAAGCGGAAACAGAAATTACAACAAAGTTTAATAATTTCTAAAATTGGAATCTTAATTTGGGCGCAGCACTTGCTTTATAAATTTGAGAAAAAATTTTCCTTTCTTTAAACTGCAATTAAATAATTCTGCTTCTTTTTTGTGGCACCAAATAAGTCTATATGAAAAAGAAACCCAAAAAAACACTTTACGCTCCAATTTTTTAAAAAATCCTAAAATTATCAAGTGTCGTTTTATTTGTTCCTAATTTTTTCTTCCTTTCCACTCGTATTTCATGAAATTTTTATTTTATTTCAGAAAAAACTTTTAATTTACCATCTTTTATGCAGCATGAGGAGAGATGGTGATAAATTTATGGCTTTGATGGTGATTACATGAGAGTTGGGTTGGTGTGAGTATATGAATGTTCACCATGTTTGTGAAACTTTTAATTTTTGTATATTTAATCTTGTAGCAAACTGTGAATTTTAAATTGACATTCTTTAATTAAGGTTTAATAAATTTTGCTATTTGCTTCCTTGTGTTCTGCCTTTAGCAGAAGAAAACACAAATTGTGTGCGTTTTTATGTCCATTCCACAGTAATAAAGTGCTTTGCGTAGGAAATTGACAAAAAAGACTTATTAACTAAATACAATTCCTTTTATTCCGCTTGGGTTTTTCTTTTCACACACATCTACACATAAATCGTTTAATATGTAATAAAGCTTATGTATTTCGAAATTGCCTTTTGTGAGCATTTTTACTTGTTTAAATTTAAGTTTAAGAAAAAACACAAGTAAACACAGGCAATACTTAATTCAAGTGGGCTTAATTACAAGGCTCTTTGATTGATATTCTTTTTATATGTCTTTTGTTATTTTTCTTTGCTTCATTCTACTAATTCTTCCTGTTGCCTCAAAGGATTTTTCCATCTTATTTTATATGTTGTAGTTGTGTAATTTTTGGCATATAAAAAAAATATTAATAATTTATAAGATGCCTTTTTTTGTGGCGTGATTGCAATGATTTTTGTAATTATTATTTTGTTTATTCTGCCATGAAATATAAAAAAGAGGAATTGCTTTAATTAGCTAGTTCAATTAAATATTTATAATATACTTGAAGGAAAACGATATGTATATATATTTTTTTTAAAACTCAAAAAATGGCTGCGAACATGCTTTTTATTTGTAAAAAATCTTCTTAAATCATTTAAAAAGATTGTTGAAATTTATTCCTTTTTTTTTTATTAAATATAAATTAATAAGCCTTTCTTAAAATTGTTTTCTTTAAGAAAAATTAGTGTTAATTTTTTTAATAACTATATATAAAAAGAGATACTATTCTGCTAAAAAGTTTTAGTGTAAAAAAATATTTTTTGTTATTATCAGCCCTATTATGAATAAAATTTCCGCGGGAGTTTTCTCCCTTTTCGCATTTTTCCTATTCAAATTCAATGTTAAAAAAATAAAAAAGCTAAAAAACTCCCGCGAAATTTTTATTCATGATAGATAAAAAACTTCTTGAGCAAACAAATTGACTTTGCACTTATTTAAATGCTAAATATTTTGTACTAAAAAAAGATTTTTTTTTAAATAGAGCTTAAAATTCGTTCAACGTTTTTATGTTCTTTCTGCCGTATTCATAAAAAATAAAATAGGTTTTTTAGTGTGCTTTTAGACAAAATTTTCTTAAAGTACACTTGAAGTCTACTTTAATTTTTTATGAATAAGGGCATTTATCTTTAAGCCTTTCTAACAAAAAGTGATTTCTTCAAAAAATCCTTCCAGTGAGTTTTCTTCAAGAAGTTTTTGCAAAAACAAAACTTTCACCACAAACACGTTTTAATCGGAAACACTTTTTATTGAAAATTATATTTTGAATAAACTGTTCAAAGTTGTTTAACAAGAAAGCTTTTTTCCTAAAACTGATTGGCCTCCCACAAAGTTAAAAAAAGCTTAAATAGTTTTTATTACAAAAAAAAAAAAAAAAGTCTTTAAAAGCAGCTTTAACAACTTTTAATGAAATTGTGTGAATAAAAAAGTTTTTTTTTTTAACAAATCAATAAAATATCTTCTTTAAATGTTTGCCACATATAAAACTTTCTAAAATAAATGCTTTTTGACAAAGATTTTTTTTAACAAAAAAAATTATTTTTGGATATTGAAAAGAAAATAAAAAAATATAAAAATGAAACTTTTTGCAACATAGCTTTGTTATGAGTGTTTACTAAAAGAAGCTTTGCATGAAAATGTTTTTTGTTTTCAAAATAAATCCTTTGCTTCAAATAAGCATTTTCAGCAAAAAAGCTTTTATTAACTTATAAATGTTTGTAGTGTTTGAATTAAAAAAAATTTATATATTTCTTTAAACTTTAAATAACCTTAATATGGAAGTAATATTTAAAAACCCCATCCTTTACCGCCATCCTTTTTAGTTCACTTCAGTTTACTTCACTTTATAAATATGTCAACAGCAGTATTACAAATTTTTTGTTAGTAACAAATTGAAACATCTCTCGACTTGCGTTTATTTAAACAAACTACCCACTGTGTGTATAGTTTTTGTTTATGATAAAAATGCTGATGTTTGATCAACAACTTTATGATATTACATTTATTGTTTCCCTTTTTCCGATTTATGTTCACAGGCAGAATATACAAAAAAGAAACGAAACTGGACATATATATATATATATCGATATAAGGTGGTACAAAAAACTGGTATGTTGCTCAAAATCTATTGTGTTTTTAGTCCGTACATCAAATATATGGAGAATGTTTGTTCTTTTGTATTATCCTTATTTCAATTTTAATTCATACACTTGCAACCGAACCACCCTTTTACATTTTGTTTAAAAAAAAGCATCTTTAACTTTGCTTCAAAATGTCTTCAGGGTTTAAGAAGTGTTTGTGACATGATTTAAAAAAAAAAAAAAACGGATTTAGAAAGCAGTAGCATTACTTAACATTGAAAAGTTGGGGGAGTTTTGTTAGGTGGCTGAATGAAGTAAATAATAAAAAACGTCTAAAATTTCACAAAATTAAATGTCCAAAAAAGTTTATCATTTTGCTAGAGATTTTTTGTTTGTTTCATTTGCTGTATAGTTGTTATAAATAAGTCTTAATCCCTTTTGTTGACAATGTGCATGTAACACAATGTCATATTATGGCAGACATGTAAGATAATATTGTTTATTTATGCTTTCTAGCTGCTGTTGATGATGCTGGCTGCTTTTTATAAATTTCACACACGACATAATGACAACGGGGCAAAGAGAAACGAGCTGCATTGAACTCCCAACACGTTAAAGGTCAACGTTTTCATTATAATGTTTTTTTCTTTTCGATTTCACAGTTTATTTTTTGCTGAACTGTGTCGGCGGCGTTGTTTGTATTCACAGTTTTCGTTCAGGGATTGTTTCATTATTGTTTTTCTTCAAAAAATTCAAAAGATATTCTGTATTGCTGTTGTTGTTTATGACCCCGTAGGACATGTCAACATTTTCAGCAAATATTACAAAATTAAATTAAATTAAGGCTTAAATTGTGTGAAGAAAAAAAAATGTACAGAAGACTAGCAAATTAAAAACAATGCTGACATGTACGATCTCAAATAAATGTTTATTGGTTTAAATGTTTGTTTGTGTGTGTGTGTGTTTTTTTTATTGGTTGGTTGGCATGAACATAAGTGAAAATTACACCTGAGTTTTATGCTTAAGTTTTTTCTTGGGTTTTTTTTTATTTTTTCTCTTTCCTTTTTTGCAAAATAATTGTAACAAAATACTTTAAGCCTGTTCTCGAAAAAGTTAAATAAAAAACGTAAACGCGCGTGTAAAATTGTTTGGCATAAAATTAGACATTTAAGATAAAGAAAATTCTTCTAAACAAGACAGATAGTAAAACAAACTTTATTTTACAAAATACCAACGTTTGTTAATACTAATATCTCTCAGGGTTTATATGCAGAGATACGCATGTATGTGGGTGGTTCAGAAATTCCAGCAATGTGTGAAAAAAATTCGAAACTAATTTTCCCTTAATTAATGAATAGTTAGTTCTATTATTCGAATAAAATTTTCTATTACTATATTTTAGTTTAGTTAAATTGTATAAGCATTAATTTGGTCTAGTCTAGGTCTATAAATTTTATATTAAACTATTAAATCTGTTTTTAAATAAACCATTTACAATACTAAAAATATAAATATATTCCAGTTAATTAAAAATTGACCTACGTAAACCTACACACAATCATACTACTTTCACGAGAAACTAAAATCATGTATTCATTTTTTGTTTCATACTTACTTTGCAAAACATGTACTGGCATTTAAACTTTTACTAACATACTTACCATACAATATACACATACAAACACGCACACACACACACACCTACACGTCATTTAACTTATTAGATATTTTGGGCTTCTTTTTGGTTGCGTTGTTGTTTTTATTTCATCGCTTTTATAAGTTTAAGACTTTAAGCTGATAAGCACAACCAACAACAGCCACTAACGGGAAAGAAAACACACAACAAAAATAACGTTAGATATTCCAAAAAAATTATATGAAAACACATTTTCACGTGTGAGTTTATTCATTGTACAATTAAGAGTGAAAATATAACAAAAAAAACTAGGCAAACGGAATGATACAAAAGAAAAACAATAACAACAGCAAATGCAAATTAATTTTTTTGTTTCAACAATTCACACTCTTGAATTATCCTTGAAATAAATGGCGGGAGAGGTAACTACTAAACAACTACCGACATAAATGAATGCTTAAGAAATGTATATATATATAAATTTGTATATCTAAAGGTACGGTCACACTTGGCGAATATTTACTCAAAAAATCGTAACCACTTAATTTAGCACAAATTTGTTTAATGCTGTTTACTCTTACAAGAGTTTTGCAAGATCAAACAGAATCAAATAAAATAAAACTAAATATTTGTTGTCTCTTGTTCTAAATAAACGAATTGTTTTTTAAATAAATAAATGAGTTTAAATATATCTTATTTAGTCGTTACGTCGTTTTTGGCAAATATTTGCCAAGTGTGACTGTACCTTAAGTAACCCAGCAAAATTCGCAAGCAACGCGGGGAAGATAACACAAGAATTTAAGTGTTTTTCTTAATAAAAAATAAAAATTTGTAGACGTTGTATAAGTAATCCTTATAATCAACAGTAATACAACTAATTTAACACATATACATACGAGTATTATCAGTTAAAGTGTTAATGTTAAACTAAATTAAACATGAATCTTAAAGTCGCTGAAGGACGAGAATGTTGTACATCGGTTTCAGAATTACGATGGTGTCAAATAAATTTCATACAGACCGAAAGTAATAGCAATACTAATTAAAACTAATTGATTCTTATATCATTGTGATATTTTTTGCTAACTAAAACTTTGTTAGCAAGTTTAACATTCGCAATCATACTAAACTTTTTATTTTAATGTTGACAGTGTGTAGCGTTCGTTATTGCAAATACAAAGTTTTTGAAAAACAAATTTTGTTATTATTTTAAAATAGATATTAAGAAATCCAATAAAGTATAAATAAAGCAGCAGTATTAATAAATATAAATGCAAAACTGCTAAAAGAATAAGGGGAAAGTTGACATATAAGACAGATGAATTTGAGATGAGGCCAGTTAAAGAAAAATACTTATTTTAAATTATTTAAACTAATACTTATTGCAAACTCGACTCCAAGTGGTGTATGTCACTTATAAATGTCGCATGGTAACTAATAAAAAAGTTTGTAAAACAAAACAAATGCAAACGTGAGAACTTTCAGTACAGAGCCATATTATTTTACTTTAGTTGAAAAAAAACTATGAAAGATGATATTCCATGCAGATCTTTTATTTTTGTAGAATCAGTCGAAAAGATGTAACATTTTTTGTGGCATTCTGAACCCGTGTTTATTATTAACATAATAAAAACAACAATACGAAATAAACTAACTTTTCAGTAACACTATAAGTAATATAAAGAGTACGAATGTCACGTTCTTAACCATGCTAATGTCAATATTTTATGTTTTTCAATATCAGTGCCAGTCGACTTCGGTATGGTGGAAGGTGTACGAGTATTTTAGCATATTTTATCGTAGATTTCGAAAGCAAGATATAAGAAATTGTTTTTTAATATATTCCAGTTTTTTTTGTGTACACATTGTATTGCAGTTCCCTGATTACAGATGCATATTCAAGCATCGGACTTACCAACGTTGTGAATAGATTTGTTGTCACAATTCCTTTGCAAAACGTTTTATATAAGTGAGGACACCAATTGCTTTATAATCAATCATAGCTATATGATAGTTTAAGTTCAGTTTTGTATCAAAGTTGACATACAAATCAATAATAAATTCAACGGATCTTAATATTGAGCTCCCTGTAAGATATTCATGGACTATTCTAATCTTCTTATAACTATAATTTAAGCAGTGATAAACTTTTATTGTGTAAATAACTTTTTACTTCAATGAACGAATGGGTTTTGGACTACTTGGCATAACGCTTTAACTTCAAAAAAAAAAAAATCCTGTAAAAATATATTCACACGATCTAGAGAGTCAATTATGATCACTTGAATGTGAGAGTACTAGACCGGGAAATATATCATGCAGTTATTTAATTATTTTATGTGGTACTGTCTTGTTGAAAGCCCATATAGATCCCATTTGGTTGAGGGATCTATTTTACCAAGTTGCTATTAAGAAGTCGCTTGGAAGAAATGCTAGCATTGATTGATAGTGTTTCAGAATTTAGATGTTTTCTCTAAATTGCAACTGCCTAAATTGTGACGAGAGTAACAAACTCTCGCTTGAAAAATAAATACGGTGGATTTCAAACTTTGAGTGGTTTTTAAATTTTGTTTAATATTGAAAAAAACTGTTTTTTTCCTGCAATGGTCCATATAAATATAAAAACTTAATCCTTAATAATAACTCCGATATGATACCATTATTTCCGGCTAGAGCATGTATGAAACATACATATATTATTGAAACTTAACCTACAATAGTCAAACATTTTATGGCTTATTATTATTTTTAATACATACTGTGTAATAAGAACATATTTATGTTAATATTTCAGCGGTAAAATAAAAATATGGAGAAGAGTGGCCTCCAAAAAGGCCTTTTTTACACACTAGGTCATCATCAGGAAATCAAAGCTTTTCCTACTCCTTATATGCTAAAGTGTACGAAGACTATTTTATGGAAATAAATTAGATGATTTTCTACACAAGAATACCTTTTAAAAAGCCACTTGTGCAAATATCCTTAATGAATTCAGCATAAAACCTTAAAAATATATTTAAATAAATTGTTGTGGCAATGCTTGGAAACTTGCATATATTTTATTAATCTTTTTCACGTTTGCCTCTTTAACATTTTTGTTAGAGTTTAAATTTCGAAACTTTTAATATGCATATCAAAGAGTATGAAGAGTAGAATGAAAGGCCTTGAAGTGGAGGCGATTTCGATTACATTTCCTTACACATACTTGCACATACTTTTACATACAATTACATGTATTTAATGTATACGATTAAATTTTAATCATATTGTTTTCACAGTTTCTTTGTATGTTTGTTGCTTGTAAGTTTCTGGTGTTTGTGTAGAGTAGTAGAGTCTTTAAATAAAATGATGTTTTAATTATAAACATTTTAACCTCAATCGATTTAATTAAAAATAATGTACTTAATTGTTTAATACACTTACACACTCGCATGTCATTATAAGTACTTACAGGTATAATGCCAAACACAACAACAAACAAATAAACAACAACAACAACAGCAGATGACAGGAGTTTTATGCTGTAAACTTTTAATAATGATTTTATTTTAAATGACTCTTAATTGTGCAATAAACATTTATAGCTAACAAAAATTAAACAAAGTAATTTAATTATTAAACCAACTGTCAGCTATTTGGAAGGTAGATATATAAGATTTGGCATTTTGTTGGTAACTGGCTTAGAAAATCCAATTTTTTTATTTGTTGTGAAGTTCATTTTATTTCGAAATTATGTTATGTTTCTTAACACGTTGCTGCAAATGCTCTTATAAAACTCAGACACACTTGTGATTAACGCATGTTTTTATGTTTTCTATTTTCCCAAGTTGTAATTTTTTCTTAATTTTAATTTCCCCTTAATTAAAAATACATATTCATATTCTTGATTACAACATCCTCAAACTTCTTATTTAGACATTTTTCTATTAAACTGCTTAAACTGTCTGTGTACTTCAATGGTATTGATTTAATTTCGTTCATCACCGCAAACAAAAATTTGTTGAAAATAATGAACTAAAAGATAAATTAACATTAAATTTTCAAGTCAAGGTAAGAAAATTATCAGTAACACTAACAGAAAACACCTAAATTAGGAGTAGCTCTAACCCAGTACATAACCAACCAGTGCAAGTGTATTTTGAGTAAAATGTTAAGATTTTCTATCTACATATATACTCACTTGTATCCTAGTACACTTGTAATGTATGTTTGAGTATGTGTGTAGATTTGGGTGATCCTTAGATTTGGGTGAACTTTTTCCGAGTTGCTAATTTTAATAAATTCTAAACCAAAGATGTAAAAGAGTTAATAATGTTTTAGAAATTTTAAATTAAACCAAACTAATAATTTTACATTGAATATTATAAAATAGGCTGCAAAATATATTTTAAGCCCATAAGCGCCACCCTAGTCTATAGGTTTGTGCCATTTGGAAAACAGAAAATTCAAAACCATATAGAGAAATTCTAAAATTATATAAAACCACATGAGTTATCAAACACTTTTCTAATATGAGTTGGATTTAATAGGATGAGTTGAGAAAATTACATGCATATTTCAGAAAAATAACTATAAATGTACAAATTCATAAACAGCAGTTATTACACAAATGTGCCAAGTCATAATTATTCGTTTTGAGAAATTTAATAGTTAAAAAGTGTTCTAAATAAATGAAATATTCCTTTTGTGAACTGTTAATACTAGAATCTGAAAATTCCAAAAAAATATTAACTTAATTTTTGTTAACTTCTAGACCTGTAACACTTTCATAATAATAAATAACTGCCTTACATACATATGTATATCTAGGTAACTGAATATAAGTATGCTTGTATGTTAGTGAGTAAATAAGTAAGTAGGTAAATAACTAACTAAGTAAGTAGTTGTTTTATGTATGAATTTAAAATTGTTTGTTTATTTTGTTGTACGAGTATGTGTGTGCATATGAAAAGAAAAAGTGTTTGCTTATTTTGAAAAATTTTAAATAGTGATTTTATTATTTGTTGGATTTTTAATGAAAAATGGTTTTAAACAAAAAGAAGCATATGCATACATTTTGTAAGAAACACTCATTTAAATTAAAATAAATGTGCACAATGGGCACTAAACTACTTAAACAGTTTTTAGAAAATGCTCATTGTAATAATCCACACCAATATTGTGGGGTGGAATTGAGCTGATATTTGTACTGCCCATATATATTCATCCAACATCCAACTTAAAACATACCGATCGATAGAGAATAATTTTCAGAGTCGATTTAAGGGTGTCCGTCTGGCTGGATGCTGACTGTGCGTAAAGTACAGTTCGTAATTTTTGGTGAATGATAATTTTTGGCCTAAGAACGGTTGGAATTGAAATTGGTTGCAATCGGTTTTTTTTTTATTTTACTTTGTCTCCATACAAATGCCCTCCCGAAATCAGGGTTTATCGATCATATATGTTTGATTGAAGCACGTATGCAAATAAGTTGTACGTGAAGCCTAATCGCAGATCGATCCATAATTGACCATAGCTACTGCAAAAACCCTTTTCACTTTTATCACTTTAACGACTATAAATCTCTTAAAAATGTTGGTATCCAAAAAAATGTAATCCAATTTTTTTAATAGTTAGTCAAAGTTCTCATATAAGACCCCCTTTGGAAATCACTTTAACATGTATAAAACTTCTAAAAGTGTTTCTATCGAGATAAAATCTAACACAAACAATTTTTATATGCACAGAAGTCATGTCACTAATTTTTTTGTTTTTGCACATTTCTAGGTGTTTGGCATTATATGGTCGGGTTTGATCGACTATACTTTTTTACCTGCTTAAGGTCCAATTTTTTCATTTTCTTCTTTACAGAAAGTTATAATAACAAATTGTCGAATTTGTGACAAGTTTTATACATATTGTAGTAAAAATATTTAGTTTTATGAATGAATTTTAAATAAACAAAAACTCTTGTCTGAACTTTGCTGCCCATTTATACATATCCTAATGAGAATAGAAAAAAGTTCGTTTGTTTCCATCGTCTTAACTAGCTTTCCGATTTGAAACTTATTTTGTTTGCGTTAGGTTTTTTTTCTTTAAGAACGTTTGTCATTCTTTGTATATTGTAACACTTTCAATGGCTGACATCTGCTAAAGATTATTAAATTGAAAGAAGGAAGAAAGGTCTGTATAGCACATAAAAAACAATCAGAAGGAAGAAACTTCAAATATTTTTTGTTTCTTGTCGAATGTCGCATTCTTAATTAACGTTTGTGACATTTTATTACAAACCTAAATTTAACTTTAACTTTTAATGAAAAACAAATTCTTCATATCACACTAAAGATTTCATTTTGATTTTTAAAGTGTGTCGCGTTCTTTTTTCTATTTTTTTTTAAATGGGGGAAAAAATGGGAAAATAGTGTATAAGGCTGGAGAAGTTGCCACAAATAATGCTAAAGAAGAAAAGAATTTTGAATTGGCAAAGAATTCGGAAAATGCGTTACCAGTGGGCATATTTGTAGAGTTGAAGTTTTACGTATAGAAGCACAAAAAATGTTTATCGTATAAAAATTTTATCATTCAATTCGTCGATTTTGAAAATTTGATTAAACATAGTTCTACTACTGATGTATTAAAGCTTTTAAACAAGAATAACACGTACGAATGTCGCGTTCTTTATAGGTTGCGAATTAATATTGTAGAAATGACAAATATTTTCAATAAAGATATGTATATCAGTTATTTAATTAGTTTGGTTCTGATTTATTATATTTTAAAATAGTTTTGTCAAAACTTTCCAAAAAGTTGATCAAATTGATAAAGTAGTAGCAATAAACAAATCTCACTTTTTTTTAAGAATTTATTTAACGAACTTTTCACTATGAAGGTTTTTACTTCTAAAATAGTTATTATTCGCACAGCAACAATGTCTATGAATTATTTAGCTGTATTATGAAAATCAATATTAGTAATAAGTTTCGTGCACTTTGAGCAATATATGATTTGCATGCCGAGCCCACTAATGCCAATACCATTGGCAAAGTGTACGTAATTGGAATTTACGCGACCGAATAGTTAGATTACATCCAGTCTTCATCGATTCCTAAGATTTGAAAGTCCAAGTTACTCACGGAATTCTCGAGATATTGGTAGCAGTGCTGGAAAGAGTGATTAAAAGTTGGACCAACATTTGAATGTACATTTTCAAAAATAAAAAACTTTTTAATGCGTCATCCTATATCAATAAACAAACCCGATTGAAAGCAAAAAATGTATCAGCATTCCACATTAAAAATATTGTTTGCTGTGATGTATTCATTTCTTTATTGATCTTTGGATTAAGAACATCTCAAATAAACTTTTATAGGTAATAAACATATATAATTTTATCGTTAGTTCCTTTGACCCACTTTTAACCCATAGTGTTACACACACAGACATTTATTGTACGTATATACCTATGAATATGAGTGTTTTCACTCGTAATGAAGCTCATCCTCTTTAAGTCAAACTAAAGTTTGTATATATACATACATTGTATGTATGTATATAACCGAGTAGTAATAGTGGCAGTGAAACAGTAGCAGCAACGGAAGTTACTTTACATATCTTTCTAAAATTTTCTAAAAAAAGGAAAAATAAAAACACAAATGTTGTAAGAGAGAGAGAGAGTGAAAGGGAAAACAAACTTGAAAATATATTCTACTATAAATGTTTCTTCACCACTTAAAGTCTTAATTTAATTGCGCGCCTAAAACACGGCATGTAGCATTTAAATGTGTTACACATTAATGTGGTAACCCACACACACACACATGCACTATGGTGTATAAAAAAACTTTAACCACATACTTACCTACATACATACATACATATGTACATACACTCTCTAAAACATAACCAGTCATATTTATAGAGTCAATCACAAACAAGCAAACAAATACATACACATATTTAAGTATATAAATATTTTCACTCATTTTCTTTTCTTCACTCTTACACTTGCTAGATTTTTTTTGTTATTTTTTGAAATCTGAGTGTGTGAGTTGTTTGTTTTTTATTTTTGTAGATATTAATACCAAATAGCTTTTAATTACAGTCTTTAGATTTAGTAAAGTGTTTGAGCTAAATGCCATACTTTACGAGGATGTTTGAAGTATAATTACATTATATCGCATTTACACATACATAGATACATACTCGTACATATGAGTACAAATACAAGGCGCTTATTATTCTTAACACATAGAAAACCCATGTGCAGGTGTTTGAGTTTAAGTAGTTGTATAGTTATATATTTTCTATAAAGTTCTTCTTTTGTTTTTTATTTCATTTTTGATTTTTTTTTTTTGTAAGTTTTCTAAAGTCACTGTTAGAAGGGGAGTGTTCTTTTGATAATGCAAGTAATGGGGTTATTCAATTTCGTAAGCATTTCCTTTTCATTTCCATAATCATCCAAAAACTAAAAATAAAATTGTTTGTTTCAACACAACTTAGTACAAGTTGCAGCAATGAGAAGGAAAAACTTTAAAGTATTATACCCATAAAAACAAGAAATTAAAATAATTAGTTTGTTTAAAAATAATGAGTTTTCATGGAGTTTTTGTGTAAGTGAGTGCGGTTTCATTAGAGGTAACATTTCAAATGTTTTAGATTATTTTGAGTAAAGGGGTATTAATAAAAACCAAGCAAAATATTATACTTTATTATACTTTTGCCAGTGAAAAATGTCACTTTTGTCTTATCAGAAACGTTAAACATTTTTGAATTTAATTTTATGATTTATTAAGGTAATACAAGTAGAAAATTTAGGAAAAATTTTGTTAATTTAAAAAGGCTTTAAATTCCTGAATAGTGGTTTATATATTTAAGTTTATAATATAATCAACAAAAAAAAAAACAAAAAAAAAAAAAAAACGAATGTAAAATATTGAAAAATTGCATTGTAATAAATCATTGTATAGTTCTATAGGTTGATCCACTTCGAAGTATTTCATGTGCTTTTTTTCACAGGTGTCGCTGTCATCTTAGTTTTATTCAGTATTGTTTGGTAATTCATTATAAAAAGACTCTTACTGCAACAACGGCTACAAATTATTATCAACTGTATGACGAAAATCAACGTTCTCTGAGTCATGTTATTAACACTGGCTGTACTGGAAAATAATTTTGCTAGGTAGCTAATTTCCCGGTCCTTATTATTTTATGTGCAAGTTACCGGTAGTAGTGGTAGAAAGAGTTTTGAAAATTAGACTTTCCGAATGAACCACCCACAGTAGAGTGGTTCGCCTTCCATACAAAAATAAATTGTTGTATCAGTAACCCACCTACGATCAAAAATTATATAAAAACAATTCCGGAATTATTTTTTTTTATTTTTTTTGCCACGCCTACAAATACCGCCCTTTTAGTATTTTGTTCACTGTGTCGCTATTTTTAGGGCTACATTTCTGTTCTTAATCATTTTTTACTACCAAGTCAAATTCTAGGCATGACTTTTTAAAGTTCGTACAAAAATATTTAGCATTATTGTGGGTACGAACCGAGTTTTTACTGTTTCTTTTTAAATAAAAAATGGTTATAAATCGCTAAATAGAGCCCTAAAATGAACTTGTTTACAAGGACTGGCAGTAAAAGTATTGTAATTCTTTTAAATAAGTTATTGTATATTTTTTGACTTTTGACTTTATCCAACGATGGCATGAGTTCTGTTTGTGATGTTTCAAGTTCTGCAAGCAGGTATTTTTAAGGTTGACTTGTACCTACCATAATTCCTTTGTTTTCTTTTTCTCATACATATACCCTTCATAAATCATATATAAGTAATTTATTGCCTATATTTTGTAACATTTTTTTCTATTTTATTTGCCGTCTTGAGTGCAAGTATTATTACTATTTAATAACTTTCAAATAATATATGACATTATGGAGTTTTTTGTTACACATTAATAAATCAAAAGCTAATAAAAGAATAACAACAAGAACATAATTTTTACATTTAGCAATATATCTATTTAATAATCAGCTTTTGACTTATGGTTTTGTGTTTCATTACTCCTTTTAAAGGAAAGCAAAGGAAAGCAAAGGAAAGCAGGAATACCAAAAAAACAATAGCAGAATCAGAAATATATGGCAAATGCAAAGAAAATATATATGGGGGAGGGGCGTAATTTTATTATTAATGGCTTTTTGTTTAATGTGAGTTTTTATTATGTTTTTCCTTAAAACAGTGGCAGCAGTGACAACAACAAGCAAGAACTCTCTTAAAAACATAATAATTTTATATTTTTTAATAAAAACAACCATTTCCGAGCATTTAAACAAGATATTTATGATGACAAAATTTTCAACAGAAATTAAATACAAACAAAGCAATCATCCCGTCTACACTAATACAAATAAACAGCAGACAAGCATACACACATTTACCCAACATACCAATTAACAAAAACACATACATAAATACCTAACATAAATTTTTTACTCCGCTAAAAGCTGTTAAAATACAAACAACACCATTAACACATCGGCAAAGCTTCTCTCTATACATGAACCAACTAAATAGCGTTAAAGCAACACTTGGTTGTTGTATTTATGTATTTATATTTGTATAGAAAACATGTCTGTGTGTGTGTGTGTAATTTATATTATTTTTGTTTATGTGTGACTATACAAGTAACTGCTTGTGAGTGTGTAAGTTTGTTTATAAAATTCTGTATTGTCGCATGCAAACGAGCTTTTAATTTACTGCTTAATTGGAAACCATAAAGACATACATACTACTATATACGTTTCTTTTAAATAAAAAAATAAATAATAAAGAAACTTAGTGTAGCAGCAGCAAAGGCGGCAACAACAAAAACAAAAACAATAATAAATAAATTCTTTCCTTAAACATTTTAAGTAGTTGCAAAAGACACCAAAACAATACGATACTTGCATACAATACACACTCACTTCATCTTTTTCATACACGTATCTGCACGCCTTCTTACACACACTTACTACTACAGGCTGATCCATTTAGACCTCTTTTTCATTAGGTTTATTTTCACAGATCACGTGTGATAGGGGCTCACACCGCAAAAACGTTCCCAAATTATTCAGCCTTTTTATGAGAATTATGAGAAATAAATAAATGGTCCTGTCAACTGGAACGTATTATATCACAACTTTGGATTTTTATGTCCTACACCACCACAACAGTGTGGGTATATAGAATTTGTGTTGATGTTTGTAACGCCGGTTAACGGTAGCAATGTGCAAATTAGGCTTTCCAAATGAAAAACCAACAGCGTAGTTGCGGTCAATATTTAAATGAAATTAGTTTTATAAATTAAATGCCAAAGTTTGTTCTTTCGGACAATAACAAAAACTGCATCCAGTTCTATTTTGAGGATTTTATTTCATAAGAAAAAAATCTAAATTCATCACCCTATACAACTTAACAGAAATAAAAATAAAAATTGGGAAACAATACATTCAAGTGTAAGTAGTATGAAACACAATCACTGCTACACACATACTTATACATTTGAGTTTGTTTAACAGTATGTATTGTGTGTGTGTGTGTGTGTGTGTGTGTGTGTAAGTGGTTAATGGAAAATTAATTTAAATGCCAAATCTTCTGTTTTAATAATCACTTGGAAAATTAACAGGACCAACTATTTAAAAGACTTAAAACTACATATTTATTCAATGATTCTTACGTTAATTAATTTAGATTCACCATCACATATCCATCAAGATTGCGGGTCAACTTTCAAACAAAATTCTATTCACATTACTCCATTAAAGAAGCGATTTTTTTTATAGGCAAATAAGGCACGACTTAAATATTCAATTTGAAAAATATTTTATTTTGAAAAGGATTTAACTGAAAGTTCAAAATATAATGTCAAGGACTCATTACCATTCAAAGAAAGACTAAAGAACCAATAGATAAAAGATGATGAAAACTGATTTTATTTGATGTAGTATCACTATTTCCAAGTATTGACTTGGCAATAAATATAACAGAAGAAAAATTGTATATTATAAAGCAGTACACGAAAATTGAGCGTATTCTAAAATTTTGTACAGACGCCAATATATAATTGCAATATAATGAGAAAATAGGTATATACAACAAAAATGACTTCCAATGGATTCTCCTGCTGCTCCAATTGTGGCGGATATTAGTTATAATGGAAAAGTTATGTATTAAACCAAGAATAATGACCAAATATGTAAATGATTTTGTTTTTTTTTAGAACATGCTATTGTTAACATGTTGAAGACATTTAATTATTTTAATCCATATATTAATATTGCAATAGAGAAGGGATATGATTTGAAACTTTCATATTGATAAGAATGGCAAATCATTTAATAATGGATTGGCATCAGAAACCAACGGCTGCCGGAAGAATAATTAATTATTGCAAATACGACTAAGAATTAAATAGAAAGAGTACTAACTATAAGTGACAAGGAATTTAATAAAAATAGCAAGGAAAATATAGGGAATATATTGAAAGACAATAATTTTCAAATTCAGCTAATTTATAAATTAATAGGACAGCATAAAGACAGAAATAGAAACAATACAAGGAACACAATAGAATAATTAATTTACAAATCAATAACTTATGTCCCAGAAATATCACAACGATTGGAGAAATCGAAAATCTTTGATCCTGATAAATATGGATTAATTTACAGGACTTAAAATATATTAAGTTATGTATAAGTAAAGTTAGTTATAAGGTATTTAGTAAAACAAAATATAAAATATAAAAGTGGAATATGTCAAATGTTGTATGTTGCGGTGGAAATGACAATTAAGACAATTGTAATAAAGTATTTGTAGGTAGCACACGCAGAGAAAAAATATATCTGTGCGTGTTTACCACAAAAAAAGCTTTTAAAATATTATGGTCACTGTAATTATTTATTCACAAGACTATAGCAATCATATATATGATTATAGCAATTATGTAATGTTCAGTTTTGTGATGAAAGATTATACCATATTATGTTGTTCTCTTTTATAATCAAAGAACAACAAATTATGGTAAATGGATTCATCATATAAACATGATTGCAACAAATATATACATAGTTACTACAATCGTATATATGAATGTAGTAATCATATGAATTGTAAATTAACAATATTATGGTTACTGCAATCATAAAAATAATTACAGCGACCATAACAACGTTGAAAAACTTGTAAAAATGTTGACATTATTATGGTAAACTTGTACAACTATATTTTTTCTCTGTGTACACGAAAAATAAACTTAGAACAAGAATTGCTGATTATTACTTGGCAAAAAACTGCATTATCTTCTCATTGTAGTACATTAAATCACAGAAAAAAACACTGAAAATATGTTAGATGTGGAAAAAAGTACAAAAGTTTTGTTGAATATTTCTTCATATGATTTTGGTAATTGTTTTAATTAATTGTTTCACGAATTAAACAAGAATTAACAGACACGGAGCAGGGTAAAGTATTTTTGAAATACGTGTAATAAGAGTTCTATAGTACACGCTCGTATGTTTTTTTATAGACGTACGGTCTAATTTAAAAAAAAATTAAAGTAGACTTCAAGTGTACTTTAACCTTTCAATGAGTGAGAAGGTCCCTGGGACCTTTTTGCCTTTTCAAACTGAAATTACTCCTACTTTGGCCACTACAACTCCCCAGAAAGTTACGCTGTATTCCAAGAGTATTTTGTTGCGCATCTTTTGGAAAAAAAATCAAGCCGATCGGATCATTACTTTAGGAGTTATTAAGGTTTTAGTGAGAATAGGTCCGTATGGACCTTGTACTGAATTTCACTAATATTTTTGGGCATCATTATAATTTTTTTTTTTTTGGTTCAACACATAATTTATTTGTTCTGAACACAAAGACCTAAACTCAAAGACATTAGGGATGATCATAAAAACAAAAAAATTCTAAGAAATATTCGAAGACATGAACTTTATTGCTTTCAAGGAGAGACACAATATTCTAATTTTATACTACTAGCAATAAACCAGTTCTTAGAATTTTTTGTTTTTATCATCATCCCTAATGTCTTTGAGTTAACAAAATTTAAAAAATTATTTTTGTGTGTAGAATTTAGTTATAAACAAATAAAAAAAAAATCAAAAAAAATCGAAAACAAATTTTTTATATAAAAAAAAACATGATTTACAAAAAAGGTCCGTAGGGACCTTTTCACACGGCCGTGAAGTTCAGAACTGTTACTCATCGGAGGGTTAAGAAAATTTTGTATGACAATTTTGTCTAAAAGCACACTTCAAACCTACTTAATTTTTTATGAATACGACAGGTAATCTGTAAGCATAAGAATATATAAGAGTTTTATAAGCCTTCATACCTAAACTTTAATAATTCTCTGTTACGCCTGTTAGAAAATTCAAGTCAATAATTTTTTTACTTCTGAAATAATGAAGATGTTCAAGCTATCTTCAATTATATTCAAGGAATTGCAATGAAATCCTTAAAATGTCTCCCTTTTAGTTTCATCCACTAAACTATTCCAAAGCAATTGAAAATAGAGGATTCAACAATGTTCTGCTTCTAAAGAGGTGTGAGGTTGTTTGCGGTCATTTTTATTAAAACGTACTTTACAGTCTGCATTTATACATTCAGTTATATGTCATATATCCACCGATTTCTCAATTGCAGTGTAATAATTTGGTTTAGATAGAAAACTAATCTGTCAATTTAGTGCTATACAGGAGAGATGTCAAATCTGCCAAGAAATATTGGCTTTTTTATAACAAACACACACTTTTAAAACCAGTTGGTGGCATTAAGCATTTCCTTTGAGTTATTGCCGCCATAACCTCCTCTTGTCTGTGCTGTGTATCTGTTTTATTTATTTAACTAAATGCTGCTTAAGATTTCTGCTACTATAATCTTAAACAATGAAATCCTTTATTATTATTTTTTCTCTCTTTTTCGTCCTAGTGTGGTTTTTGGATTTTGGTTTCTGTCCCTGCACGAATCCATTACATCTAGGGATATTAAATGCTTTGCTGGAGTGTATTGTAGGATTTTTCCTGCTGTTATTAATTAATTTTTTTCTTTGTATATAATTAAAAAAGTAAAATTGTGTCTCATATTTTTAAATCTGTAGATAGACATGAACACACATACGCACACGCACACACACAATTATACATATGTATGTATGTATAAAAAATACGCAAAAGGATATAGTTACTAAAAAAAATTTATGTGGATGTTTGAGTGTTCATATAACTCTTTTTGGAATGTCTTCTTACTTGCAAAACATTGTTAATTAAAATCTTTATACTTTTTATTGTTGTCATCTTTAAGTTTAAGTATTAAACGGATCATATAATTGTTTCGTTTGTATGTACAAGTATGTGAATAAAGATAAATTAATTTTACTCAGAAAATTTGAAACACACATACACGTTTAGTTAGTAGATCAGTGTTTGCAAAGTAGTTTTTTGTGTCCTTAGACGGAAGTCAAAAGAATGGGAAAAACAACTAGTGGCGCAGCAGTGTGGTGTAACACTTTAACAACAAAAGCTAAGGAATATATGTAGACTTTGCCAGCCATTGTCTTTATAAAGTAATAAAATTCATTCAATTGAAATGCTGGCACGAAGGCGTTTTCATTTTCTATTGTTGAAATACATATTTTATGTCCTCGTAGATTGCATGTGAATGCGTATGAGAGCAAGTGTGTTTGAGCACTGTCTTGTGTATTGGTGTGTAATTAAAGTGTGGAAATATATTATTTTTTTTTTCGTTTTGATTTTTGCGTTAGACTAAATAAATAAATACGTTTGTGGAATGTGTGAACAGTGCACTGTGTGAACGCGCGCAGAAAAAACAATAATAAATATGTATCTTTTAAATTCATTAACCGATTGTCAGAAAAATTATGTAGGAAAGTCAAGGTTCATGACCATTGCACATAATAGTTATACTGTATTTCATGTCGCGTTTGCTATGGTAAATGTATTTTTTATACAAAACCTAATGCTTTTTGTTTTAATATATAAATCAAAAGAGGCCAAACAAGAATTTTTAATTGGATTTTCTTCATGTTCTTTTGTAGCGTTCTTGCACGTAAATCTTCATTTACTATCAGTACTTTACGATAATTTTAATCTAAAAAATAATTTTAATCTCTAAAATTTACAAAAAGTAATTGCTTATAATAATTACACTAAACATGTTATTTTGATTTTTAAAGTGTCACGTTCGCTATGCTAAGTGTTTCTTTATTTAAAAACAAATGATTTTTATCTTAAGATAGTTATCAAAAGAGGAAAAAGAAAAATATTTAATTTCATTTTCTTCTTTAGCATTCTTGTACGTAAATAATAGTTTATTATCAGAAAGTTACTCTTTGTAATAATCACACTTAATATTTTATTATGATTTTCAAAGTGTAGCAAACAATTGATTTTATAATCTTAAAAATTATATTCAAATTAACAAAATATACAAGTATGCCGAAGGAATTAGTGAAGTGACAATGGAGAACTTGTACTTTTAAAATAACCACTAAAATATTAAGTATATTGCAATAAAACTAATGAGATAATAATTTTAAGCATTGGAATTGGTAAAAATAAATAGTTAGCTACGAAATAGAAAAAGGAAAAATATTATATAAGATAGAAAATATTGGACAATAGGAAAAATAAATTATGGTACAGAAAAACAAGAAGTTGAGCGTTATACAGTGGGCTAGTTAAAAAGTTAAACGTATTAAAGCGCTGTATAATAATTATGTTTAAAACTATGAAATTATTTAAATAGACCCTTGCTGCAAAGTTTGCAAAAAAAAAAAAAAACGAATGCAAATATTTTAGCATAACAACAAGAAATCGTATACCAAATTATACTACTTTGGTTTAAAGAATTACTTTAAACATGATGTTTGAATTCGCTGCCTTATTGTATATGATAGTCTTTTGTCGCGTTCTGTATATTATGTTTACTGCTATACACATATTGAAACCAATAAAACGACAATACTTAACATAGTGCTACTACAATGCTATCGAAAAATAGAAACAAGAATGTTGTGATTGTTAAGATTTTTTTAAGTTTTCACGTCAAACGAATAGCATCGTATACTCTGGAAATGTTCATATGAGTTTTAAAATAAATGAGAAGTTTTAATAAAATTTATCGCATGATCTTCATTTAAATTCTTTAATGTGAGGTTGGTTGCAGTAAAATAGTTGTACAAATTTAAATTGAAACAGTTGATAAATCTGTCTAAAAGTTTACCACTGTTTTATGTAGTTATGAGGCAACACTCGCTACATCAAAACAATTCCATAGCGATTATCAAAAATTGTAAGTTGTTAGTATGCATAGAAAACATAGAAAAATATACATGCATGCCCAGCAGTTCTGAGTGACTGTCGCCGCCAAGATATTCTAACTTTAGGATTAGCTAAGCGCCATAAAGTGTTCATAATAAATGGGATCTTTAATGATGCAAAGCAGAAAAACTTGAAAAATAATAATACTGATGGACGATCTAATGGCGAATCTATAGGTATACTGTATAAAAGTGACTACGAAAACTGATGGGTAGATACATACATATTTGTGTTTCTATCAATCTATATATAATATGTATGTATCTATGTATGTTAAAGTATGTATTTCTATGCTCACACGCACTAAATAACATTTTCATTTTATGACACATGCGTTTCGTATATTTTTCCGCTAGAGGCGTCTATTCGGTTGTTGGTTTTTGATTATCTGACTGTGCCAATGTGTTAGTAAATTACTGAATTAATGTGTGTGTGTGTGTCTGTGTGTCTGTGTGCGTGCAAGTAATTTTGTCTTTGGTATAATAAAATTGCCATCGAGGGACTTTAATATTTCTTTCCTTTGTAAGTGTGCGTATATGTGTTAATGTGGTAGCAGTGTTTCTTGATTTTAATTCAAACATTTTTTTTTGGTTTGTGGGAAAAATGTTGTTAGAACAACAACAATTTTTTAGTTAATTATATGTTAAAACGATTAAAAATTAAATAAAATGAAATTAAATTACGGTGGTAGAGAAATGCCTGTGCTTTTATAGCCATGCGTCTGTATATATTTGTGTAAACACTCGTTTTTGTCATTAAATTTTAAAACAGCAAGTGCTATTTGTACTTGGCGGAGATTTTGTAAATTTCAAAATATATTCCTGCTGCAGCACCCTTTATTTTATTTCACATACTGTACTTAAAAAATGTTTTTAAATATAATTAAATAAATTTAATTAGGTCGCAGCAAAGGGATCGTTTCAACATAAATAATTACAATGTTATAGACTACATAAACCCCAAAGAAGTTGCATAAAATTCAAGGAAAATTATATTATGTATTTAGGTGAAATTAAATCCTTATGATGGCGAAATAAAGTCATGAATTCATGTTTCATTTAAAAGAGGCTTCCTGAGTTTAAAAATAATTTTGATTTTATTTTTTCAATGATTTTAATTGTGTATTCTGGGCACTGATATGACATGATGGATGTATGGAAAGAAATATATGATTAATATGATTTCATAATCGTGACAACACTGAAAACGGTTTTGGGAAAATGCATCATTCTACTGATTCTCGTAATGTGCAGTAAAATATTCAAATAAGTGCCCTTCTATATCCTTTACAGGATTTATTTTTTAAATATTTATGGCGAACTAAATTGTAGAAGGGTACCTGAAATGTCAACAAAATTTCAAATTGAAAAAGGTCTGGCTGGGTCTGGCTGTGTAAGACGAAGGGTTAGAATAGGCACAGCCAGGGCTTTTATTGATATTTTCCATGACCATGTTGCGTAAATGTGACAACAGTTACTAAATTTCTCAAATCATAATAATACATACATTAAAATCAATCTAAAGAAATTAAGAGTATAATTATGCATCGCTTTATTTCCCTAAAAGTAAGTATTCCTGTGTTCTCATGTGTTCTACTTAAATAAAAACTTTTACACACATACATATAAACATATTTGTATGGCTTAATATCTTAAAATACCAAAAACGAAATCCAATAAAAATCTTTCAAATAATTGCACCAATTTTTTATTCCACTTTAATATAATATTTTATGTGTGTTGTTATTGTTGCTGCTGTTGCAACAACTCTTTATGTATGTAACTATTAGTATATATGTTGAATGTCGACATGCCATCATAGAATTGCACTTTTGTTGCATTGTGTCATCTATAAAATAATGTCATAGTAAAAGCACCATAAAAGCACATATAAAAGTAAGACGAAAAAAAAGAAAATATATATAGATCGCACAGAGGAACAAAAATTGACAATGACATCAACTGAAGCAGTTAAGAAGAACCCAATCAACCTCACTCATTTCCTTCATATGTCCCATAAATATTACGGAAAAACTCTCTGTGTGGATGTGTGTAGCAAAAAAATAAAAGCAAAACTAAATTGGAGAACAACTAACAGCAATAGTGAATAACTAAATGTCAGAGAAGTTACAGGGTCTGGTGTTTGAAGTTTGAGTTTAAAGTTTACAATATTTGCCTATAGAAAAGATATCCTTCGAATTTGGGTGTCCCGATAGACTAGGCGATAATGTGCCGGAACATCAGTCTTCCGATACGCATAAAGAAGTTTTTTTTTTATATAATTAACAAACAAAAGTTGCAAAGCTTTTTGGTTTATCTGCAGCAAACACCCAGAGTCTTTGGCGAGAATTGAACCCGCAACCATTTGACTGAGAGTCCGGCACACTACCGCTTAATCTATCGGGGCACCCAGCCCGAGTATTAGTTAAAAGTAAAGATACTATTGTAAAAGTCTCTAAATTATTTTGCTTATAAGGGTTTTCAGCAAGAACTTTGACTTCCAACAGGGGTATATTGGTATAACATGAAAGTTTTGAAATTTTACTTGTTGCCATAAAGCTTTGACAATTGTTGCAATGAATTCTATTTCGTTATTCACTTAGTTTATTTTAAAAAACAAAGTTCTTATTGAAGTTCTATAAAATTACTTTAAAATTATATCAGTTATTATTATCACTCATGTGAGTATTCAGAAACGAAGAATTTACGCAGATTTGAAGAATTTTTAAACTGATTTTACAGTGTATAGGCATGAGCACTCTGTTGGCCAATTAAAAATACGAAGGCAGTGTTTCAGAACATCGATTCAGCTTGAATCAGCTAATGTAAATATAAAAGTTGGCGTATTTTCCAGGATTAACTTTGTGCCATATTTTCTAAAACAACCCACCCTGTTTTTATACATAAACTACAATTGTCATTTACAATTCGTATTTCTGGGTTTCGTTTTTTTTTTTGCTATATTCTTTTAATTTGTTGTTCTCCCCAATTGTGTTGTTTTTATTTTCTCAATATACTTGTACTAGTTTCAAGTAACATTGAAACAGATGTCTCAACAGTTGCATTTCAACTCTACTTTACTTTTACCAACAATTGGATTGACTTTATTCCATCCTTACCAGCCAGCCATTCATCTGTACTAGCAACCATACATCCATCTATCCATCCATCTATACATTATGAGGACAAAAACCATTTGCCATTGCACTTCAATTTCTTTATGGTGCATGTATATGTATGTGCGTGTGTATTAGTATGTATGTATCTACAAGTGAGTTGTTTTTCATCCTTTAAACTTACAAGAAAAAACAAACAAAAATCCGTGTATCTATACTTTAGTTGACTTGGTTTACATTTCCAAATAAACTAAACAAAAATATAAAAAAATTAAGCAAGAAAATAGTGCAGAAATTTCTTTGCGTCCTTTTTTTATTATTATTTTTTTTTAAACATCAACCAGCTGTACTTTGTAGCAATCGACCGAAAAAGGAACGGGAAATATTTATACATACAAAAAACAGCAAGAAATGCTGGATGCTTCATTGCTCACTGTAGCATACACATCGACAAGTAGCAAGAGTAAAAGGAAACGTTTGCTTCTTTGTAGAAGTATTAACTGTAGGTGTTGGTGTATGTTGACAGCAGCTGTAAGAGTATGTGAAGAGTTGAATGTGTATTTGTTTTGTTTTGTTTGTTAGTGTAGTTGTGTATGTATATGTACGTTTGTAAACATATCAATGTATGTTCAGACAAGTATGTAGGAAATATATTGCTTGACATTCATTCGGCAGCATTGATTTTAAATTGTAACATTTTTATGGATGAATAAGCAATAATTTTTACCCAAAATGGTGGCTCTTACATTGCACTAATATATATTTATATCAATTTACTCGTATAGATACATTTAGATCTATATACATATGTATATTTTTTTGTTTGTTTGTTTGTGTTTTCTTTGGAGAGCTCTAGTAAAGTGGGCTAAGTTGGAAATATTTTAAAATTTAAAGAAGTTAAAAATTATTATTACTTTTGTAACAAAACCTTTTGCTTTTTGTTCAATTTTTTCGATTTTTTTTTTTAAATTAGGTATGAAATTGTTTAAGTGATAAATTAGCTCTATTTAATGCGAATATACAATAAATTTAGCAATATATTGACACCTAGTGGTATAAGTAATAATTGATTATTTCACACAACTCATACGCCTGTTGCTATAAACTAGAAGTGGGAAAAAACATCCTATCATGTTTATATTTGTATTGGTTTATCAGCGGAGAGCTTACACATTTACAATTTGCATATCAAGATTTTTTTTTGCAAGTAGTGGAGAGGGGTGAACCTTTGAACACATTTTGCTTTCAAGCTACATAAAAATTTATATTTTAGAATTATTGACTTTTTACATAATTTAATGTAATGTATGGAGATTATTGTTTTAATGGATTAAGTCATTGTGTTCAAATGTGCCGCCCATACGTGGCAGCTTTGAACGGCAATTTTTTTATATTATATTTTTGATATATATAATAAATTCGATTTATTTATTAAGAAAAACATAAACATTAACAATTAAAAAATAAAAAAAAATTCAGATCAAAAATAAGTTTTTTATTATTAAGACAGAAAAGGCCTTGCGATTTCAGGTGACATTACATTTTCCTTTAAAGCATCATGATTAGCATTGGATTCGTCATTTTCAGAACATAAGAGAGAATCAATAATGTTTGGTACTTCGGTTGATAAATTAACATGTTCAAAGGTGCCCCCCTTTTTCTTTGTTCAAACCTGAACTGGCTTGCCATTTCACGGAACTTAATAATAAATATTTTGTTTTTACATATATATCAAATAACTTACCTTAATTTTGTTTGAAATGAATTTTGGACAAATAAAAAAATTTACAATGGCACTGCGAAAACTTGTTCACCCAACTATATTCGGTCGACGACTGAAAAAACTAGCAAAAGTTGTTGCCGTTGTTAGAAAACAAGGCTTTCATGTGAAAAACTCGGTTAAGGATCGGAAAAAATTTTAAACTGAGATTTTATCAATATTGTTCAAAGGTGCCCCGTGTTCAAACGTTCCCGCCTCTACCCTACTACGCAGCAACTGATTAAATCTGAGATTACAACAAAGCAAAAAAAACAAATGCTTAATTTGGTAAAAAACACAAGAAAGCTTGTAATTTACGTTGCCATATATCATGTTTTCTCTTTTTTTTGCACCTTTTTCAAGAGGCAAAATGTTTTTTTTTTTTTACCAAGTTTTTTGAAATTCAAAAACTATGAATAATGTTTGCAAAACTCACAGGAAACGGTGTGATTTGGATTTTTTGCTATTTTTATTATAGATTTCGATTAATAAAATAATAGATTATTAATTGAAATTAATAATTTTCTAAAACAAATTTAAGTTTCATAGAAAAAGCTTTCTTTTTAGGATAAATTTTTTTTTAAAACAAAAAAGTTTTCTTCAAAATATACATGACAACGCTGAGTGTTCGTATGTCAGTGTAGCGTAAGCAGAATTGTGTTGCCAATTACGAACATGACTGCTCGTTCTAAACTGCAAAAAGAATTCATGTAACAGAGAACTGATTTTCTAAATGTATGCAACTGTAAATAATATTATTTCAAACCAAACGTTTTGCAGTTTAGTATCATTTACAATCTGTCTACTTAAAATATTCAATGTTATTTTTTTCAGTCTTTTTTACTTTTTCACCAATGCATTTTTCTCCCCATTTTTTCTGTCGTCATTGCGAGTGTGTAAGTTTAAAAGCATTCAGTATATATTTTTGCAAAAATCTTTCAACTTCTAAAGCTGCACAATCAAATGTATTTCTTGTAGTTTACAAAAAAAAAAAAAAAACTGTATAAAAATAGGAAAAAAGCTAAAGATGAAAACTAAGAATGATGGCTAAATTTATTTTTTACACATTTTGTTGTTCGTTCTGTTTACAGGCATAAATGCATTCAAACATGAGTTGTTTCTTTTCTTTCTTATAAATGTTTTTGTATAAACACACACACACACACACACACACATGTAAACAGAAATGCATATCAATTTTAAATCCTAGCTATTTGTAGGCGTGTAGTAAGTGTGTGAGTGGTTTTATGTGACTTGATTTAAACATTTTTATGCTAATAATACGATTTGATGTTATTGCTGCACATTTAACATGACATTTATCCATCTTCATCTTCTCACTCGCTCTCCTTTATGCTCTCATTTATGCATTAGATTTAATACATACATATGTCTATAAAAAGGTTAGTTTGTGTTATTTTCTAATATATATTTTTTGTTCGCTTGTCACTCCTGCTGTGTGCTTGTGCAGTTTATGCCACTTATTGAGATTTATATTGTATTTTCTTATTTTGTTGCATTTTATACCAATTATTCTGTTTTAAAATTGCCGTATTTTTTCTCATAAAATTGTATTTTATTAGAGAATGTTGACGTGTTGTTGGGTTTAGTTTCTTTTTTTCATCTCTCCTCTCCTGCCTCTTTATTTCTTCGTATTAGTTAGAACAAAGTTTTAGTTTTGAGTATAAACTTGGCAGCAGAGCAGATATTTTGTTGTTGTTACTTTTTTTTCTATGATTTGACCTATTCAGTTCTTTTTGTGTTGTTTTTTTTTTGACTTTAAACTAATAAAGTAAACTTAAGTTTTCTATTTAGTAAAACAAAGTGCAGTGAGGAGAAGAAAAGAGCAAATAAAAAAAAACAGAATTGAAATAAACAAGCAAATAAACTGAATGGTAATTTCTAAAAGTAATAAACTAAAACTTGTTAAAGATAGTAAAAGTTTTCTTTATCATTGATTGCAAATTGACTTGTTGCATACAATGAAATAATAATAAATTATTAGGGTGGATCGTTTTGCTACAGAGGGAACTAGTTCATGATTGGTCATTGTGCGAAGCATACTTTTAGGAGCTACTGTTTAGTATGTATACGTAGTTACTGATTTAAGTTATTTTATTATGTTTTACAGAAGTGCGTTTTTTGCAGATCTGATATACACTTCCCTAAAGTAGTTATTAAAAAAAATATTTGTTCTTTCAGGAAAAAGGAATTCAAATTGAATTGATGTTTTCAATTAATTAATCCTTTTTTCATAAGTTCTTCGGAAAACTATAATTTTAATACTTTTTTTTAAACTTCAGTTTATTTTTATTAACAAACACAAACTGCGAAGCTTTTTTGGCTTATCTGCAGAAGACACCCAGAGTCTTTGGCGGGAATCGAACCCGCAACCCTCTGACTGGTAGTACGGCACACTATCCCTAGTCTGTCGGGCACCCAAATATGCTTTATAAAGCTCAAACATTTTCTTGTTACAACTATTATTTAATTTGTTTTTCTTTTTTTAATTAAAGTTAGGGCAATTTACAGTGGAAATCAGTTTCATCAAACAATTTTCCTGAAAGTATTTCAGTACCGTAACATTGCATGCGATATATCCCTAAGCTCCAGTTCAACTTTCTCAAAAGCTGACTGGGCATATTAAGGCCCCGATTATTGCTCACCTCACTAAAAATAGGTTATTGTCACGACCACAACACAACATGCGTTTATTTAAGATTGAGCCGTTAGGTGTTGTGAATCGTAATCACAGTTTACAATATACAACATCAAAATACTAAGTGTTGTGAAGTTGAGACAAAGATGTTTTGGAAGAAGATGAGGCAAAGAGGTATTTGAAAGTTTGTTTTAAAAATTTGTGTCAGCGAAAAAAAAAATACGCAATTGTTTTTCCACTGCAAATTAGTGTCACAAAAAATATTCATTGACAATTTGTTTCACCAAAAATTTTCTATGAAATTAGTTTCACCAACAATTTTGATTGAAAACTGTTTCACCAAAAATTTAAAACTAGTTTTAAAAAGAAGACTTTATATAAAGGACTTTTTAGAGATGACATTATATTTCAATAACAATGTTCTGTGGAAAACAAGTTTCTATAGACTGGCTACTTTCTATAGAAAAAATTCTGTAGACTAATTTTGAAAGACAACTTTTTTATTGGTTTATTATACGATATGCTATAAACAATTTTCTATAAACAACTATCTGTTGCCAAATTTTTAAAGACGTTTTCTATGTATGACTTTTTATAAACGACTTCCTATATATGTATGACTTTCATTATATTTAAATCAATTTGTAAATAAAACTATCAATAGAAAGTCTTCGTTAGTAATTACAAAACATCTTCAATATAAAGTTTTCTAAAGAAAACATTCTGTGTAAATTCTTCTAGAGAATAATTATGAAAGTTATTTTCTTCTGCAAGGCTTTCAATAAAAAACCAAATATTTTTTAAACTTTCCAGTAAAGTTGAATATTTTGTTTTATTATTAAAAGGAATTTAAATTTTTCTAATAAACGTTAAAAAGCAAAAGTGTTTGAGTAGCTATTAACCAACTTTCTCCTGTACGCCGGACATACTTTTAATCACAATAAATTTTTTATATATTTATTTTTGAGTATATCGCACCCTAAATACAAAAGGGTCACAACTTGAAATTTTCCAAAACTGACTTTTTTCCATAGATTAGTTCAGAGTACCCATCTCAAACTACTGCAAAAATGTCTTTCACATCACTATCTTCTTTAACTGGAAAAAATATAGTCATGTATATTTTTATGTTAAATGTGTTGCTGGTGCAAGATGAACAGTTTTTTATCTCCTGAAAATTTTAGTATTTTGAGTTGTGACCCTTTTGTATTTAGGGTGCGATATATTAAAAATTTACTTATCGCTAAAAGTAAAAAAAAAAAAAATACAAGTTATAAAACACAACTGAAACAATATATTCAACTAAATGAATAGATTTATTTTTCCTGTGTTTTTTTTTTTTTTTGCAATGAAAGCTCACAAAACCCAACAGCAGCAGCGGCACCAATGTGTTTAGTTTAGTGTGACTGTATCCGACATCCATCACATTTTTATGTTTAAGTGTCATGGCTTTAGGCAACATTGTTGTCATTTGTAATACATGACTATGGACTGAATGCGGGTATATTGTAGAGATGTAGAGGATACGATGACGACGTTGAATGTTGCTGACAATGATGATGTATTTAAGCTTTTCTATGCTGTACATATTTTTTTCTCCCTCCTTCTGCCGATTTATTTAGTTTATTTTCCTATGTTTTTTTTGTTTAATTTTTATGACTTTATATAAATATTGCCAACACCATGTTGTTGCTTGTTGGTGGTTAACCATTGATTGTTGTTAGTGATAATTTCAATGTTTGTAGTTGTTTCATTTTTTTGTTTATGGTTTCGTTGCTTATATTGCTGTTTGTTAGTAGCATACAAATGCCTGCCAAAAGTGCCATCAATGGCAGTTTTTGTCCTTTATTTACATACAGTACTTTTCGCTTATAGCGAACTGGAAGGGACTGGGCAAAATGGTTCGTTTTAAACGAAGTTCGCTTTACACGAAGACTTGAAAAAACCATTTATATAAGTGTATTTATTAAAACGTTAGGATATTTTAATAAAGAAAAATTAGTTTTTAAAAAAAGCAGGCATTTTAGTTTCCCTATTACCAATCATTGACCACATTCACTTTGACTTCAGCTGCCTCTCCAACTATTTTTCCACTTCTGATATTGTGGCGTTTTTTAAATCGTACAATCCAACTTTCGCTGCACTTAAATTCCGAGTAGTTAAGCTTTTCTCCAAATTCTTGTGCTTTCGCCTGTAAAACGGCATTGGTTATAGTCAAATTACTGTCTCTTTTCTGAGTAAACCATTTTAATAGGCAGTGGTCGAGTTCTATGAAACAAGGGGGTTTAATCTTTTTTATGTTTGAGGATTAGTTAGGACCAAGTCCTTATTTTTCCAAATTGTAGCAATTTTTGACTTGCTGAGGCCCAATTCTTGGCATATTGGCTTTTGTTTTACACCTTGTTGTAAGCGTTTTATTATTTCATATTTCTCTTTTAAAGAACAACATTTTCTTTGTTTTTTATTATTTGTTTTAGGTACTACGTCCATCTTGTAATTTTGCAATTTTCAACATTAAACTTAGGGAAATTCCCTGAATCGAGAACATAGGACAAAAAAACACAGCGTGTTAGTGGTGCCAGTGCAAAAATATAATTTTTTGCTCATAGCACCACATTTTGGTTCGTTTTAACCGAAAACTAACCGAAAGTTCGCTTTAAACGGGTTCGTAATAAGCGAAAAAATTGCATGGTTTATTAGAAATAAAACGAGTACTTTTAAAATTGGTTCATTTTAGGCGAAAGTTCGTATTAAACGGGTTCGCGATAAACGAAAATATTGTTTGAATATTGTAACCATAATACAAGTACGATTACACGAATTTCCCGAAACATATTAATTTTGAAGGATACTTTTTTGTTTATAAAATTATTTATTTGAGGCAATATCATCATAGAGCTTTTGCAAGATGTAGGGTAATATGTATTGTACCATGATATACTTTATAAAATAAAGGGGAAGAATTATATCTTCTTTAATACTAAGTTATTATGCTTGTAATGGAAATTGAAATTTTAACATTTAATGTTCTATTTATATACACATGTATGTACTTAAATAGAGGACAAATTTGTTAAAAGAAACTTTGATACACCACCATCACCAGTGTCTAATACTTAAAGCAAACTTTCTATTTAGTGTTTGCAAACGTAACTTTTGCAAATCTTTAAAAAAAAACTTTTATGTTACCCACTATACCAACAGTCATGGCTGCTTTTACAGCCTAACAGAAAGTAAAACTCAGTGGGAACTTCTTATAATAAACGTGAAATATCTTTCATGTTTATGAGCTTTTTATGTATTAAAAGAAACAAAGGAAAAATGAAATAAATAAAAATTACATAAATAATCATGGTAATACTGATGGTGAAGATTAAGTATGAAATTGATTTCCATACGAGTCATTTAACGACGTAAGTGATAAAGGCTCGACAATGGCAATAACAATAAGAAAACAAGGAAACCCAACCAGAACAAGAAATGACTTACAATTTTTATTTTCTCATAAGACAATAAGGAAGACAGCCTAATTTTAAGCATATGTTTGTATATTTCATTACATTTACTCATATCCTTATAGAGGAAAATACACTGGCATATATACACAATTGTGTAGTGTATTTATTATGTGCTCCCTTTTTCCGTTTTCAAAACGGAAACGAAACAAATGTATTTAAATTTGTTTAAAAAAAAAATTGTGTACAATAAAAAATGAAAAATGTAAGCTATTTGCATCACCTCTAATCAATAGTACTCGAAAAGTTATTTTGCATATTTGCATCATGCCGTAATGGTAGCTTTTTGTTAGAGGTTTGGAGAAACAAAACAAACGTGAATAGCCATAACAGTAGGACTGCATGTTCCAAAATAGGCTAGGATCGGATTAGCCGAATGGGCTGGGGTTCCTTAGTCTACCAACACAAAATTGGGGAACGTGTTTACAAAAACGAATGGACAAAAAATGGCTATTTGAAAATTGTGTATTTATTCGCACTACAACAGGATCCTTAGGTTTACTAGGTCCTATTCCCTCCCAAATCAATATTCTTCAAGACAACACATTTTAACTCAATTATGAAGAACCCCATACACTACCTTTTGTTAAGGTTTTCTTTACTTTTTTTAATAAATTTTTATATCATTTTGAATTACAAACTTTAATATTTATTTTTTACTTAATTGACTTTAGTATAATAAATTATGCTGAATAATTATTACTTTGTTTATAATGCTAAATTCATAAATTTATAGGCAGAGGAGAAAATTTTTTTACTGAGGCCTTGGCAAAATGTTTGTTGGGATAACTACAATAAATTAAAAAAAGTAAAAAGCATTAATAAATTAAGAGAAATTATGTGATGAATAAAATTTGAAGTCATGGATATTTCTTTGATCAATGTTTAACAAGATCAATACAAGAAATTACAAAATAAATCAAATAAAAATTTACTGCCGTAATCATAAAAAAATAAAGTAGGTTTGAAGTGTGCTTTTAGACAAAATTTTCATACAAAATTTTCTTAAAGTACATTTGAAGTCTACTTTAATTTTTTCTGAATAAGACTGTTAAATAATACAACAACGAATTCGAAATAACAACTAACAGAGATGGGACTTATCAATTATAGTAATGAACTAATTTATAGTACTGTCTTATAAACGAACAAAGCAATTCTTAGAATAATATATAAAATAAAAACCGACCAAGTATATTTATATTTCAAATTGTAGAACCATACATATATATAAGTAGATGTAAAAACCAAACAATTAACAATTCAAATTTTATTTTCACTAAACACCAAATTCGGGTTTTGGTTCAATTCTTATTTTAAAATGTCTCGCCAATTCACATATAAATAAATAAATACCAAAGTTTCAATAGTTAATTATTGTATAATAATTGTTGAAAATATTCTTGATCTAGGAATTTTACTAGACAACAAATTAAACTTTGTTTCGCACATTACCATGATGATAAATAAAGCTAGATGTGTACTTGCATTTATGAAGGAATTTGATGATACCTTTGTCACAAAACAACTTTACATTTCCTTAGTAAGACCTGTATTGGAATATAGCTGTATTATCTGGGATCCTTATTATAATATTCATATTCAGCGTATAGAGTTTGTATAGAAACAATTTTTACTCTTTTGTCTACGTGGGTTACCTTGGAATCCCTATATTAACCTTACATCATACATTGATAGACTTAAATTGATAAAATTACCAACTCTATGAAGTAGAAGGACTGTGCTTACTGTAACATTTATGATCAATATCATTATGGTGAAGTCTGCTCCGATTTCCTTGTAAATAATGTTACTTTTAATGTTCCTCAACGAATTTCACGCCATTTTAAGCCACTGTAAGTCAAACATGTTAAAACTAATTATGCTCAAGCTGACCTAAAAGGTGGCGCAAAAGTAATCCTCCTATCAGAAAATGCTATAAATTTTGCGCAACTTGATGAATTGAGATTGGAAAACATGTGGTTCCAACAGGACGGTGCAACGGCACACACTGCACGTGCCGCAACCGATATGCTGAAGGATGCATTTCCGGGGCGCTTAATCTCCCGTTTTGGCGATTTGCACTGGCCAGCAAGATCGCCTGATTAGAAGTTTACTTTTGCGCCGCCTTGTATTAAGAAGATTTAACAATCTATATGAAATAATTGATTTTTCTCTTTCAAACAAATGTAATTAAGCATTAAATAATTAGTTTTTTTTTGTAAATTAATTGTAATTTTCAATATAATTTTTTTAATAGTCTGTAAGGATTTAATCAATAAATAATTGCCTTCAAATGTATTTTGAGGATGTACTCCAGATTTTGAGGTGGTTATTGATTTCTTAATTCTTGGTAATTATTTTTTTTTTGTTTTTATTTTTATAAAATAGTTCTTTATTATTCCAATATAACGCTTTTGTTGGAAAACAAAATATTTGTCCGGAACACCTTTATATAATTTCAAATACTTATCTCCTATATCCTCGCTCCCAAATCCTGTTGTGCTTTACCTGAATGCTGGTTCATGGATAAAAACAATTGCGCTTCAAGTAGTTCAACAAATTAATGATTATTTGGCCTGTTATACTTAAACTTTGTTATCCAGAAGTTAAATAGCTCAAGACTGGTACTTCGATTGTTGCTAGTCCCCTACTTGACTTTTTACACTCGGATTAATACAAATTATGTGAAATTTATAATACAAAATTTACAGCTGCCTTATAGTTACTATGGAAAATACGAAGACTGATATTTTTTCAGATTTCTAGTTTTATTTTTTCGTGGACAGTCAGTGTAGATAGAAACGTAAGTTTTATCCAGCCCAATTGCTCTAGTTTTGTTCTCTCTGCTTGACTGATATGTGAGTGGTACGTCAATTTTTTATAATTTTTTTTGTTTGTTTCAACATTTAAATAAAAAAAAAAAAATAAAATAAAGAAAGAAAGTTTGTTAATTTCCTTGTGCGTAAAGATTTTCTGTAGGCATAATTTCCTGTTATTTGCAATACTGTTCTTTATTATTGTTTTTACTACGTTGAAAAAGAAAATCCGAAAAACGCATGTACATACATATGTATGTAGTATGTATAAATATAATATTCAGCACGAAAATAAACACTTTCCCTTCTAGTTACTCAAACATGCTTTCAGACAAACAGAAATGTGTAAAGCAAATAAATTTACACACACAAACACCTACACGCACATATACCCGTACTTTTACTTTTCACATAAAAACAATACAAAAAGAAATACAAAAAACGCAACGTTCATGTTTTTATTTAACGAAACAATATACAAAGGAACTTTATAAAAAAATTTATTGCTGTAAGTGTATGTATCCATTATTATAAGTAACTAAGTGTGTATGTATGTGCATATGTATGTGTAGGAGTGTGAACATTTGTTTCCTTCAGGGTCTTTGAGTATGTATTGAGTATACTCATTAATTTTGTAGCCTTAAGTTGTATTGGTCTGCAGTTTGAATTATATTTTAACAAATAATCACTCCAACTTTAGCTTTTTAATACAGAGAGGAAATTAAAAAAAGGCAAATTCACACATACCCTGCCATTTGTTTTGTCATAATTTGGCAAACAAACAATCGAAGGAAAGAATTTTTAATTTATTTTTGTTCTTTTTTCCATCACCATTTCCCTTTTGTAAATGTTTAAGTTTAAACAAAACAAATTCATTTGCTTAATGCATTTTTTATGCCTAAAACAATATAATTTTGACTGAAAGTTTCATAGACTTTAAGTTTTTTACTTATTTATTTTCAGCTTCACTTTAGTAATATGTGAGAGCATCTTTCTTAAATTTTATTTTCAGCTTTAGTTTATGAGCAGCATTTTATCAAAATACGGAAATATTGATAATGTAAGCAGGTGTGTCTTTCCCTTTTATCTGCAACATGTAAGCAAGAGTAAGTATGTGTGATGTAAAGGAAAAAGAGCACTAACTTAGTAGGTTTACAAAAACACCTATACTTACCTACAATCACTCACTTAATATTTTACATACAGACATCACTTTAGGAGCATCAGCGCTAGAACGAACGATGTCATAAGTGGTAAACATAAGTTCTTTTAATTTAAATATTTTATGGTGTTGTTTATGTCAACACAACAATAAATATTACCACCCAGCATATGTTTTACAGGATTTGTTGCATGAAATATTATACAAATGCAAACATTTTAAATAAGTGTTGAAAAAGTTTTGTTGATTTACATTTACACTTCATTTCCATCCAACTCATGGTTTTAAAGATATTTTAAAGTCGATTTAGCTCCGATTTTAAAGTGTTTGTTAGATTTCCCTCATCAATGACTGTTCACATTCTCACATGTTTTTTTTTTAAAGGTTAGTTTTAAAATAAAGGGATTTTCAAAATAAACTTTATATTTTAACAGGGGCATATTGGATTCACCTGAACCTGCTGACATTTTACTAGCTGTCATATCAGTAGTAGAAGCTTTTGCTACTGTTCATAGGGAATTTAAAAGTTCACTCTGAAATTCACAATTTTGGAGCTGTAAATGCTACATTTCGAAAAATTCATTAATCCCATTTTAATTTCTGTATTTGGGATTCTGATAGTCCAATAGCAATTGTTGAGAAAGAAGCCTTTGTAACCTGAACGTGCGCTGTATATTTTGTAGAAGTTATTGGGGCATTTTTTTTTTAAATTCGGCTGGTAATGATATGATGACATGTGATTTCAACAGAATGGTACCACATGCTATGGAGCCAAAAACCAGTGAAATTTTTCATGCATTGATAGACTTAAATTGATAAAATTACTAACTCTATATAGTAGAAGAACTATGCTTGATGCAATATTTATGATCAATATAATTAATAGTAAAGTCTACTTTGATTTCCTAGTAAATAATGTTACTTTTAATGTTCCTCAACGAATTTCAATCCATTTCAAGCCCCTGTATGTCAAAGATGTGAAAACTAATTATTCTCAAGCTGATTTGTTAATAAATTATTAATTGTTCATATACTTTTTAAAAAAGTCCTTAATCCATTGACTTAATAAATAAATAAATAAATAAAGATTTTGGTAATTATTAAAGCTATAGATTTTTTTTATAAAATATTTAAATTATTATTTCAATATTTCGCTACCCTTGAGTAAGTAGCTTCTTCAGGATAAATTTTTTTATAAATTTATAAAGTTTTCATATCCTTTTTTTTCTATGACAAATAATTTTTGAAATTTATAAAATTATTAAAAATTTTATCCTGAAGAAGCTACTCTCAAAGAGTAGCGAAATATTAAAATAAAAATTTAAATATTTTATAAAAAAGACCTAAAGCTTTAATAATTACCAAAATCTTAATAAAAAAAGGTAAAATAAACAATAATAAGAAATAAATAAATATAAAAAAAGGTCTCTAATGGTTTAGAAGATACAGGCTTTTTAAAATGTATATTGTCAGAGGAACCCCAGGTGCTTCATAACGTATGAGTAACAAAATATCTAAATACAAGACATACATATATTACGTATATGTCGTGGTATGTAATTCTTGCTAACTAATTAACAACTTAAAAATATTAATGAGATAAATAAAATTTCACATCTTTGTTTAAAAACAAAAACTAAAACCAAATTTCGCTGGATCACCTGCTCATGTAGGTGTGTGTTTATGACTAAGAATATGCAAAAGCATTAACTTAGACATACATCACTTTAACGGCTTATGCTTTTTAGCTACTTTGGGTATTTTTACAACCAACAAAACCACCAAAAAATATACATAAACGCAAATGTGCACATACTATAATATAATGTTACGAGAAAATGTGAGATGAAAAAAATAAAGTAAAATGTTGACACATTTACAAACACAAACAAATATACATATGAATATGCAAACGTACTAACAAAACCAGGAAAACAACATAGAATACATATGACACACATAATGCTGTAGCATTGTGTACATACATATATATATACACAAATGAGCAAATACATAGCTAAGAAAAAACCTGTCATGACAAACATATTTGAAACTTGCCATCCTTACTACATACCCACTCACACACTTTTACACAAGGATTTGTATGTAGTTAAGTATATATGTAAATCATATACACAGATGAGATGTACGTGCAAAGGTAATTGTTAAGTGTCAGCACTACGTCTTTTTAATGTCTTGTCTACCTTTATGTTTTGTCATCTTTATTTTCATGAAAAACAACATTCATTTTTGCAAATATTTTGTTACGACAGGTAAATGTAAAAAAAAGTATATAAGGGCTGCAAAAATAATATACAAATACAATATTAAAAAATACCTACTGTAGACCCTAAAATCATTAGATTCCCCAGGGATTTGATTATAAAACTAATAGTGATCTCCCAATTGCTGTATTATTAATGCAAAACAAAACATAAAAAATAAAACAAAGTAACGCAATTCACAAACTTGTGCAAATGGTATTGCATCATTGCATTTGCAAAACGTTTTAGCATATTTTTGCTCTTGCTGTGTGTGCTGTGTTTTGTTAGTGTAGAGCCACAATATGCTAAACCTGTTTGCAAATGCAATCATGCAATACCATTTGCACAAGTTCGTGAATAGCACTAATGTGTTATGATAAATGCATAAACATTTTGCAAATCTCAATTTGTCAACTGTACAACAAGAGAGAAAATAAGTGAAAATATAGAAAATTTAGTGAAAATATTTTGTATAAAGCAGTACATTTTTGTGACAAAACTAGTTGTATGGAAAAACAAAATTCATTTTGGTTTTAAAAATACTTACTTAATTGTGTAAAATTGCTTTTTTGATTAAAATAATAAATATACATTAAATATACACCTTGGTGTAAAAATTACATTTTAAAAATAATTTTCCTTTTGTGGTGTAAAGGATACATTTTTTTTAAAAGAGAAGTAACACTCAGGCAATTAATATTACGTTACTTTCTTTGGAAAGGGAATAATTGAAGAAGTTAAAGCGGTGAAAATAGAAGAAAGTTCTATATCACAACTCTGCAATTGCGAATTATAGTTGCTTTTAGTGCAGCATTGCAGCGCCTCTAGTGGTGAGTAGGCGCATTGTTTTTAAAGTTTGATTTTATAGTCTTTATTTATTTCACTTCGGTGGCGTTTTAATGCTATAACACTGAAGGAGGGCGCTGTGATAAATATTAGTTCTGATAGGATAGAAACCTAATAATTATCAGAAACTGAAGTTGTTTTTGAGTGGCATCGGCTGGGAATCGTACCCGGGCTACAAATACCAGCTCATGCTTAATAATCAAATGCGCCAACCAATTAAGCTGCAGCACCTTCAAATAACAATTTGCTTTTTTTTCTCCTGAAGTCTGGCAATCAGCGTAAGTCTGATAGCATTAAAAGTCATATCTATCATAATGTAAGGATTTAGCTGTCATTAATTCAAAATGCAGCCAATGATCTCACTTGATTGTAATTTGCCATCTGTGCAATTAAAATTATGATATTTATAAATACTTTTAAAACCCGATGCAGTATCTACATCTATCATTCACATTCTTCCGCCAGTACATAATAAAACAAATAAAGAATTTGTTCATTCAGTATTAGTGGAGTGCAAACATCTCATAAAAAGCAAAAAAAAACATCTCCTAATATCTAGTTTCAAGTTAAGTCAAGTTTTATTAGACCCTTTAGAGGAAAGTTTTAGAGAGTGGACATAAAACTACGAAATAAAGTTAAGACATTCAACAACACAAATAACCACAATAGCGGAGAGATAATCCTAAACGTGAAACTCTTCATGCCAGCGTTTGTAAGTTGCAGCTAATAATTGCAACATTATGTAAAGTAATCTAACCATAAACAGAAGGCCGACGATATAAAATCCCACAGCCACCATGACCTATTATGGACCGATCATTAAATGATATTTTCGCATATCAATATTGTTTGTGTTAAATGTTGTCTCGATGTGATTTTCAGAAGTGCGTCTTATATGGCAGCTTTGAATATTTATGGACCGATTGTTATACAATTTGGTAACACGATTTTCGTTTACATGAAACTCATTTCTGTTGAATTTTATTTGAATACCAACATTTTTAAGAGATTTAAAGTGATTCTCATGGTATGGTAGCTATGACCGATCTGCGCAAAATTTGTAGGTGTTATTTGAAATTATTTACAACTAATTGCGAGCGAAATTTGTGTAGATATGGGGTCTAGGTGAAATAATGAACCGGTTCAATCAACCAAATTCAATCCAAATTGTATTTTAGCCGAGAGAAATTCTCGTACCAAATTTTATCAAAATATCTTCAAAATTGCAATCTGTACAGTTTAACATGGACAGCCAGCCAGCCAGATGGACGTACGGACGTACGACTAAATGGTTAAATTGACTATGGAAATGATTATGTGTCGATCGGTATTCTTTACGTTGGATGCTGGACCAAACACCAGCATAAATCCCTAAATACCCTAAAAACTGAGGTGGTGTAGGATATAATAGTCCTGCACGCTCTCATTAACTCTCGGGGCACTCAAATTGTAAATTGTTCACACTTACGAATTCAGTTTTTTTTTTGCAATAACTCAGCAGCTATATTGGGATAAGCATCGGTAACTTTTGGTTTCATTTCATAAATAAAAATATCATTTAATAAAGAGCAAGTTTTGGATGTTTTTGAAGTTTTAGTTCTGACTTGAAACTGATTTTGGTTTTCTTTTAGCAATTGCTGTTAACACTGCGTTTACACATGCAAGTACTTGGATGCAACTGTCTTGGAAGTTACATGAGTATTTATACGGTGAAAAAATGGTAAAAGTTCATTCTAAACATGTCGACGACAGCAGAACAATTAAAAAAATGAAGCTAAAAAATGTTTGTGCCAACTTGAAAAGAAAAAAAGAGAAATAAATAGAATTGGCTGTTCCTCTCCCATAAAACTGGATTAATTGTTTTAACAATATTTTCTTGGCTAAATTTTGGCTCCATTTCTTACACTATCATAAAAAACTTTTAATTTTAAGGGAAATGTATTTATTACAAGTAAAAACTGTAATAATATTATACTGCAATCCAGTTTTAATAGGACAACTCTGTTTCATTTTACTTTCGTGAAAGTGTCGAAAATCACTGTCTTGTAAAATTCCCTGCCAGTTGAGTTGAAAGTTCTCTGCAAGTGCCGAAAGTGTAAAAGAAAGAGAGTTTTACGAATTTGCACTTGTATGTGTAAACGCTAGGTAAAATTCACACAAACTATGACTCAAAACCAGTTTAAGAAAAATAATCAACAAATTTTTTCTCACACTGTGACTTTTTATACATTTATGGATCTGAAGGCAATATTTACATTTTATTATTAATTTATCAAAACGATATTATCGATGACTGATAAAAATTACATAAACAGGAGTATTAATACACAAACGCACATATTAGGGAATATATTGCATGTTGTATAGAAAAACAGCAAATACAACATATAAGTGTTTATTACAAATACAATACTTGCTTTGTAAGTATGTATGAATGTATGTAATATTTCAAAAAAAGAAAAACACAAAGCGACCTTGTTACGTACAGACAACACACACAAATATAGACTGCATGAAGTATGAAAAGGGACTGAATTGACTGAAAACAAAAAAAAAAAAAAATTAAAACATTTTCATTATGAAACTCATGTGAGTATAATAAACAATACAAATAAACTCCTTCTACCTAGTCTTGCTTTTTATATACATATTTATATACAGTCTTGTCTATACATATATTATACATATATAAATGTATGTGTATATTATCGAGAAAAAAAGAGAAATTCTTTAAACAAACATATTGTTATGTTGATATAAAATTTACATAAAAATAAAACATATTTTTTTTTCTAAGAACACAGTCACACAAATTTGTATATGTGAGTAAGTAAGTATGTGTGGAAATAAAACAAGACAAAAAAAAAAAACAAATACACACACATCATCATGAAAAAAAAACAAAATATGCAAATACTAATAAAAGAATAATAAAAATTGCCAACACACAAATTCATACAGAAATGAATTTAAAATTTATTTTGAAAAAACACCTTAACACCTACTTCAACAAATCTAAAGGGATACACACAAGTAAATGAGACAACAGATACATAATCGTATATAGATCTACAAATGTATTTGTATATGTATTAACATTAGGGTGGCCACGTTGCTATGCAATAAATATCACTTGTCTATGAAAGTTTAAATAATTACAAGTGAAAATTTAAAAAGCATCAGAAAAGAAATAAATTTGTGAACTAATACATAAATATCTGTCATAGTAAAGACAGCGCTATATTTGTTTGTTTCCTTTGCGAAAATTATACTCACACCCACCTTTTTATCGGTTAATCCAGCCATTTTATGAATGACATAAACTTTTACTCTTTCAATTAAGAACATACACAAATTTGTTCTTGAGCTGCCCTAATGTACATGCATATGCTCCTACACCTGCTGTATGCATATTAGTGATGCATGATGGCGTTTTGTAGGCTTTTTTTTTTTTTTTTTTTGGTAATTTTTTGTTGAATCTTGAATGAATATTTTGTAAACCGGAAACAGTAAAAGAAATCTAATTAGACTTAAACATTAAAAATTGTTTTCTTTCGTCGTTCTTTTTTATAAACGCTCGTGAGGTTAATTTCTGGAGTGAAAATTACAATATATGGGCTAACAACGAATTGTAACTGCATTACACTAAACAGACATTCAGGATGTATTGATAAATAGTAATACTTTGAAACAATTGTTTAAATTTGATCGAGAAGACCATATTTTGTTTACACAGATGACAAAGATAAATCTTATTAGAATAAAATAAACGGTATCATTGAAAACTGTGTGACATTCTAAAATAAATACAATTATGTTTAATAGATATGAATCTTGATGTCATCTAAAGGATAAAGTTAAGTTTTTGATTACCACCGATGTTTCCAAATTGTTTGAGGCAACAGATTGTGAATTTTACTCCCACGAGCTTGATTTAGTAGAATATTTTCATTTGATAATATAAATATCAATATTGGTAATTTTATTTAGCGATATTAGTTTTTCATCGATATTCTAGCTCGATTATGGCATTAATTTCAGCAGTTCTTAATAATTCTTATCTAAGTACCAGAACACGAAATTTTCAAGATAGGAAGAAATCAGTTCAATTTGCATGGAGAATCTTAAATACTTCCTCCATGCCTAATTTTCTAATGCATTAGGCAATGCAAAGAAAGTAAAAGCTGTTTACAAGGAATGAAACAAACGACAAATAGAGTATAACACTTTTGGAAATGGATAAAAGTCAACTTAAAACCACCACTAATCGGATTACATGTTATAATATCCTTGGTAGGATTGGCTATAGGATAAAATAAGTAACTATACTGTCGAGTAGACACATCACATTTTGTGCGAATGCCTTGCACTATCAATTGGATCTATTTATTTCAGAACTTTACAGATATTAGATCTGGGATTTTAACTAAAATATAAAAAGTTGATGCCTTGAGTGGAATAACTAGAATATACAAGAGGACCTAATAAAATAAATCTTCAATCGTAGGTATTTATATAATCTATATTAAGTTTCAATTGAATATCTTAATATAGTCTAAGTAAATTTTAATTGTATGTAGGTCTGCCTGTTGTTAAAGTTGAGATTAAATTGTAGGTATTTATAGTGTCTATGTTAAACTTAAATTGTAGGCCCATTTATATTCTAAGTAAAGCCGCAATCGTAGGTCTAAGTTAAGGTTTAATTTTAGGTCTTTGTGTTGCCTCAGTTAAGCTACAAAATTCTTTGTGTTATATTAGTAAACCAATGAATTAAACCCAACGAATTGTGTTACATTTGTCTTAAATACAAAGAATACAAAAAAATACCTCAGTGAAAACAAATGTCAAATGCTGCTCAAATTTTGCAATATATCATGTTGTGCTTGGATCAATCACATTGGATGTAGCTAAAGTAAACCAGAAAATACATCCTATATTCTAAGTCACCAACGATAGTTTTATAGCGCCAATACATCTGTTCAAAAGTTGAAGATCGAATAGATAAAATTCTTATGCAGAGCATAAAGTGATTCTGCTTAATCGTATCATAACATAACGTATCATAATCTGTAGCCTCAAACAGCCCGATAGGTTTTGGAAAATGCTTCAAAGAAATGGTTCTTGTGAAACATGACAAGAGCCTCAGAGTTTAGCTCATTTTCTGTTTGTTCTTTTATAAATTGCTTCTAAAAAGTGCAAAAATTGAGTGGCAGAATGTAGTGTTTCCTAAGAGCTTCGAAAAGAAGAAACACAATTTTTAGTGGGAAGTAATGAAGAGTATTAAGGCATAACTTTGTTATTATATACAAAAACTAAGTGCTCATTCCCAACGAAATGACATTACTAAATAGCACCTAAGTAATTAATTTAGATGTAAATGTAAATAATATGTACTAATATTACAAAAAGTTATAGACAATCAAAAAAATAAATTTTTATAAACCTACTCATTCGATATTTATATATCAACCATTTGTTGATTGTAGCTAAATAAAAGAAAAAAATATGCCATCAAAGATAAAGAAATAAACAAGTTTATTTCTTGACATCCGAATCTGTTTAAAGTCTAAGCAGATGGAAGAAATAAATTTGCAAAATCGAAACACACAGCAACAGCAATAAAAGTTAAAAAAAAAAGAAATATGTGAAAAATGTCAAAACCATATAAAATCATTATCAGACACTCGTAAAAAGAGTAATGAAATTCATCTTACTGCGTTCGTATACTTTCTTACAAGAAGTAACTTTCGCAGAAATAGGACGACTTTTCCCCCCGTCTTTACGGCAATTACATTGTCAATGACGGGAAATTATTGTATAATAATAAAGTTGTTGTCTTCATTATTTTATTTATTTTTTTTTTTTGTTTCTGCTGCTGGGTTGGCAATTTTGGTTTTAGACAAGCAGGACAAAAAATATCAAGTGTAACATTCTTTTTTTAGAGCTGTGATTTTTTTTAAACCACTTTATGTTTATTGATGATCAAGAAATATGCAAATTAGATGCAAAAAAATAACGAAATATGTTTTTGCTTTTAAGAATACAAATTTTTAAGGATCGAATTTTAATTTGATTCAATTTAGTCAAGCAATTGTAAAATCAGCGAATAAAAACTAAAGAAAACTACCAAATACTTTCTTTATTTTATTTTCAACAATAAAAAGCTTTTTTTTGATAAATAGATCTTTCCTAAAGAAACGGGTTTTAACCCTTCGCTGGGTGAGCCATCCGTTGGCCTTATACGTTGTTTTGCTTTATTATTATAATTTTACTAATTATATATTTATTACAAATGTAAATTAAATTTTTATTTAAAAAAAAAGCAAAAAGTAACACGTTTGTAAGGGACAGAAAGTTAATAATGTTTTCGAGAAAAGATAATAATTTATAAAGTAACCGGAATTCAAAGAACATGTTTGTGATATGATCAAGCAATTAAAACGCCAAAAGAAAGTGCATTTATTAATGATTTCCTGAATTTTCAGTACAAAATTCGCGAACGTTTTCACGCGTTCTCGTACTAAACTAAACACCTTTAAATTTCAATAGAAGCTAAACTATTAATCGGATCGCCTTGAACTTTTTTTATACGTTTCTAGATTTCCTTGGAATATATGTTCCCATATACCATTAAGGAGTAATTCAGTTTGAAAATTAAAATATTCTTTTTTCAAAAGGTTATAATCTTTTAACAAAAATAAGTTTCATTCAATAAGAAAACAATTTTTGAAAATAATATTTTCCATCAATAAAATAGTTTTTTCACAAAATAAACTTAGATTTTTTTTAAATGCACAAACATGCACAAACATGCTTTAAAGAAAAAAATGAAAATGGAATCAAAGAATGCACATTAACACATACTTTCATTTGTTTTTATATTTTTCGTCTCTTCATTTATTTTCTGTTTGGGTTTTATAGAGTGTGGAGTTCCTTTTCCAGGCTTTATTAAATTTTACCAAACATTAATATAAAGAATTAATATTAAAGAATTATAGCTACATACATACATATGTACATACATACACATACCACTTGTAAAGAATATCGAATACATATACGAGTATAAAGGTAACAGATAATAAATAAATGTATGCAAATACAATTATTTTTAACTGAATCATGACAAAAGAACAAAAAAAAAACTTAGGAAGGAAATAAACAAAGCAAAAGCAATAAAAGGTCTACTTGATTTCATACAAACATAAATCGTTTTTAACACAATACAAAAACGAAAGGTATTTTAGTAAATAAATTATAAAAGAAGACAGAGCAAGGCATCAAAATATAAGATACCATAAAACAAAAAATCAAATATTTATTAAACAATAATATTTGTTAAGGTACACATATGAATTTTAATATGTCTTATATTTAATTTATTAATAATATTCACTGTAAATAGTATTAGGAACTGCTACGTACATATTTATTATGTATTTGTTGCAACTAAATCTAAATGACTACAAAATGAGTCTCTGCCTGCCTCTGTCGTCAATAAATAAAATAGTAACAGAAATATTGTGGTAGAAATACATGTTTTCTTTGAATTTTTATTATTACAAATTCATTGTAACCAATACATTTTCAAAGCATGTGTGTGAGTTGGATTTTTATTTCTAGAAAATATTAAACAAAGCTGCTCCAGCAACCACTCACTCAAGCACATATGAATTTATTGTTCTGCACTTTCATTTCGACATGAATTGTATTTATTTGCATTTAAATGGGAGTTACGTTTATAACGACCTATATTTATATATATGTATAAATATATACATATATATATGTGTATATATAGTATGCACGCTCACACTTAAATAATACAATTTGTATGTGTATGTTTGTGTGTGTGAATGAGTACAGTATGTACGCATAACCATATGATACACTCAAAAAAATGTTTTAAACATACAATATGTACGCTTATCGCATCGCATTTGCTTTTGCATCACAATAGAGAGTAACCCCCCTGTACTGTGCGCACAAGCTTTACATGGACAGCCAGCCGGGACAAATCCAATATACCCTCCCCACTATGGTGTTGTAGGGTATTAAAATTGTTATATAGGTACATACGAGTATATAATATCAATAGAAATATAACAAAGTCAAATTTATTATATTTTTATAATAATATACGAATTGATCGTAAAATATTTACTCTAAAAGGCCAAAAAGCCATTAGTTCCACATGCCAGTATATTTAAAGTTATTCAAGCGAAAGTAAGGTATACTTTAAGGCTTTTTTTAATATGATCAATATTTTTGCTTCAGCGTTGTCAACTATTAAATTTCAAAACGCACCAAAATGGAGAAAAAACGCGCCATTAAAAAAAAAAACGCACTCTTTTTTTATTTAAAATGTTTATTGAATTTTTTTAATTTCACAAATTCTATATAAAACTTGTTAAAAAGAGATCAACGATTAATAGTAAAGGCCTTTTTTAAAATGAACGAGCTAACAGAGACACATTAAGCATTTAACCACTTAAAATTTAACTTACAATATGATATTTTTTATTTATTTTTGCTTTCTATTTTAACTACTTCTATTTGAATTTTTTCAATAAAATTTAGTTTGAGTTTCACTGGGACTCTAACCCTGGTTGTTCGTCTACAGTTCAGTAGACCCAACCATCAAGCTACACATGAATTTCTATTTGCATTTTTAAAATATTAAATTTATTTTCAAACAAAGATTTTTACCCTATTCACCTTTAGCAATAACTTGATAGTATGCATTTATTTGTCAGACATTCGTATTTAAAATACATTTAATGGAGTCCTTTTTCATCGTATAGATTAAATGATAATCATACATGTGGTGAAAATCGAAAACGAAAACGAATTTTACAACTTCCGTTATTTACTACACTGTACTTCAAATATTGCTTATGCATCGGGCGATGTAAATTAAAAAAAAAAATGTATTTGCAAAAGTACTTTAGAAAAAATTGAAATTTAGTTTAAAGAAGTTAAGAATAGCAAGATTTTTAAAGGAGCCTTTTAAACAAGTGGAGAAGTGGTTTAATTTTCTTAGTTTTTTTTTAAGCAAAGAGCCTAATCTTTTCTTAACTTATTTCAAAATGCTTTTGGTAATAGTATGACCTTGAAAAGAGTTGAACGAAGTGCGTTTTTGAAAAAGTTCATGTTAGAAATATTGTCAAATCTGCATTAAAAAATAACTTTTTTTTAACAGATTTTGAAAAAACTGCCCATCAAAAAAATATTTTACAATTTTACAAGATAAAAAAAGAAACAAATTTTTTTTTACAGTACGAGTATATTTGCAGAAGAAAAACTATTCAAATTTTCAAAACTATTGAATTAATAATTGTTTTCATTGTCAAATTTGATTAGCATGATTTCTAAACAATTAAAATTATTATCATGGTGTAACTATACAAGGTGAGTGCAGTAGCACAGCTGACTGACTTTGTTTACAATTTACTTATGTCAAAGGTAATACTTTTTCAAGTGTTTTTGACAGTAGTACATTATTTTACACAAACAAAATGCCTGTCGTTTGTGTATTTTGTTGTATTTGTTGCCGATTTGCACTCACCTTGTATAGTTACACGATGATTCTTATTTTCTTGAAAGTAGCTGATTAATTTTTGTTTTATTTAAAAACGTTCATGAAAAGCTGTGCGTGTAAGGTAATCGTGATAATTTACAGCAAATTTATAGGTAAGTAGCTTTCAAAGAACAAACAGTGGATCAATCAGCAAAAGTTTACTACTATGAGAAATAAAGCTGATCCCTTGAAACAATCTATGCGTATGTTTATGATTCTCATCGATCGATAACGCTGATGAGTATTTCGTTTGCGGTAATCACTTATCTTCTGCAAGAGTATTATTATGAGAAAAGGTAGGCGACGGTGATATCTCTGCTACTAATTAGCATTTGTCTATGCGTCCATTACGCAAGATGTTGCCAGTATTGGAATAATTGCTGTCTCTTGTTAGATGTCACCAACCTTAAATGAAATTTTTATTAAAGTCAATAAAAAATTTGTAAAGAAATTATTATACAATTTACAGTGTAGTTATTATACACATTTCTGTAGCTATATATTGATGTGTATTTTAGTTTAATACACAACAACGCATGTATTCTATATAGCATAAATAGAGTATGTATGAGTGTTTTCACTTTAAAATTATAAATAAATATATGAGGTGGAAACAATAGACCTTTAGATTATTTTAAACTTACCAACAGTTTCTATTATACCTTCACAAAGCAACCTGTGAATTTCGAAAAAAAAACTGCTGAAGACTATCTGCATCAGCACAATTATTGTGTGAATAAGAAAGAAAGAGAAGTTTATGTGAAAAACCTAAGGATGCCTGTATATAAATTGAAAAGGATACAACTGTTAGTTTTTATCTTAAAAAAATAAATAAATACTTACACATGTATCTATACCAAAAACAAATGTATAGGTGTGTGTGTGTGTATTTATGGTGTTGATACCTTAATAAATGCCTATTTTTACAATTTGGCATAATATTAAATATTTCTTTCCATGCTTTTTATTTTTTGTTGTTTTATTTATTTTATTTATAGTCGTGTTTATTCTGTCCGTAAGTGGTGTTGACCTTTCCAAGGCTTTTTACTTTATTTGTTGCTTATTTGTTTGTCTTTCTATCGTACAAATAAATTTTAATTTTTGTTGATACTTGTGTTTCTTTTGTCGAATTTTTGGGTTTATTTATTTTTATTTCTTTGCATATATTTTTTTTTAGCCATACAACCGCCTCCCCATGCATGAGTGAATTGGTATATGGACTTTTATTTAGTCCCTTATCAGGCATTTAGCATAAAATGGACATGACAGTTTGACTTGAATTATGGTCCAATATGATCAACTATTGTTTTGCGGTTTTTTTTAATCTTAAACTGTAGTTAAAAATTTATATCTATATCGTACATACATATTTAAATTAGTTTAAATATGAGGAGGGGTTTTAACATAAACTAAATTTAAATTGCTTTATACATACAAAGAATTTGTTAGACTTTCTTTAAACTGTATTTCTTAAATTTGCAGTGAAAAGTTTTTATTTTCAAAACACACAAAGGAAACGGAACAGAAACTCTATGTTAATTATTAAACTAAATATTCGTAATTAATAATAATTATACGCCGTCCTTATTTTTCAATGTTGTTATCTACCATTTTATTAGTTGGTAAGCCGAGTTTTGTCAAGCTATGTTTATTTATTATATAAATAGTTATAGATTTTAGCTAAATCTGCTTCAAAAAAAATCTATTTTATTTAAAGTCATAACAAACGAATAATTAATATTTTTTTTTATAGTTTGTTGTAGAACTTTTTTTCTTAGAAGTGGCAATTTAGCATATTAATTGCTTAAAATGCTGTCGATTTTAAACTAAATTGTATAAATATTTTTGTAATTGGTGAAGTTATTCAATTATAATTTAATAGATTTAGAAAATAGCATTTTATAATTTAATTAAATTAGCTTCAAATAGACGATTAAGCTAAAGTTATACTAAACGTATGATTAATATTAATTTGTAAACAAACCGATTGCACAAATTTATTTGCAACTTTTTGTATGCCAATTTTAATTAAATGAATTAAATTTTATAAAATTAAGTTGACTAGAAGCAAAACTGCAGAAAAAAATTTTATTTATTAAGAGATTTCTTTAAATTGCTAAAACCTGCAACTTAATAAAAGTAAAAAAGAAATATAATTAAAAATAACTTCAAAGATTTATCTTTCATTTCATAATATTTAAATTTTGAAGATGTTTATATTAAATCAACTTTACGCAATAATAAATTTAAGAAATTGTTTGCCAAGAGTATACAATTAAATAGACCAAAATAATAAACTTTCCTTTTACAATATATTTAAAATTTGATTGTTTTAAATAGAGAATTGTATTTAAAATCATACTGAGTGTATGAATAATGTTGACTATACACTTGATTGCTTCTTTGTTTTCTTAATAACTATTTGCAAGAAGTTTCAGTTAATGCTAAAACAAATTTATTTAAACGTAAAGAATAAGAATTTATAAGAAAATACTAGTTTATGGAATTAAACACAAATTATAATTGAAAACTGGTTAAAATCTGTTTATTAAAAAATCTTTAATTATAGATATTTATATAAAATTTTGCTGTGCGTATGATTTATATTAGTTACAGGTTTGTTTTGTTTTGTCACAAAGTTTTTTCATATAATTTCTGTTTTTTAATTTTAATTGGAATTTTAAAATGCGATTCTATTCAAGAATTATATTCATATTACATCTGGGGTAATTTCTCACAACCCATTCCACATGCTCTCAAAGACCTTGCTTATCTTAGCGCACTTAGTTTGTTCCTAAAGAAGAAATATAAGAAAAATTAAAAACAAAACCTGGCCTCAGTCTCAGTTTACTAATAATCTGAAATAAAGTAGATTTTCATTCTAGTTTGACACCAGCCTACTTAACACGAAAATTATACTGTTTCTTAGGTTGCCCTTCCTGCTCTAATTTGCAAATAATACTGATACGTCTCTTTTTTTTTTCTTTGTTTGAGTTTAAAGTAATCAATTGAAAAAGCTTTTTAATATTAATTCTACTGCACATAAATTCAAACAAGAGACTACATACTTATTAATTTAATATAAAGCTTTCAGTCTGCCACAAATGCGTTTTTATATGGATTCTTTTTTTTTCTAAAGAAATATTACATGCAAAATAAATATTTTGGTGCAGTTGTGTTTGTAGATACATAAAATTCATTTTATATATAAGTAAACTATATACATAGATAGATATGTAGATTTTCTTATGGTTTCATACATTGCATACATAAATGAACAGTAAACTCTTAATACATTGAACAGCTAAAGACAACCGAAAGCAACCGAAAATCGTATATGGTAGTGTATTTCAAAATATTTTCTGAAAATTTGTATACTAATATTCGAACCCTTCCAAATGTTTGTGAAATCAGAATGGTGTTACATAGAAATTGAGAGCAATACTTTACGAAAAAGTTTTAAGATCTGTCTTAATAAACGTTTGTTAAATTTAATAATCGTTTTTGAATAAGAGGGTTTAAGTTTAATGAAGTAACTAACTGCCTCATTGTGAATGATGAATGAATTAAATTAATAAAATCGACGTTTTAAAGAAAGATGTATTTTGGTTAATTACATAATAATCAATCAAAAAATGAATTTTGAATTTTTTGTAGTTACGGCCTTTTGGATTTTCGGTGACGATATGTAAAAAAAGTTGCTGCAAATGTTATATAATGTTTCCAAAAAACGAGGGAATGCCGATTCATTTGGTCTAAACATCATGCTCTTCTTGTCACCTTTTTAAATTTGACTTCTGTTTGTTTATTAAATTAAAGCTGCAATTGATTGTAATCAAGGAAATCAGGTCGACGCAATATAAAATATATGAACCCCCTAATACACTAGCTTCCACCAATTGAACGGAGCGGTAATTCTTAACAAAAAAAAAAATAAGTAAGAAAGTATAGTAGGTCAAGCCCGACCATATAATACCCTACACACGGTATATATATAAAATAGTTTTTCAGAAATGAGCGTTACATGGGAGATATAACCTATTATGAACCGATCATCCAAAAATTAAGTGCCATGATTTCTGTTAATATAAATATTATATGTGCTAAACTTTATCTCGATATAAATAATTTTAAAAGATTTATGGAGGTTAAAGCGAATTACAGAGAGGGTCTTATATGGGAGTTTCGACGAATTGTGGACCGACCATTGTAAAATTAGGTGTCGTTATTTCTGTATAAATTTGTGTCAAATTTTATTTGGATACCAACATTTTTTAGAAATTTATGATCGTTAAAGTGAATTTCAAAAATTGGCCTTATATGGGAGCTACGACTAATTATGGACCGATCATAATAAAATTATAATGCCGTATTATTTTTATACATATGTAATATATTTGGGTTCAATATTATTTGGATACCAACATTTTTGAAAGAGTTATTCTCTTTAAAGTGATTTTCGGAATTGGGCCTGGGAGCTACGAGTAATTATGTAAATGTGATTTGGCTTTATTTACAACTCTTTTATGATGAAATTTGTTTGGATACTTGCATAATTCAAACATTTATGATCAGTAAACCCCAATTTCGGGAGGACATTTGTATGGGGGCCAGGTGAAATAATGGACCGATTTCCACCAGTTTCAATCCCATCCACCCTTGGACCGAACACATATCACGTACCAAATTTTATCGAAATATCTTGAAAATTGCGACCTGTACTTTGCGCACATGCTTTAAATGGACAGCCAGCCAGCCAGACGGACGGACGGACGGACATCGTTAAATCGACTCACAAAGTGATTTTGATCAATATACCCTCCCCATTATGGTGGGGAGGGTATATTTTGATAAAGTCAGTAGCACTAATGTGTCGAAATATTGTGCAACAGTTAGTAAAATTTATCAAAACAAACTGAAGCATTTGCACAAAAATAGAAATTAATTTTAGTTTCTTCGTTTATATTGTCTTGAATACTAAATAAATGATTAGCAATTTGTGGTTTATCGCTATCACAGTTTGCAACTGTTTTCACTGTAATTACACAAGTTGTATGATAATTTATCTACTCGTATGTATACATACACATTTTTTACACCCAAGAGTTTTCCACTGACTGCATATATGTATGTATGTATGTCGATACATAACTATCGTATATATATTTATTGCAAAAAAAAAAAAAAAAAATGGGAACAAGGTATACATATCTATTTAATTTTTTTATTGTAAAAAATAACACCAAGTATTATTCAACTTTATATCTAAATGTATGTTTTATTTAAATTAAACTTTTCTTTTGCATAAAGTAGAGTGTAGAACAAAACAGAAGAAACATTATTTTATTATCTCTAACATGTACTCGCACATACATATGTACTCGTATGTATGTATGTATGTATGTAAGATGAATGCATAATATTCATGTGTATTTACATGTAAATTTTGTTAAGGAAAAAAGCGTTTTTTTATTATTATTTATGCTGTTAAAAAAAGAATAAGTTTAACAGATACCAGAAATGGCAAAATTGTTTACGGGATTTTTCTTACTGGTTTATGCAAAATGATAAGCAGCAATTATTAATCAAACAAAACAAAGTTTTAAGGAGAGAATTGTTTGACATTAATTTATTATTGTTTAATGTTATGCGGTTTGCAACATAAATCATTGAAGTTAATATCTAAATAAACATGTATTGAAGTTAATAAATAATCTTTTCTATTCTAGGGTAATCAAATTTACGAAAGTGTGGTTAAATTATTTAGCAATACAAATAGACATACTATATACAAACGTATTTTAATAAAAAATTGTGAAATCTAAACAAAAAGGTAAATTGAATTGCTTTATATTCACTGTCATAATGGAATAAAACGCTTTCATGTTTGGCACCATGGTTCCTTGTTTTTAGATGAAGCCTGTTGTGCAGGCTCTTGTTGTGTTCGACAATAATCTTAGTGACGTAATGCCTACAACTCATAGTCTGTAAACTTTTTTGACTGATCTGGGCGATCCTTGTCTTTCTTTTCAAAATCACCACTTTACAAATTATCTCACTCACTTTAAAAACGATGGAACGCATTCACCATAAAAAAGCTTTGGTTAGCAATCGCCGAGCTGTATCGTGTTAAGTACTTAAAGTCTCTATGCAAATATATATCTATACATGCAGTAGTAGTAGCCTGTCATAAAAAATGATTGTCAAATATCTAGACTACAGAAACACCTTCATCTCACTCACTACTTAAACATAATAGTGATTTAACTCACATTGATGCTATTGGAAGCAAATAAAATACTTAGCGCAACCGTTTGTTTATGTACATATATCATTACATTAATATATATAACTAAAACCAGTTACAAGTAATGACTTAAATAGCTGATTAATTGTTAGCTCTCACAAAAGCAAATTGCTAGAAAATAAGCAGTTATATAACAGATATTAAATAAATCATTACTTGTAACCAATGTAGAGTGTATTCAGCAGCAAGTCTTTAACAAGTTCTGCTGGTGAAAGTCATTAACAATTTCATTCGAAAAGAAAACTCACAAATTCAATATCATGCCATACTGATTCGTTTTTATTTCTGTTTATACACATAATATCAAACTTTTTTAATGATTTATCATAACAAATTTATTATTATTATTGTTTTTAAATAATTTTCTTATTTACTTGTATAAAACATGTCACTTTTGTACTCATTAATCACATACGAAAAAGACACTTCATAAAAATAAAGACGTTTGCAATATTCCTTTTCAAATATTTATGAGTTGGTGTTCATTACAAACAAACATATGTACACTAGAGCCCTGATTTGCGCCGTTAATAGGGACCGGGGAAATGCGATGCAAACCGAAACGATGCAAATCGAATTATGTTGAATGGGTTCAAAATTTAGCAAGCAAAATCATATTTTTATTCAAAAACGTGTTATGGTACGTCTGATTATATTCATTTCAAAAGGTCTGGAATAAAGAAAAATTTTAAGGAGAAAAAAATCTATTTACATATGTACATACATAGGTACATACCTAAAAGCTTAACCAAAACTAATTTAATAGCACGTAACTTCTTATGGTAAGTATGAATAAAATGGGAATTCCCCTTTTTACACACAAGTAGGCAAAATATTTACATGTAAAAATGGAATTATGGTATATAGCGACGGAAATCGAAAGCAAAACGACGCAAAGCAGATTGATACATAATTTCAAAGCCGACGCAAATAGGAATCGAAACGACGCAAAGCGGATTAAACCATATTTAGAAAGGCGACACAAATCGAAACGACGCAAATAGGATAGACGCAAATCGGGGCTCTAGTGTATATATGCATATTCTTCATATAATACCAACTAATTTACAAATTTGACTGCATAAGTTCCCTTTCAATAAACATAACAATCAGGTTATTAAAGAATATAAAATCTTATACGACATCTAATTCTTGACACCATATGAGATAAATTTGTACGAAATTTCTTTTGAAACAGAAAACACAAACTACATTTCTAACATCAAAAAAAAAAAAAAAAAAAAAAAAAAAAAAAAAAAAACAGAACAAAGTGTAAAACATGATTAGAAATGCTATTAATATTGATTTAAATAAATATTCTAATAAGCATTCTAATGTTGTTATGAAATTTTTGAAACTGTGAATATAAATATGACATTAAATGACATTATATATGAGATATTTGTGTCTTGTATTTTCCTATTTCTTTGTGTTTGGAAAAATTAAAAATTTCAAAATTAACACAATTTTATGTTCTTAGTGGGTTTATATATTTAAATGTTGTTGCTAATTTATGACTTCCGATGAAAACGGCAAAACATCTGTTCTTACCCACTCTTTGTGGTAAAAAGCAGGTCATTTAATAATTTTAAATTTGATTATTAAATAAGAGCTTTATATTTATTCATATCTGCCGAATCTTACGCAGCCTTAATTTTTAAAAAAAAAATATTAATTTCTGTTTAGTTGACAAAGCGATTAATTTCTAACTGGATTCAGAATTTTTGCCAGAACAAAAGTTTTTGAGGTAAAATTATTTATTAAAGTCTGACCGAACTTAACCTAATATTTGGCTAAGAAATCATTACTCGATCTAACGCAAAATTTTATAATGAAATTACTCTTATTTTCTGTGTTAAGAAATCAACCAAATCGATTTACTAATGCCATATAAGCTGAATATGAATATAATACATAACACTTAATTGTATGGCCAAGAAATTAAGCTGTAATTTAACTTATTACATAATTCCTTCTGTGCTTAAAAACGCATTAAAATATAGTTTTAACAAATTAAAATCTTAAACCATGTTAATGATTAAAATTTGTATAGAAAATATGTTCATGTCCTTGATCAAGAACGCTACTTTAAAGTGAACGAAAAGGAAAGTATGCTAAAAATTTGATTCTATTTCCATTTTTACGAAAACCTTTTGTTACATGTAGGTTTTTGCATTTTCTCCAAAAAACGATTTCAAACCCGAAACAGTATATAAAACTAATTTGCGACTGTATCTAGAAAACTGCAAAATTCTGCATGAATTTCAGTAGATTGTGACAATATTTGCACCAGTTTTTCTTACGAGCTTCACTATGATTTAGCATGCGACATTTGTAAAGCGTCAAGTTTTTCTATCATAAGTAGATTATTCAAAACCTGAATTTAAAAAACACATTTTTCAACAATTGCATTTTTTAAACAACCGGTTTCGAATACGTTTAATTAATAATAAACGATGACTTAGCTACAAGAACGCGACATTTAAACATAAAAAAAAACATATGACAAAGTTTTGTTGAAATCACACGGCTCATATATTTTATCATTTGTTTCACTTTTCAGCACCAGTGAATAGTCTTATGAAAATGACAATATGAAATTGTAATATAATGTAGGGCGTTTTTAAGCGAATAAGATCAATGAAAATATAATGTTTGCTTTACTACTTGACTAATTAAAAACAAAAAAAATATGTATATTTTAATTTTATTTGAAAATACGATGCATGAAATTGTATTAAATAATATTAATATCTCAATCGAAAATTGACAACATATTTAATTTTCATTAAATATTATTTACTTTTAGTGATATAAATTACAACAAAATACACTTGCAGAAGAGGGAATAATAGTAGCATCTTAAAAAACGTGTTCAAAAAAACTATTTAGTCTTAAGAATAAATTCTATAAAGGAAATTTACCAGCAACTATGCTTAAGTCCATTAAGCATAGAATTAATCCAATGAAAAAAAAAAACATATGTACATAGGTACCCATTTATATACTGCTAAAGTTTTGCTCGCGCCTGTATGTGTTCAGCTTTAATTATGTTTTCATGTTTAACACAAAAAATTAAAATGGAAAAACAAATTATTGTAATTAAAATGCTTGCTACAACAAACAGCCAACACAAAAAAATTAATCATAATTTGATTTTTTTTTATTAAACAAACATTGCCGACATGGAAGCAGTGATATATATTTAAGGATATGGCAGGGCATTCGTAAATTTTGTATATAAGTTTGTAGTTTTATTTAAATTACGCCCTTTTACTGTAGTTTTTAATCAAATAGTTTTGCCGCGGTTTTTTCTCGCGATTTAATTTATGGTCAACAAATGTTTGATAAAAAATGTTTATACAAATTTTGCAAAAAAAAAAAAAAAATGCAAAGAAAAAAAAAACAAACCTTGACGCCTACACCAAAACATTTTCACAAAACTATGTCGACAATAACACTGTTTTGTTAGTTTTGTTGAAATCTTTAGCACATGTCTACATACATACATACATACACACATATATGTAGGTAATACATATAAATACGCGCACACGCATTCGTACAAATACAGCAACAAACTACTACTGTAATGACATCAAAACTAAAAAAAAGAAAGAACAAATCAATTTAAAATGGCAGCCTTGATATTTGTATTTAAATCTAACACATACTCCCACATTTCACATGCTCATATTTGTTTCCTCTACAATTTTGTTTATTCGCTTTTAATTCATTCATTTAATTATCCTCAACACTCAATACGAGTGTATTTGTTTTTGTTTAATATTTTCCCACTAGACACACTTTTTTGCATAGAATTAATTAATGTATTTATATTTCTTTTATTAACTTTCTCTGAAAGTAGAAAATTAAGAAACATCTAAAAAAAATTACTATTAATTATACGCTAAAGGTGTGAATGTGAATGAATGACGAAATGCAAGAGAGTTTTAAAAATACATTGAGATTATTTCAAATTTTTTTTCGCACACGAAAATTTATACAAACAATCTATAAAAAGAAAATGATCATAAAGATTGTTGATTTAATTTTTAATATTAGTACCTGTTGTGGCACGTCATTATATGTATATTTTCTTTGTTGGCAATAATTCAGAGTGAAGGTGTTGTGGTTTTGCTAAAAACAAATTTTATAATTATTTCATATTAATTCACACTTTAAGTGGCCACATTTCTTAGCATACAAATCTAGGTCGAACTATTAGCATGAATCAGAACTTTTTTTATATTATATGTATCAATATTTTAGATACGCCTGCAGTGAAACTAAAAGTGAGCGAAAAACTAATTTAAATTTAATTAATAAAACATTTTATTCGGCGTAAAGCTCACAAATATGATATTTTGTTTAAATTTGTAGCTTTTATTTTGAAATATTTCTCCAGAAAATTGGCCATTGTTAGCTGTGACTTTTTCCCATCTTTTAGACAACATATGCAATTCGCGCCACCAGAACTGCTATTCTTTTGTGGCCAAAAACGAATCAATGAAATTTCAGATACCCTGTTCTAAAGTGAAGCGTATCTCAAAGGGAGCATTGTACAGTGATCGAAACAAATACTAGTACCGCACGGGCAAGGTCTGAAATATTTATTTCTAAATAGTTTTAATAATAAGTCTTGGACCCTATTCCACAAACAAAAAAAATCAACTTTTCAATCACGCAATTTTTCGTTAATTTACAAAAACTAATGTTCCTCGGAACTATAAAATTTGATAAGTGATAAGTTGCAATTGATAAGTGTTATTTGCAAAGTTTTAGCAATTTTTATATTCTCTTCGTAATTTCTATTCCACGTACGTTGTCTTTTCCAAAGTGCAAAGTTTATATTGAAAAGTGTAATTTGCCAAGACTTTGCAAATAATTATACCTTTTCGTTCCACAAAAACAGTAAATTCTATTTTGCAAAGCAACTTTTGATAAGTTTGTCACAAATTTGCTACGTTTACCTCTACAAATTCGTATTGTTATAACTAGTAAAGCACTGCATATCCTAGAGAATTCAAAGACACAATGTTAAGAAACAATGAAGCATGGTGGGAGGAACGTTAGGGTATGGGGTTGCTTTACATGACTGCACCTCGGGCCACTGCAAAATTATCAAAGGAATAATAAAGAAAAAAAGTATATTTGTACATAAAAGCATCTCTCATGTGTATGATGACCAAAAGCATTCGTGCAAGAATGGCTTATCGAGCAGAATTTTCTTTTAATGCAGTAGCCTGCAAAAAGTTTTATTTGGAGGAGCAGAGGATTAATTGTGGATATGATGAATAATATGACAAAACGTATTAAAATTGTTTTACGAAATATCGTATTGAATTGTTCTAAATATTAAAAATACTAGTATTTCCTAAAATCTTAGTACACGTATGGTACAAACTGGAGTACATGCTGATTGTTTTCATTTTAGTTTTTTTTAGAATTTGATACTTTTAGTTTTCATTTATAAATTATTCTGTTAAATAATAAACATACGTAAAATGAATGACAAATATCATTGTTTATTAGTTTTTTTTTCCAATAACAAGTTTACCAATGAGATAAGATTATTTGAAATAATCTTAGAAATATTTAATTAGGCTCATTATATCCTAATTTCTAAACCAACATACAGGAAATTAATGAATCTTTTATTAATTGTTGGTAATTTTTATGAAATTATCTTTTTTTAGCGATTATAAAATTATGCAAATATTTTTTTTATCTTCTAAAGGTAAGTTTTGATTTTTATAGATTAATGAAGCTTACAACATACATAAATGAAACCGTTCAAAAATTAAATTATAATTGAAAATCGCAAAAATCGATATTATATTTATATCTTTTATTAAATGTAGCATGACTTACTACTAACATTCTTGATCGACCATAAATTATTTCTTCATTTTTATTCTTTTGCTTAATGTACATTTACAGTTTGCTGTGTTTCAAAATTTTTCAATTTCAAAATTTAATTATGAGTCCATTGAAATTTCTAAAGAAAACAATATAAAATTTATTTAGTAGCAGAAAACAAACACAAATAAATATACTCGTATACGTAGGTATTTATACATAAATACATACATACAGTGCACTCGCGGTAACGTGAACTAATTAAAACCAAGGGAGTTCATGTTAGCGAAATTGTGCACTTTAGCGAATGTCATGAAAAAAATATATATGTGTTTTTACACACATTTATATGTGTTTGAACGTGAAATTCTTTTATTATAATTTGCATTATGAAACTATAAAAATTAAATTATTAATTAAAATTCATTACAAAACAAATAGAGATCACGAGAAAATATCCATTGAAATAAAATTACGTAGCAAAATAAACCAGACTCATCAGTATTATAGAGTTGGTCATTGAATAACTCCATTTCTTAAATTTTTTGTATCATTTTTAGCTTAAATGAATCCACCAATTCAGGCTGCAATGAGAGTTTTTATCCTGTCACTTTAAGAAGTCGAACTCCGTACCTTTTCTTAAATCGCTGAAGCCATCTGTCACTAGCATTGAACCCGCCCTCGTTTTTTTTTAAGTTGGGAATGTAATTCCTTAGCTTTTTCTTTTAGCATTAGCCCACTTACAGGCCAATTCTTTTACGCATTCCGATGAACCAACGGTAAAGAGTTTTTTCCATAACAGGAAATTCTGATGTTTTTAAGGATTTCTTTTTCCCAGTCCCTGGTATGTGAGGTTTACACATTTTGAAATTGCTTATTTTTTCTTTTTAATGCTGCATATTGTTGACTTGCTAAACTAGTGAAAAAACAGTCAAATAAAATATAATTTTGATACCAAACAAAAAAAAAAAATAATTTAGAGGATACAAACATTTTTTTATATAAGGGGATTCCCTAAACTTTAAACATCGAATTTAATGTATTTCATTGTTTTCTGCAAGCTTAGAAACATATGCAATGAAAAGAAAAAATTGTTCACGTTATAGAGCTTTCTGACTTTGTTCACGTTACAGAGTAGTCAACGTAAACAAAATCTTGTTCACGTTAGACGGTGTTCATGTTACCGCGAGTGCACTGTATGTATATGTACAACAAACACATGATATTGTTTTTTTTTTATAAAATTAATAAAAAACAAATTTCATATAAATAAAAAAAAGTCCATAAACAACAATATAAAGATGTGTTTGTTTATTTATAAAAATGAAATAATTTTTGCAAAAATAAACAAAAGAAATTAATAAACTGATGGAAGTCTACAATCATCAGCTTAACCAAAAGAAATATGTAAATATGTATGTTTGTATGTTGAGGCAAATGTTTTTAAGCAAATCATATAGTTTTTCAAGAGTACAGCCAAGAAAGAAATTATATGGTACAAATTCCTTTTACTTATTATAATTAAGTAGTGTGTGGTAAAAACTCTAATTTTTAATGCTATTTATTAGAACGCTGCATCAACTCTTTTCCCAACAACAATAACTTCTTTGATGTAGACATCTGTAAGTTTACCTTTATTTTTTACATTTTGTTTTTATATCGTTGTTTTCATATGAAATATTTATATGGTACAAGTAAAATTTTTAACAGACTTATCTAACAATTTACAACTAAAACAAATTTTTTGATGCAAACAATATTATTTGGTGTAAGTGCAATATTATTATAAACAAATAAAATAATGTTTTTTTTTGTGCGAAAATTATTGAATTTTAGACAAACATGCCACGTGGAAATTAACTTTCGTTGATAGAACGTACGCAAATTGAGTTGTTGAGGGAAAATGGGCACTCAATAAGGGCCATAGCAAACCGTGTTAAGAGATCTAAGACGAACATACAAAATTACTGGGCGCATCCAAAATCATACGGCAGCAAAAAAAAAAGATCTGTTAGAAAACCACCAGTTACTGACCGAGATATACGATCAATCAAGCGCATAGCTGTCACAAATAATGTTCAGTTGTAACCAAATAAAGTCGGAGCTGGGACTAAATGTAACCAATAGACGGATTAACCAAATTCTAAATGAATTTCTAGATGTGACAAATCAAAAACTGATTCCCAAACCACTATTGACTCCTAGACACAAGTAAGCCAGATAATCGTTCGCCGAAAAGTATAAATTTTGGGAAGAGAAGCGATGAAAAAAAATTCAACCTTGATGGACCTGATGGATTCCAATATTATTGGAGGGAAAAAGGCGGCGGTACACAAACCAGAATAGCACGCAATTTTCAATGAGGATCTTTGATGACTTGGGTTGCTTCTCCAATTTGTTTTATTTCTCATAAAATCAATGCGGAGAACTACGTAGAATTACTGGACAGGTATTATGGAAATAATTTTACTTTTCAGCAGGACAATGCCCCTATACATAAAGTCAAAAGAACTAAAGCATTTTTTGAAGAAAGCATATAACTGTTTTGGACTGGACACCTCTTAGCCCTGATCTAAATCCAGTTGAAAACCTCTGGGGAATTTTAAGTTACAAAATATATAAAAATGGAATGACTTATAACTCCTTAAAAGAGCTCAAAGAACATTTAGTAAAAAAACGGAAAGAAGTTCCTTAAGATGTGTTACAAAAATTAATAAACTCTATGCCACTTCGGTTAAATGATGAAGTAATTAAAAATCGAGGAGGACATTCGCATTATTAAAATTTATATTTTAGTTGAATATATTTATTGAATTAGTTTTAGGTTTCGAATTTTTTCTTATTTTGTACCATATTAATATTTCCTATAAGAATTTGAATTAACAATAAAAAGTATTTAATAAAAATAAACAAAGCCTGAAAATCGTTTAATTTAATTTTTTGCATTTGCTTTAAAACCCAAGAGATTTTTAGAAAACACACATGTGCCTACCATATAATTTCTTCCTTGGCTGTATTTGTGTGTTTTGTAGTATGATTTGTAACAGCTGTCAGGTCAGAGTGTTTGGCGAGTACCAGCACTGGGTGGTAGCAGCCCACGCGCCACGCCAGACGATTAAATACATTTTTGAGAAGCCTTTCACTTGTAGTGAAATTTTTCTTTAACATAATTTTGTAGATATTTTTTTTTCTATTTTGCTTAAACACATTAAAATTGAAGGTGAAAATTGTGTAAATTTTCTAGCTTTGTAGGAAAACAAGAAGAAAAATAAACATGAGATTGAATTTGAATTCAAAAAAAAAAATGTGTTCTTAATAATTTTAAGTACTAGACTAATTTCTAGCAAAATATTAAATTTTACTTCCGTTCTAATGATTTGTGCAGGGTTGTGGATGGTTTTCTTCTGGTTTGTTTTTCGGTTTATTATTATTTTTTGTTGGGTAGTTCCCAATTATTAAAACAAACTAATATTTTATTGTTTTCATTTATAACTAAAAGAATAATTTCATGAAACATTTAAACGCCTACATTGAGTTCATTAGAATTTTGAGTGTTTTTCTATTAATTTTCATAAAGTTTTTTTTTTTGTTTTTTGGTTTGTTTTTGAAAAACAAACTTGACGTCATTATTGTCTTCCAATCTGGTGAATGATCTTCATTAATTCATTAGAAAATTGTGGCCATAAATAATTTACATACACAGTAACATACAAATTTAAAAATCTATATAATTTACCAAAATCTTTTGTGTTTCTTTATTTTCTATTCTAGTTTCTGTAAATTGTATTTTTTTTTTTTTTTGCTTTATTTTCTTGTTGGCTTGTTTTTGGTTTTTGAAAATTTTGTGTTTTTGCTTAGAATTTTTTGGGAACAAATGGAAAATTGAGGCGTATTTCTGCGTTAGTCATTTATTCGGTTGCGATCGTTAAAGACAAATTAGCAAACGTTCTTTCAAATTTTAAAAAAATTTTAACCGTTAAATATCCTTTTTTAATAAAAAAAAAATGGCTGTAAGTGTTTTAAATTTATTTACAAAAATTTATTACAAATTTAAAAAATTAAACAATATTATTTACAAAAAAAAAAAACGAGTAAAAATCCTGTGTATAATTGAATTAATGTGAAAAAACCCCATCACAAAGTCAAGCATTAAGCGCACTTAAGCGTGTGATTGACAATTAATTCAACAATAAAAAATAAAAAATAAAAATTTTAAATTTATATTCATTATGATATTTCAATAATTTGCAGCAGCCCTTGTTTATTAACGTTTAATTTTACATAATTTCATAAAATTTATTTTACACACTCAATTGACTTGTTTGGTGTTTGTTCCACCACAATTTACTGTGCACTTGTTTTATTCAGTTAAAATTTTAATCAATCATATGTACGATTACATATTGGTTGTATGTCTATTATATTGTTTGTATAACAAGTTCAAATTCAAAAATTTAAGTGTTTTAGTTACCGCAAATTTACTAAAAGTTTCACTTAATTACTGCAGTAATAAATTGTTATTTCACAAACAAATATATGAATAAATAAATTAAAGTTGTAATATAAAGTTTAAATTTAAAAATGATGTTGAACAAAATTCATTTAGCTGGCAATAGGGGAGATTTGTTAAATGTTTAAGTCTATAAATCAAAAGGAGGAAGTGGAAATATTTGTTAAGCAAATTTTGTTTTAATAATTTATTTTCTCAGTCTATAAACTAAAGCAAGGAAACCTTAACTTTTAAATAGTTAATTTTGTTTATATTAATTGTAGCATTAAATCTAATCTTAACAAAAAAGGACTAAATTGTAAATTGAACTGAAATAAATAGAATTTAAAATTACTTTTCTTATTGACAATAATTCAAGAGCTTATTCAAATTCAAGAATATACTCGTATGTATAATTCAACAAATATTTATTCAAATCAAATCTATTTTAAATATACATTATATGCAATATATCAAATATATCCACAAAACGCTTATTTCTTTACACTTTCTTTTACTTTCAAGCTTAAATTTAGCTCCTGTGCCTAAATAATTAATTTATTGCTGCATCTAAGATCCTCTAAAATACTTGTATATTCCTTAATGTTCTCAACTCTCAAGATAACTTAGCTATGTATGTTTGTTTAAATAACATTCACATCCAAAACACAAGACTGAAATCAGTAAGAATCTCCTGAACCATTTACGAGCAACCTAAAATGTTTTCTATTGAAGTCCAGCTAAATTATACGTACCGTGAAAAAGTTGGGTCTTTTTCAAAAAAAAAAAAATTACTGCGAAATGTAGATTTCGTAATTTTTAGTTTTTTTTTTATCACGAACTTGAATCTATGTAATCATGCAAATTTTCAATCTCTTGTATTTTTTAACCCTCCTCCCCACATTGGGGATAATCGAAATCTGTGAAACAAAATCGTTTAAAAAAAGTTAAAATTGGTGCATTTTCAAATCAAAAACGTGTTAAAATATAATAAGGTGTATTTTCAATGCTACAGTGTATTGTGTCTATGCTAAATGTGTCTTGGCTAAGTGTCCTCGACAATTAAATTGGATTGTCTGATAGTTATACAGTCAAATCATAAAGCATAATTTAACAGTTAATTTAATTAAATCATGAAAAATTTTTTTCAAAAAATTCACACAAGGAAATACTTAAGGTACGGTCACATTTGGCAAATATTTACTCAAAAAAGCGTAACCACTAGTTTTAGCACAAATTTGATTGACAAGAACAAACAGCATCAAATAAATTTAAAACTAAATATTTATTGTGATTTGGCCCAAATATATAAACGAGTTCAAATATATGTTATTTAGTGGTTACTGCTTTTTCGGTAAATATTTGCCAAGTGTGACCGCACCTTTAGTATCCTTTATTTTTTAACCATATTGTATATGTAGTATTATAGAGGGTTTAAATTAAAAATCTATTGTTGGCGTAAAATATTTGTGATCACTATACGAATACACCAATACCTCGCTTTGCGTTGTTACGTTTTCAATTTTTTCGAAGTTGTGTCGCTGCTTAATTAGTACTAATTTTCATTGTGCGTCATTAGATTTTTGAAGTTGCGTTGTTTTGTATTCGAGTTTTTAATTTTTTTTTTAATTTTTTCAAAATCTGCAACATTATTAGATGGTAAAACGATGAAGTGCTTTGATGATTGAAATTGAGTCATTGCTTTCCTTTTGGCTTGAAAATCAAGTAAATTGGTATTTCAGATAAACGCAAAAAGCTTGTTTGATGACATAGAGTGTAAAGCATTATCCAACGATAATGCTAGTGTTAATAATACAGACAAGAGAATTTATTTAACGTTGAAAAAAATGCTGTTCAGCAAACTTTAGATCAAATGTTTGTGAAAGAAAGCAGACGACTTGGTATTTTCGTAACCCTAGAACCTATCTTCGATCTTGACATGGTTTGCTATAGGAAATCTTAATTCACTTTGCTTCGTTTCAATTTGCGTCGTGTTTTTTTGAAACGTAACCCCGTCGCAAAGTAAGGTATTGGTGTATATCATAGAGGAAGTCATAAGTTTACAACAGATAAGATTTGTAATTACCTACGATTTGCAAAGCTTTGTAAAGTTCGTAACATGTATAGAAAAATGTTATTGCATAATAATAGCAAAATTACGAATATCCTGTTTATTTTTACATGTTTGCTTTTTAAAATTGAGACAAAAGTTTAGAAGTTAGTTTGTGATTAGCGCCATTTTACAACGCAAAAGTATAAAAAAGTTTAGCGTTTTGTATGTAACACTTAGAAATATTTATGAGAGTCTTCACCAAATACATTCTCGAATGTCAAGGATTCTTTAGATATGGTCACACATGGCAAAGATTTACTCAAAAAAGCGTAACCACTTGTTTTAGCACAAATTTGTTCGACATCGTTTACTCTTACAAGGGTTTTGCAAGATCAAACAGCATCAAATAAAATAGAATTAAATATATTTTGTGTCTTGTTCTAAATAAACGAAATATATTTTTATAAAATATATTTCAAAAAACAATTTATTATTTTTTATTCGAACTGTTAATTTTAAATTTTTGATATTTTTATTTAGTCGGGCTCGAGTTCATTAAATTTAATTTTCATTAAATTATTTTTACTGAAGGTAGGAATTGTTTTACAACTTGAAAAATTTTTTTATTAAAATTTTTTTATTGATAATTTTTTTGGCTGGGATTCGAACCTGGGTTGTTGAATTTACATATGTTTCGAGAAACACCACTTTCTCGCATCAGAATTCTTTGCGTTCTAACCCTCGGCACCACTGCGGTGCCTGCTACCCAACAGACAAACATCAATCTTTTAACCAGTGTTACCTGGTGGTTCGAAATTTGCTGTAATTATCATTTTTGTTTATTAATTTCTCTTTAAAATATATTTTATTTAATGGTTACGTCGTTTTCGGCAAATATTTGCCAAATATGACCGTACCTTCAGTCGATTTATAATGTCCGTTTGTGTAAATCAGACTCACATCTAATATAAAAGAGCAAAATAAATAAGCTTTTCTAATCAAAAATGAGCAAAATCAGCCAAATTAGTTTAAAATAAAATCGTTATGAAACAACCTGGATTAAGTCTTGATACAAACAATTTCAACATTGCTTTAATGTTTATGAAGTTTATATCGTTTTCCAATAACAACATATACTGAACATATATATATGTAGATTTTTAAAAACCAATTTTCTTAAATGAATTTCCTCTACTTTACCCACGCATTTTATCGCTACCTCCCTACTACTCGTACACTTGACTAAGTTCATAAACACATAACCTTTTGAATCTATTTAAATATATGTATAAGTACCAACTGCCAACAAAATATTTCCATAAAATTATTAAATATTTAAGTGAATTAAAATTGCCTGCACTTCTATATATTTAAAAAAAAAAAAAGAAAAGAAAAAAAAACAAAACATTAATGAATTATAAACTTTTATATAGACTTTGAATAAAATTTCCCTGTATTTTTGCACTCAAAAACAAACCGCAAAAAAATATTTGTGTGGCCTTAAAAATATTAAAAAAAAAAAAACACAAAAATACAAATACAAATAACGAATCCAAATGAATCGAAATGAAATTATAATTTAAATACGTTTATTTATCTGTTGAACTTTTAGCAATGTTGAACAGCCAGCCATCCACTTTGTTGTTACCAATAATATACCAACAACAACAGCAACAATTTAAATGACTATTTCAATAAATTGCCTTTTAACAATTTAACTTTGGCATGTGGTGTGTGTGTGGGCTTTACAAATGAATTACAACACATACACACATACATAAGTATTTTAAAGGGAGAGCAAAGGCTGGGAAATATTTTGTTTCAATTAATAAAATAAAAATTATAATAATAATGGTAGACCAATATTTACACACAAATATGTTTGTATGTATTACAACATTTACATTTATGTATAAGTTTTATACCCAAAATGAACCAACACGTTCATATACATACATATGTATACCTACATACAAGTATTGTATAATATTCAAGGTAAATATCTAAAAATCATTGATAATTATCATAAATATTGACTTTTGCCTGTATTTAATTAAAGAGATTAAAAATTTGTGATTTAAAGTATTTTTACTTTTTATTAAGAAATTTGGCATTGGAAAATTTATTTGACTGAAGTGTGTCCTGGAATGACAATCAAAATAAGAATATTTTATTAAATATTTGTACGTTTTAGAGACCTGTAAAAATTATATTTTTTTAAAAATACGCTTTAACAATTATGATTGGAAAAATTATTATTTTTTTTTTTTTTGAAATTTTATTTTTACTGATTCAAATATCATTTATGTAGCCAAGTAACCATTCCTAGTTACTGTTTAGGAAACAGTTTTCTGATTTTAATGAAATTGCTACCCTAGGAATTAGCTGTACATACGCTAATTATCTCACTCTTTCTACGATCCCCCAAAGTATATAATATTTAATGAACGTCTAAAATACAAGTCTGAAATCAGTAAGATTCTCGCGAACTATTTAACACCATTATAAAAAGTTTTCTATTTTAAACCAGTAGACAGATTAGTAGATTTTAACAAATCGTAGATTTTTTTAATTTTTAATTAGAGCGGTTACATAAACAGTTCCCCTTCAAGTTTCAAGTTTTTTTCTTCTTCAAATTCTCACACTAAAACTAAATCCGAGAAGCAGTTCAGGAACTTTTATAGTTTTCAAATAATTTTATAAGCAAAATTTTGATTCTTTAAATTAGAGGTGGGCGAAATTGAAATTTCCCATCACATGTGCTTGTTTCTGTTTACACGTACGCTATAAGCTTTCTTGTATGTTTTACTAAAATCAGCATTTATTTATAGCTTTGATGTGATCTCAGAGATCAAACTTCATTAAAAAACAAAGCTCTCCACTAATTAATGGCAGAATTCTCGGTCATGAGTTAACCATTGGTAACTATTACTTGGTATTCTTATGGCAAACTAAGCATTGCGAATAAAGAATCATTAGTTAAGCCTTTGCCATAACCAACACAAATATAAACATGATAGTATGTGTTTGCCCACCGCTGCTTTAAAGCATCAGTGGTAAGGATAGAAATATAAATGTGGTATATAGGATAGGCGATATGTATGCAAACGACGATACGCAATCTCTGAGAGAAATTTTTCATGATCATTTCACATAAATGTGTCAATTCTAATGGTGGTTAATCATTCGACGTAGGCGGTCAATTCTGAGCATCGTAACATGCAGTTGTAAAATTGGGCTATCAGGCATGTCTTTCTGAAAACTCCACATTAATATCATCCAATTCCATCACAAACAGCTCTGTTATCATGTCACAATATTGAGCGTCAGTACATTCATAATTCGGTCAGTATTATTTTCGATAGTATCCAATCTAGTCTAAGATTCTCACCAAACACATGGACACGTTTTTCGACAATCACGATTAACAAAGTCATGTATGTAGATTGATAGGAATTGAATCGAAAAATTAGCAGCCATTTGTTAATGTTCAATATTCCAATCCACTTTCTTTGTCTAGTCATTAGACTTTAGTACTTGTATCCAATACCAAATAATAAGTTAAAATTGTAAATTTTTACACTTTACTACCTACACAATAGCACTTAAACTCATTGGCCCCTATTACCGCTCACAACACATCATATTTTGATGTTGTATATTGTAAACTGCGATTACGATTCACAACACTTATCGTCTTAATCGTATGAAACATGCATGTTGTGTTGTAGTCAATAGTGTATAGTAGTAAATTGAGTTGTTCAGTAATTTAAAATCATCAGAAAATTTTAGCTGGTTTGAGATATTAATTGTGTTTATGGTTCTTAAATTATTCAATACTTGTCCCTTAAACACTCTTTCGATACTGACTTTTAAATGGTTTGTTTTTGGAACGGCTTAGTATTGTAGCATAAAAAATTTACCTTGTGAATTCCTCTCTTCACAAGTGACAAAGTTAAACCAATAATTTGACTGTATTTTGTAAGAAATGATTGTATTTTGAGCGTTTAGATATGGCATGGTTTAGTTTTAAATATGGTTCAAAAAGGAAGACTTGTCATTATTGCCTGAAGCTGGTGTTTTCGTTTGTAATTTCTAAAATTTATATATACTGGATCCTTCTCAAACACATGGCAAATATTTGAAAAAAAAAATGTATTTTAATTTGTGTGTTTATTTGGGAAACTTTTTTTTACTAAGGACAAATGACAATAGAAATTTAGTTTAATTATATTTGATGATGTTTGCATTTACAAAACACTTGTAAGATTAATCATTGTCGAACTAATTTGTGCTTAAAAATAGTGTTTACGCTCTTTTGAGTAAATATTTGGCAAGTGTGAGCGTAATCTTCTTTCTGCCTCAGTTAATATTTCCTTACCAGTTTATGATTTACACCGTAAAAAATCATAACTCGTTCAAATAAATTACACTGTAATGAATAAATATCTGAACTACTTCCAAACAAACTTATTATTTTAATAAAAATTGATATTTATTTAACCTTAAATCTCATTTGCCTATTATCTGCTAAAATATTTTTGTTGCATACAAAATTTACCTTCCAAATACCAAATGTGTGTTTTTCCAGAAGGTCAGCATAAAACCAACAATATTTTATGATCTTATTTCGAGATAAACATTGGAAGTTCAATGTTTGTTTGTTTGTAGAGTTTTTTTCATGCTATAATTTTGTTTTAATTTCGTTATTTATTAATTAAATGCAGAACAACAATAGAGCTAATGAAAATTAAATGGAAATTGTTTATATACTACGCATGTAAATGTAAATATAAGTGTATGTAGATCTCGTATACATATGTAGATCTCGTACTCGTACATATACTTTATACATATTATGACAATGGCAGATAAATAACAGCAATAAAAACATTAATTGCACTAGGAATTAAATAGAAAAAATAAATAGTTTAAATACATAAAATAAATAAATGAAATGAAATAAAACAATTTAATTAAATTGTATAATTGGTAAAATAAACAATAAATTTAGTTGTTGAAAATGCAATTTATGCTTTAGAGGAAATTAAATTTTAAGCAGCAACAAAAACTGTTGAAATGCGAAACATATTATTTTTCTAAAAACTGCAGCAATACAAACATTTTTAATACTGGATGAATTAAACAAATTTACTGTTTAGAATGTTGAAAAACAATTTATATAGTTTAAACAAAAAGAAACATTAATTGGAATTTTAATTTCAATTGGAAATAAATTTATCTGCTACAAGAGTAATAGAAATCTATATTAGTTTTTTACACACCCAGCTGTCATAAGAATTTCTCGACTCGACTTTTTATATTTAACAAAAATTTCAACAAAAACTTTTCATAATTGTTTAATTGCTTTAAATATTTCAACTTGTTTTTGCCGCTTAAATGCTTTTAATAATCAACAACAACGAAACTGGACATATACAACATATATATACATTAGGGTGGCCTCAAAATAAAGTTGCGGATGTTCCCGGCTAATATGAAAATTTGATTCATTTTAAGACTACGTTTCCCAAATGGTTTTTCCCATTTTTTAGCTTATAAAATGTACGTTATTTTAATACCCATCACATTAACGAATTGAGTTGACAGAGATTGTCAGATAGGGAAGAATTTAGGTTAAAAACAAAAATTAACAAAAATTTAAATAGATAGAATTTAAAAAAACGGGAAAACCCATTTGGGTTAAATTGCATTATGTTTATAAACAAGGAATTTCAACTATTTATTTAAGTAAATTCTATGAAAAAATAAAAAAAAACACTAAACTTTTTTTTGTCTGAAATTTTGAAAATTTTTGAATTTAAAAAAATTTTTTTTTTAATTTTTGATAACCCATTGAATGCGCCTCTCAAAGACCTATCACACGATACCAAATTTATATATAGTTCCTTTGGAAGAAATGTGAAGAAAAACTCAAAAAAACTCTAAAAAGAACATTTTTATCCTTTGATCCAAATATGGGCCCCAAAACAAAAAAAATGAGAAACGTAGTCTTAAAATGAATCTCCAAACAAACGGAGCCACCCTAATATACATACATACATATAGTTTTTTGTTTTATTAATTTCTGCCAACTTTGCCACCCTCGTTCGTATGCCCACAAACAACATATTAATTTATTTTCCTTTAAACATTTTTATTGTTGTTGTTGTGTTTCTCTGCAACTTTCGCCGCTGATGGCAACCACAACAAATGATTGATGGATTTTTCTTTTAGCGACAAGTGGTCACAAAATGCTTGACATTTGTATTTTTCAATGCTATCGAAGGTTGAAAACGTGATATACATACGAGTATATTTATTTTTTGTTTGATGCCCTTCTTTTATGTTGTTGTTGTTGTTGTTGCTGTTGTTGTTGTTGCTGTTTCCGCTGTTTATGCTGGTTTTTCAAATGAAAACTATAAACAAAACGCTAGCACTAAAACTCAATAGCGTCACACACTCACTCCCCTGTTTTGGAAAGTATTTAATGTGTAGTTATATGAAGCAACAGCATCACTACAGGGGAAAAAAGTGAATATATTTTTGTTAAAATGGATTTATATGTTGAAATAAAATATATGTGTATTTTATATTTTATAACAGGACAAAAGCAACAAAACAACATAAAAAAAATAACAGCAGCATCAATATCAACATCCATTTGAAACATGTGTTGAGTAGTGACGATTTCAGTGTTTTCGTATTAATATTGAAGCCGTAGAAGATTACAACAGTAGAGGCAAAACAAAATTAAGACTTCTGGAACTCTTTGAACGGCTGCAAACATTAAGGGACTTTAAAATAAAATATTGCACAAGTTCTCTTTATAAGGCCCGTCTTAATAATCAGATATAATACATTTGATTTCATAACCAAATTTATTTAATAAAGATTTCTGAAGTAATTGTCTCAATTTTATTACAAATGAAGATATCACATAATCGAACGTAATAAATTATTTGGAACTAAAAAATGTTCCACCTCAGCTTGTGTTATTATATGATTTTGTAAGTTTCGAATAAGATTTCATTATAAATTCAATATTTAAACAAACGTTTTTGAGTAATTTGTTATTGATATATCTAAGGACTTTTCAATGAATAACCAAAACCTGTGTATGATACTTTTTCGGACATTTACAAAAATAGCAGATAATAAAGCCAATTTGTATTTCTAGTAAATTTAGATATTTCACACTATTTGTAGTTCTATTGCTTTTGCACTGCAACAAAAACTAAAATAGATATATTTATTTTGACTTAGAATCTAAAAATTTGTTCTAATATTGAAATTGAAAATTAGTCTTCTAATGAAATTTACTTAGAATATTATAAAAGTAATAAGACTATTTAGGTCTTAGACATGTCATTACTAAAGATTAATTAAACTTTTAAAAATATAGATCTTGGACAATAAACAATGCTGATGACTCCCAGTGTGCCAATTGTCTAGAAAAATATAACTTTACAATGGTATTCTTTAAATTATTAGTAAAAAATTAACTCAAGCCGAAATAATAAGAAATTTTCTCTAAAGTTGAACAATTTTTCATTTAGAAAAACAGTAGTCTCTAAGAAATTATTATTATATATAATATAATAAAAGCATTTGCTTTTGAGGAGTGCCACATTAAACTTTTAAAAAGAAGTTTCACAATTTCCCAAATCTTTCGTTATATACACGGTATCCGTGTTCAACGCAACTATATCAACATTTTTTTTTTAGTTTTTCTTTTTAATATAATGGTAACTGTAAATTTTTTTATGATTGCTGAAACCATAATATGGTTATATTATGTATTATAATTATCATATGATTATAGCACTTATGTAATGTTTGTGTTGATCAGTTTTATGATTAAAGATTTTAGCATTGTTAAGATGATTGCCATACTTAAACATACTTAAAACAATTATATACATATATGATTGTAGTAGTCATCTGAATCGTTACTTAACCATATCATTGTTACCGTAATCGTATAAATAATAATAGTGATCATAATATTGTTAAAAAAATGTTAACATTCTTGTGGTAAACATGTAAAACTATATTTTTTCTCTGCGTGTGTTGAGCTTTAGTTAAACTAAAATAAATTCTATAAAAATTATAACAAATATAAGGCGACCCATATTAAAATTTCCTTAAAAGACAAAAACATTAAAAGCTGAATTATATTCAAAGGGCGGGTATATTAAAGCTTTACTCTAAATTTTGAAAAACTAATAAGAATGTTTACTTCTAAGCAGGCTAGCAATTAATTTTACTAGAAATTCTAAAGAATGTTGAGATAATTTGTTTTTTAAGTAATATTAAACTTTTGTTAAAGTTCTATAAATATAATAATCAGCCTTATTATGAGTGTCGTTTTCTTTTGACGACAACGAATCTTTACAAACAAATTTAATTTTATCTTTAATCTATTACGAAACAGTCGTTGTCGTAAAAAGAAAACGACACTCATAATAAGGCTGAATAATAAAAAAAAAAAAAAAACTTTTGGTTTTGTGACGGACAATATTTTAGCTCTGCTCAAAATATGAAATATTTTACTTGAGTTTCTATACAAAATTATAAGCAAATTTGTTTAAGCTTTGGTTACAATTTCATGAAAATATTGAGACCATTAGTTTACTCAATATAATAATGGATTAAAAGAAGTATAGCTTCTGAGAAGAGATTTACTAAAAGCTTTGCTTGAAATATTGAAAAACTAATAATATTAAGATTATTTGTTACTTAGTCCGATCTTATTAAATATTTTTAAAAATATTATTAAAATTATAAGAATGTTAGTTTTTGCAAACAAATATTTTCGGATTTACTTAAAATATTGGAAATGTATTAGGAAAATTAGTTCTTGAGGCGTGCCATTGTAATAATGCTTATTTTTTAGGCTGAACATATGTATGTATATTGACCATATTTGTAAAAAACCATAAGATACCACACCCTACCAGGATAATAAAAATAAATCAGCATTATTTTATCAAATTTTCAATGATCATTCCTTGTTAGACAGCGTTCCCAAATCACCAACTTCAAATGCGTATTAAACAAATTTGGCACTGAACTAAAAAAAACCCCTTGAAGGTTTTGTTACGAATGATTTCAACTCATCGCATACCCTTTTTGTTTGTTGCACTGTGTTATGTTTACAAACATAGTCCCTGAGACAGGCCATATTAAATTAAAATAAAAGCATATAAAATCTTTAGTTTATTGATATAATAATATAATTAGGCGCGCCAAATTTAACTTAACAATATCTACTTAAAAATATTGATAACTTCAAACAGCATTTAGGAAATGACTAAAATAAAAAACAAATTAAAGTTTTGTGTAATTTAAAATCACAGAATTTCCAGAAATCGTTTGTAGTTGCCGCACAATGTGTATTAAGTGTGTGTGTGTGCAGAAATATATGTATTTTACAGCACGCGCATATAATTTTTGTTGTGTGTATTTGATGATGATGTTGTTTTTTAGACAGTTTTCATGAAAACTTATTTTAATATTTTCTATATTTTTTCCTGGGTTTTCAAAGCTTTATAGTTTTTTTCTTTTTTTTTTTTTTTGTATTTTATATATTTTTCACTTTGATACAATATTACATTTATTTACAAGAAAACAAACGAAATAAAAGAATAACACAAACTCAAACATATGTATAGGTACATAAATATACAATTTAATACTTTAACTAACTAACTATACATATGTATGTATATAGACGTGTGGATATGGAGTGTGGATTATGGGAAATTGTAAAATCTGTTTTTATACCATATACATACATATACATGTATGTCAAATACATGTACATATAAATTCTATATACGAGTATATACCTCCCTATAAATACATATACAGATCTATACATACTTTTTAAATTTTATGATTACTTTAAATTTATTTTGTCGGGAGGGAGGAGAGTGTTTGTAGGTAATAAATTTAATTTTTTTTATATAAAATTGTATTGTGTTTATGTGATTGTACAGCATACTATGTATGTATATATTTATAATATTGTGCATATGTATATACATACGTTTACGTGTTTGTATATCAAATAATGTTTTTAATATAAAATGTTTTTTTTTTTTTATATAAATTTCATTAATTTTTCCTTACATTTTTATTTGTTTAACTATAAAAGTTTTTTGCTTTATTTATACTCGTTAGTTTCTATATTTGAAATTTTTTCACTTGATTTTGCTGTTGGTGTTTTTTTTTATGTAAAAATATTAATTTTAATTTGTTGCTTGTTTTTTTTTTTTTTTTGCTACAAACTCCATTTGGCAGTTATAATTGTTGCACGTTGCAACCTAAAAAGAACAGCCAAACTGTGTGTGTTATTAAATGACTTTATGGTCATAATATTAAAACAATTTGTTGTCATATTAATGTGTGGTAAATGCTGAATAAAAAATGTATTTTTTTTTTTAACAGTTTTTGTAGCTTTTGCTTTGTTGTCAACTTTAGCGGCAGTATAATTTATTACTCTCATGTTAAGTGGACTTAAATAGAAAAGTACTTTTGGGCTGTTTGTTTGTTTTTTTTTTTTTTGTAGCTTGTTTTGCATTTAATTTGAAATAAATACCAACAATTATCGAAATTTGTCGGGAAATATTTTTTACAATTTCCACTTAGGTTACAAACTTTTGAAAACTTTTCAATTAATTGTATGTATATGATTTGCATATCTACATAAAAACGTTACTTAAAAACCCAAAAATATTATAAGATTTTCAACTAATTGAAATAAGGCGGTCTTTCTTTAATATTACTTCAAATACTTTAAAGAACAAAAGCTTTTTAGGCGTGCCATATCAAAATATACTTAAACTTACATATAAAAAAAATTTATAACTATTAATGAGTTCCTCCTAATGCTGGCTATATTGAGCTTTACTTAAAATTTTTAAAATTAATAAGAACATTTGCTTATGAATAGGGTGGTCTATAATTTTACTTGAAATTCTAAAACAAATTCAAGCTGACTTGTTGTTTGAACGATTTTTGTTTTGTTAAAATTCAGAAAAGTAAATAATTATAAAACAAAATTATTACACAGGTTTATAAAAATTAGTTGGTTTTTTACTACTATCTTGTTTTTACCTGGTATCTTGTGCCCACTATAGGCTTGTAAAGTAGTATTAGTCGGTTTTAAATTTAGATTTATGCATAAAATCTGTAAAGTAGATATTGGAATTATATCAGCATCGGAACCCGCATCTAATTTGAATTTAATTTTATGATTTTCTACCATTATATCATGATACCAAGCATCTTTGAAACTATGTGAATTAATACTGTCAGTTAACGCAAAATCACAATCTGAATTTGAATAATTATCATTTTGATTTAGAGTATTTACATGAATATTTGATCTAGATTTGATATATTTGATTTGATATGCTGGACAACCATTATTTTTATGAAATTTAAAACATCTAGCACATTTTGCATTTGAATAACTTGATTTTTTTGTTTTTGAAATTTCCTAGTTTACCTTTCTTCTGTTTATTTATATAGTCCAAATTTTTTATCTCAGCCGAATCTTCTTCAAGATCATCTAATTGTTTATTTCAATCTTGAACTTCTCTTATTTGTTGTTTTTGTTTTTCATGTATGCGATATTCCAAAATAATTTCTTCGATCTCTATATCATCTATTTTAAGAAGTTTTTCTTGAAGACGACAATCTACTATTCCCAATACTATGCGATCTCTAACTATTTCGGACGCATTTACAAGTTCGCAACTATTCGATAATTCTTTTAAATCTCTTACAAAATTATCAATTGGTTTATTTTGTTTTTGCGACCGATTATAAAATACAAATCGTTCATAAAGGATATTCTTCATTCATTATTAGCATCTTCAGCCGGAATGTCCAATGTTATTATTATATCTTTAACTTCGGTTCCAATTTGATTTCGTAAACTAGCGAGTTTTATTTATCACTTAATTTAGGGTTCTTTGATATTAAGTAGTCTTCGAAATCGCGGAAAAATACATCCCAGTTTTTCGATTTATTACCGGAAATTTTTGAATCGGAATTAATTTCAAATCCATTTTTTATTCCTTAATTTTTTTTATCGACTGCGCCACATCTTTGTATTTTTATTTTTACATTTGACAAAATAAAACTAAATTTAAAGGCAATACGATTATAAAATTACAAATAAATAAAAATAAAGTAATTTTAATAATACAACAATGAGAGCATTAGTTTTGAAGCTTGACATATTAAAAATTTCTTTAAATGTTTTGTTAAAATTCCATAAAAATAATTATGTGTGGAGGTGGCCATATTAAAATTTCTTTAAAATACTAAACAATTAAAAGAGCACTTAGTTGCTGAGGAGAGTTATATTAAGCTTGGCTTGAAATATTTAAACAATTAATAGAAATGTCATTTTGTAAGCGGAGTCATATTGAAATCTTAGACGGAACTTAATTTAGACTGACTATATCGAACTTTACTTGAAATTCGCAAAAGACTATAATTTTTAAGGCGGGCCATATTGAACCTTTGTTTTTTGTACTTCTGTAAAACGACCAGAATGTTAGTTTCAAATAGTAAAATGCATTTTGCACAAAACACTTTAAGACTATCAGATTTTTTACCTCTACTTAATATTCAGAAACAATAAAACTACGAAAAAAAAACTGGGCCTTACAATACCAAAAATTAATTGCAAATGTTAGTTTAAAATACTAAACAAGTTTTTAGAACGATTGCTGGGCCCTTTTGAAATTCTACTTGAAATGCTAAAAACTTAATAAGAAAGTATATTTCTTAAGCCTGAAGAACTTAATAAAAAATTTCTGGGAATAAATACTATAGCTTTTGAAAGCAGCTACATATGTGTATGCAATCATATTTGTCATAACTTTGAAAGAGCCAGTTCTTACATGAAGTAGTCAATTAAACAAAGTAAAGAATCATAAATACACAGACTCATTTCTAAGTGGGAATTTAGCACAACAAATCATGCATTTGGTCTCCACCTTAATAAACTTTAAGACATGATGTGTGATGCTCAGGCGGTGTATATAAGTAACGACTTATAAGCCTAAAGAAAAATGCATTTATGTAAAATGTTACTTTGTTTCCATTTGAAATATTTAATGATTTAAAATATTTAATAACATAACTGAGCTAAAAAAAATGTCTGCCATTTTATTTTAACAGCATAATGAAAATCATGCAATTATAAAAAAATTTATTTAATTTTCCATATGAGTTTGGCTGTATTATTTTTATGAATTTAGGATTTCCGTTGCTGCTAATATGCAATGTTGTTGTATCTCAAAAATTAAATAAAAACTGTGTCTATTTATTAACCAAGTTGCATATTACTGTATGCATGCATGTATGTATGTATATAATTTTTGTTTTAAATAAATAGAAAAATATTTATTCTATTTGCCAGAGACTGTTTCTGTATTTTTTCGGTTAATGCGTTTAGACAAAGTTTATGACTGGAATGTGTGCGAAAAAATTATGGCCAAACAGTGGGTGATGGGAGTAAATTGTGGAAATATTTTTATTAATTCAAAAGAGAAATGTAGCCTTGTGCTTGGGTCAAGAAATAAAAGTTCGTAATCTGCATAAGGAAAGTTAATATTGTTGTTAACTTAAATAGAACTGGTTACAAGTTAATTTTGCTGCTGTCTCAAATATTAATTTTAAAGAAATACGGAGTTGAACCAGCATGTTGAATAAATTCCCTTTGGTAAAAATTATCTTTACAAATAAGTTCAAATTAAATTAGCTGTTGAAAAGTTGAAAATTATGATAATAACTTAATGAATAGAAATTAGTGACAAACAATGCTGCATTTCATAAACATAAAGTTGTCTGCATTTCAGAAAATAATGCAAAATAATAAAAACCACAGAAAATTATAGAAAATTTTCCTTGTTCTTTCAACATAAAGACATCTACCCATATACGCTTTCTTCGGCCCACTGTACATCATGGAAGCTAATACAATTTACCCTCACCCCTTTCCATTAACTTGTTTTTGCTAGACAGTGTGTGAATGTGTGTATGTGTCTTGCCGCATTCAAGTGGGTGTTGCGTTATTTACGATACATACAACTTGATTTTTGTTTTTTTTTTTTCGGTTGACGCTGTTTTGGCCCACAGCCAATTGGCTTAATTAAATTAAACAGATTTTTGAGTTAGAAACAAATAATAAAAATAAAAAAATAAATATGTAAATAAAAGTCGTATAGAAAAACATAAACAGCCAAATAATGCACGAAATTCTAAACAAAAAATATTTAGAATGTACAAGCAAAACGTAAATAATTCCAGAAATGCAAACAAATTTTGGCACAAATTCAATGTCATAGAAAAGTTATACAAACATACTTGAGGGCCTCAACTAAATACAGAAGAAATATATTGAAAATTAAGTATTTCTGTTGGCTCAACGCAATAATAAAGACGTACAAGAACTGGCAATGTTTAAAATTGTTTGTTCTCTTTGATTTTTTTATAAACATTTCTTTTTATTATTTGCTTTTTAATTTCGTAAAATATTTAAGAAATTTATGTTTTATTATAATTTGCTTTTTTAAAAATTAAGCCAAAAACCACTTAATATTTATGAGCGTTTATTCAAAATATCTAAACCACCTAAACCCTCTTAGCTCTTGCATTTTAAATAGTTAACTAGTTTCTAATTATCATGAAATTGCGGAATAACTCTTAAAAATAACAAATCGTTGTTGTACAACAAAAACACTTTTTGAAACAAAAAAAAAAAAAAACTACATATTTAGCATATATTGGTTTTTAAAATGCATTTGGGATTTAAATAACGATAATAAATTCATTGTAACATTAAAATTATGAATATAAATTAAAATTTATATAGAAATAAAAATTGTGCAAAACATTAAAATAATGAGTGTAAAAATGGAAATTTAAAGGAAAAAAATAAACAAACATCATTTATGGAGATTTATCAATAGAAAGTTGGGGATAGTTCAGTAACCCAGTGAACAATTTTGCATTTTTTTTTTTTTTTGAAAACTTTTTCGTTCACTTCCAAACTTGGAGGACAATGTCATGTTAAAGTGACGTCAACTTGATTTCAGTATCAGTTTCCTATAGGCAGAACTTCTAATACTTATTGGTCCAACTAAATTCTTTTACTATTAATAATAAATATTTTCAAACATTTTTATCCAGTACATCATTTAACAATATAAAATTTTAATATATTTAAACATATGCCATAAATACAATTTTACATTGGAAAAACTAAATAAATTAATAGTTTGTTTAAATTATAGTTTTAAACTATATAATTTTGTATTTATTTGAACTAAACACCCTGCGCTCATAGTCAAAATTTACTAAGAATTTTAAAATTGTGAGAAATTGAAATATAAAAATTGAAAATGTAACAATCATTTATTCAAAATTACCAATTAGAGAAAACAAAAATCAAACAATATAATGTAAAAAATCACCATATATAATTAAATTTTAATTACTAACAGTTTCTCTTTGTCAAATGGAAACAAATTCTATGGCAACTAATAGCAAGAATTTTATAAACTTAATTTTTACTCTACTTAATCAATGATGGTCAGGAATGCGAGAATATAAGTTTGCTCTGTGAAATTTTAAATCGATTTCGCCATGTTAGTGTGTGTAAAACACTTTTACATCCAATACAAACATATAAAACTAAAGGGTGACACAGGTAAATCATTATCATTGTTCTAAATAGAACGTTATTGAAGATCAGCAAAATTAATTTAGTAATACAGAAGTTATAATCCAAAATAAGAGGCAAACTTAACAATTTGAATTTGTATTAAATCTGGAAGTTGTCTTTTGCTTATAAAATATCATTCGCTCTTTTTTATTACAGCCCCGCAACAAGGAACAAGAACAAGAAGTCTTGAACTGGATCTTTGAAGTTTTGGGCGAAAAAGTACCCTCAGGACAATATGAAGATATCCTAAAGGACGGTATTGTCTTGTGCAAATTGATCAATAAAATGGCTCCCGGCTCTGTGAAGAAAATCCAAGAACGTGGCACCAACTTCCAATTGATGGAAAACATTCAAAGATTCCAGGCTGCCATTAAGAAATACGGTGTACCAGAGGAGGAAATCTTCCAAACTGCTGATCTCTTTGAGCGTCGTAATATTCCACAAGTGACCTTGTGTTTGTACTCTTTGGGACGTACCGTAAGTTTTATCATATAATCAAACAACTCAAACAAATATGAATTTAATTTTAAATTTCAATTTTCATTCTCATTAAAGACCCAACACCACCCTGAATACACAGGCCCCTCTTTGGGTCCCAAAATGGCTGATAAGAATGAGCGCACCTTCACCGAAGAGCAATTACGTGCCCATAATGCTGAACTCAACTTGCAAATGGGCTTCAACAAGGGTGCTTCCCAATCTGGTCATGGTGGTTTCGGCAACACCCGCCACATGTAATCTCACGAACTCATCATTTGTTTTTATCATAAATTATAAATTAAGTTTTCATCAGGTTTTCCACACATTTTTTCTCTTTTTTCTTTCTTATTCAAAAATAATACTCACAGATTTGTTTTGTTTTAGTTTTCCCTGTTTAGTTATCTTTTGTAATGAAATGCACTTTTTTTGCTCTTTATTTCTTAATGCTAAAATCTCTACATGTTTTTCTAATTAAGTAAAATAATTATTAATATAATAAAAAAATTATCAAAAATAACAAATTATAGATAGTGTTTAATAAGTGAAAACAAATAATCCTTTAAAAGGTGTTAGGGGTTTGAAAAAAATTACTTAAGAAAAAACAAAAACACGTCTTAATGATTCATTCGATATTTTCCATATACGAGTTATTTCTGCTGTATTCCCATGAGAGTGTGAGCTTAAAGCTTGTGTCAGCACCTGCAAACAATTAGATAAGCCTAATAAATATCAAGGTCAGTCTTTAGTTTACTGGCAAAGCAACTAACCTACAAAACAAATAAACAAATAAACAATAACAAAGTTATAGACATCAATTTGCAAATATAATACGTAAAAATACACTGAGAAAAATTAAAGGCACAGTTATGTCTACAATAATAAATTCACTTTGAACAACTTTCAACTTATTTGAAATTTCAGAGAATATTATATACTTAGTCCTGTTTCACACGCTTCAGTTTTAGCTGACCAGTTTTTGTTTAATTCTATTTTGAACAACCCATTTCATTCACACAGGTTAATACAATTTTCGTATGAAAAAAAATAAGACACTTGACTAGTATTGTGAAGTTTGTACCCGTTTTATTCTCTTCTCTCACTCAAAAATACTTGCCTTGACGGGTCATATTTGAAAAGTGTGAAAGCGGACTTCAGATTATTTTATACAGATGATTCAGAAAGTGTGTGCTCACCCATAAATTAAATTTAAAAGTACATATTTTTTTTTATAGAGAAGTAACACTCAGGCAATTAATATGCCTATATATAATTGCGTTACTTTCTTTGGAAAGGGGATAGTTGAAGAAGTAAAGGTGGTGAAAGAAGAAAGTTTTTTATATCACAACTCTGCAATTGCGCATAAGTGCATAATTGCAGCGCCTCTGGTGGTGAGTAGGCGCAATAATGTTAGAGCTTGATTTTATAGCCTTTATTTATTTATTGTACTTCGGTGGCGTTTGAATGCTATACCACCGAAGGAGGGCGCTGTGATAAATATTAGTTATGATAGAGAGACAACTAATAATTATCAGAAATTGATGTTGTTTGAGTGGCAGCGGCTGGGAATCGAACCCGGGCTACAAATACCAAATCATGCTTAATGATCAAATGCGCCAACCAATTAAGCTACAGCACTCATAACTTAATTGTATACAATAGAAGTTGACACCACATTTTGAGCAGTTCTGTAGTAAAATTTAAAACTAGTACAAAAACATAACAAAAATATTAATTAATTCAAAATCAGTATTGAACATTTATTTTGATATGTATGAATATGCTGTAAAGTGGTTTTGTATATTAAGTTCTTGTTTCACTTCTGGTTACAGTCCTACTGATTCTGTATGTATGTACGTGAATATGATTGTTATTTGAGGAATTTTTTACATAAAAGTATTACGCCCTCAAAAGGCAACCTATTATTTTCTGCCAAATTTCCTTTCTTTGTAATGCATGGTACTATTTTTTAAAATCAATCAAATCAAAAATAAATATTTTTTAAATGAAATAAAATTTTATTTTTTTTTCGACCTTTCTTTTGATAAAATAAAAAGTTTTTTTTTTGAGCTCGAGCTCATGTTGAAGTCTAAGCTTTGTTTAGAATTATGTTTAGGATCCTGGTATAAAACACTCCTGGTAGTGCTCACAAATTTATTTTGGGTCTTATTGGAATTGATTCCTAAGTGGTTTATTTTAGGGACTTTTATTCAGCTTACAGAAAGAAACTGTGCAGTAATGATGAAATTGATAAATATCGACTATTTAGCTGTATATTCAACATGCAACGATGTTTAATTAGAGGCGTAATTTTTTTTTTTTTTTAATTCATATTTCACAAATAAAGTCATGCAACTGTTTTTTTTTTATCATACAGCTGATTAAAATTAATTTGCTCTTGTAAAATTTTCTGCAGTGTATTGTACTTATACATAGTGTTATATATCTTGCGTGTTTTATATGTCTTATAAACAAAATGCATGACATTTCAGATAAAAATTGGCCACAAATATGCATATATACAGTTTATTTAAGCGCACACGCACTAAAATGAATATAATAAGTAATCACAAAACTGTAGAGAAAAAACGTCCAGAATATAATGCCAACTTCATACAGTCATACCCAGAAACACAGCAATATTGATGAAATAAATAAAAGAATAGTTTGACTATACACTGACACAAATATTTTCAAAACTACCAATAAATATATATACAACATATATGTTTGTATGTCTGCACTCAAATATAAAATATAGTGTACATGTTTGCCACAACCATATAGATATTTGTAAATGGTTTTCACAATACCATGTCCACCGTAATTATTTATATAATTGTGGCAACTATAATATGATGAAACTTTATGTAGCTCTTTGTTTAAGATTAATCTTATATGTATGACTGCTATAATCATGTGAATCGTAACTGAACCATATTATGGTTGCCGGAAACATATAAATAACTGCAGGGACCATAATTTGGTTTAAAAAAAAAAAATTAAATGTTGAAATGAAATAGATCAAGTTGAATAAGGAAAACATGTCAAACTATATTTTTCTCTGGCTGTGTACAAGTCTGAATGTGTTGAAATAAGCTAAATAAAAATTCATAAACTTTAGTGACATACGAGTACAAAACAAACATTGACAACCACAGCAATAACTTAAGCCCAGGTGAATATTTAGAAAATGTTATTTTATTATTTTACTTATTTTTGTTTTCCTATACATATGAACATTTATTATGTATTTTATGTTTATTGAGTGTGTCTGTGTCTTTGCAGGTGCGTTTTGTTATATTTTTGGTAGACGTGTTTAAATAATGTTATTTATTTTAACACATATACAGAAACATACGGCTTGGCTTCCCCAAAAGACTAGGCGGTAGTGTGCCGGACCATCAGTCAGAGGGTTGCGGGTTCGATTCTGGGTGTTTTCTGCAGACAAGCCAAAAAGCTTCGCAGTTTGTATTTGTTAATTATATTAAAAAAAAAAACAAGTTAGAGTGCAATATGCGGCTGTGACGAATTTTAAATACCCTCCACCTAAACGTAATAAGAAATAAAAAAAAACTATAGTGGTTTTAGGACTCGAATTTTGCGTTGTCTATTTATTCTTAGTGCAAATTTCATTATTATTTTATATATTGTTTGAAAGACAACTTTACGGCCAACATAATTTATTTTAAATGTTTTTAAATGTTATCTAATTTTGACCATTTATAATTGATGTTATTACTGATTCTCACTATAATTTACAGAGTTTGTCTGACATTCATAAAAATCCTGAGTGTAATTTAACAATTTATAAAATTAAAAGAATATTTTTCCATATTCAGAACAAGTTTAGAAACAGAGTATAAAAAAGGGTAAGATTATAAGCTGAGGCTTCTTGTGGTTGAATTTGATCTCAAAAACATTATTTACAAGAGATTATGGACAGATAGATTCTAAATCCAGTATCGGCTAATGTGATTTCTATGTATTTTAAGATTTTTTTAATTGAATTTCATCTTAATATCATTATTTACAAGAGTTGTATGGTTTTCGGAAGCTATTGACAACTATTGACTGACAGCTACAAAATCCAGTAGCATAATTGCGTTATCACCGATATTAGTATGATTTCTGGATTAAAATTTCTGATCTGTACAAAAGCTGGTTCGATATCAATATTGATTAGACATTTTTGTGGACTAAATAGTTTTTCGGAAATGTTTCTTATATGGCAGCTATGACAAATTATGGGCCAATCTTCTTAAATTTTGGAACACTGAATTTTATGCATATGAGGATATCTCACGTCGAATTTCAATATAATAATAGTATATTTAATATACATATTAGTATAAACGTGAATTTCGAAATTGGACCTTACATGGGGCATACGGTCAATTATAGACCGAAATTCTGTAGTATGATTGTTGTGCATATGTAAATGATACATATATGTAAAGTTTTAAGTCGATACCCGTATTTATAAGAAATATATATATAAATTAATGTCTTTTGCGGATGTGGTCCTTATATGGGAGCTATAACCAATTATGGGCCGACCACCATAGAATTTATTACAACAATTTATTTACCTATAAGGATTATTTGTGTAAAATTTTAATCGTAAGCGTTATTTATACCAGTATTTAAATGAATTTTGGAAGTGGACTTTATATGGGGTCTATGGTCAAACATGGGGCGAACTAAAAAAATATTCGTTTTGCGATTTCTTTTTGCATGAAACTTATTTTTGTAGAATTTTGTATTGATATTTGTATTTTATAGGCATTCATGTATCATTGAGTCATATTTCGGGAAGATATTTGTTTTTGGGGGTATGACAAATCATGGCCCGATTAATACTTTTCACCATCACACTTTTTTCCTTTATCATTAAAATAACGTGTCATGGCATATCTGCAATATATTTCAAAAAATTGCAAAAAAATCGATAAAAAATATCAGATTTTTATGGGGGTCGTCTGACATTTTGGTCCGTAACTCTGGTTCTACTTTACCAATTTTGCGGATTTTCGATACCTAAGAAAAAAATTTTTCAAGTTGTAAAACAATTCCTACCTTCAGTAAAAATAATTTAATGAAAATTAAATTGAATGAACTTGAGCCTGCCTAAAGAAATACCAAAAAAAATTTTTGAAAATAGAAAATAGTTTTATAGAAATTCTGTGAAGTTTAGTTGTGTATTTTGAACGGACAGACAGACAGACGAACATGGCTCAGTCGACTTAAAATTTCATAAGGATCAAGAATATATAGCTATACTTTATTGGGTCTCATATGAATGCTAACAAAGTTTCACACGGAATGACAAACATAATCATTCACCACTTATGGTGGTGGAGGGTATAAAAAAAACTTATTTAACAAAAATATTAGCTTTTCAGGATCAAAAGAAGTGGAATTTTATGAAAACACAATAGTTGGCATCAAAATAATTAAAGAAATAGGCAATATTAATTGTAATTCTACTTTAGTTTTTATTTTATCGAAGACTGCTGGCCTAATAGACGACCTAATTACATATTCTAAAAGATTTGATACCTTCTCCCAGGAGGCCTTTTATGAGATGTTTCATACATATTCAAAATTGCATTTCAAAATAATGTCAACAAATCATGATTTCAGTACCAAACACAAACGGTTTTGCAAGTATTCCTGTATATACAACAAAAAAACATTATTTTATTCACTTTGTTATACGAGTACAAAAAATTAATAAAGAGAGATTCTATAAATTTAGTCTTTTATGAAAGTTTGTGGTGTAAAGTAAGCGTGAAGTAGTACTTTATATACACGTGAGTTTTTAGTTTAAATCCCTTCTTTTCTGAAAACCTCTTTGTTGACTTTCCTCAAAGAAATTATATTATTATATTTAGCAGACCTTTAATTACGCCTTGCATGAGGCATTAGTTTGCAGACCTTCCAATTGCCCTTTTCAAGTAGGCCTTCTATTAGGCGTCTAACCAGTAGCGAATAGGCAAGGCCTTGTCTAACATTGACACACCATGTCAAATTGACTGCAATATAAGCCCTTCTAAAAACCCTCTTTACACCATAATTTCCCCACTGGGTAATCGTCAGTTCAAACACACACACATAAACTAATACAGGTTTTTGTGCGTGTATTTAAAGGTATGTGTTTTTTTGTGAATTTGCCTGTTTGTATTTACATATTTGAATATAAATATTTGAATATAAATGATATGAATGGTCACGAAATTTATGGAAATCATTGCCAATACCCAGCCAAATGTACTAAGTATTATTAATGCAAATAAAATATGTATGTACGTATATGTGCGCAAATGGAAATATTTAAAATTAGTAGCTGGAGTATTTAGTAAATATTATTTTAATAAACATACAACACTCAACTAAACATTAACAGACTTTTAAAAATACAATAATATAACCAGGAAAAACAAATTCATCAAACAATTTTTTCTTTTATTTATTTATTTATTTATTTTCTTTTGTACACATTTGGGTTTAAGGAAATTTAAGCCGATGACATTGTTTGTAGTTCCGCACATTTTATAGAAATTTATTATTGGACCGTATTGATTTTCTTTTCCTTCCATTTTTTTGCCGGACGTATTATTCAAGTTAAAAGCACACAATAAAATAAAATGTATTGTCATCTGATAGTAGAAAATAGGCATTTTAAGTTAAAAATAAATATAATACAATATAATAATAGTTATTGATTTGTGAAAAAGTAATGTTTCCCAAGTTTCTTAATTGTCCAGTGCTACGTTCGACTTGCTGTCATTTAGTCTATAGAAGATTCTTAGTGAAATCGTTGCATATTGGTTAAAGTTGTGAAGTTTATTTATACACATGGTGGTTAAATTCGATAACCTATAGGTCACTGTTCTTCCAAGCAGGATGATTAATGCCTTAAAGCCAAGATCATCGTCTATAACTTTCCTGAACATTGATTCTTAATAGGACTATTGATTCTAAGGCGTATACGTGATATTTGCTCAAATAAATATTAAGTATACGTATTTACTTTGAAATTTCAGTTTGGATATATAGTTTAGTGAACACATACACAAATATAAATCATTCTCAAATGATTTTATCCACAATAACACAATTTCCTGTTTATTAATGAGATCTTCAAACAGCAAAAAAAAAATCAAATAAAGAAAAAATCAGTAATCAGTGGTCTAGATAAATAGATTTTGATATGAAACTGAAACAAGAAAGTGTCTATAAGTCGTTAAATAGTGGTCCAAATATAAACGGCTGATATTTCGTAATCACTTATATTTCTACCCATAAAACTATATAAAAATCAGTAAATTATATGATAAACTTGAAATGTAATAATTCTATTGTACGTTGTAAAAAAAGAAAGGTACTTTTAAGTCGTTTTTAATTCTATGCCATTTGTGTTTTTATGTTTTCTGTTTATTAAATAACAACTAAGAGCAACAATACTAACAGATATAAACAGCAATTTGTAATAATGCTTTTATGTACCTAAATATGTTCACATGGATGTACGAGTATGTATGAAGTACTTTAGAAATTAAACACAACATAAGAGACTGATTTGTATTTGTAAATTGTATTTATATAATTTGTTTTCTAGTTTTGTATTTTCAACTGAACACTGCAATGAAGTGGTTGTCCATTCATTTAATTTGTCAGTTTCTGACTTGCAAACATACATATACACACACACACACATACACACACACACAATCTCACATCCATTTACTCTGTCGTTTAGTCATTTATTTTTAATTTTTTTTTTAGATTTGTTTTTGTTTTATTGCTAAATTATTTATCTGTTAGGAGTTTCATAATAACGAATGATGACTGCACTCAGATGAGGGAGCATGTAACGATACAATTATGTACATACATACATACATATTTATGGAAGTGAAATTGTATAATTGTTGGGTGGTAGTTGGTGTATGTTTGTGTGCTTGTATCTGAGTTCAATTGTGTGCTTAGTCCAAGTGGTTGTCTGTGAGCAGTAGGGTGGCTCGTATTTTGCACTTCTGCCATCTTACAACCAATTGTAAACATCTACTTTTTGGTGCATATAACTATTATTACTCAAAAATCCTAAAAATACAAAAATACAAACTAAAGGTCTAACTCATAAAAAATTAAAGTAGACTTCAAATGAACTTTAAGAAAATTTTGTATGAAAATTTTATCTAAAAGCACACTTCAAACCTACTTTATTTTTCATGAATACGGCAGTAAATGTTTAACCTTTAAACTTTATGAGATTTATGAGATGAATTTTTGGACTTTCAGAACCTCGAAAGCACCATCCTAATGAGCGTAATCATTTTATTACATTTTTAAAATTTTCCATTTATTTATCGTACAATTTAGAACATTTTTAATATGACGGATATTTATTTTTATGTATAATTTTTCCCCTTCAATTCATGTTCTATTTATTGAATTTTATTTATGTTTATTTTTCATTTTTGTTGTTCACATGAAATATTAGACAGACACTCAAATGCTTACAAAATTTTATATTTGGTTTTGTACTTTTTTTGTTGCTGTTTTTTTTTGTATATTTTTATTTGGAAAGTGGTATAAATTACTAATGTTCATGTAATAATAATTGAAAAAAAAAAATAACACAAATAAATAAAAAAAAGCATTTTAATGTAATGCTAATGTTGTGAGAATTTTAAGTACCGAATTAAAATTGCTTTAGATTTACTTTAAAAATTGTCTTGTTTTGCTTCATCTACAATCTTTCATTAGTATATAAAACTAAAGCTATTCTCTCAAGGACAATTCCACAACTGCCGACTATAGTAAGAAAGAAAATATTTTTTTTAGAATACCGGTTTGGAGTTATTCGAAAAATTGACCCCCTGGCCCACGATGTCGAACGATAACGTTCGCTTAGATAAGACTTAAGACACAAACTTGATTGTGGAATAAACAGGCTTGATTGAGTAAAAAAAAATAGATACGATAAAAAGTTTGTGTCTTAATTCTTATCTAAGCGAACGTTATCGTTTGACATCGTGAGCCAGGGGGTGAATGTTTTTAAATCGGATTCGCGTATTCTTTCCTCTTTCCTCTTCCTTAGGGATAGGATGTGGCGGCCAGCGTTGTCAACTTGGTGTGTTTCGCACCATTCTTGGTGCTTCTTTTAAGCTTTTATGCAAAAAATTCCTTAGTTGGTGCGCGGTGCTCAATTTCTTAAATTTTGGAGCGTTTTTTTAATTTTCCCGAAAATGTGATAAAATCTTTCTTTTTACTAATTTTTAATTGCAGTTTTTTAATAATTCATTATCATGAAATCTATACGATGAAAAATGATAAACGAATACACACTATTAAATTCGTCATATGAAGGTTATTATTGCTAAAGGTGCATAGGCTGAAAATCTCTGTCTTAAAATACAATTGACATTTTAAACATGGAAATAAAAATGTTTTTACAGCCTATTGGTTTGAACTGGAGCCCTAACAAAATTTATTGAAAAAATTAAAATAGTAAAGTAACAAGTATGTACCGAAATTAACCCTTTTTTACCAATTAGTACTTCAGTGCGGAATAGCATATTGTAAGTTCAATTTTGAGTGGTTAAATATTTATTTCATCTTTATTAACTTGTTTATTTTGAAAAAAAGGCTTTGACTATTAAACGTTGATCTCTTTTTAAAAGGGTTTTATATAGAATTTATGAAATTAAAAAAATGTAAAATTAATTCAATAAACATTTTATATAAAAAAGAAATTCTAAATTTGGTGCGTTTTTTTGTTCATAGTTGACAACGCTGGATATGGCTGTTCCCATTTGTGGAGATAAGCTCTCTTCATTATATATAACCCTTACAGAAAATTCGTATGAAACCGAAGAACTGTAGACACATGTGTGCTATTTTTTTCTAATGCGAAATCTCTGGAAACATGGGTTGATGTTTATCTGACAATCTTAATTAGTGTTGACAAAGTTTCCTTCTCTCAATCAACATGGCTATATAACACATAAATCTGTTCAGACTGCTCTTTAGAAGCTTGTGAGCCACATGGCATGCAATCTGGCACATGGTTAATATACAGTTGTGATTTTCTTGGATATAGAATGAGCTTTTAAGCATGTTACCCAGGGTACGATATTATCATCTCTATTATGTTTCTAAAAATTTTGATAATTAAAAACGCCAACGTACTCTCTCGTAATATCTTCAAATTTAGTCATGCTCTCGACATCCTGTTCGAAATAAATTGATGTATTTACGTCCTCATCTCCGTACGTTTTTCAGTTGTAACTGTTGTAACTGTTACATTCATGGGTAAAAGTATGTTGTAGCAAAACAAATACAAATAAATGAATAAATAAATACAAATTAATGTCAACTTTAAAATAACAATTTATTGGTAACAAAGTTGACATTGACAATTGTTGACTTTATTTACAATATATGTAAGTATGTAAGTTTGTGAATGAGTGTTTTGTTCTTTCTATTTACAATTTTTGTTACTTTTTCATGTCAAATGATGTTCATATTTGTAACACAGAACAAACAAACATTTACATCTATATGAATTTGTAATATGTAATAATGTACATACATACATATCTTTGTTGTATTTTTCCATTTACTATGTATGTATGCAGTTTTTATGTTTGTAATTGTTACACAGTTCTATTGACTTTAGTGAAATAAAAACCACAAAAAAGAAAAAAAATTATCTATTGTCCTTTTTTGGGTAATACTTGAAATGTTAACATTTCGAATACCTAGATACATATATTCAAAAATATACATTCATATTTGAACTAATATGTGTTAATGTAAAAATATTTTTTTATCCCTGCAGTACAGGAGCTAGTAGCAGTCCATTACTTGACTAACGCCAGCTTCTAACACTATTTACTTTATTAATGTTGAGTCTAATAACTAGTCACACAAATATATATCAATTAACCCACGTATGTATATATATATTTTCGAAATATATTATTTAGCACACTCCCCTCCCTTACTCGATTAATTACTGAAATATTTTCCCATACAATTCAATAAAGATCTTTTGGTGACGTATTACCACAGACAGAACTGTAGGTTTATAAATTTCTGCTGAAGTATCGGTGTTTTTGGACCACAACTCATTTAACATAAAGGACTTATGGTTTTATCACTTTGTTTTATTTTTTTTGTATTTATTTATTTATTTTTTATTTGTATTTAAATTTTAGTTTATATTTCAGGTATTACATTGATTTTAAAATCAATTAATATTTTGTGGCATTAGATTTTGTACAAGGACAAACACAAACATTCACCTTTAACATTTATGGATCAATGGAAAAAAGTCATTTGGTAAACTTATTTAGTAAATGGGATTTTGAATAAATTTAAATGTTTTTTGATTGTACAACTGAGATATACTCAAACTTGCATAAAGTATTTGACAATATAAAAATAAAAAAGGGCCCAACTGAGCTCGATTATAGGTAGATCACGATTTTAAAATTTACGAGTTTAAAAAAGAAATTTGATTTGCTTCAGGTGTTAATGCCGCTTGAATTATCGTTACCTAGCAATCTAAAGTTTTTAAATAATAAAGGTTTAATAAAAAGCACTATATATGAAAGGTTTTTGGATAATCTGTGATTACTTTTGCTTTTAATCACTTTAATAAATGTTCAATTTTCTCGGAAACTAGAAGGTCAAAAAAACGAAAATCTGTTATCGCTTTTATTTCTGAATACAAGCAGATTCTTGTTTGAAAATATAAATGTAAAATATTCTCTCATAACAGAGGCCCTAGAACCAATAGGAAGAAAATCTAAGATCAGTTTTATTTCTTAATAAAATCTAAATTTTGAGTGAAAACGAAAATGTAAAATTTTCTCGGAAACTAGAGGCCCTAGAGCCTAAAAGGCAAAAATCTGCAATCACTTTTATTTCTTAATAAAAACTAGAGGTTCTAGAATCAAAAAGGCGAAAGATTTTCATATTCAACCTAATACTGATACAAGCAAATGATGCAAATGCATGTTTAAAAACATCTGCTCAATAAATAAAGTGCAATTTTTCAAAGTTGGTCTCCATCCTTATGTGACACATTTATGTAAACAGGGTGGTTATTCTTTCTTTTCCAATAATTTTCTCTATTTTAATTTTATAACAAATCATAATTTTTCATTAGCATTTTTAAATAAACACGTAACCAATAATGTTGTAAGTATTAACTAATGTGGAAAATTGTTAACTAACCAAGTGACTATAATGAATACTGGGTTGTTACGAAAATTAGATAAACTCAACTTTTATATTGATAAAGCAGTGATACAGAGTGACTGAAATGTTATATACAAAAAGTTGCCAGTTACATATCTGCATTACTTAGAGTTGGTTCAATAAGTGGCTTAGTTATTGATATACTATGTATATGCATATAGAGTAGCCATCTACATGTTTTTATTTGAAACTAATTTCCATTTGATAAGGAATAATTTAGGCATGAGTTTGACAAAGACTTTTATCTATATTTTGATTTAGCTCTTCCGAAGTACAAAAAAAAGTCGGTCACCAGCAATGTGTCCCTATCGTATCTTATTAACTAAATTGTTACTCGCAGAATCTTGTTATTAACTTATATTCAGCATACAATATGTATTACTGAGCAGCAGTTAAATACTGGCTTGTATATAATCTGATATATTTGATATTCTGTTGGTGAACTAATAACATTCTATAGGTTTGTAGATATGCAGCATTTTCAGTTACTCTGTTTAAATATTTTGAATAAACACATCTCTGCTAAAATTAAATCACATTCACATGCGTTATAAAACACCAACACATGTGCAAGTATTATTATTTCCACATATGAGTATATACATATGTGTCAGAATGTGAGTGTGTTTATAAATTTCCGCATGTATCTGTTGATTAACATTCATAATTGGATGCATTCATTTGTAAAATTAAATTCAAAGTAACAAATATGCATTTAGCATAAAAACAATAAAAACATAATAAATGAAAATTATGAATTTTTTAGCATATACCATAATAAATACACAAACACCTCTACATACATTTGTATCTATGTGTACACTAGGCTGTTGCAAAAGTATAAAAAACAAATACATAAATACATTTACTTTTTTTCGTTTACTTGCTTTATTCGATCTTCTTTTTATAAAATAAAATGCTCTTTCTCTTATAAAATAGAAACACAATAAATATTGTCTTTGTACTAAATAAATACAATAAGTGTTAAAGAATACGAATATGTACGTGTTTGAAGAGGTTTAAACTACTTACTAATATACTCGAGTATTTTGCAAGTTTTATTTTATTTGTATGAAATTGGAAAAATATTGCAAGAGAATAAAAAGACTAAAAACAGCATATCGTTAATTGAAATGCAAAATATATAATGCTGGATATTAAAATAGAATTATAGAATAAATTTTTTTATTTTTGTATTAATTCATTAAAATGACTTTGTATTTTTATCGGAAATAATAAAAACTGCAACTTTTTCATAAACATTTTTGTACTAAGCATTTTTGGCTTAAGTTAGGCATTTTTTTTTTAAATATTAGTTACAATTTTTGGAATTTCAACGATATGCGTGTTAAAAATAAAAACAATATAGGAATGAAAAATTAATTTTATTAAAACAAAATAAAAATAACTTCAAAATTCAATTATTTAACATCCTATTATAATGTCCATTATCTATTCAATAACCTTCTATTTCATGGAAAAGATCATAACAATTTAAAAAAACGATGCAAAAAAGACAAATTAAACAACCATAATCATTGCTTACATTTAGTTCTTAAAATTCCCATATTGTGAACTAAGAATCTTGCAAAACACTACAGTATATTAACAAAAAATATATTTACATTACTTTACTTATAGTGAGCAAGAATGAGTAAATACAAATACTCTGAGAGTATAAAAAGAATAAAATTTTTCTTTGTGTTAGTATGAGAAATTTAAAAAAAGCAAATGTTTTTGATTTTAAATGTATTTAGTGCAACAGCCTAGTGTACACACACTATATGTGTGTTAATCCTTAAAAAAAAAGTATAATAAAACCAGGATTAATTTAGAGAAACGGTTAGAAAAGTTGAAATTATAAAAAACGTTTGTTTAAATGCTACTTGTTCATATT